>JAMXBB010000005.1:109260978-109633581 GCA_024138015.1 Lumnitzera littorea | reverse complement strand
CAATAAGGTGCCCTCTAAGGATTTGCCGCTCCAAGCCCTTAGGTTGAGCCAAGCATAAACAATAAATATTTTTATAGTAAGATATTTCATTAGTTTATTTTATCTTTCTATCCTAGCAAGCACTATCAACAAATACATATTACGTACTTTGCTCCTAAGCAACCATATCTCACAATTCATAATTGACATTAAAACTTGATAAATTCATATATAAAACTCGTCACATATTTATACTTAATTAGAAACTAATGTCACAACTTATAACTATAGTTTCGATTTAAATTAACCATACTTTATACTTAAGGTAAACTGTCCAAAAACAATACTAATAACTTTATAAATTAAAACCTATGGTTAAAGATTAACTTTTCCATTCACATGAGATTAAAACTTAAGAATTATATATTTATTTATTTATTATTTATTGATATATATATATGCATATACTTATATATTTTCACATTAGTTAATTTGTTATTATGACCAACGTAGTTATTTTATCATTCTTTTATTATGAAATTAATTCTTTAAACTATTTTGATTTATTATATATGTAAAAATAAAATATGGATATTCTCTCTCCATATTATATATCGTTAATAGGCTTCAATTTATATCTCTATCTTCTATATAAATATATCTTTTATTTATCTATCTATATCTATATCTACATCTTCTATATTTATATATGAATCTATCTATATCTATATCTATATCATCTAATCTATATTATTTTTCATAAAGTTTAAACCAATATTTTCTATTTGTCTCCTTAGCTTAAACAATGTATTAAAGTATATTTTATGAGCTTAAATAACATATATTTATTAAAAAAAATTTTAATATATGTATATATCTATATTATTTTTTATAAACTCTCATTATTGATATTAATGATAGCAATAAATCGACATATAAAAAACTTAAGAAAACTTCAATTCTTTGTTCAAAATTCATAACTAAATGACTTCTAGAAATGTCTATTCAACCTTAACGTAAATCATTTATCAATGTTAATAAAATCCAGAAATCTACATATCTTGTTTTGATTCAGGAATTGCGACACTTCACATTGATGTTCTTTTTGTAAATCCACAACAACCACTCAAGGGTTTCCTAAAACTCCCCATTCACATTGTTATTATTCTTGCTTCCATTAACATTATATGATTAGATGAATTCCCTAATAAAAAAAATCTTATAATTCTTCCTAGTTGAGAAACTCACCTGTACATTTTACCCTAACATGATCTTCTAGGGAGGAGTTTATTTGTTAAAGAGACAATTATGAGAGATGAGAGTATTAGGTTAATAAGGAGAAGAAAAAACTACATGAGAAGAGAATGATAAGGTTATGAGGGAAAATAAAGAATATTAGTATATATATACATATATTTAGGGTTTTAAGATATTTGAATATGGAGATATATCTTCCTTTGAAAAGATTGTTGTTTTTTCTTTTTCTTTTTTTTTCTTTTTTTTTTTTTTGTCTATAGCTCTAGTGCACCTAATAGATCCAACATCATCTAGGATAATAATAAAGACAAGTTTCTTATTTGGTAGAGAACCAAGTGTAGACAAACTTTTTTCCTATCATAGAAAAAACTTTATCCATCACTTGACTTTCAATTCCCTTTTAATCAACAAAGTTGCTATCTTCATATGAAAAAGCAACCTAATCCGAAACTAAGTAATTCATAAGATAAAACTAGGAGACATATATTGGAAAACAAGACTATAAAGAGTTTTTAAAAGCAACCTAATCTAAAACTAAGCAAATCATAAGATAGGATCAAGAGACATATAATGCAAAACATGACTACAAAGAGGTTTTACAAGCAACCTAATCCAAAACCAAGCAAACCATTAGATAAGATCAAGAGATATATACTGAAAAACAAGAATGAGTTTTTAAAAGCAACCTAATTTGGGACTAAATAAACCATAAGGTAACATCAAGAGACACATAGTAGAAAATAGGACTACAAAGAGTTTTTAAAAGCAGATTAATTTGAAACTAAGCAAACCATAAGATGAGATCAAGATTATATATTGAAAAATAAGACTATGAGTGCTTAAAATCAACTTAATCCAGGACTAAGCAAACCATAAGTGATAGGAATCAACTCTCTAGATTAGTCATATGAAGCCGAGTTAGAGGATTGAAATGACTTTCCCAATGTATACTAGCTCAAGAACTCTTCAAGGAAAAAGATTTCTTCATCAAACTTTAACCCCCACATTACTGCTGACTTAAGTGCTGAACTCTAGTTGAGATCAACACAACTTCCTAACTATTGAGCACCAGGCATGTTTTCGAGTCGAGTTGTTCAAGCATCCAATCAAAGCCGAGCCATTTAGTCACCGAACTTGAAGAGACTTTAGTTAACACCCCACATCCAAGCTCAGATCTGACCTAAATTAGGTCGCCTAAATTTTCTATTTCCTTTCCAACCTCTTCCTAGCAGATTCCAATAAGTGTTGAGCTATCAAAGCGCTTAAACCTACAAGAGTAGCCGAGCTACAAATTACCAACACCTGCTTGATGCGTGTCTTCTAACACAATTTTCTAAAATGTTTTCTTCTTTCGTATATTGTACAACATATATCCTTTTTACCCCTTTTAGTACGTCTTACGTATTACACCTGTAATTTACCCTTTTGTCTTTTCCTTGTATACATGTAACCTTAGTAAGGTTAGTATATAAACCCCACTTATCTGTACATAGACATTATTATCACTTCCTTAATGAATACAAAATTTTATCCTTTGATAACATTTACCGTATCTTCTCTTTCATAACTATTATTTATTTTCTTTAGCAAGTAATAGTATCAAGTAAGCCTAATCCTCTATTGTACATCAAATGAGGTGGAGATTAAGCTGAGTAGGACTAATTACTATGTCATATACAGTTGGTAACTACTCGGGTTTTGCTAAAACCCCTTTTGTTTTCTTATTTCTGTTTGTTGAGGTACGGCCTCTATTTATATGACCTTGGAGACACATCAGCTTTACTGGTATCAAAGTGTGATTCCAATGAAGGAGTGTGTGAAGTTAAGATGAAGTTCCCTGTTTATGTTACTGTTGGTGGCTGTTGTGCTATCCCGTAACTATTACCGTAGTTTATGTGGTCATAGAAGAGTGTTTGAAGTTGGTTTAGAAGTTATGAACTATAGAGTAGTGGTTTGTAAGAAGTAGGTACCATAACTTATGTTGCTCTGTTATACTTTATTTTCCTACTACAAAAATAGAGCAAATTCGATTTCTATGTTACATTGTGTTGTGTTGAGGGATGAAGTGGTTAAGGTGTACTAGTGTGATTCTAGGTAGTGAATAGTAGTTGGTCGTACGGGTAATGGTTCTAAAGTGCTATTGAGTAATAGTTGTTAGTAAGGTTTGGTTGAGTTTGTTTTGTTGAAGTTATTCCTATTAGAGAAATAATAGCAAGTAGTGCTGCATAATGTCGAATTCGAGTGTGCAAGGTACTATTGATGACTAAGACAGTAAGGATGCAACGGGGTAAGTCGTTAAAGGGAACTCAACTCGCGAACCTGATAAAAACCCTACAAGGTAACTGTCGGGTTTTGTGACATGATTTGAAACTTTATATGATTTAGGGCTGAGTTTTGGGATTATAAAGAAAACCCAATGAGAAACTTAACTTGGTAAAATATATATATATATATATATATTAATAAAAATATTTACTCTTAACTTATGCAACATGCATATCTTATACAAGTATTTCATTGTAAAATACATTTAATTCTCAGTTTTTATTATTGAGTAATTCAATAAACATAATCTTAATCTTGTTTAACTTCTTTCCTTCTATTCTCTCCTTAATCTCATATAAACCTTATAAAAACTCGCTCTTACAAGGTCTTTTGAATCATATGAAAACCCACCTCTATAGGATCAAGAATCCTATAGAGTTTTTATAGGATTATGGAAAACGCCAAACCCGATAGGTCAAGTTCAGGTTTCACAAAACCTACCCCAAACCTACCCTGGTTGCTTCTTAACAAGACAATGGTGCTCATGTTGGTTGTATCCAACATGGCAGAAACACTCTAGGATTAGTAGATGAAAACCTTGGCAAACTCACCAATTTTGTTAAGAGTCTAGTCACAATGATGTAAGCCAATGGCAATCAACCTCAAGAAGTGCTTAATCGTAGCCAAGTAAAAGAAATGCTAGAAAAGAGATATGGTTAAGACGGTCAAGCTCATTGCCCAACCTGACCCCATAGAGCTAGAAGAGTGGCAAACCAACTTGCTCAACGAAGATGTGAAGTAGACAAGATTGAAGAAGAAAACGAAGAAGTCAAAGAAGAAGTTGATGAAGAGGAAGAAGGGATGGAGGATATGAAGAAGTAAAGGAATGAAGATGCCAACCTACCCGAGGACTTAAAAATGTTAAAGTATAGATTCTAACCTTTATTAGAAGTGGTAATGCAAATGAATACCTAGAATGGGAATAGAAGGTTGAAAGAGTATTTAAATGTTATAGGTATGCTAAAGCCGATAAAGTCCAATTTACTACTCTTGAGTTTTCTGGGTATACCATTATGTGGTGAAAAAACTTAAATGTGACCAAAGCAAGGGGTAGACAACAAGGAGTGCGTACATAAGATGATATGAAGAGATTGTTAAGAGAAAGATTTATACTTGAGATCTATTTGCAAGATACCTTTGCCATGTTGCAAGAACTCTGCTAGGGAAGCAAAGCTATTGATGACTATGTCAAGGAGTTCCAACTGCTAATGATCCGAGTTTATGTGGATGAGCTTGAAGCTCATATAGTATCTAGGTTTATTTCAAGGATCCAATATGAGATCTATAACATTATTGAAGTGAAAAGGTTTCACATACTGGAGGAAGCCATCAAAATAGCACAAAGGGTTAGGAAGTAAAGGAGAAATACCCCTATCCGACTTGGTCCATGCTCTTTGCGAGCTACTATTTCATACTGACCTACTCATAATGAGCTGAAGAGACCCTTCTAAGCAAAGGAGAAGAACGACCAACTAAAAGATAATCGAGCGAGCTTGAAGAGCCGAGTTAATGATAAAGCAGCTTAGAAAATATTTGAGAGAGGGCAAAATTCAAGGTATAAGATAAGTGAGCTTTAAGTACTTAGGTTACAGATACATAGTTGTTGAGCGTCTTAACCAACGTGTTATGGTTCTCCAAGGTGATGACGTAGACAATACGGATGACAACAATCACGAGAAGGAAGAGGAAAATGTTGGAGGAACTAAAGTGGAGAATGAAGAGGAAACCTGTGTCTATAGTAACCAAGGAGAAGTGATGACCTTAGTATTGAGGTGAATACTAAACTCACCACTAAGTTGTAAGGAATGCGAAAGAGAAAATCTATTCTACACCAAGTATACCATTAAGGGATAATTATGCACAATCATAGTAGATGGAGGTAGTTGTACTAACATTGTTGCTCAATCCCTCGTGCAAAAGTTAGGTCTACCAACCTCTAAGTATCCCTAACCTTATAAGCTATACTAGTTGTAAGACAAAGGCACCCTATACATACCGAACAAGTGATTGTGCCATTTTGTATAGGATATGTGTACAAAGATAGAGTTGTACGCAATGTTGTCCTCATAGGAGCATTACATCTATTATTAAGAAGACCTTAGTTGTTCAACTAACACATCATATACAACGGATATAAGAATACCCATGCCTTTACTATGGATGTTGAGAAGAGTGTACTACAACCCATGACGCTAAGTGAATGAGACTCACAATTAGCTCACTTAAACTAACAAGTAGAAGACACTAGTACTTAGCCAATGAGAGCTTTAAGCTGTCGAGGAAGAGAAGGAACCAATGTTGTTGTTGATTAGAAGATTATTGGAGTTGAAAGACTTGGATGACATATTAAAAGAAGTTCAGAAACTTTAGATGAGATTTCTAACTTGTTCCCAAAAGAGTTTCCCAAGGAATTACCACCAATTCGAAGTATTGAGCACAGCATTGACTTACAACCAGGCGTAACCTTACCGAACAGACTTACTTATAGAATGAATCCCGAGCAAGCTGTCAATCTAAAGAAACAAGTGGATGAGCTCATTAAGTGAGGTTATGTGAGAGAAAGCATGAGCCCTTGTATCATGTCTACTCTGCTCATCCCAAAGAAACATTGTTCATGGTAAATATGCTTCGATAGCTGAGATATCAATTGAATTATTGTTAAATATAGATATCCCATACTGAGGCTCGATGACAAGTTGGATGAGCTTTATGGTGCTAGAATATTCTCAAAGATTGACTTATGAAATAGCTAGCATCAAATTCGTATGAGACTTGGTGATAAATGGAAAACTACATTTAAGATAAGACATAGTCTCTATAAATGGTTAGTTATATCATTCGAACTTACCAACGTGCTAAGAACTTTCATTAGGCTCATGAACCATGTAATACGCCCTTTGATTTGAAAATGTGTGGTTGTATATTTCGATGATTTATTGGTGTGCAATGCTGACCTACCTCACCATGTAGAACATCTCTAAGCTGTTTTTAATATTCTTTATGTTGAGAAATTGTATGGGAACTTAAAGAAGTGTACATTCTACCAACATGAGTTTGTCTTTCTTAGTTATGTAGTGTTGGGAAATGGAATTCGAGTTAATGAGGAAAAGGTCCGACCTGTCTTAGAGTGGCTAACTCCAAAGAGTATCGGTGAAGATCGAAGCTTTCATGGCCTTGCTTCTTTCTGCAGAAGGTTTATTCGGAACTTCAATACCATTGCTACCTTATTGACTGAGCTCACTAAGAAGAGTAAAAGATTCCATTAGAACGGCCAAGCTAAGTAAAGCTTCAAGGAAGTCAAAGAGAAGCTTACTATTTCTCATGTCTTTGATCTACTTGACTTTGACAAACCCTTTAAATTGGAGTACAACACGTCAAGTATTGGTATTGGCATCGTATTTATGCAAGAGCGCTAACCTATTGCTTATCATAGCAAGAAGCTCAGTAATGCAACATTGAATTACTCTATGTATGAGAAAGAACTGTATTATCTGTTCCAAGTTCTTACTGTTTGGTAACATTACTTGCTACCTCAAGAGTTTGTAATCTATTTGGACCATGAGTCCATGAAGCATCTTGAGAGTTAAAACAAACTTTCTAAAAGGTAAGCAAAATGGTTAGAATTCATGGAAGGCTTTTCATATGTAATCAAGCATAAGAAGGGTAATGCTAATATAGTCGCTGACGCTTTATCACATCGGTATGTCTTATTGACCAACCTACAAACAAAATTGCTGGGTTTTTCTCTTATCACCGAGCACTAAGCTCAAGACCTACACTTTGGTCTTATTCTTAAGAAGGGTAGAGAAGGAGTTGTTGTTAGAGGATATTACCTAAAGGATGGGTATTTGTTTAAGGAAAGGAGGTTACGCATACTAAGCTATTCCATACACGAGTGGATTATAAAGGCATTTTGGTGAGACCAAAACTATTAACTTGATGAGAGAAATTTTTTATTAGCTTGGTATGGTTAAGGATGTCCACAAGATAATCGGTAGTTGTAAAGTACATAAGAGGGCGAAAGGGAAAAAGGAGCGACATGAAGAATACATACCCTTACCTACGTCAACTTCACCTTAGGTCGACCTCAACATAGATTTTGTCCTAGGGTTGCCCTGGACATCTAAGGGAAAGAAGTTGATCCTTGTAGTTATAGATTGATTCAACAAAATGGCACAATTTATTTCATGCCACTAAACTAACGATGCTTTATATATTATTGATTTGTTTTTGCAGGAAGTTGTCTACTTACATAGAGACTCAAAGTCCATTGTTTCCAATTAAGATACCAAATTCTTGAGCTATTTTTAAAAGACCTTATGGAAGAGACCTGGCATCAAACTTGTGTTCAGTTTGAGTAGTCACACTCAAGTTGACGGCTAAACTAAAGTAGTAAACAGAATATTAGGCACCTTGCTTTGAGCTGTTATGGGAAAGAATCTAAAGGATTAAGATTTATGCTTACCGAATGTAGAGTTTGCCTACAATCAAATTGTCTATAGTACCATTGGAAAGACTCCCTTTGAGGCCGTTTATGGTTTCAACCCAACCATCCCACTATACATGATCAATACCTACACTACTCTTGAAGAAAGCCAATTTAGAGTTGACCGAGCTTATGAACTACACAAACGGCACCAAGTGACTAAAAAGGGTGCCATGTTCAATAAACAATAGCATGAGATCAATAACGAGGCTGCTAAGCTGTTTCTTTCAACCCATGTGACTTAGTTTGGATCCACCTCAAATCAGAAAGATTTCCCCATCTTGGGAAGACCAAATTATCACTTAGAGTTGATGGTCAATTCAAGGTCCTAAAGAAAATCAATAGCAACGCCTACCAGATCAAGCTACTAGAGGACTATGGTGTCTCTTCCACCTACAAAGTATTTAACTGGATTCCCTACCATCTAGATGAAGTAGGCCTGATGATCTCAAACAAGTGCAACTATCAGTTTTAATATAGCGGATGTGAGTCTGAGTCGATCCCTCAGAGACTTCAAGTACTAATATTAACCTTAGCTCTATTATCTAACCGGAAAATTGTGATGAGTTAAATTAATTAAAAATGCTAAAATTAACAAACTAACCTAATTATGAGACTTGATTAAGCAATTTAAAAAGCGATAGAATTAAGAACGACTTTAAGAAAGCAAACAATGTATTTAGAAATTATTTCCCCTAGTGTTTAACATGTGACCGCTTAAAATATATTCAATTCAATTTCTATTATTCTTGACCGGAGGGATTCATAATTAAAGTTAATACATTTCTCAAGCATATTAACCCTAATCCTCAATTATTTACCAGAATCTCTTCACTTAGTAATATAATTTAGAATCGCATTAATGTATAATGAATTCCCCCACAAAAGAATAACTTTCCGGAAGAAACATGTATCTTATCTCTAAGTACACATGTAATTCTCTCCAATTATGTCAAGATCTCATTATACATGTAATTTCTCAATCATCATGCATAATATCATAGATTCATACTCTAGAAATATCAATTAATAATTAAATAACATTATTGAATCAAGAAAAGATAGAGACATTATTGAAAATTATCAATCTATCTAATAGTCACATGAAACCCTAGGTTCCATAATCCTAAATACAAAAATCTTAAGCTATCATAATGAAACTAAAAATGAATTGCAACAAAATCAATAAATAAAATATGAAAACCCCCTTTTGTTGATGATAAATCTCTTCAATCTTGAAGTTATATGTTACTTTCGCCTTTTTCTTCTCCTTCTCTTTAAGTCTCTTCTCTTCTCAAGTGTCTAATCTTTTGTGTGAAACCCTAGTATGTCCTTTTATAATGTATTATAAGGTTTCCGTTTTCGTCACGAGACATGGCCTAGGACACAGTTGTGTCCCCAAGTCGTGTAACTTTCTGACCTTGGCAAATTTTCCTGGATGGATACAACCTGGGGATACGACTGTGTCCTAGACTGTGTAACTTCAAAACTTCATAACTCATACATTTGAACTCTAAATTGAGTGAAACTTGATTCCTTTTCTTCGTTTTCAATCCAAAAACACGTTCAAACCTTGAAATCAAAATTTTACTCAATTAAGTATCAATTTTTTTAAAGAAAACCAAAGATGTAAGAGAAATACTATAAAATCACCATGTGAAATATGTTTAAAATAAGAGTTATCACCTGACTTGAGAAAATCCTTCATATTTGGGGACAAATCCTTCTGAACTCTAGGCAGATGATAGGAATTAACTCTTTAGACTAATCACACAAAGTCAAGCTAAAGGATTAGAAGGACTTACCCGACATATACTAGCTCAAGAACCCTTTAAGGACAAAGATTTCTTCATCGAACTTGAACTCCTACATTTCCGTCAACATGAGTGCTAAACTGTAGTTGAAATCAATATAGCCTCTGAACTGCTAAGCATCAGACATCTTTTCGAGCCAAGCTATTCAAGCATCTAATTAGTATCAAGTCGTCTAGTTGCCCGACCTAAAGAGACTTCAGTCAATACCCCGCATCCAAGCTCAAATCTAACTCAGATCATGTTTACCAAGTTTTTTATTTCCTTTCTAACCTCTTCTTAGTAGATTCCAACAATTATCGTGCTATCAGAGAGCTTGAACTTACAGAAGCAGTCGAGCCGTAAATTAGTAACACTTGCTTGATACGTGTCTTTTGACATGATATTTTAGAATGTTTTCTTCTTCCATACATTGTACACCTTTATCCTTTGTACCTCTTTTAGTATGTCTTATGTATTACATTTGTAATTTACTCTTTTATCTTTTCCTTGCCCTAATGGGGCTAGTATATAAACCCCACTTATCTAATCACCGATATTATTATCACTTCTTTAATAAATATAGAATTTTATCCTTTGAAAGCTCTCACCGTATCTTCTCTTTCATAACTTTTATATATTCCTTTTAACAAAAAGTAGTGGCGAGTGACCTTAATCCTCTCTTGTCCATCATATTAAGTGGAGATTAGGTCAAGTAGGATCAATTGGTATGTCATATCTAGTTCATAGTTACTTAGGTTTTGCTAAAACTACTTTTGTTTTCTTGTCTCTATTCATTGTGGCGCAACCTCCATGTGTATGACCCTAGAAACACATCAATAAGATAACATAAGAGACATATACTGGAAAACATGACTACAAGGAGTTTTTAAAGCAACATAATCCAAAAACAAGAAAACCATAAGATAAGATAAATATAACAAGACTAAGTTTTTAAAAGCAACCTAATCCATGACTAAGCAAACTGTAAGATAAGATTAAGAGACATATACTGGAAAACAAAACCATAAAAAGGCTATTAAAAGAAACCTAAATCAAAACCAAGCAAACCATAAAATAAGATCAAGGTAACAGGACTAAGTTTTCAAAGCAACCTAATCTAAGACCAAGCAAACCATAAGATAAGATTAAGATAACAAGACTAAGTTTCCAAAAGCAACCTAATCCGAGACTAAGCAAACCATAAGATAAGATCAAGCAACAAATTGGATAACATGAGTACAAAGAGTTTTTAAAGCAATCTAATCCGAAACAAACCAAACCATTAGATAAGATCAAGATTAAAGTATTAAGTTTTTAAAAGCTGCCTAATTTGTGACCAAGCAAACCATAAGATTAGATCATAAGATATACACTCAAAAACAAAACAATAAAGAGCTTTTAAAATAAAAGGGTATGTACACTGTAATGATAAAAGTAGTCATCAGTGTTGCCAATTGAAACTCTAAAGTGATTAGTTAACAATTGAATCCTCATCCCTCTAGTATCAAAACTCTTCCTCGCTATTGGAGAGACAGAAAATATGTATTACTTAAGAAAAAAGCGCCTTAGTGAAGGCGAAAGAAGTAAAAGAATTGAGAGAGAGTAATAAGAGAAAGTAGTACTGTATAGTAATATATGGTCACTATAGTAAGCCTAGGGGTAGTAATTATGCGACTCACGTACCTCTACGTGCCAAAATTTACTTGCTTCGTGTGCTTATATTTATGGTAATTGGGCTCCATTTGTAATTGCCGAAAAAGCCATTTTGACATTTTCGGGTATTTACCGTAATTTACGGTTTATATATTTGTTAATTTTTCCAAGTTCGAACATTTATCGGTATTTATTACACTATAATCATGCATTACATTACCCAAAATAATCATTTAAGTAAAGCATATTTGGCCATAGAAAAAGAAAATTTGAAAAAATATGTACGATATATATGTATGTAAATTGTAAGGGATAATGTGTATATGTGTATATGTATATATGTATATACATATTATATTTATACTTATGCATACTTACATACGATATTTCTGTATGTATAAACTATAAGGAATAAAGTACATATATATATATATATATATATATGTGCGTATTATGCATATAATTATATATGTAAATATACACATATTACGTATTATGTATATGCTACAATATATATTATATACATATTTATTTTATATATATACACTATAAATGCCATGAGAGTTGTAGTTTAAACCCTCACCTAGCACGGATCCGACATACAATAAATACTATGCATGCTTCTAAAAATAATTTTGCCGGGTTTTTCCAAATCTACAGGGGCAACGGTAGCAATAACAAAGATCATTGAATTCTAGCTCTTAACTGCCCAATGACGTGAAATTCAACTTACAAGATGCTTTCACATGGCAATGATAGATAGGGATTGGAAGTTATGCAATGATAACAAGAAGTTATCCGATGAACATACATGGAGATATAAAGTCAATGATTCTCAAGGACCACAACATTTGGTTCGTGAAATTCTGACACAAGCTCAGTGGTAAAGTAAAAGCTCTAACAAGTAGGTAATGCCCAAATTGTCCAAGGGAATCTTTAGCTGCAAAGCTTTTGGGCCCTTCAATTGCTGTGTCAAAAGATCATTTCTATTCAATTTGTAGAAAGGAAAAAAATGCATGCGAACAAAATCAATCCAAGATAATGAGAGAACATATCTCTTGATTTTCACTAGACACATCACATTCATGTTGCATTCTCCTCTTTCATTATAATCTTGGCAAAGCAATGCTTTCAACCATCTAGAAGAGCATAGCTACCAAGACTAGTGAACTTCTCGAAGAAGCTTGTAAAATTAAGACAATTGAGTGGATAGATAATATAGCACCCTAACTGAGCAATCCTACTCTAATCTACTCCATTATGCTGCCACTCATGTTAATTGAAACATAGGTAAGGCTACAAAAGCTAACCATGTGCAGGCATGACTTAAGCCCCTCAATGGGGCTAAGCCAAACCAAAAGTCATCTTAGGTTATTACTCATAAGATTGACAACAAAAAAACAAAAATAAATAATTAAATAAAACAAAAATATATATTAAAAAAAAAGAAGAAGAAGAAGAAAAAGAACAAGAAGTAAAGAACACAGCTACTTCAATGCATAAAATGGCTTATAAGACACATTAAAGATTTTCCAGTTTCATCTGTCTTCACTCTGTATGATCACAAGACATGCAAAGTGAAGAAGAATAAACAACACCACAACCCCAAAGCATTGTAAGGAGCCATTGACATGTCTGGGTAAATGGTAACTTGAACTAAAAAAAAAAAAATGGATTAACATACAACGGTAACATAGATGTACATAGATGTACCAAATTCAAAACTTCAAATTACTAACGAGAACCTCTCCTTTATGAAAAGTGGTAATTTTACAAACCATAGATGCCCAATAAGGCTATAATAGACTCTTAGAAGAAGAAGCTACATGCTTAAATATCATCCTAAATTTGTATAAACCAATTCAAACCTCTTATTTCAATCCTTTCTTGATTATTCGTAAAGCATTCCCTAATTTAACAGGATTCTACTTATTCTTATATTCTCATAAAGTTACTCTTTCTTTACTAGCTTTTAGCCTTTTACCCATTTTAAAGAAATGGAAAAACAAGTATTGTTTGAAGTTGGAAAGTCTTATTAAAGCTATAAACAGTTGGGTTTTTCCCCCTTTTCACTCTTTTTTTGGTTAACAATATAATTTGACCAACTCCCTTTAGGTACACAAACCACCCAATAAAACCTATACATAGGTTAAAGAGTACATGTATCACAAGACCTCATGCAAATTGTTATGAAAATTATTAGATCTTATCCATTAATCCAACCCATTAGAGGTAAGCTCTCACTTTTTTCGAGGTAGTTAAGCTCTCACATTTTCAGTTCCACTAGGAAACAAAGTAACATAAAAAAAACACTCCACGCAACATTGCATAGTAGAAAAAAGCTGTAAAGTATATTAGAACCTAAAAAATAGCATTGGAAAGAAAACTTCATAAAGAAAAAATAAAAATACACCCCATAATAGCTCAGAGAAAGCTGTTGATCAACGATTTCTATTATGCATAGAATTTTCAAAAAAGATTAATTTAATACACTTCTAATTTTTCTGAAACAATAGACATATCATTCTTTTTCTATTTTTATACCTTAAGATAATCTTGACAATTCTACTATTCAATTAAGAACATTACTCGTAATACATACTAAATTGCAATTTTAGGAGAAATCATAAAATTCAAGCATATATTGAATTTATTGAAGATCCTAAGCATATGGTAAGGCAACCAAAATGTAGTTCAAAACAATGCTCACATTTATCAAAGAGAAAATGGAAGAGACTTCACAAAAAAATACGACACAACAAATGTAAGAAACAACAAAGGTTTTCTTTCATTCTAAGTTTTAGAAAGCTAGGGCATATGCATTGAGAAAATTCTCTTCAAAGCACCCAAATCTAGCAAAACCATCTGATTCATAAATAGCAATTCTTTTGGCAGAAATCACCAAAAGCAACTTTTTACTATTTATCTACCACTTCCTTAATCATCCATCTCTTTAAAATATATTATTATATTTCAAAAGATAACACATTATGAAATAATTATACTTACTTAAATATTCAATAAATATAATTAATTATTCATCACAAATTTATATCTAATTTTCAAGTGAAAACCACTTTGAACTATACTAAGGTTTACAAGTAATTTAGTAAATTAAGTGCACAAGTTAATTGGAATGAAAGATAAGTGAACAAAAGGAATAATAACAAATTTTTAGCTCATTTGATTGTCCTTCAATTGCCCAAACACTTGTTTTATAACTTCTCAAAAAATATGGAAGCTAAAGACAATCTTCTATCAAGTTGGTTGCATTAAATGCTGTCCACTGACTATTTTTATGTATAGTTTCTTGACTTCACCACACATAGCGTCCAGACATTGAGGATGATGCTAGTATTGAAGTTTAACATCTTAATGCTATGTCCAAGGCTTTAGGACATGCTGAGGAAGCAAGACTAATTAGAGGCCTAGCATCCCGATGCCATGCACTATAGCATCAAACACTAGTTTCTGTTCCAAACATCCATCTATAAAAAGAGCACAACAAGGTTCATACACTACAAATATGCACAATATCCCTCTTTACATGATGAGTTAATTTATTCTTGAGAAACTTCAAGTTTTATATGATTCAATTAACTCATCTAAACTCAATTGAATTAATATTCCTGATCTTATCAAAATCAAAATGTAAACTTTAGGCTCAACATCCATTAAGGATAGCATGTTGTTTTCCTCAATAGATTTCTTAAACTAGAGAATTTGATTTGCAATTCTTCTTTTTTAGCCTTAATTAGCTCATTTTGCCTCTTAATTTTAGCATTTTTTTTTCTTCTATAGGAGCATTTTTAACCACTAGTTCATTGCACATATTCTCTAAATTGGCTAGACATTATGTGTCAACAGTAGCCTAATTCTAATTCTAGTTGTGATTGCAACTAGCTATAGTCAATGCCATATGTCACTCATAGATTTCTACCGATAAAGTTGAGAATAGATTGGGCTTTTAAGAGTATGATAGTAGGCCTACAAACAAGATACGACCATTAGAACAACCTAGAGATTATCCAGTAGGGCCACTTCAATACTTAAGTTATTATAAGAAGTGATAGGGATAGCAAAAAAGCAAGAGTCAAGTGACTATAAATGAAATACTATAAGAAGAAGCATCCCTATTTATAGAGGAGATTTGGAGATAATTATGAAAATTAGGATAAGAATGAATCTTACATAGAATGGCAAGTGTGTCTTTTGATGAGGATAGATCTCAAGAATTCTAACGGCATGGATTGACCAATTGATCTTCAATGCTAATGTCAACCTTTGATTCTATATAAGAATTCTATCATTGTTAGAGCTTTACTATGAGCACCCAACCTATTTAAGGTTTGCTACTCTTTTGTATGAGAAGTCTAAAGCTTTAGTTAGTGAGCCTGAGCTACGAAGAGCTTGAGTCTTATAGAAGAGCAGGCTTAAACAGGTGAGCCTATGTCCTCAATAAGTCAGTTTAGGCCTAGGAGTTCCATGTCCAAATTCTCCTATTAATATAAGTAATATAAATGATGTTACATAATATTTGTGAATTTTTATTCATTCATGAATCATGATGTGAAAAAGTCAACTAGAAATTCTCTATGTTTATATCAAAAGTCATCAAATCCATTTTATTGTAATTAAGTCATTTGAGTCACTAGTTTATAACAAAACTCAATTAAATCTTTAATGTTTGTGTTATTGTACTCATTAAATCCCTTTTTTAATATTTACTATAATTTTATTGAATACTTATTATATGATATTGTAAACAAAAAGGGCTTAAATGATACACTTAATATATGACGAATTTCATTAAATTTTGATATATAAACATAAAGGTTTTTAAAAGATGCATTTAAAACATCATTGAGTCTTAGTATAAATATAAAAAGCTTAATTAACTTTCTTAAACCATAGAGGACTTTATTGCATTTTGCCACTAAAAAAGAGACTTACAAAGTATTTATCCCATTTATTATAATATAAAAATAAGATTTTTTTTTTTAAAAAAAAAAAAGCTTGACTATCATAATATGCTTTATGCTCAAAACAACAATTCTTTATTGCATAAGTCCACCATCGACTAAAAATAAATAAAGCTCCAATTTCACCATTTATATGTTATCATGATGAAGTTCTATTATTGGATTGTTTGATTTAGTGAGCTAACTTTTTCTACTATTTATTAATTACGGATTGTAGTAGATTGAGTTACTTAAATATTTACAAGACACATGTACATCTAAAACAAAAGAGATTATACATAATATATGTCAAAAATGGAAATAGTTCTAATGTTTCTTGTTTTCACACCATGAGTTTTGGAATTAGTCCTATTACTTAAAATGGAGAAATAATGTATAGAATAGTAAAAACTATCAAAGAAAAGAAAATCTATGGTTTGTTGAATTAACATTCAACTATTTGTGAATAAGAGACATTCTTTTGATTTGAACGGCAATTGAAGGAAATTATTGGTATAAAATTAATTTTTAAGAGGTATAACATCAAAAGTAAAACTAGTTACTTGCAATTCATTGCTACAGATGACAACAAAATTTAATAATATATTTATGATGAATAACATTTCACATAGCATGTATAGTATTTATGTAATTAAAAAATACAGAATATCTTGGAACTTGGAACTTATGCTATATAATATATGCATTTTAACAAGGTTCCACATGCATGATGGCATACACGGTACACCTTACATACTATAGTAAGAGCGAGCTTCAAAATTTTTGAGCCACAACTTTTTCTCGGACATTTGATATCTATCTTAAAAGCTATCTTATTGGAAAAGGTTAAAATCATACATTTCAATGCATTTATATAACATATAGAAATAGCGTAGATTGTTATGCCTAGATTGACACAATAATTATTTGATTTTGAAGATACGTACTGCATATCACATTAATGAATCAGCAAATTCATAATATGGATAAGTATATTATTTTAACAAGTAGTATATGCTCAAATAATAACATGCTCTTTTTAAGATGCACTAACTTGTGAATTCGCCTAGATAATCTAATTATAACTTAGTTAAGTAATGCGAACGTTATAGTTTATATTTAAATGCTTCAAAACAATTTATTTTGATATCACTTTTAAACGAGTATATTTTGTACATAATACTTCCCTCACTCAACCTTTTTTTTTTTTCATTATCATTATTTGAATTTCAATTGATTTGACATGCAAACAAATAAAAACAAAAAACAAAGCTGACCTATCTATCCGAGTTTGACGAAGTCATGTGTTCTCATATGATTTTGTATAAAAAAAAAATCAAGGAAATACAATTGGTTGCATGCCATTATTCGGACTCAAATTTCATGATCAGCATCAACACTCCTAAAATTTGTCATTGTATGAAAATAAACTAGATTTTTCTTTTTTCTCCCCTTACTTTTGCTAATATGGTTTAGTTTGATTAAAAATACCATAAAGATCATAAATGATTCTTCTTGGTGGATTGTCCCTACTTATGTTTTTCTCTAAAGCAATTCAAATATCTTCTTTAATCTTTGT
The DNA here is from genome assembly GCA_024138015.1 of Lumnitzera littorea. Classification (NCBI taxonomy): domain Eukaryota; kingdom Viridiplantae; phylum Streptophyta; class Magnoliopsida; order Myrtales; family Combretaceae; genus Lumnitzera; species Lumnitzera littorea. Next base: position 109,615,548 of record JAMXBB010000005.1, on the reverse strand, counting down.
CATTTACATTGAGAAACAAATGAAAAATAGAACAACAAAAAGCTTCAATATTTTTCTTAACAAAATATTTGTCGGGACAAACATATTATCCAGAGACAATGGCAAATGTTATGGCCATCAGACATATACTTGTTTAACAAAGTTTAAAACTAAACAAACAAACAAGGACATCCTACACTCACTCACTCACTCACTCCATATGATTAAGGGGGCAAAATTCGTTCCCCTAAAACAACCATCAAGTGCAACTCAATCTTACAGATAAAGAGATGGACCAATCAACATTCAAAAAGAGCTTCATGCATTTCAAAGGTGCACGAACCTTCGCATCGAAAAATATATGCATATGACTCTCAAAACATTGTTAAAGCTCCTCCTAATGCCATTGTTGATATGCATATGGTTCATCAATTATAAAAATGCGAATTAACACAATGAGAGATTGTCAGAGTTTATTAAAACCCTAACAGATGGTTTTGGGAAGCATACTTGCAAAAAGGGAGAAAAATACTATAAGAAAACATGCAAAGAGCCTCCAACAATTGGAGAAATCCAAAATGCATCGCAAGAACCGCAATATCTTAAAAAATATAATGGCAGATATAAAATAAAAACAATTTCTTTCCTGATCGTGTGTGAAATGGTTTACTTGGTACCATGTGTTTAGTTCACTTGCTCTAACCTAAGCACGATTTGCCTGACAACCTCAATCTTCAGCAAAAGAACATTGATTTATAAATGTCTTCATGCAACTTTGGCAGCTCCCTTACTGGATACTGCCAGAAGATGCCGTTCCACCATTGCTGGAGGACGTTTCTACCATCTCATCAAACTTGACGAACTGTAATACTTGCACAGCAGCTAGATGAGCTTAGAGTATTGGCGCAGCTGAAGTAAACAAAAAGAACAAGTTAAGTAATCACATATATAACTATTAAACTAATTCTCTGGTCAGAACTAAAAGCTAAAATAATTACACACATAAGGGATCAAGTTTGAATAAGTCATCTTCTATTTGGCTAAGAAAATACTCTCACTTATATAGCAGTTCCAACATAAATTTTTTTTCCAAAAATATGATACTTGGCAGATTAGTTGAGGGTGGAACAAATTTGACCAGGCTCATATACTATTGATCGCCTTGAGAAAATTATCAAACAACTAAAGGGAAGTTTTGAAAAAGGATTAAACTGCAATCCTTACCTACAGAAATAGTTGTTGTGCTCCCCTGGTACCGGCAAATCAAATATAGGAAAGTGATTTTAAAACAAATACCAGCTAACAAATTACACACAAGTTCAGAGGCTCTGTTACTTCAATAATTACTTTACTTGCCCTTGCTTCACTCTTACAATGCCACAAACAATTGCCCAAGTTAAGCCAGATGGTTGAGCAATTCGCACTGCAATTAATAATATTACAGGTCTCATTGCTAGATCCTAGATTATTTCTATTATAAGAGAATTCTCCCTCTAAAAATTCAACCAGGCTTAGCATTCCATTTCACTACTTCTAGTACAACTACATAGTCTATCCGCTATGCCCCTCCGAACCTCGGGAAATCCCTTTTCTTAATACCCCTATTCTCCTTTCATTTGTATGCCACAAACAATAGCCCAACAAAATAAAGCAGCTTCAGATTTGCTGTCGCAACATCCTAAGAGATGATTCATATATGAGAATGAAACTAATAAAAGAAGTCCATAGCAAAATGCTTACACATAAGACAAGGAGTGAACATGCTCTTGCAGGTCATCTGCTGAAAATCCAGTCTCATCATAGAGTACATGGTAATGAGTTGGGCGTGTTGTTCCCTAGAAAGTAAACACAATATCAAGCACATATCCAAAATATCATTTTTGGTTAACTGCACTAGACTGTATAACTGGCAAAAGCAATTGATTACAAGTAGACAGATAAAATACGCACACATATGAAAGTCCTTGCCTTTTGGATCTTCAACGTGGTTGTCAATGATAGTTCCTGTAGAAGTAACAAACATGACAAATGCAGATAAAATATTGATGCCAATGTAAAAAAAATTTGCCAAAAATATTCCTACCTGGCGGTACATTTTCAGGAGACCGACGCTGAAAGAATTTTGTATGATGATTTTTATGTGCAATAATCGCAGCAAACTTTAGGAACCATACCTCATCGAGGAAATGGCAATCATGCAAAAAAAAAAAAAAAAAAAAAAAATTTAGAGCTTCCCCTGACACCAAAGCATAACAGTAACAGAAAGAAGCATTTGAGAGTAATAAAGCAAAAACCTGAATGATCTGATCGAGTTCAACATTCAAAACTTGGTTAAATTGTGATTCGCTCACCCCATTACAAAAAAGATGGCATACCAAGCAAATTAATAAATTCCATGGTATCTGATCAGTAAGAGAGCACATGGCCAAAGAAAAAGACCATTAAGAGAACTATATGCAATCCTCTCGCATTAGGAAGCACAGAGGTTTCAACCAAAAATATATATATATATATATATATATATCAGAAGCAAATGCACTGCTATGGCCTACCTAAAAATGATTATTAGTTCAGGTTTGTTGTGCCCAGTGGAACGATAAAAGTCCAACAAGAGCTCACTAGGAGAAAAAATGACAACGTAATTAATAATATTAATTTCAAAGGGAAGCTGCAGTCGTGCAAGTAATCGAAACAAAACTCGTATATAAGACAAATAATAACACCTCCAACCTGATGATTCCATCATCCCGTTTCTCAATATCAAATTTTATGTAAGGCTTGAATAGAGAAAAAATCATTTCAATTTTAGGAGATTGAATACACACTTTGGCCCTATAATGAAAAATTGATGGCCATTGTAGCGAACCAATGACCTAATAAAAAGGAACAACATAAATTAGAAGTATGAGAATTGTAAGCCGAGAAAAAAAAAAAAAGGAAAAAAAAAACACAAGAATATAAATCACATGATGCATTTTTTTGCAAGAAAAAGATTGTAGTACCGCAGCTACTGAGGGCAAATCGAAACGACTAAGAGAACCATGACAAACATCCATTTCAACAATAAGAGTTGGCCGCTTAGAAATTAATAGCATTGAACGAGAATGTTACAGGACGTGGGACAGTGGAATTGCGACAGTGGATGGGCGACAGCTATTGCGTGTGTGAAGGGGACAGTAGAATTGTGTGTTGGACTGTATAGTGTTGGGGAATTCGTTTAGTTAATGGCTGATCATGGGTTGATCAACAAAGGATTTTCGGTTTTCTTTTTTTTTTTTTGGGAATGTGTGTAATTGTAAAATTCTCCTTGCTTTATCCCGTGCAATCCGTATTTATAAACTCCAGAACAAATCAAATCGTATCAAATCGAATCATATTATATTAATTTCAATCTAATTTGATAAAAATTAAATTAAATCTAAATCATTTATATTAATTCAAATTCAATTTAATAAAAATCAAACTAGATTCATATCTTTTATAATAATTCAAATCCAAACAAAAAAGATTTGATTCGCTTTTTGTAAAAATAAAAGGATAAAAGTAAATAGGTGCCTAACGAGACTCAAATTTATGACTTCAAGCTAACTCCATATCAATACTCCAATACTTATCTATTAGGCCGTTAACATATGCCTTGATTTTTAGTATAATTAAATTGTACTAAAAACACGTGACTCTCTAAAATAATTATTTGAACTAAGTTAAAACTAAAACTATTAACCCTGAAATAATTTACTTCTTAAGAAATCTAAAAATCTTTATAATTTTTCCTTTTCTCATTTTTTTTTTATATTTTCATCATTTTTTCGATTTTTATTATTTTTTTCCTTATTTTTGAGTTAGGACCCTATTTAAAAAACAAAAATTAGAACTATGGGGAGCAAAAATTAGGTATCTACAACCATAAGATAAGATCAAGAGATATATATTGAAAAACAGTACTGAGTTCTTAAAAGCAACCTAATCTAAGACCAAACAAACCACAAGGTAACATCAAGTGACACATGGTGGAAAATAGGACTACAAAGAGTTTTTAAAAGCAACCTAATTTGAAACTAAGCAAACTATAAGATTATATCAACATTATATACTGAAAAACAAGACTATGAGTGTTTAAAATCAACCTAATCCAAGACTAACAAACCATAAGTGATAGAAACCAACTCTACGAACTAATCATACGAGGCTAAGCTAGAGGATTGCAAGGACTTTCCCAACATATACTAGCTCAAGAACCCTTCAAGGACGAAGATTTCTTCATTAAACTTGAACTCCTACATTTCCGTCGACTTGAGTGTTGAACTTTAGCTAAGATCAACACAACTTCTGAATTGCTGAGCACCAAGCATCGTTCCAAGTAAAGCTATTTAAGCATCCAATTAGAACCAATCCATCTAGTCACTTGACCCAAAGAGACTTTAGTTAATACCCCACATTTAAGCTTAGATTTGACCCAAATTAGGTCACCCAAGTTTTCTATTTCCTTTCTGACCTCTTCCTAGCAATTCCAACAAGTGTCAAGCTATCAAAGAGCTTGAACCTACAAAGGTAGCCAATTCGTAAATTACTAACACCTACTTGATATGTGTCTTCTGATACAATATTCTAGAATGTTTTCTTCTTTTGTAGATTGTATAGCAATTATCATTTTTACCCCTTTTAGTATGTCTTATGTATTATATTTGTAATTTACCCTTTTGTCTTTTCCTTGTACACATGTAGCCTTAGTGAGGCTAGTATATAAACTCCACTTATCAATACGTAGACATATTTTCACTTCATTAATGAATACATAATTTTATCCTTTGACAGCACTCACCGTATCTTCTCTTTCATAACTCTTGTCCATTCCCTTTAATAAGGACTAGTGTCAAGTGACCCTAATCCTCTCTTTTGCATCATATCAAGTGAAGATTAAGTCAAGTAGGATCGACGGTATATCATATTCAGTTGGTAACGGGTCAAGTTTTGCTAAAACTGCTTTTGTTTTCTTGTTTCTATTTGTTGTGCTGCTTAGGTTTTGTTAAAACCCCTTTTGTTTTCTTATTTCTGTTCATTGTAGTGTGGCCTTTGTTTATATGACCCTAGAAATGCATTAATAAGATAGCATCAAGAGACATATATTGGAAAACATGAATACAAAAAGTTTTTAAAAACAATGTAATTCAAAAACAAGCAAACCATAAGATAAGATAAATAACAGGACTAAGTTTTTAAAAACAACCTAGTTCAAGACCAAGCAAACCATAAGATAAGATTAAGATATTAAGATTGAGTTTCCAAAAGCAACCTAATATGAGATCAAACAAATCATAAGATAAGATCAAGCAACAATTAGGAAAACATGACTACAAAGAGTTTTTAAAAGCAACCTAATCCAAAATGAACCAAACCATTAGATAAGATCAAGATTAAAGGATTAAGTTTTTAAAAGCGACCTAATTCATGACCAAGCAAAGCGTAGGATAAGATCGAGAGATATATAATAGAAAATGGGACTACAAAGAGTTTTTAAAAGAAAACTAATTTGCACCAAGCAAACCATATGATAAGATCATGAGAAATATACTCAAAAACAAGACAATAAAGAGATTTTAAAATAAAAAGGTATGTACATTGTAATGATAAAAGTACCCATTGGTATTGCCAATTGAAACTCTAAAGTGATTAAATAACAATTGAATCCTCATCCCTCAATGCCAAAATTCTTCCTTTCCATTAGAGGGAAAGAAAATAAGTATTATGTAAAAAAAAAAAAAAAGCACCTTAGTGAATGTGAAAGAAGCAAAAGAAATGAGGGAGAGTAATAAGATAAAGTAATACTATATAGTAATATATAGTCATTATAGCAAACCTAGTGGTGATAGTCGTATGACCTACTTGCTTCCGCATGCCAAAATTTATGTGCCTTGTGTGCTTATATTTATGGTAATTAAGCATTGATTGTAGTTACCAAAAACGTTGTTTTGACATTTTTTAGTATTTGCCATAATCTACAGTATTATATATTTTTTAATTTTTCCTAGTTCAAACATTTATCAACATTTATTACACTATAGTTGTACATTATAAAATAAATTAAAGAGGTTATTACTTATTATGCTACCCAAAATAAATTAGGGGGGGGGGGGGGGGAGGGGGTGTTAGCACAGGGAAATGACCATAGAAAAAAAATATGTATGATATATATGTGTGTAAATTGTATATATGTCTATACATATTATATTTATACTTATGCATACTTATGTACGATATTTCTGTGATGTGTTAGCAAGTGGTTCAAGCAACCATGCTAATTTCATTTTTAGTAACAAAGAAATATGAAAAGAACTCATACAAATAAGGGTTGTTACAGGGATGTCGTTCTATGCCAATGGCCATCCTCACTTTGGAAAGTGAGCAAACAAAAAGTTACAACATCAGTATCAACATGCAAGTCGACAAACCTTAAAAAAACATATAGTTGCAATTTTTAACAAAATGCAGCAAGCTTTGGTAGAATAGAAGAGCTATCAAGCTTCCAAGAAAGTGTATAATTCACTCAGTTTTATTCATCATCTTCATTTGTATATTTTTGTTTGTATTTAAAGATTTAATCAACAAGAATCTATTTTACCCTCATGCAACGTCTCTCTAATGTTTGACATTTAGAAGTCATCAGTAATAGCTATTAACGATAGTTATATATGCATTATTGCATATTAGATCGACAACGAGTAACCGATGCAAAATAGAATAATAGCTTTTATTTTCTTCCTACAATCCAACATAGGGTAAGTAATTGCTAACAACCTCATTGACACCACCTAAGTATAGCACATCCAAATAGTTTTTAACATCAGTTTTGATAATGCCTTAAATAATATAGCTTCAATCTTTCACGTTCAATGTGTCTATAATGTGTTCAACTTGATAGTGAATGCCAACCTTAAGAGATGTAGCTTAAACCTTCACCTAGCATGAATCTAATGTGCAATAAATGTTATGTATGCTTCTAAAAAGAATCTTACTAAGTTTTTCCAGATCTAGATGGGCAATTATTCCACCACCCATTTCGAGGAAAAAACCTAACCCATTACCAACTTCTAACTACAAATTGTGTGTACAAAACAAGTAATATTAGTTAGATACATGTGTAGAGAATAAAATTATGGATATCAAATAAAGGATTGAGCACCTAGTTATTGCGATTGGCAAAAGAATAAGAATTACCTTAGGAGCAGACAAAACATGACCTTCCAATTGTGTAAACTAAGAGCTAATAGAGATATTGGCAACATGCAAAATTAAATCATCATTATACTTAAAAGACACCAAAGCCTGTTAAATCAAAAGTGTTGCAAACAATATGACTAATATTAGTTGGGTGGGCATAAAATCCACATCTATACATTGAAAAATATTCATCCCCCGAGACACTAATTATTTCTTTAGGCTTTTGGAGCAATTTATCAACAAGCACAGCTCATTGTTGGTTGGATAAAGCCTTAATATATCTTTGCAAAAACACAAGTGAATAAAGTTGCAATTTCAACATGGAAAAAGAGAAAAAAAAAATTAAAAAGGTAGTAATTTGGTGCCTATGCCCCTGCATGCCAAAATTTGCATGCTTTGTGTGCTTGTATTTACCATAATTGAGCTCCATTTATAATTGCCAAAAACATCATTTTAACATTTTCAATTATTTGGTAATTTACAATATTACATATTTGTTAATTTTTCCGAGTTCAAACATTTATCAATATTTATTACACTATAGTTATGCATTATATGATAAATTAAAGAGGTTATTACTTGCTACTCGAAATAAAATATGGAAAAAAATAGTTCAATTACGTAAAGCATATTTGCCCATAAAAAAATATTTTTAAAAAATATATACAATATATACGTATGTAAAATTGTAAGAGATAATGTGTCCATATATACATATTATATTTATACATATGTATACTTACATATAATATTTTCGTATATTTAAATTGTAAGGAATAACATACACATGTGTATATAAATATACGTATTATGCATATAATTATATGCGTATGTAATATACGTATATATATATCTTATTATAATATATATGTGAGGATGAAAAACTATGTGTGACTTCAAGATTTATATGTGGGTTTGAAAACGTATCTTTTTTACAGTCTACTATCTACTATTTATAAGTCATAAATTTGGATTTTTTTTATCATAAATTTAGTCTTAATAAATCCAAGATACGAAAGATATGATAATACCTGATTTAATTTATTAGATTCATCGAAGATTCAATCCAACTTCTAGAAAACCCTATATTGATTTGGACTTTTCATCTTGGGCCTGATTTGGTCTATTTTAATTTAGCCCAAAATACACGCTAGCCCATTTAATAATTCCTAAGTCTATTTAGTCTAATTTACATTAGATAAAAAAAAAATCCTCTTTATATTGGACTAGTCTAAAAATATTAATGAAGCCCGATTATTTAATAACTCAGAATTTATTAAATTGACTATACATCTCTATTATCCGAGTCGATCCTAAACGACTTGACTTGACACCTTTTTAATTTTTTTTTTTTCAATTTTCGTTTTTCTATTTTTCATTATTATTTCATTTTGTTAATTATTTTTTTAATTCAATTATTTTTTAATTTTTTTATATTTATTTTTTTAAAACCTAGCCTAAAAGTAAAAATAGATTGAAATTAAAATAAATGATAGCAAAAATGAGGTGTATATACTTGCAAAATCATCTATAGGGATGTGAGCTCAGCTAGCTTAATAAAAAGGGACAGAGTCATAAGAATACATTACAAACATGGTTGTTCAATCATTAATTAAATGCAACTGCAACAAACAAATAATAAAACTTCTCACAATGTTTAACTTGTTTATTGTGAAGTTAAAGTAATTTCGTCTATTCTAAGCTGAATTCCAAAAAGTTTCAATGTGATACTATCGGACTAAATCCAGGGTTATGCAATGGAGAGCACCTTCCTCCTTAAAGAACATTCAAACTACAAATCTCAACCTTGCCTTAACCTCTTCTCCCATCACTTAGTTTGATTAAGAGTAAGAAAATTACCATTTTTGCTATCCTTAATGAATGCATCGATATTTAGTTTGACAACCTAATCATTACTCTTATTAGGTTATCGTGAATGTTAGGTTAAATGTTTAGTTATCTTAAAATTAGTCCAGATTATTAAGTGATCAGCCAAGTTCATACACGCAAGACATGATCTATGTTTAAGTAGAAAACACCACTTGAAGTTCAACTCCCAATCAACAATCAGTATCCCCAACACACACATAGCACACGCACAAACAATCTAATTATAACAACAAACAAGCACTCTTACTCCTTCAAATATCCTGATATGATACTTCAATATGCCATTAAGCATTGATCCTAACTTACTTAGACATAATGTTACGTGCTCTTATACATCATGTTTGTGATCTTTGTTAATAATCCCTAAAAAGTAACACACAACTTCAGTTTTAAATTCACATATAAAGTAAGAACTTATTTTCATTATTAAGTAAGTTTACATTCTGATATAAGTAAGTTCTTTAGTTATTTATCTAACTTTTAGTTAACTCAAGATAGTTTCTAATTAAATTTCTAACTAAGGTTCTAATCATTATTGTAAGTTAGGTTTTTACTTAAGAAGTTCCCGACTTATATTCTGACTCCAATATAGTTATAAAGTTCTAGTATCGATTACTTTTTGACCTAAAGCCCATTTTTAGCATAATAAAGTTATTCACTCTTAAAGTACATTCTAATCTTCTTTTTAACATAATTTCTGACTTTTTGACCTTTATCACAACTTACTATTTAACCCATACACAAACTTACCTTACATTTCCAAAATTTCCACGCTGTATACTGTCAATAAATATCCACTAAGAACTTCAATTATATATATATATATCAACTCCTAATATTCTAAATATTCATTTCCACTTACACAGTAACTTAGAGATTTAATTTCAAATTCACCAAATACCAACTTTTTACTTAAAAATCATCATTTCTTAAATCATAATAATCCATTTCAAGTTGTTGTAGGGTAATAATTATATAGCATACTATAGTTTTACAAAGAATCTCTAAAACTCTTTCAGAAACACCCATCCAACGCACTGTTTTGATGAAAATGAATTTTTCTCCAAAATCTAACAACATGATTTTTACAATCCAATGACATAACATCAAAATTCAACATCTTAAGAGTATAACCACAAAATTTCAGGTTAAAACTATATCAATTGGTCTTTCAATTATTTGCTTAAAATTCAGTGTGCATGACGTTTTTCTTAAGGACCTCATATCTACACTCAAAAATTTGAAAATCTGATTAAATATTTGAATTCCTCATAAAAAATACATGGGAAAATCAAATTTCATAATTTTCGGTGATTGTTTACTATTTTTCCCTATTTTTTGACAAAATAAAAAAAAATTTAACAACTTACTAGGAACCTAAGCTCCGGCCACCATAAGGAGGGGAGGGTATGTTAGCCCACTTTTCTGGCAGCCACTCCTTCAAGCCACCACTTGGTTTCACTTCCAACTAGTCGTCTTCCTTCGGATCACGTAAAACCCTAAATTTGCAACTAAATTTCACAATTTTTGTTCTTCACTCTCTTTCTCTATATTTTCCACTTCTAGATTTTTCTTAAACTAGCAAATGACTAAACTTGTTTCAAATTGCAAGAGATTATTTTTATATCTTCAATTGAGTTGCTTTTGATTTTTTTCTTATTAAATTAATGTGTGTAAATGGCATGATGAGGTGTTAAAATCTGGATTCTTACCTCCATGCATTCTCAAACTCCATGCCTCACCTCTTACACCTATTTTTTAGTTGTCTATAACTTTCTTTTACTATTTTTCCCAATTTTATTGATATATTTAGTGATTTATACTTAATTTTGGGTATTTATGATAATTACGGGTATATATATTTATATAATAATTATACCCAATGTATATACATGTCTTTTAGATATTATTTAATATCCAATATTAATTATATTACTATTGTAATATATTTCTAAGTGTTTGTTAATTTCTAGAACCTACGTCGTGCATACCCAGTAATATAGTAACGATATAGTAAATTCTTACTATTTTAGCTATATTTTTAATATTTTATTATATTTTTAAATTCCGAATTTACTTAATCTCTTCAACTATTATCCCAAGCATATACGTAAGTTTTTACGTTAATCAGGTTAGTTTTACCAACACCTTAAATTTACCTACTCAATTCCTAATCGCCGATTATGGGACTCACATAACAAATACATGTGTATATGTGTACAGGTTATACATGTAAATATATATATGTACATACATATATGTGCATATATATTTTGTGGACTAATCATACATTTGTTAGATTTGTTGTTTGTATATATATTATATGTACATATGATATACTCATATATGTAAATTGTAAAGGATAACGTATACATGTGTATAGGTGTACTTATATGTATAAATATATATCTGTACATACATATATATGCATATATATTTTGTGGACTATTTATACATTTGTTAGATTCATTGTTTGTATATATACGTACATTAATGATTTAACACGTTTATTTTATAAGTACATATATACATATATAATACGTAATAATGTATTTTACAAGTAATGAAAAATTAAAGATTAAAAAAACATTAAAGTAATGATGAAGAAAAACAATGCAAAATAATATTATTTCATTTCATGCTACTAATTATATTACAAACGAGGAATAAAAAAGAAGGAACAAGAATCATCAATTATGTAAATAACATTGTAGTAACATTCCTAAAATTCATTGAGTTGCAGGTAAGGAGAATTAGACGATTAACCATCACAAGGGAGGATGGGGAGGTAGAGGTTGCAAATGCATTTATGGTTACACATAATGGAAGTCTTGCCGATCAAAATATACTTGCTACAAAGCCCATATCTCATCTATTCAATCATGTTATCTCCTTTGTTTTAACCAAATATCTCTAATATCATTTTCAATACTTGATACTCGATTTTCAATATTCCCTAAACTTCATTAGATATTCATGAAAGTTTCCATCAATTGTTGTTGGTTGGTCATCATTATTCCGAATCGACGGAATAATTCTTCCATAGTGAAGGGTCCAAGATCTTGTTATTGTTTATATCATCCATGGCCTCTTACCACCAGATCTTAACCCTACAGTACAATGTTGTAATCATCATCCATTGACCAGTTTGCTCATCATGATTACAATGTAGTATGCTTTTTACCTCTACTATGTTGAACCCGTTGGAGAAAAGAATGTACTTGATGAACCGGCCATAACTCAGATACTTGTCCCTTCACGAGAGGCTTTGAAGAAGTAATAGTTAACAAAATTGTCAATATTGATCGATCTCCTTCACCATATAATGGAGTACGAAAAGATCTCCTTTGTTGAAGAAGTTAATGTTCACTCGCTTTTATTCACGATCTTCTTTTGCATTTTTTTTTTTTCATTTAAACATAAAACCACCGTGGATCTATTATAGCCTTATGCGACATCTTTCTCATGTCTAACATTTTGACGTGTCTAGGAGTTAAGTTGATCGCTAGGGCTTACCGTAGGAGCTGTAACTAAGTGGGACCTTCAAGATATTGAAGAAATAGGGAATGGATAGGTCAACAAACCCAATAACTTATGTTAAGCTGCTCGTAGGATATAACACACACAACAAACATAACACAACTTAGTACTTCACTTGATATGACACAAAAGCTAATACTAAGGTCTATTCACCACTAATCTTGAGCTATTGCGCAAAATTAGATAAGAGTATAGAAGAATTCTACTCAGGGAAGGTTATCTCGCAAGAACAAGAATATTTAATATATGTTAGGTCTTAAGATGATTCCGACTACAGTAAAAAAGACTACTTATAGTAAGCTATTTAGAGCAACATTACAATAAAGGAAAATTATGTAAAGGATAATGTAAGAAAGAGATTCCTAGTATATTCGAAAAGGGTAAATAAGATCAAGAGCAAAAAGGAATATGGTACAAGTGTTAAAAAAGTAGAGGACAAGTGGCAACCTATCAATATGTTAGTATTCTAAGATCTTAGGGCAATATAGTTGATTTGAGTGGATGTTAGGGTTGTTGTTAACGAGTTGTGCTTGGAGCTACCGAGGCAATTGAATGAGGCTACAATTTGGTAGGCTAAACAAGTAGAGCTTAGTGTATAAAGACCTCAGACTTGGCACTCAGTAGGTTGACTTCGATACTTAGCAAGTTAGTATCGGTACTCGGCAAGTTAGTGACTGGGCAAGTGTCCGAACAAAGCAGAGTATGTCTGAACTAGAACCTTGGGGAGTTCTTCCACAACTCTTCCATAAACTAGACCTTATCCTCGATAAGTTGATAAGAGTGAATCCTCCTTGTAAGAGATTGGAGGCCTTGAAGGCAAGAGCAAGTGATGGGTCTGGAGGTCAGCAATCCATCACATTTGGAAGTCGCTAATCACTGCTATCAACAATCATTATATGTATATTACTGTGCACTAGATCGACAATGAGTAGCTCGTGTAAAATAGAATAATAGCTTTTATTTTCTTCCTAAAATCCTATACAAGGCAAGCAATTGCTAACAACCTCATTGACACCACTCGAGCATACTACATCTAGAGAGTTTTTAGCATCAATTTTGATAATGCCTCAAAAAATAAAACTACAGTCTAACACGTAAAAGCTGTGTTCAATTTGATCTATGATAGAAACTTCTTCCACATCCAATGTGACTACAATGTGTTCAACTTGGTAGTGAATGTCGGTCTTGAGGGTTATAGTTTGAACCCTTACCTATCACAAATGCGATGTACAATAATGCCATAGGTGCTTCTAAAAGGAAGCTTCTAAAACAATAACAGGATCTTAAACCCTTACTTAACACAATCTGGTTAACGTTGACCCGACATCACATCAGCAACTAGGACAATGGAACCAAAAAATAGGATGACCTTACTTATCAAACCAATTTAATTTAGAAGTTTAATTACTACATTCTTAAATAGTATGCCCTAACACAATACATAAGCACTTATTCGCTATCCACAATTTCTAGCAAGAGCCTATAATTGATTTGGCATCATTAGAAAGCCTTCATTTATAGCTAGCAACTTTAAAGAATAAACAAGTATAAATATGAGTTTTAGTCATTCTTTTTCTTGTAAACTTTTATATGTATATATATATATCATTTCAATCATTCATAGTAATGTATAAGTTCTATAAGTAGTTATATATATTTCATTTGATTTTATATTTTAATTTGAGTAAATGTACTTACATTTAATTTTTTTAAACTTGTAATCCAACATAATTCCATGTTGTCATTTTTTTAAATTAAATAATATGATATATTTTTTTATTTTTTATCAACCCTTCATTGAACCCAGATCAATCACTTAACCCTTAACCCTCTTATATGTCTGGGTTTAACCCCCAACCCTAGTCTAACAACATTGCGAGGACATCCATATTCTTAGGTTCCAAATAGTGATAACGACATGGGGTCGAGCAGTTTTGATTCAAGACTAAGCATTGTGTCAAGTGATGAAGGAGGTTAGGATGGTGGTTATTACGCCTCGAAGTCACAGAGTCGCAATAGTCCCACCATATAAACCATTCTATAATAGTAACTGGCCTCACTGTACCTACCATAGACATGATCTACACAAGGTGTCAACGACTTCTCGCTTTGAAATAAACAGTTCAATTAAGAGTTTAGCTAAAGTTACAGTAATTATCAAGAACTTTAGGTCAACATATATAATTACATATACATTCCATAGAACTTCCTAGGAAATTCTACATGAACGTAACAATCAGCTAATTTACATATCAACTATCAGTCTTTTAGTTTTAAGCTACTAAGGAGACTCTAGATATACATTAACCACTAGGCAAATTGATCCTCTCACCCCAGGCTTCAAAAGAACTAACCTTCGGATAGTTGTAGGATAGCATATTACTCAAAGTATTCAGAAATCAGGACTTGTAAAAGGATCTATATGGGTATAAACAACTACAGCTCAGTAAGTTGAATTGGAGACTCGTAAATGTATACAAATACAAATAAGATTATCAAGCAATTATTTTCATGCAATGCAACAAGCAAGTATCATCGCACAACGTAATCCGATCCATTGTGAAAACAGAGAAATTTCACCAGCTCTAATCCGAGTTGAGGAGTTTTCATATTATGCAACAACTCACAACCAAATCTAGGTTTGTGTAATAGAGACATTACTCCTCCTAAGACTATCCTTCGAACCAATGCCCTCATCCTCACCACAACCTCCTCTTATGTTACTTAATTCGGCTAAGGATGAGAAAAAGACCAATTTGCTATCCAACGTTATCTTTTTTTAAGATATTGATGTTTGGTTGGAGAATCCTAATGATCCCCTAAAGGGTTGCAATGCATGATAATTTGAGGAATTAGAGTCGATTAAGATTAAGTTCCATTTAGGGTGTTCAAACAATTTTACATCAACCCAGTCATAATACATAATCAATTATAATAAAATTTCAACATAAATTCAAATACACAAACATATGTATAAACTACTTATTATCACAATCATACACAATCCTAAATCTTCAAGTACCTTAAAATAGTACTCCAATACGGTAAAGTAATAACCCAACTTACTTGAAATTCCCGGTCACCCAATCACTTAATTGTAGGTCAATTCATCTTCGGGTATCCTATAATACAAATACGTCTTTTTAGTACTTATACTTTGATGATACATATTCTAAGTTATAATTTAACTCATTTCTCCATGTATACCTATTTTTTACTAATGATTCACTCTACCTTAGTTCGAGGTTTGATTTCTAAATTAGATTCTAATTTTGATTCTACATTGTCTTTTACTGCAAGGAATCCTAAATATACTCGAATCCTAATGTGAAATTAATCACATTAAGCTCAAGTATTCTAATATCACATTGAGTCTTAATTTAGTGTTCTAACATATTCAGTACACTTGAATCATAATTAGGGCACTGGATTTACTTCCAATGTGAGAAAATTTTACATTTTTTATCCAATTACCTAAAATTAAATTTTGTTTCAGATTTATTATGTACTGATTTTATTATTATATTATCTAAATAAACCTAATTTTTTCATATTTATTAAAATTCCAATTCCACATATTTCTAATTTCATATAATTACCACATAATTCCTATATTAATTACACTTAACACTTCAAAGACTATGATTAGTTTCCACATCAGAGATTAACATCTTTAAGCATCTAATTACCTCTAAATCAGTAATTAATCACTTAATCACCTAATTAACCCAAAATTATCCCTTTTTTTCATCATTTTAGGGCTAAAAATTTACTTAAAAATTTTGAAAATTAATTTTATAAAAATGGCTTCATAGCACTGTTCTATATCACTTAAGCATTCTACAGAAAAAATTTGAGTTTCAAACTACATTCCTAAACCTATTTATTTCTAATTCTAATCATGCTCGGTTTTATCTAATTTTTTAATAACCTTATATTTATAAACGTAATTAAACTTAATCACTATTTTTCCATATATCTACATACAATAAAACCTTAGAATAATAAATTTCATAATTTTCTAGGCAAAATAAATAATTTTAAGAAATTTCACAAAATCGGAGAAGATGTGAGACTCACTTGATTCGATGGCTTTTTGGCCTCCAACACCAGTTCAGGTGTGTCGATCGGTCCAGGTGGTGGGTTTGGAGTGGGGTGGTGGTGGTGGTTATGGTTCAATTCCAGATAGTGGTGATGTGTGGGTTTGGTTCACAAGCCCCTATTGCATAGATTTGCAAAAGAATTTTCTAAACCCTAATTTTTGTAATTTTTCTTACTATTTATAGAGCCTTGTAGGAATTATTATGTATTAATTAGACAAGACAATGCTCAAATCTCTTCTAATTCGCCTTTTGTGTTGCTTGTTTTTTATTGGTTAATTTTTTTTATTTAATTCCTGACTTGCCATGACCAAATCTAGGTCATTCCCTATTCCTCTTATTTTTTTCTGATTTTTCATTAATTATTTAATAAGTTTCTAGTTAATTTCAAGCAATTTAGGTAATTTCACGTATTTTTATCTACATGTAAATACATGCGAAGTACAAGTAAACATTTCTAATTATTATTTAGGTCATTCTATGATTTTTAGTATACATATATTTTATCTCTAGCAATTTATTAGTTATTAGATTGCACTTTTTGATTTTCCGATAATTAACAAGTAATATACTTAAATTTTGAAAAATTTATAATCTTTAATTTTATTACATATTTTCTTAAATTCAAGTTTACGGGGTCATTTTTACTAATATTTCTAACTATAGTTTATAATTTAGATTTGATCGGATCATTTAACCGATCGCCCGAAACTTTGTGTACTAAATTTAATCCTACGGTTACTTGGTTTATCTTTAGGGCTTACAGTGGTGATGTTAGTGAAGATGGTCAAGATGATGAAAGCAATTACAATTGACTTACCTTTCTTCTGGATTTTTAGAGATTTCTTTTTCTTTTTTTTTTCTTTGTTTTTTTTTTGTTGGTAAATATTCCAATGACATTAGCTAGTATTTGACTTATCCTGTAAGAATTTGTTAATGATAACTTCATTTAATGCTCTCTCCCAATTTACTTTCTTTGCAAATGGATTATCTTAGGAAAAAAAGTTAATTATATTTAACCATTTAATACATGAAAAAGTAAAAAATGAAGACATGTTTGTTAACTAAGAATTAAGATCTAAATACATTTATTTAATAATTTCCCAAAAAAAATCAAGCAATAACCCCTTAAATTATATTATATATTTATATTTTCTAATTAAGTAATTTGTTAATAATTTATTTATTCAATAATTTACTATTTAGTAAATAATTTACATAATTTATTAAATAATTTCTTTATTAAAAAATTATTATTTATTTATTAAAACATCTATCATTTAGTAAAAAATATGTTTATTAAAAAATTACATTATTTACAATAAATAAAAGACCACACGTACTACTTGCATGCTCCTACCCAAGTGACCTATGAAGTAATGGTGCTTAGCATATACATGCTTATGCTTCCAAATTTTTACGCATGCTTGTGCTTGGGCTGCCTAAGCCTGAGTCCGTGCATAGCTAAGCTGCCCAACAAAATAAAGTAACTTAAGATTTGCTATAACAAATCCTTAAAAATAATTCATATATGAAAATGAAACTAAAAAAAGAAGTCCACAGCAAAATGCTTACACATAAGATAAGGAGTAAACAAGCTCTTATAGGTCATCTGCTAAAAATCCAATCCCATCATAGAGTACATGGTGATGAGTGTAAAAACAACAATGAACAGCAATGGAGAACCAACTACAAGTGCACACATACAGAAGAGTTATTTTTTCTTTCACTCATTATCTTTGCACTATTCACTGAACACTATTTTGTTACACCGACCAAATACACTGTTTCTTGCACTATACATACACTATGTTTTGTACTCACACATACTATTGCACTTACATTCACTTACTTTATTTATACACTTCACTAAAGTCTCATACACCTTCACACACACACACACACACAACTCCACTATTTATATCACTGTATTTACACCTAACCAATTTCTACCTCTATTTTTATACAAACTAACCAATCAAAATTAAACACTGCAACAACACCACNTAATTAAAAATATTTCTATTAAAAAAATATATATATTAATAAACCTTCTTGTCAAGACAACAATGAATAGCAATAGGAAAGCAACTACAAGCATACACACATGCAGAGGAATTATTTTCTTTCAATCACTCATTATCTTTGTACTATTTTCTGAACACTATTTTGTTACACTAAAACATTGTTTCTTGCACTGCATACACATTTTGTTTTGTATGCGCGCACACTATTACACTTATAATCACTAACTTTTTTACTCTTTACTTAGAGTCTCCTACACACATTACCTTACTATTTATATCACTGTGTTCACACCTAACCAACTTAACTACCTTCTAATTTTATACAAACCAACCAATCAGAATTAAACACTAAAACACACCTCCCTAATGCTGATTGGTTTTCATCAAATTACAAGACTGTAATCCAAACATGAACCTTAAGTTTTTAAATGTGTCTACTCTCAAAGGCTTGGTTAGAATATCAGCTAGTTGCTCTTCGGTTTTGTAGTATTCAAGTACCATCTTATCTTTGTTAACTTAATCTCGTAAGAAATGAAATCAAGTCTTAATATGTTTACTCCTACCATGTGCAATCGGATGTTGAGCCAAATTAATTGCCAATTTATTGTTGATCTTTAACACTATTAGACATTTCACTTAAATCTTCATTTGATCCATTAACGTTTGCAACTAAGCAACTTCACACACAACAGCAGATGCAGCAACATACTTAGCTTCACACAAGGAAAGTGCAACAATCTGTTGCTTCTTTAAGCTCCAACTGAAGGTTAAATTGCACAGCTGAAACAAGTACCCTGTTGTGCTCTTCCTATCAAATTTATCACCGCACCAATCTGAATCGAAATACCCTAGCAACTTATCCATTTTCTCATCTATGTCTTCACACCTTTAAAACAACAAACCATAATCCATAATCTCCTTAATGTACCTTAAAACTCTTTTAGCAGCCATCATATGTAACAATCTAGGATTTTCCATAAATCTACTTAAAACACCTACTATATATGCAATATCCAGTCTACTATTACATAAGTATCTTAACAAACCAACTATCTACTTATACATAGTTGAATCAACCAACGCATTAGTACCGTCTCGTATCAGCTTTACACTACTATTAACCGGTGTTAAGACTTCATTACAATTCATCATATTAAATCTTCTTAAAATGTCCTTTGCATACTTCGTCTAATGTAGTAATAATCCTTCTTCAACTTCAGTAAACTCCAATCCAAGAAAATAAGATAGCCTACCAAGATCTAACATTTCAAATTCTGATTTCATAACCTCCTTAAAAGTGATAATATCATGCTCATTACTTCCGGTAACCAATAGATCATCAACATACAAACATACTATCATCAAATCACTTCCATTCCTTTTTACATAAACTCCATACTCACTACCACACTTATCAAACCCATGCTATGTGAGAAATGCATCAATTTGCTTATTCTAAGCCAAAGGTGCTTTCCTTAAACCATAAAGAGCCCTTCTAAAAGCTTATACACTTTATCCTCACTGCCTTTAACTACAAAACCAAGTGGTTACACAACATAAATCTCTTCTTCCTAAGGACCATTGAGGAATGCGGACTTAACATCCATATGATACATAAACCAAGACTTTAAAGTTGCAAATGCAACAACAAGTCTAATTGTCTCCATTCTTGCAACCAGAGAAAACACTTCTTGAAAATCAAGGCCAGGTTTTGCCAAAAAACTTTTGCTACTAACCTTGCTTTATACCTTAAAACAGTTCCATTAGACTTTATTTTCACCTTAAACACCCATTTAACATCAATAGGCTTCTTATCCATTAGCAAAATCATTAATTCCCATGTTTGATTTCCTTCAATCACTTGCAACTCTTCTTTCGTTGTAGCAATCCACTTTGAATCACTCATTGCTTAATCAAAAGTCACAAGCTCAACATCTGCAAATAATACCATGTGAACCAAATCAACCTCTTCAATAATAGCATTATCTGGAAACATTTCATAATCATCCAATCTTCTTAGCCTCTAACGTAATCGTCGTTGTCTCTGCTCATCCTGTTGACCAGCATTACTTTTACCACAATCAGGTGATATTTCATGTGTTACCACTTCTTCACTCAAATGTATATCCCTCAGCTGCATTAAGCTATCTAATGTATTACTCTCCCATTGCCATGCCTTCTCTTCATCAAAAATGACATCTCTACTTATACATGACTTCTTAGTAAGAGGACTATACAGCTTATATGCACTAATTGGATAATAGACAAGAAGAATAGCACACACACTTTTATCATCTAATTTCTTCTCTTCTTGTCTGCCACATGACTAAAACAAATGCTACCAAATACTCTTAAATATTGTATACTCAGTTTCTTACCCGACCATGCCTCCTCTAAAGTCTTATTAATCAACTTCTTAGTTAGACATCTATTGAGAACATATGTTGCTGTAGCTATTGCTTCTTCCCATAAATGTTTAGGCACGTTCCTTGTTCTTAGCATACTGCAAACCATATTCATTAAGGTTCTATTTCTTCGTTCAGCCACACCATTATGTTGTGGTGTATAAGGTGCTGTCACCTCATGCATGACACCATTATCTTTACAAAAACTTTTAAACTCTGTTGAAGTATACTCTCCTCCTCCATTAGTTCACAAGATCTTAATTGTCCTCTTACTTTGTTTTTCAACATAAACTTTAAATTTCTTAAAAACTTCAAAAACTTCACTTTTATTTTGAATCAAATATACCTACAATTTCTTACTAAAATCATCAATAAATGTGATAAAATATCAATTACCTCCAAGAGAGGAGGGACTGATTGGTCTATACACATCAGAGTATACTACTTCAAGCAAACTTGAAGTCCTTAGTGACACCTCTTGCTTGAACCAATCCTTCGTTTGTTTACCCAACAAACATTCTTCACATACCTTATCTTATAATCAAATCTGAGGTAAACCATCCACCATATTGGCATTCTTTAGTTGACTTAGACTTCAAAAATTCAAATGGCAAAAACACTGATGCCAAAGCCAACTTGTTTCATCTACAATGGCTGTGAAATCAATTTTAAATGTTCTATTCTTAGTAAGAGGAGACTTCAAGATCACTTTATTTTTGTTATCATATACAATTAAGAACTTATCTTGTAATTCCATAATATAACCCTTTTCCAACAATTGTCCCAAACTCAATAGGTTGTTTTTCATCTCAAGCACATATAACACCTCAGAGATATATGAGTATTCTTCATTCTTTTGTTGAATTAGTATCTTACCAAGTCCTTTAGCCATTACCACACCGTTATCAGCAAACTTAACCTTGCTTCTAATCCATTCATCAAGATCCACAAACTACCCTCTATTACTCGACATATGATTAGAATACCTGGCGTCAAGATACCAAGAATTAGCCGATGTAGTGTCATGCTCTGTAGTCACCATTAAGAGTACATGATCAAACTCTCCTTCATCCTATTGTGCATATGCAGTAGCCTCATCATGATTCTTTTGAGGCACCTTTTGTCCCTTACATTCATTAGCAAAGTGGCCATATTTTTTACAATTATAACATTGTATATTTCTTTTATCGAATCCTCTTATACCCCTTTGACCATGTATAATTCCTCGCCTTAGATAGTTTAAATTATAATCAACACGATTTTAGGTTTGACTTCCCATGGTATCTTAATCTCACACCTAAGCATTATAACTTCTTCCTCGACCTCAAAATCTCCCTCTACCTTTGCCTCTTCTATTTCTTGAAAAAACAAGAGTTCCTTTCTTTATCTAGGCTTGTTCAGTTGTCCTATCAAGGCCTCTTTCATTCATTCTCTGCTCGTAGGCTTCCAAAGAGCTCTAAAGTTTTTCTAATTTCAACTCATTAAGATCTTTAGACTCTTCAATGACCACTACAACATAGTCAAATCTTGGGGTTAAAGTTTGAAGGATTTTCTCGATCAGCATCACTTCTATCATTGTCTCACCATTAGACTTCATCTGGTTAGACAATGAAACAACCCCAGTACAATATTCACTAATACTATCCTTCAAGTCCATCTGAAGTAACTCATACTATCTCCTTAGCGTCTATAATTTGACCTTCTTCAATCGGTCTGCTCCTTTATAGCACTTCTCAAGAATGTCCCACACTTCTTTGGATGTTTTGGTCATAGCAAACTTCTCAAAATTAGAGGAGTCTATATACTGATGAATGTAGAAGAGGACCTTACAATCTTTCTTTTTTGCACTATTATACACTGCACATTGAGCATTAGAAGGAGCATCACCCAATTCTTATAGACCATTTTCAATGATTTTTGAAACTTCTTGAAATCCAAAAACAACTCGCATTTGAATGCACCATTTATCATAGTTTTTACCATCTAGAACAGGAAGCGAAGCCACAATATTGCTCGCACCACTCGACATGACTTCTTGGATAAAGATCACAAAGAGTGATCAATAGTCCTCAGAATCTTGATTGATTGGAAAGGCTCTAATACCACTGTAAAAACAATAGTGAATAGCAATAGAGAAACAACTACAAGTGCACACACACAAAAGAGTTATTTCTTTTTTTTCACTCATTATCTTTGCACTATCCATTGAACACTATTTTGTTACATTGATTAAACACACTATTTCTTATACTGCACATGCACTGTATTTTGTATTCACACACACTACTGCACTTACATTCATTGACTTTATTTATATACTTCACTAGAGTATCGTACACCTTCACACACGCAGATGACTTTGCTATTTATATCACTGTGTTTACACCTAATCAATTTAACTACCTCTATTTTTATACAAACCGACCAATCAGAATTAAACACTGTAACAATGAGTTGGGTGTGTTGTTCCCCAAAAAGCAAACACAATATCAAGCACATATCCAGAATATCATTTTTGGTTAGCTGCACTGGACTGTATAACTAGCAAAAGCAATTGATTACAAGTTGACAAATAAAATACTTACTATCATCCCAGCATGATCACACATATAAGTCATTGCCTTTTGGATGCCCGACATGGTTGTTGATAACAGTTCCTGCGGAAGAAACAAACATGACAAATGCAAATAAATTATCGATGCCAATGTAAAAAAAATTGCAGAAAATTTTCTTACCTGGTGGTACATTTTTAGGAGACTGAAGCTGAAAGAATTTTGTATGATGATTTTTCCTTGCAATAATCACAGCAAACTTTGGGAACCATTCCTCATCGAGAAAATGGCAAGCTTCCAAAAAAAAAAAAAAAAAAAAAAACCATTTTAGTGCTTCTCCTAATGCCAAAGCATAACATTAACAGAAAGAAGCAGTCGGGAGTAATAGAGCAAAAACTTGAATGAACTGACTGAGTTCAACATCCAAAACTGGGTTAAATTGTGATTCGCTCACCCCATCCCTACAAAAAAACATGGCATACCAAGCAAATTAATAAATGCCATGGTATATGATAAGTAGGAGAGCACATGGCCAAAGAGAAAGACCATTAAGAGAACCATATGCAACACTCTCACATTAGGAAGAATAGAGGTTTCAGCCAACACAAAAAAAAATAAATAAATAAAGGGAAACCATCAGAAGCAAATGTACTACTATGGCCTATCTAAAAATGATTATTTGTTTAAGTTTGTTGTGCCTAGAGGAACGATAGACGTCCAACAAGAGCTCACTAGGAGAAACAATAACAACGTAACTGATAATATTAATTTCAAAGGGAAGTTGCAGTGGTGCAAGAAATCGAAACAAAAGTCATAAATAAGACAAATAATAACACCTCCAACCTGGTGATTCCATCATCCTATTTCTCAGTATCAGATTTTATGGAAGGCTTGAATAGAGAAGAAATCGTTTCAAATTTAGGAGATTGAACACACACAATGGCCTCATAATGAAAAATTGATGGCCATTGTCGTGAACCAACTATCTAATAAATAGGAACAACATAAATTATAAGTATGAGAATTATGAATAAGAAAAAAAGCTTAAAGAATATGAACCACATGATGCCTTTTTTTTTTTTTTTTTGCAAGAAAAAGATTGTAATACCGTAACTACCGAGGGCAAATCGGAACGACCCGGAGAACCATGACTAACATCCATTTCAACAATAAGGGTTGGCCGCTTAGAAATCAATAGCATTGAACGAGAATGTTCAATGCCCAGCTTAGAATTTAGGCCACCAAGCTGGAAAAAGATAGTTGATTAGTAGCGTTCCATTCAAATAGATCTTAATTGACATTTATAAGATTAATTCATTTACCTTAGCATTCATCTTCAGGAGGACATTGGCCATATACCGATCATTGATTCTGGTTAACGCAATGCATTATGTGACAATTCCATACCCAGAAAGGTTTGCATGCTTCCAAGGACCTGGAACCAAACATTTCATTAAGGAAATCAACCTAAACATTCCCAAGATAAGCAAATCTACAAAGCCAGACAAAACGAAGGAACATAAGCATAAACAAACCATCTAAGTTCGAATTCTTCCTTTCTGGAAGAATGTACAACTTAAACAATGGTTTATCTTCATATCTTTGCTTGATCCTTTCGAACATTTTGTCCACCTTGACATGAGCAAGTGCACCCCTGAATCTGGGATCCTCTTCAAGTACCTCATCATGAAGATCAATAGGCTACAAAACGACCAAAAAAAAGAAAAAAGAAGTTACTAAACAAAGAATTATACGACATAGAGTAAAAGAAGATACAAAGTTCTGCCTATCAATGACTCACCAATTCTTTTGCATGTACACATTTCTTCATGGTTGTCGTAAGATTGTTCATATCGCAGTGAGCAGAGAAGTTGAAAGTTGACTATCTTTGAATATTTGTTGGTTTCACTAATGTCTACAGGAACTAATTTAAATTTTATAAGGCAATCCACGATCTTTTATGCAGATTGGAAAGAAAAATCTCAATTAGGGATAATAATACCTTGTTATGTGTAAAAAATTGTTAATATTAGTTAGATATCTGTGTAGAAAATAAAATTATAGATATCAAATAAAGGAATGAGCACCTATTTATTGTGATTCGCAAAAGAATAAGAATTACCTTAGGAGTAGAAAAAACACAACTTTCCAACTGTGTAAACTGAGAGCTAATAGAGATGTTGGAAGTATGAAAAATTAAATCATCATTATACTTGGAAGATGTCAAAGCCTATTAAATCAAAAAAGTATTTAGAAGCAATAGAATTAATATAAGCTTAGTAGGCATAAAATCCACATCTATAGGCACTTATGATTTCTCTAAGCTTCTGGTGCGATTTCTCAACAAGCGGACCACTTTGCTGGTTGGACAAAAGCCTTTGTATATCTTTGCAACAACACGAGTGAACAAAGCTGCAATTTCAACATCGAAAAAGACAAAAACAAATTAAAAAGCTATCGATTTTGACTCCATTGAGAAAGTACGTATCAAGAAAAGAGGATTGCATTACCCACCTTAAGAAACATATATCGGAAAAACATGACTATAAAGAGTTTTTAAAAGCAGCCTAATCCAGAACCAAGCAAACCATAAGATATGATCAACATAACAAGACTGAGTTTTTAAAATCAACCTAGTCCCAGACCAAGCAAACCATAAGATAAAATTAAGAAACATATACCAGAAAGCATGACCACAAAAAGGCTATTAAAAGAAACATAATCTGAAATCAAGCAAATCATAAGATTAAGATATCAGGATTAAGTTTTTCAAAGCAACCTAATCCAACACTAAGCAAACCAAAAGATAAGATCAAGATTATATGCTGAAAAACAGGACTATGAGTATTTAATAGGCTTTGACATCAAGAGACATATACTAGAAAACATGACTACAAAGAGTTTTTAAAAGCAATTTAATCTAAAACGAAGCAAATCATTAAATAAGATCAAGATAATAGGATTGAGTTTTTAAAAGTAACCTAATCCGTGACCAAGCAAACCATAATAAGATTAAGAGAATAGTGGAAAATAGGACAATAAAGAGTTTTTAAAATAGAAGAGCATGTACACTGTAATGATAAAAGTAGCAATTAGTATTGCCAATTGAAACTCCGAACTGATTAGTTGACAATGGAATCTCATCCCTCTAGTGCCAAAACTCTGCCTCTCTATTGGAGAGCGGTTAATATCTTTTGGGGGCTTTAGAGGTAGAGGAGGCAAACCTTTTGGTTTGATATATTCTATTTAATAGTAAAATATGAACTTAATCAGATATAATATTATGAGAAAAACCAAAGAACTCATATGTTACTAAAAGAAGTAATGAAACATCATGTCATGAGAAAACAACTAAATATCGTGATTTCTGTAAGTCTTGTATTTAATAAATAGAAATCAAATGGATAAATTTAAGGTATTGGTAAAACTAACCTAATTAATCTAAAAATTTACGAATGGCCTCGAGACATTAGATGAGGAGATCTCATGGACCCAGATATTAAAAATATAATAAAATAGTAATATAGCTAAAATAATATAATTTAATTCTATCATGTATCATTCATCGTAATAGCGTAAATTAAGTTTCCTTAATTCATAAACTCTTAGAAATAAATTACATATATATAATAAAATTAATATGAGACATAAAATGAAATATATAATATATGCATTCACGTCACGTATAATTTTTAAGTATATATGTGTACCCATAATTAATAAAAATACCCTAATATATGTATTTTATTCTAAAATAACCTATGAAAATTAATAAAAAAAATCACTAAAAAATTATTCAAAAATCATGGATGGTTGGGAATTGGATTTTAAGGATTGTGGAAAGGCCATGGATAGGTGTTTAGTAAGTCTAACAAAGAATCATGCAAATGGAGTAAAAATACCTAAAGGAAATTATAATGAGGAGAGAGAAGAAATCCATTTCAATGCAAAAACAGCTTCAAAAATTTTAAAAAGGCTCTCTATTGGATACTATAGTTAAATGAGGAGTTAAGAAAAATCATAGTGAGTTAAGTTAATCAAGGAATAAAATTTAAAAAAAAAATGGAAAATCTATGCACAGATTGGAGAGTTTGATAGTTCATTGGTATAAGGCAGAGCTAGAAGTCAACTAACCACCCCACCACAAGGAGCAACTGGTGATTAGAGGTGCCGACAAGGTTGGAGGGATTACTAGTGGCCAAAGTTGGATTTTCTTATAAGGTTCAAATTCTACCCAATTTTGTTAAATTTTGCAAAACCACCAAAAGTACCTAGAAAATTTTTTAAAAAATTATTCTTACATATTTTTATGTATAGAATATAGAAAAAATATCATTTTATAGAAATTTAGTAGCTAATATATACGTCTTTAAGAAATTGAAGAAATCAAACGATTTTCAAAGTTGAAATAAATTAGATAAGTAACATAGTTTCCACTTCATTTTTTTTTTTCTACAAACTATCTTAAGTTAATACTAAATTGCAATGTTAAAGTTTTTTGTGATACTATTTTGCATTTTTTTTTTTTAGCTTTAAATTAGGCCTAAAATGGTGTTTTAATGAAGAATAATATGTTTCCTTCAATAATCTCACTTAAATACTGAGTTTGATTCAATATTGAAGTATGTATACTGCTTTGGAGAGAGTGGATTGATTAAATATCCTCTAAGTATGTATACTGCTTTAAAAGATGAAGTTGGTAATTTGGATATCTATATTGGATTAAGATAAATTAATGAATTATGATGTATTGTATGATGAGTTATGAAGTAAACAAGCTTAGAAAGGTTTGTTCAAATGTTACTTGTTATTTAAAACTGATTTCATAACTGTAAATTGGAAGAAAGTTAGTAAATAGGCTAATTATAGCACATCGATTAAAGGTCAAGAATGATTTATAGAATTTTGGTAATGTATCTCTCACTAAATTGATACTCAGAAAATAGGTCAAAAGCAAAAATGATAAAGTAAATGTGAAAACAGCGAAAGCAAAGGATTAGTCAAATAATGAATATATTAAAAATTCTATAAATAACAAAGTCAAATGATAACTTAGAGGATATCGTAATAAAAGGTTTAACTTAGAGAAATTCAAAAGCTATCTCAAGGTATAAAAATGGTGTAACAAATAACTCTTATATAGCTTCAAGAGTAATTCAAAGTATTTTTAGACTAAATAAAATTACTATAAAACTACTTGAAACATAGCTCAAAGGATTTTGATTAATGAAGACAACTATAAATCTACTGAGAGCATAGCTCAGAGGATTTAGCTAATCAGGGTAATTTGTAAAAGTTATCAATTGGTCAAGAAATCATGATTTTTAAGTAAAATTAATTTATGAAATTTATGACTATACAACCAAAAACATGTAAAATAAACTAATGATTAATGAATTAAGGCTTAAAAATTAATTTATTATATATTTTTAGGGACAATTGAAGAACAAGGAGGCCATGTTCAAGAGCAACTGCTAAAAAGCACAAATAAGTTAGAATCTATGCTTAATGACATATTGAAGCATCATGTCAAGATAATTAGAGGAGTAAGAATAGTTGTTTGTGGTTGCAATTAGATTATATGTACATATGCTATGTGTGTAATTATGATACTGAATGTTGATTAGGAGTTGAACTCCAAGTCCTGCTTTTTATTTGATATATCATATCTTGCGTATATAAACTTAGTTGGTCACTTGATAATCCAAATTAATCTTAAATTGATTAAAGACTTAACTTGACATTAATGATAACTCAATAAAAGTAACAATTAGGTTATCAAACTAGATATTGACACTTCAATGAGGATAGTAGATATGATCATTTTCCCACCTTTAGTCAAACTAAGTAACAGAAGAGAAGATCATGATAAGATTAAGAACCATGGTTTGAATGATGTCTAAGGAGAAAGATATTCTCCATTGCATAAGCCTAGATTTAGTTTGATAGTGTTGTGTTAAAACTCTTCAAAATTTAGGTTAGAGTAGACATAATTACTCTAACTAGACAATGAACTAATTAAACATTGCAAGATGCTATACTATTTGTCTGTTATACTTACATTTAATTAATGTTTGAACAACCATGTTTGATAATGTATTCTTATAATTTCATCTTTTCTTACTAAATTAGTTAAGCTCACATCCCAATAGATTGTTTTGTAAGTGCGGAGTAATACCAAAAAATGCGTCCTTACAGTTGTCTGCAAGTCAATTCTAACGGGTTAGGAAGTAAAGTATTAAGGTCTAATGAATGGATCAAAGCTCATGTCACTTTTTTTTTTTTTTGCGGAAGGATTATAAGGTCTTCTTGGAAGACCTTATAGTTTTTGTGGCTCGATGTTATATCTATATGTGTAATATGGTCCTCTTATGGAATTGTATAGTTTCTTTTAAAAACTTTAGAACTTTTAATGTATATAAGATTATGTATAAAAACGGAACTATCTGTAGATATGGGAAAATATACTTTATAAAGTGTTACTTCACAAATCTTATATACCACAAATGCTCATCTAAATGCTTCAAAACTAGTCAAGTCATTATTCACCTTATATAAACTATACCTATGTTAATAACTAAGGGGTTGCTTTTAACCTAAGTTGATTTACACGGTAGGATAATTATAATACCTTCAGTTTAAGGTGTGACAATTTCAATAATAATCAAAAGTTTGCTAAATTTTCCGATTTAGTTCTCTACAAAAACCAGAAAATGCTAACTACGGTGATGTCAATAACAACAATGGTACAAGAAAACATCAATCACATGAAAGATGAAAAAGAAGATTGATTCATAGCAACCGTTACCCTTAAAAATCCAAGATAAATAATAATAATAATAATGAAAGCAACATCAAATAATAAAAATATTTCTCTACATATAAGGAAAAAAAATATCAAACATACAAAAAAATCATCTAATAAAATCATATATTACAGTTTTCTTTTAATAAATTTTATCTACTTAGGCTATATAACATACTTGATAAGAACATACTAAAAGAAATAGATAACAAAATAAAATAGAGTAATAGAGCCTCTGACGTGTAGACATCCATATGGGTTTCATTTCATCACATTACACAGACACAAAGTACGTTTTAATGTTAGAGGAAAATACACGACACAGGTTTATTACATTTTCCTCTTATTACATTTGTTGTAAACAAGAAAAACAA
The DNA here is from genome assembly GCA_024138015.1 of Lumnitzera littorea. Lineage (NCBI taxonomy): Eukaryota > Viridiplantae > Streptophyta > Magnoliopsida > Myrtales > Combretaceae > Lumnitzera > Lumnitzera littorea. The sequence goes on along the minus strand of JAMXBB010000005.1, from coordinate 109,584,658 downwards.
ACGCAACACAGAAAACACATGCATTACACACACACACACATATATATATATATATGTAATATAGTAAAAAAATACAAAAGAATCACAGAATATTGTGGTAACAGAAAAGAAATGTAATTGAGGACACAAAAAACCACCATTAAATAAAAAAAATTCATTAAACGTGACAACAACCTAAAAAAAACCATGTTATCGATCTTAAAGAGAGAGAAAATATGTATTACATAACAAAAAACCACCTTAGTGAAGGTGAAAGAAGCAAAAGAAACGAGGGAGTGTAATAAGAGCAAATAGTAAGAGCAAGTAGTATTGAATAATAGTATAGGATTTTTCTACAGTTCTATTTTTATTTTTAATGAGATTAATATTGTCATTTATCTTATCATTGATTTATAGTTTTTTAAATTTAAACTATTAAATAAATTAAAAATTCAATGATTTAAATTTTAAGATATAAAATTAAATAATGAGATAAAGAAAAAGACCGATGCCATTAAAGTGGAAAGCGGGACGTAAAATCTCCTCGATAACATATAGTCATTGTAAAAGACGTAGTGAGAGAATTCCCTTCTCCGGTACCGTTTTAGTTGCACGCATCCTACAAGGCCCTTTTCGTAATGCCAAAAGGATTTATGAAACTAGCTTAGTTGCCAAGAGGATCCACGAAAAATTCTAATATTCACTTTTGTTGAGTAAAATTGATTTAAAAGTAAATTTCCTTTTTTCAAATAACATTGCCACAAATTTAAAAGAGGGATAATTTAAATATAATTGATTCAGTTGGAAAATTAATATTAATACTATTAAGGCACAATAATCTTGAAATACTAAAATATTATAATTAATTTGAAACCTAACTTTATTATAGCTTTTGAAATTGTGTAATATTTGTCTAACGAAACGAAAGGAAGGATGTTTGTCTTTCCAACTTACTTAACTATTGTACGCTAAGGGATGTTAGCATATACCAAAACTTATATTCATGGAATAAAATAAAATAAGAGTAAAACTGTAACTTTTTTTATGAAAAGCAATTAAGCAAATAATTCTGATTTTATTTTACACTAAAAATGATATTTAATATTATATTTACAATATATTTAAAAATATTATATATTTGTACCATAAGCTATGAATTACTATTGACCAGTGTTTTATTGCAAAAATATATAAAAAATTGCAAACGAAAACCTTTTCTTGGTCTTAAAAAAAGTTATAAACGTAATAAGGAATTCCATATAATAGTATTCTGCAAACTAAAGGTAATAATAGTTTTAACCAAAGAAAACACACTAATCAACAATTAGAACAAACGATAATACATCCATAGGTGGTATAGTTACAATGGAGACATGCCTTTTTTTTTTTATTATTATTTGTTATGCTTTGGGTCCTTTTTTCTTTTTCCAAAAAACTTTACTTTTTAATATATTTCTTTCTTTGTAAAGTTGTTAAACAATGTCGAAAAATTTTTAATTATCCGTAACAATTATACTACGATATCCGTTTAGTGGGACCATTGGAACTAGAGATATTAGGAAGATGCTATAAATTCGATCAATGTTTAATGAATGTTTTTTGCTGGATAGTTGTGATGTGATAGAAAACGAAGTTCAAGTATCAAAAACAAAGAGGAAAAGCAGTGAAAAGATAGCCGGGATGTATTTAACGTTTTTTATTTTTATTTTTTCCTCTTCCTCTGCCTGTGGATTTTGTTGGGTCGCTTTGATATGGAAATTTGGTAAAGTAAAACATCAGAAAAGAAAATTAATAACAGTATACAATTACTCATATAACCCTCCCAAAACCTAAAAGTGAACTTACTTACTACATTTCCTCGCTTTCAAGGAAATTTACTTCACATTTGGTTTACATAATAGAATGAGAATAAGGCACAATAAAATAAAATTATAATTCTCAATAAATAGAAATTTATTATAGTTTCAAACATGTGCACCTTCTATAGTTGATTACTATTGGAAGATTGGTATTAATACTACTATGCTATAATGGTATTGATTGTTAAAATTATTTAGTATTCACCAATAATTTTGATACTAAAGTAAAGTAAAATCAATTTAGTTAATGCATGGAGTACATGATAAATTGATAACCTAGAGATCAACAATTACCAAACCTCTTTGATTTCTTCAATCTTTAGAAAGAAATTTCCTGAAATAGGTTAAAGAAGCATAAAACATCAAACTTACTCGTAAATCGATTTACTAAATAGAAAGAAAAAAATTATTGTATTTCTTTATTGTTTGTTTATTCTTACAAAATACACTCAAAGATAACTGAAAAGCATAAAACACTCAATATATATGAGAAAAAATTTCAATATTAAAGACATTTTATAGCACATCATGCCATGCAACTCAAACAACCGAATGAAATTAAAAATGTGCATGGCATCATCTCCATTAGGCATTAAAAAATTGTTTCATATGCTCACTAATCCAATTTTTTTTTTTAAAAAAAAAGATTAAATTATGTAAAGTTGAAAACTATTTTTTATTATTACACATGTACATACGAAGATCATGCATATCTAATGGGTGTGCCTATAATAACAATCTTAAAAAAAAAAATATTACAATACGTTCATGATTCACTAACATATTTTCTATTGTAGGAGTTACTAAGAGTATAAATGAATCAAATTAATTGTTAGCTACTCGAGTTCGATTTAATAAAAATCGAGTTAAACTCAAGCTTAAACTATTCAAGTAGTTAATCAAGTCGAGCTTAAGCTTTATAATGCTTAGCTTGATTAACTCACAAGCCTAATCAAGTTCGAATCCGATATAAATATCACTTAAGTTCAAGTCGATTTTGAACACTCATATTATTATTATTAAGAGAAAAAAAAAAGTATTTTCAAATGAGTCGAGCTTAAATTGAATCAAGCTCAAATTTATATAATTCTATTTCGAATCAAGCTCAAGTTTAAAATTCTAAACTCAACTAAGTTTAAGTCAAGCTCAAGCTTCAAAATTTTGAATCGAACTCAAACTCAACATTATATCATCTTAACTCGACTTATTTACAGCCCTAATGGTTCCTGTTAATGCATGCAACATTTTTCCATCTTCAATTACTTGAATTAATGGACATCTAATATGTAATTTTTGGAAAACCTAAAAGTTGGAAAATGAAAAGGGTATTTATGGAAAATAAAGTCTTGAAAAAGAATTAAAATTAAAGTCACATATCTCAATGATGTGGGTGTAGAGTGATATAAGAAGTTTTTATCCTAAATATTGCACGTAAATCATACCAACAAATATATAAACCGTTGAATAATACGAAATACATTAAACCATACTATGAAATATTCTCTTACCAACCTAACTGTTATTCCTTAATTTATTTACAAACTTCTTCCCTAAATCCAAATTAGCAATTTCCATCAAATGCTCCCCCGTCATCAAATATATGTTTCTTTTCCAATCAACAAATCATTCTAAACCATATATTATGTCATCGATCCTCAAGCTTTTGTTTTCGAAAACTAAGGACATAAATGTTTACTCGTGATACACAGATTTTATAGTCCATATATCCTATAAATTCTAGCCATTTTACAACATTTTGCCTCACTGTGTAAATAGCCATGAATTACTATGAAGAAGAAATTAAATTGATAATATATGTTCACATGTAAATAGGATTATTCATTTCAAATATGTTTAAGCAGATTAGTATATTTTACAAAACTAATGACAAAAACGAACATACACACGTCATATGTATGTATGTATATTGTATATTATTGGAGTTGCGGTGGACAATGCCATGATCATTTACAAATAAAGGTCGAAATATCACATGTTGAATCCCAAGACACTTAGTTTATGGAAAACAAAACTGGAATACACATGGCAATAGAAAATGGTTTATCCACGTAATCCTAAACAAAATCTTTCGATGTTTTATTGTTTTACATATTATTAAATAAACAGTGATAGAATAAATAACACAAAAGTTGCAATGAAATCAAAATTCATTCCGTCTTACTAGCAATATACATACATACATACACACACACATATATATATCAAGATGTAATCAAGGTGGCTTCAGAATGAATTATAGGATTAGCGTTTCCACGTTTCCAAGACGCTACAAACACCTGAAGGCTTTTACTCCTATTACTAAAAACTTGCCCTATAATGTTTTGATTCCAAAACCCTATAAGCTTCTTTCTCCTATACATCCTCATTACATAAAATATTTTACTTTATTTTATTTTTTTAATTTTCTAAGAAGTTAATATATTCTTAAATGGTTTTTGACTGCATATCACGTGCGTGCAATGGGCATCACAACGTTGACATGCTAAATACAAGTATTGCACTTCAAATGACTCGCCAGATTGATAAAGATAGAAAGGAATAAAGAGAGAATTAACGTCCATGGTTACAAGAAAAACTAATAATCTATGCTACCGCCAGATTTCACTGAGAATCAACGTATAAGATTACCAAGGTTTGTTGGACCTAGTAATGAGTTTAAAAAATACATCATCAGATTTTCCCTTTCAGTACAATGTGAAGTCAATCTTTTATCATAATATACCATATAGTTTATTCTTCGAGTGGATTTATTAGTGTCATCCGCATTGTCCAATGAAATATAAACAAAAATTAAGAATAACCCGCAAAACATATGACAAGAGATAATCAACTATAAAAATGAACTAGTTTGCTATTTGGACTAGAACTTGGATGGATTCTATATCAGACAAGATAAAAATTATTTCTTTTTCCTATTATTAACTATTTCACCGTGACCAATGACATGCAATTTTACAGTCTCCACCTTATCAAAATGGACTAGTTTACCATTTGGACCACCACTTAGATGGATTAATGATTTTTTTTAGTCGTCACCTATAAGTGGAGAACAAGAACACTAAAAATGAATGCTCTAGTTGGAAAACCATTTTTATATTTTTCTGTCTAATTTTCTGTCTAAGGAAAAAAAAAAAAACATAGCGCATTCCTTCCTTCACAAAACAAGACTAACAAAACAAAGACAAAATGCAAAGCGATGATCCGATCCAAGGTTTGCTTCTATCTAGGGAAAGTCCACAGAAAGAAGAGACGAGCGTCAGATCACCCATACCTCGATTTCGACATTGTGCAATGAACATGTCTACTACTGTAAAATAATGAATAGAAGATGGATAAATAAAAGCATGCATCAGGTAAACATCAATTTAAAATACAGGAAACCTGAAGATAGTGATGAAATGAACACTCATGGAAGAACACGAGTATGTATTACAGATAACAAGAGATAGCTAAGATCTTCTGATAAAATACATTAAACCATGCAGTTGGCAAATGTAAGGAATAAAGGATAACCTCTGAATTTTGCAATGATAACAGGATGTTATCCAATGAACATCGATGGAGATATAGAATGATTCTCGAGGACAACAGCATTTGGTTGGTGAAATTCCGACACAAGCTCGGCAGTAGAGCAAAACCTCCAACAAGCAGGTAATGCCCAAATTGTCCAGGGAATCTTTAGCTGCAAAGCTTTTGGGCCCTTCACTTGCTGTGTCAAAGATCATTTCTATTCGGTTTGTAAACAGGAGAAAAATAGCATGTGAACAAAATCAATCGGAGACAATAAGAGAACATACCTCCTGCTTTTCAATAGAAACATCACAGTCGTGTTGCATTCTCCTCTTCCATTACAATCCTGGCAAAGAAATGCTCTCAACCATCTAGAAAAGCATAGCTGCCAGGACTAGTGAACTTCTCAAAGAAGCTCACAGAACCGAGACTGATGGAGTGGACAGATGATATAGCACCCTAACTGAGCAATTCCACTCCATTCTGCCCCGTTATGCCTGCACTCAGGCCAGTTGAAATGATAGGCAAAGCCGCAAAAGCCAGCCATGTGCAAGTTTAAGATATTTCTGGCAGCCGAGTGCAGGCATGGCCCAAGCCCCTCAACGGGGCCGGGCTAATCCAAAACTCATCTCAGGTTGCTGCTGCTCATAAGACTGACCACAAAAAAAAAAAAAAAAAAAAAAAGCAAAACAAATAAAAAAATAATAACAAATAAATAATAAGGAGCAAAGAACACAGCCACTTCAGTGCATAAAATGATTATAAGATGCATTAAAGATTTTCTAGTTTCATCTGTCAATCATATGCTTTGCACAAATATAGCATTCATGATCGCAAAACATACATAGTGAAGAAGAATAAACAACACAACCCCAAAGCACTGAAATGAGCCATTGGCATGACAACAAGGTAAATGGTAACTTGAACTCACAAAAAAGGTAACCAAATTCAAAACTTCAAGTTACCGATAAGAATCTTTCAATTATGACATAGATGACCAATAAGGCTATAACAGACTCTTAGAAAAATAAGCTATATGCTTAAAAATCGTCCTAAATTTGTGTAAACCAATTCAAACCTCGTTTTTATTCTTCCTTGATTATTCGTAAAAGAATTCCCCAATTTGACAGGATTCTAGGGAGTGTGCTTGCTTGTTCTTATTTTCTCATAAAGTTACTCTTTCTTTACTAGCTTTTAGCCTTTTACCCATTCTAAAGATATGACAAAACAAGTATTGTTTGAAGATGGAAAGCCTTATTAAAGCAGGTTTTTCCCCCCTTTTCCCTCTGTTTCTGGTTGACAATGCGGTATGTACAAAATTACACCAACTACCTCTAGGCACACAAACCACCCCATAAAACCCATGAATGGGGTAAAAGACTACATGTGTCACAAGATCTCATGCAAATTGTCATGAAAATTATTGGGTCTTATCCATTAGAGGTAAGCTCTCCCATTTTTGGGGGGGTAGTTAAGCTCCAACAATTTTTAGTTCCACCAGAAAACAAAGTAACATGAAAAAAATTATAGGCAGCACTGCATAGAAGAAAAAAGCTCTGAAATATACTAAAACCTAGAAAATATCATCCAAAAGAAAACGACTTCATCAAGAAAAATTAGAGACACACCCCATTACAGCTCATAGAACGCTTTTGACCAACAATTTCTATTATGTATAGAATTTTCAAAATAGATTAATTGAATGCATTTCTAATTTTTCTGAAACAATAGATATATCATTCTTTTTCTGTTATTATACCTTAAGACAACCTTGATGATTCAACTATTCAATTAAGAGCATTACTCATAATACATATTGAATTGCAATGTCAGGAGTAAGTATAAAATTTAAGCATATATTGACCATATTGAAGATCCTGAGCATATGATAAGGCAACCAAAACAAAGCCGCACTAAGCAGAGAGAAATGGAAGAGACTTCACAGAAAATACAGCACGACAAATGCAAGAAACTAAGGTGTTCTTTAGTTCCTAGTTTTAGTAAGTCTGGGGCATATGCATTAAGAAAGTTCTCTTTAAAGCACCCAGATCTAGCAAAACCCTCTGATTTATAGATAGCAATTCTTTTTACAGAAATCACCACAAACATGACATCAAAACAGACAGTCCATCGAGGAATGGATCATGATACCTGTGAAAATGTTGCACGAACATGTTCGTGTGGATGAAAAAAGGGTACCCCAGGCCGCTGACTGGAATACTGAGAGGAGTGCAAATAAGCAGCAGATGCTGCACGTGCACTAACGTGATTTGAATTGTGCGGGGTCATCAAGGTATCAGGATGACCATACCCAATTCCTGCAGGGCTTGATGATGCTGTCCATGGACCAGGCAGCTGTGGTGTGAGTGGCAGAGGTTGGTGTTCAGCAGAAATCTGAGGTCCACAACTAGAACCAAGCTGAGGAAATTCTGTGTTGTAATTTACAGCAGGGGTGTACATAGGTTGAACAGGATAAGGTCCTCCATTGAATCCAAATCCAGGATCAAATCTTTGCATATACCTGCAAGGTTCCAGCTTTAAAAATTGTAATTAACAATCCAAGTGCTTGGCAACAAGAAACAGTTATCATGGACAAAGGATTTGGTCAATACAAATAATGCAACACGTACTAGATGCAAGTATAATCCATATGTAGATGTAAACAGGACAGTGGCCTTTATATTTGAATAAACCTTAGCTATGCTCCTAATTACTTTCAGGGCCAGATCAGGTACCCTCACTCCTCCAATAGGTTTCCATATCTTTATCATGTTCAATCAAGTCTGTCAGATATGCTTGATACTGGAGAAACCATTTTTCCTTGTACTCATCTTGCTACCAAAAGCAACTTTTTACTGTCAATCTACTACCTTAATCATCCATCTCTTTAATATATATTTTTATATTTAAACGATAACATGTTATGAAATAATTATACATATTTAAATATTCAATAAACATAATTAATTATTTGTTTCTAATTTATATCTGTATTTAGAATAAAATGGTAATCAAATATTTGATTTATCTCATGTGTTAACAAATGTTCAAAAAAATTTACTACATTGTTAAGTAATGCAATTATGTCAATTTATTGAAGTACTATTGATTGAATATCTATTTTCAAATAAAACAGACAATATCTAATATCCATATTGGATTACAATTACATAGCGATAATATTTTATGTTCCTCAAAGATTCAGTTATAATTAAATTTCCAAATAATCATACCAATCAAATCTTTCAGCCATAATTGCAATTATGACAAATATTAGTTGGGCAGGGAAGAGCTGGGGCACAAAGGAGGAATGGTGCGTTTGTGGTTAGTCTAAATCGATAATAAAGTATGAATTTTATATCATCATGAAAAAATAATATTTCTTCAAGAATAATAATTATATATATGACAATGTTATTTCATAATTTTAGTCACCAAAAGGAGGGGAAATGTCTAAATAGATAATGAATTATGAATTATTATATCACTTGTGAAAAAAATATTATTTTCCTCAAGAATTATTTTACTGATTATTTTTAACAAAATTCTTTCGTATAACAACAAGTAAACAGCATGACAAAGATCTGAGACAAATACAACAAAGACACAAAATCAAATAGGTCAATTTAAAACATACCCAAACAGACAGCACGAGGACAAAAAAAATAACTTTATCAAATTAAAGAGTGTATTTGTATTTTCATAATCAAATTAGCAAAAATATACAATCTAGCAATAGCTTCAAAGTGGACATGAAAAGGGGTGATGGAAAAATGTACCGAGATAAGAAAGTAAAAACAATCAGGAAAAGGATGTCCGGAATACCTATCATAACTCCTGTCATAATCAGGGTCTTTTCGATCAAGCTCACGGTCTCGGAATATTGCCACCCTGCTGCTTGTTCTGTTCCTACCAATAGGTTCCTTCTCTACTCTATTTCTACCTGCAGCTGATCTACTCCCACCTGTAGAATCCACAAAACTTTTACCTACATTTACATCAGTAACTCCAGAAGCAGAATGCCCCTCTGTCTTAGCTATTATTCCCAAGTGATCATGCTGGATATTATCTTGTAACCTAGTCTCGCTTTCAGCTCTTGCACTGCCTCCACTACCAGACTCACCAGAGTTGAATATCCTTGCACGGGCCCTGTTATATTCCTCTTTTCTTTCTTCCACACTTTTGGAACTATTGGTCTTTAGGGAGTTCGAATCCCCACTTGCAACACTATGAGAATGTTTCCGTGGCCTCTGCTTAATGGAAACCTTCATAACTCTGCTTTCTTCAGATGGTAGATTTACAGGAATATCAGCCAAGCGAATTGGGGGAAGCCGGCTTTCCAGTGTTTTCTGAACAATTATTCGAGAGCCAGAGCCATCTGGTAAACTATTATCAAGCAAAACCATCGACTGGAGAGAGTAATGCTGTGCTATACGATGTGCAGCCAATCTTAAATAAGATGTTGGCAACTGCTGAAACTCAAATTGCTGCCGGGAGGGATCGTGGATGAACTTCTCAATGTCTTGCTCCATTCGTAGAACTGGGGGAAAAAAAGCCATGTAAATGCTTCCACGCTAACAGATGAGGGTGAAAAAACAAGAATACCACAAGGTTATAGATAACATATATAATAAAGGAGGAAGGGGAGCAAAATAAAAACCCTTCATCAAAACTCAGGTAGAGGAAAACCCACTCCCAAAAACACTTCATCAATTAACAGGGCATATATAGAAATCTCACCAAAATTTACAGGAAAAAAATAAATCAACAAAAGCTATTGTAAGCATGCAGATATGAGCATCAGCTATGGCATCTTCTCCTCGGGCACAAGGTAAACTGGTAAGTGCATAGCCTCACATCAATGAACCACACTTTAGGAACAGCATACTTGACCAGTGGAAAAAGTTCTTCAAGATGCTGTTTTTGGATACAAGAGATAAAAGCACCACATATACCTTCCCCTTTTTACATTTTTCACAAAAAGTAGATAATTTCTTGAAGTCTATTGTTTTTAATGGAAGCTTGTGATGACAAACTTTAGTTTATGAGTTCACTCTTGGAGGTATTCTGCAAGAATCCATGTTCTGTAGTAATGATATTATCTCCATTTTACAATGAAAAACAACTTTTTGAGAATATTTTTTTTTTTTTTGGTGCCAAAGAGAGCTCTGATAATTACATTTAGATAGCTCTACACATTTTCTGAAGCATCTGTATATATAATAATAAAATAACATAGATAACCAAAAAAACAAAAGGAATAGTGGAATTTGGAAAATACGATAGCTTCAAATGACACATTTATTGGATCCTTTGTGCATAATTAGAAGGCTGTATTAGATTAAGAATGTTTCGACACATTCATAGGCTGCTTTAACTTTCTGTCCCTGTAACGTAGGCATAGTTGGACATATTTATTGAAATAATTATATTAATAGTCAAAAATAAAAAGAACTGTATCTCAGCCAGATGACCATACAAGCAGCAGTATTGTTTGAAACAAAATTGCATTTGAGGGAAAGCACAATGAAAACCATGCAAAGCTGTGCAATCTCTTGTTGGTCACAATGATGACAATGCCCATGAGAGAACGATCCATGAGCAAAGCACAAGGGTTGCAAAGACAAGCAGCATATACAAAGCTAAAGCTAATATTGAGAATTCAGCTCTTTTTGTGACAAATATTCACCTCCTTCACCAGACATTTGTATGATATTTTTTGGTAATCACATTCACATGACATAATTATTCAGTATCAAGACTTCCAACGAAACCAATCTTTAGATTACCTTTATAAGTTCTTTCAAATGTCCTTTACATGGTAATACCAATCTTCTCCAAGGTTAAAAAAATTGATTAAACAGCTTTTTTTACAATATAATGACACAAGTGCTCCTATAATATCCATCTAACCTTAAAATGAACTACAAGTTCAAGCATAGTAAAACTAATTGGAGAAAATACATGACTATTCAAGAAAAATTCACAAAATGTAGAACCACATTCAAAATGAACATATTGGAATCAATATAATCAATCAGATTGTTACATAGATATTTATCTTATAACTATAAATACCCATAGCATAAAATTCAACTAATCATAATCAAGTCTGGACTTTCAAAGATAGAAGCACGAAATCGTCTAGAATCAAAAAATTAGGTACTCTGTCCTTAAATCCAGGTAAGACACATCATTCATGCTATAGCATTTGACTGATGGCTAGCCCCACAATCACATTGCAAAATAACTTTCATTAACACTAGAATTTGCCAAGGTTTTCAGGATTAAAGGAACTCCATTTCACCACACACAAGAAAAGACTTCTACTCCAGTGTAAAATCACATAAAATTTAAAATCATCAAACAACCTTTTCTTAGGAGTTCCATGCTAAATGTACAAATATGCAATCAGTACTCCATCATAAAGAACAAAATTGACCTATCATATGCTTATTATTTAGAGATGTTGACAATAATGAGCGCTGCAGCTTATTGTAATTAAATCTCAAGAAATAGGTTCCCTGCATCTATCAAAAGCTTATGTAATATCCCCACAATAGCTTTGCTGCACCTAAGAGAATTATGAAATGTATTTATAAATCTAACAATCAGAGTCACATTTATTTGGACAAGTATTTTTCCCCATCTCTGGGTGTTGGAGAACAACAATATCACTGGTTAGCAGAGCACGTTGCTTACAGAAAAATTTTCCTCATCATCACCATTATTACTACCATCAATTGCTGATCACCATGATCAGCATTAGCACTAGCAACGACATCCAAAGATAGTAAGACCAACACTTGAGTCAACACGTATCATTCCACTAAAATAGGGGATGGGAGGGTAGGGGGAATTGCTCTTTTTGTCCTCATCTCAGTTATTATGACCATCAACAGCCACTAGCAATTATCAACATAGCACTCCATCACCAACCAGAAGCCAGCAACCAACCCATAACCCAATACTAATTTTATTACTTCAACCAGTAAGTTTTCCAGCAGAAAAACATTCTCCAGAACTGAAAAAACAAAGCAAAACAATCCCACCCTTGGTAAGGATCTTAACTCTAAAGCATTCTCATCATTAAGCAATGTAATTGTGCTTACTGGGTCTTTCTAAACTCTACCAGAAAATGCATGACATATGGCACATGCACAACACAAGGCAAAACACTGAATTTTCCAATAATTACGGCCCTGGGGGTGCCACATCACTCTTCCAAACATCAATACATGTCTATAAAAGATTAACATAATTATACAATTTTCCCATAAAGAACGTGGCATATGGCACATGCCCACCACGTGGCAAAACACTGAATGTTCCCACAATTACGGCCCTGAGGGTGCCACACATAACTCCTCAGAACACAAATATATGTCTATAACAGAGTAACACAATTGTATAATTAGTAATTACCATAACTCATCCAACAACATTACACTATGATGCATAACTATCAATCTTCACCGAAGAACTAAAAAAAATATATTCTAAAAACTCTAAATTTTTCAATTTTAAACGGTAAATTTAATTTCCAAACTCACTGGAGAGCCGTTCACGAGGGTTTTGCAAAGCGTCACGAAGAAACTGATCCACCTGGTTGACGACATCATCGGAAACTTTAGAAGCCGATGAAGAAGAAGAAGCCGAAACAGAGCTGGCATCAAGCTCACGGAGCTTGGTCTCTTTCTTAGAGTCCTTAAGCATCAATCGGGTGACGGACTCCTCGAGATCGGCGACCTCCCATGACTCGGGAGCTCCAAGATCCTCCACAGAGCCCGACATGGATGTATATTATATATACTTTGAGGAGAAAAGAGGCGAAATCGGAAAAATCGTGAGGAAATTAGGGTTTTAAGGTTGACATGGGAATCATATTGGTAAAAGGGGATTACTATTAGAGGAAGGAGTGGGGGTAGTGGAATTGGAGTGAAACCCTAGGCGAATTATGCGTCATGTGAAGGATCGGACAAAGATAGAGAGGAATGGAGAATTTTTTTCAATTAGGGTTTGGTTAGGTGAGGAGAGACACAAAAGGGGAGAGATAGCGTTTCGACGATTGTTTTGTTCCTCTGGGGGAGGAGAGAGGAGAGATAGAGAGAGAGGAGGGAGTAGTGAATCGGTGGTGTTCGTGAAAGCAAAGTAACAACATTCTTCGCACGTGGACATGTTTGACATCGTACATATACTAAAAAATTTAATATATCTCCTTTATCTTGATATCTTCCAATCTTCTATTTGTATGTAAGAATCCGTTCGCTGTTGAGGGATGCATGCCTCGGCTCTATAGTGGGGTATGGATAAGAGTCGAATTGGTTAGGGGAAATTCATAACAAAGGGAAACATGATTCGTACACATTTTATTTATGGTCTTGTTTGAATTTTTCTTCATTTGTGTTTTATTTATATTTGATTTATATCTATTTAAAATCAAGTGTTTAGAAAATCATTTTATTTATTTTTATTTTATAATTATGATAAAGGTGATAATTAAAATATTAGAATTAATAAATAAAATTTTATATAATTTTAAGAAAATATTTAAAAATATATATTTTATATATTGAAGATGATTATTTTAACTTTATAATTAATTTTAAAATAGAAATATATATTAAATTATATTTCCACCTTTTTAATATTTTATTCTTACTAAACATAAAATTTAAATAAATACCAAAAAGACAACAATAAAATAAAAAAAATGAGCAAAATAGAGGGTATACATTTATGTGTAAATAATATTTTATATGTCTATCTTTATGTTCTTTTACTTTGATTTTTTTAACATTTTATATACCTATTTTTTTTGTTTCTATCTAAAAATACTAATCACAAGACACGTATTTATTGCCAACACTACTCATTGAGTGCTAGCTATCAATAAGAACGTAGCCAACGCCTTTAAAAGTAGAGGTTAGCACTTTAGTTTTTTATAGCTAACGCACTTAACTATATCTTTTTTCCTCTCTTGTTTAGTAAAGTCAATTGTCTAATCTTGCGAGTTGAGACAGTGAAAAAATTAATGGCAGAGAAATATTCAATACTCAAACAAGCTACCCAATGTTGTGGTATGTAGTAGGTTTAGTACGACTCGTCGATATGACTAAAACAAACAAAAATATGCATGTAGCACCAGTGAAACACTGGAACAAGTTGAGGATGTCAAATCAGAATGATGTCTATGGGTTGGGCCACACATGTATTACAATGGCAATTATAATAGGAAGAAAGGCTAGAAGGCAAGACAAATTTGAAAAGATTTTTTAGTTTGAATTGTTTTAAGGATATAAACGAGACAAGTTTGAGAAGGGTTATAATGACGTAGAACTTGTCTTGCTATATTAATAAAATACTCAAGCTTGTTTCAAAATTCTATAAGTTTTTTAACGCTATATCCAAAATTTACTCCACCGCCTTAATAGGATATTTGTTTCCCAACTCGCTAAACACACACATATATATATTTGCCAAATGATTTTTTTCTTCATTAATCATTTTGTGAGAAATTTATTTGTACTATTTACAAAATATAAGTAACACGATGAGGATTAAGTAATCCATTTATTGTACCTCTTCATCCTATGTTTCTTGTTACGTTATTGGTGGAGCACCTAGCTCTATTATTATACAATAAGTTTAATGATTGACTTCGTTTTAACTCTTCCACATGTTTTAATTTTAAGTATGCGGTTAATATTTGCATCAAAGTTGTTATTTACTTAACAATTTCTTTCTATTATATGATAAAAACACAATCACCTTCTCTTATTAAATAATAAATATACAACCATCTTTTCTTAGTTAGGAAAAAGAAATCTCATAGAGATAGATATTCACAAATACTAATGGAAAATGAGAAAATTACAATGAATGAGATCAATGTTCGGGAACAAGTTTAAATAAGTAATCAACGTTTTGAAAAATTTAAATAAGTAATCAATATTTTATAAAATGATTCAAATAATTTTATAAATTGACTATTATAAATCCATTGTTTAATATGTCTTATAAAACGTTAATTCCTTATATAAACTTTTCAAAACGTTAATCACTTAATTAAACTTAACCTTAAATATTGATCTCTTCCATTATAATTCTTCCTAGTAAACGTGATTCAAGTTGTTATCTATCCCATAATCTATCCCAAAACTCCAAAAGAAACAAGTTTTTAGCTATATCCCAAAACCCTATCAAATCTTACCTCATAAAGTTTTTAAGTCAAGCTAGTCATGTGGGTCAGGTATCCTATAATGACATGCCCAATTATATCCTTAAATTATTGTCTACAAAAACATGAAGTTGGAATCGCTAATTATCGCAGATCAATGTGTTATGGTAAATATATATCCGAGACCCATATACACCACTTAGTAAAAGATGCTATTAAATTTATTTAATTAAACAATATGGTAAAAGTAATAAATAGTAAAAAACAAAAAGCTTGTGTAAAAGGAAAGTAAAAAATATTAGTCACTCAATAACTAAGGGATGGCCAACAACCATAACTTAAGAGTTACATGACCCTTTAAAGGTGGCGGTTAACCCCTCCTTAGCCTTGGGTTATCAATAAGGCCATTAGTTTAGGATCATGTCAAAGCTGCTATTATAAGTGAGTCATTCAATCCAATTAAAACAATGGCATCACTACCATAAATATTAAAAAGAGAGAGAAAGAGAGAGAGAGAAAAAACATCTAATAATGTTATGTTGGGTTGTAATCAGGTCATGCAACTGAAGTACATCTCAACAAATCTCTCTTCAAATTTCTCTCTCTTTTTTTATTTTTAATTTTCAATCTTTTCAACTTTTTTGTAGTAATAAATAACCATCCACCGCCTTACTCCAGTCTCACAACTCACCTGTAATGGTCATCCATCACCTTTTATTTTCCTTCCTAATAGTTTTATATTGTATTTTAATTTTAATTTTTTGTACCATTTTGTATTATTTAATTAATTCTATTTAATAATGTTATTTTATCAAATGATTTATTTGTCTACCAATGGGGAGCTAACATGCATCTCATGATTAATACGTATTCATAAAGATAAAATTCAAGTACAGGTTATTAAAAAAAAAAAAGGAGAAAAAGTTGGTATATGAATGAAAAGTGTGGAAAAAAAGGGTATATAAAGCATAATTTTTACCTTTTATTTATTATATTGTTTTATGTTTGGTAATTGCTATTCTTTAATAAAAATACCATGTGATACATATTATGAATAAGAGATCCTCCTTTTCTAGAGTACCATACCATGCTCAACCATCTCTTGACCACTTATTTTTATATGGACTCACATGGTGGGTAAGCATTTCCTTCCTATCTTCTCATGTTTGTTCCAAGCTCATTCTTCCCACCAAAAAAGTTATCTTGGTTTTGTTACCATTTCTTATATGTTTAGAAGTTTGAACCTACCTAATTGGTTTTGGCATGTCATTACCTAATTAAGATAGCTATATCAGCTTCTAATTGATCTACTCATGAGATGCCAAACCCTCCTTTAGATTATACCCAAGGGAGGTTGAACTTATCTAACTAGTTTTAACATTATCAAAGCTTCATCAAGATAGTGATATCAACTCCTAACTAGTTTACTCGTAAGAGGTCAAACCTAAACCTGCCTTCAAAGTATACCTACCTTGTAACAAACTACTCTAATGATACCCTTACTATGTTATAAGCCCAAGTCAAGCCTTCCCACATGACTGTTATAGAAGGCTAAACCTGAATTTAGGCTTTAACCCCAGTAATGATCAAGGTTCAACTCTTTCAGCTAATATGATAAGGCTTAAAAAGTCAACCCATGATATTTAGGATAATCAATGAAGATTCAGCATAATGATCTTGGAGTAGGTTTTTTTAGATCGAACATCTAATATCAACATTTCTCTATAGGGTCCACGTACTAAAGAACACCTTTGCTATGCCTAGATCCAAAAAGAAGCCCATTTGGGGGTCCATCAGCGAGGGGATTCGTTTTAATCATTGATAATGATTGTAATCCAACAAATGAGATCAATAACCAACTTTTATAGATTCTCAAGGTCCCTCTTCATTTATACATAAAAAATTCTACATAAGCATTACTATGTTACCAAGGTAAAGATTAGATGTAATATTCCAAGCCAAGAGTAGTTAATATACACTAATGGGTCCATTTAAACCACTAAACCCAAAAGTTTTTATCTAGCATTGATATGTTATTCATTATTTAGTCTTGTATACTTAATCGAAATTAACCCCAAGGCTCCATTACTTATACCCGAGATAGGAAACTTCAAAAGCATAGCACATTGAATCATCACTCTTCAAGAAAGACCAAAAAAGTTGTCGATCCTACAATAGGCCAACCTAATCTGCTTCCCGAGCTATACTAAGCCCTTCACTTAACTTTTGGCTGAAGACACAAGTTGACCCAAATTCTCTAATAGTCCGGCTAGTTCAACCAACTTGTTTTCAACAACCTATATTTGACACCAACTTTCTTAGATAATCACCAAGTCATTCTTAGACCATATTAAAGTTGCTATGATGCGTGTCCTATTATTTTGTCCACACATTGTACTATTTATACTATTTCAATAGGGATATTCCTTTGTCATTTCTCATTTTTATCCTTCCCTATGTGAAATCAAACCTTAGACTTCCATTTAGAGATAGCTATCCATTTTAATCATTTGTATTCCATGTATTATTGCACTCATAAATACCTTACTTATAAACCACAAACATCAACTTATCTTCATTAATAAAAATACCTTGATTTCCTCGTAATTTGTACTTATATGATACAAGTTCATCTTATTCTTAACTCTTATCTAGTTTCTTAAATAAAAGCTAGTGGTGAGTGATCTATCAAACCAAAATGTGCATCATATTAAGATAGCTAGGTAATCTATTTGCAATTTCGGTACATCATATGCAAGACTAGTGCGTAGGTTTGCTTACTAAAACTTCGACCCTTTTTTTGAACCATAGCTAGTTTCAACCCAACCTAACTTATTTCCCTAATATCATTGTGAATGTAGTTGTTCCATCTTTGGCATATTATATACCATTACTCAACATCTCTTCAATCTATGTGAAAATCTATTCACATCCCATTTTACATATGTTATCACAATTTCCCTTCTTTAAATACGTAACATCCTTGTTGTAAGGCTTATAATTACACCAATATCTTGCCCCTTTCTAGTCGTTCCCGTACCAAACACCTACAAGTAAAATGACGCATACCACAATTAAGAACAAATAAGGCTTGTTGTTGAGATGAGTCCAAGCTTGCCGAAAGGTTGAAAAGAGTAATGGGGAAACATGCGAACGAATGAAAATGAATTAAAAGTAAGCAAGCCCATGAATAGCTCTAAAGGATATAACACACTAATAAAACTTCCGAGGATTTACAGTACAACTCGATATAATGCATAAGTTGGCCTAATGAGGTTACTCACTACCTAGCTTTGCTTAATGGTTGGAATAAGAGTAAAAGGAAAGTAAACAAACAATATTTACAAAAAAATATATATCAAGTGTATTAATGATAATCTGATAATCGCAGTCACATATATAAGAAGTATTTATACTTGAGAATTTAGAGCAACCCGCCTAAAAAGGAAGACAAAAAGGGTATTGTCCTAAAGAAGTAATGTACAAAGTATCCAAATGGTAAGAAAGAATATTAACTAGAAAAAGCAATTATTATAGTAGCAGATTCTTTGAGTGGTCTTGGACACATGGCAGCAATGCATCAGTAGTGCTGTTAGAGGATGTAGACAAAGTAGTACGACCTAGTTAGGTAGTCGAACAGGAGTGTTGATCAAGCATAAACTTGTTCAAACAAGAGTGGCTAAGGATTAATGCAAGACAACTCTCTCGGCTTCCCAGCAATAATAGTGCCGAGCAAGTGGTTGGCTCAGACATAACCAAGTAAGTACTCAAAGTTTGGTTGCTATCAAGGCATTCTTCAAGATAGTACACAATTTTTGAGAGCTGGGCAGTCATTTGGCTTGGCACGTAGAATTGATCGATAGTAAGAAGTAACTCGACTTTAGTAGAAGTTGGTTGGAGCAGGAGGATTCACTTCGCTAATCCTTCTAATCTTCAGGCTCAGCTACGGGTTATGATAGGAATCAGCCTCTGATTATCCCAAGCTAAGGCCGATCAACTCTTGCCAAGGTCGAACAAGTAATGGAAAGATAAGAGGAGTAAAGGGATCCACTCGGTATCAATTCTATCGTCTACCGAAAAGCTAAGAGACCATACAACCTAGCTTGTAAGATTAGAGAACCATTCAGCTTAGCATAATACGGAGAGACTAATATCGACTAATTCTAGAACTCGACAATTATGGGCCGACCTTTCTGGTGTCTTAGCCAAGTAATACAAGACTTCAAAGACTCCTTCCCAAAACCGGACATCTAATTGCCGACCCCGTTTGTTTCGAATCCTACTCCGTCCAAGACATGCTGAATGATTGCATGTCAACTTCCCTTGTAAAATGCATAGTTTTACATTTTTGTATATGTTTGTCTTTATTTTATTTATGGGCCCAATTTTTTAAGGTTTAAAGCCTTATACATTATTTATAGTCTTTCCACTATGTTTTATGACTTGTTATAAGCAATATTTGTAATTAGTAGACATCATCATTAGATAAGGAAGACAATCATTAGATAGTGAATATACTTGAAACTTTCCTCTTTTAAGCAAGTTTATTCTTAAGCTCTTAGAGCTTGCTTTACCATATTATTGGGTATTGATTAAACTCTTTAATCTTTCCTGTGTTCTTATCAATCTTATTCTTAAGATTATGGTGAACTCTTCATTTAAGCAAGTTAGTAAGTCGTATCTAACCTCTCATTTGAAACCTCGAGTAACATTTAGTGTTCGTGAGTCGTATCGAACCCTATTTCGAGCTCAACCTCCAATTGTTTTTGTATCTTAATACGTGATATCCATGTACATTCACACTCAAAACCCTAGTCTCACTTGTTGTTCCTTATTCTCACTTGCTGTCCCCTATTTTCACTCGAACCCAGATTGCATCATCTTTGGTTCTAAAACCCGTTGCCGTATCAAGTTAAAGGCCCAATTGCCCGATTCCTATCAATCCCTTTGAGTTGATTTGGATTTAAGATCAAATCCAACTGGTCTTTGCTTAGTTCTTCATCAAGATGATATGAACTAAGCTTAGCAATCTTAAAGGTATCCGAAACCCCATAATCTTCAGGAAGCTCCAATTTATAAGTGTTGTTGCTGATCTTTTAGAGGATTCTAAAGGGTCGTTTAGCCAGTGCAGACAACTTATCCCTCCTCTTGCTCAGAAACCTTTCTTCGCTCAAGTGCAGCCATACCAAGCTCCTAGTTGAAACTGTTTCGATGTCCTACTCTTAGCTGTCTCACACATTCGTCTAATGGCTTTGTCGATTTGCCAAGTAACTTTGTTATAGATATGTTGTAAGGACTATACCCGGACTCTCACGTTAGGGTCATCTTACTCGGATACAGATACAGGGGTTTGATTGAGGAGTAACTCGGGATTAAAACCATAGACAACTTTGAAGGGGGTCTATTTAGTAGTATCATGTACTATTCGGTTGTAAGCAAATTTGATAACAGACAAACAGACATCTTAATAAGCCAAGTTCTTGCCCAATATAGCTTGAAGCAATAATCCCAAAGTACGATTGACTACCTTTATTTGACCATCCATTTAAGGGTAACAGGAAGTGTTAAATGGTACATGACACCACTAAATAGTATATTACACTTATCAACACGTCATGTAACTTAACAATTTCCCACAAGAAAAGAGAAGCAATAGCCGAAGCGATAGTTAAAGCGTCATTAGTCTTAGAGTGAGGTACAAAGTATACCATCTTATTAAATCTATCGACGACAACCATTATGGAATCTTTGCCTCAAGTAATTCATAGTAATCTGAGAACAAAGTCTATGCTCAACTTAGTCCATGGTTTTGTTGGGACAGGTAAAGGCATCGCTTTCTCTTGCTCGGCTCAGTATGGCATTTAACCCTCTTACATGTGTCACAGCCCTCAACAATTCAGTGTACGTTTCACCTCATTTTAGGCCAAAAGAAACTCCCACTCAACAACTCATACATCTTTCTGTCCCCAAAGTGTCTAGCAACAACTCTCTTAGTGAATAAGTTGTACATACAATTTTCCTCATCAGAACAAGTACCCGTCTTCCATATGATACTCGTCCACTATCTTTCCATCTGCACAACACAAAAGTATGGGCCCAAAGTATAGATCCTTAGAGTACTGTTCCTTGATATTCACTAACCCAAATAATCTAGTCTGTAGTTTAGTCACGAGTGCATGTCTCTTTAAAAGAGTATCTACAACCACGTTGCTCTTTTTCTGCCTGTACTTGATGACAAAATTGAATCCCTCAAGGAATTTAACCTACCCCACTTGCTGCTTTAATAACTTAGTTTGACTTCGAAGATACCTTAAGGATTTATGGTCAATATAAATGATAAATTCTCTCAGTAGTATGTGATGCAACTATACTTAGAGTGCTCGGATGACTACTAAAAGTTATTTGTCATACACTGAGTAGTTCAGTTAAAGTCCCCTGAGCTTCTCACTATAGTAGGCGATTACCCTCCATTAGGACAACGCCTATCCCAATGCTTAACGCGTTACATTCCAACTCAAATACTTTTTTAAAGTCAAGTAAAGATAGTATAGGTATGGAAGTCAATCTTTCCTTCACCTCGACAAAAATTCTCTCCTCCTTTTCTCCCCATCTAAAGTCGATGTTCTTCTTTGCTAGCTTAGTAAGGGATGTAGTGAAGGTGTTTTCTGTAGAAGGATCCCAATCTATGGAAACTTCTTACTTTAGCTCAAGTAGTTGAAGTCAGCTACTCAACAATCGCTCGGATTTTCTTGTTATCTACTCGTAAGCCTCCCCCACTTACTACATAATCTAGGAACACCACTTCCTCCTAACAAAAGCAATATTTCTTAAGATTGCTGAATAATCTCTCGACATGAAAGGCATCCAATACAACTCAAAGATGTTCATAATGACTTGGCAAGTTGGTACTATATACCAGGATGTCATCGAAGTATACCATGACACACTTTCTTATCAAAACTCTCAAGACATGGTTAATTAATCACATGAAAGTGCTTGGGGTATTCAACAAGCTAAATGACATAACCATCCGCTCATAGAGTCCATGCTAAGTTTTGAATACAGTCTTCCACTCATCTTTCGACCTCATGCAAATTTGATGATAGCTAGACTTCAAATCAATCTTGTTGAAGATCTTAGCTCCACTCAATTCATCCAACATATCTTCTAACCTTAGGATAGGATACTTGTATTTGATCGTGATTTTATTCACAGCTAGGGTATTAACACGCATTCGCCAGATACCATCCCTTAGTGCTGAAACAATATAAGGGCTAAGACTCTTCCTAACATACCTCCTATCCAGTAGCTCATTAACTTGTCATTGGAGCTTAAAAGTTTGTTTAAGACCCATCCGCTAGGCTAGCTTATTCAACAGGGCAGTACCGGGTATTAGATTAATGCAATGTTCTATGCCTCAAACAGGAGATAACCCTTTGGGTAACTGTTCAAGAAACAAATTAATATATTCATTCAACAACTCTCTTACTTCCAGGGGTAGTTCACCCTACTCCCTTAACTCTAAGAGTCGCCTAACCAACATGAAGGTCGGTGCATTAGCTTGAATGGCCCCTCAGAGCTTAACTTTACTTATTATTAGAGTCTTCTTTGATCATCGAGTAAGTTTTTCCTATAGTTTGTTAACTTGACTCAGTAGCATCGAGTTCAATGTGATCTTCCTTCCATCATTCTCAAACATGTAGGGTTCTTGTATCAATTATGTATAACTCTTCTATCATGAAGTCATAGTCGACCTAGTAACATGTGTGATACGCACATAAGCAGCACATCATAAAGGATCTCATCGAAGTAATTTCTAATTATAATCGGTAGCACTACTTGTTGAGTAATATATAATGCTCCCTTCTTATTCGGCTAATGCAACTTATATGGATTCAGATGCACGATAGTTGATAACTTTAACTTCGTGATCAGATCAATTGGTGCTACGTTGGTACAACTATCGCTATCCACAATTAGTGCGTACAGCTTGTCACTCATCTTATAAATGATATGAAACAAGTTCTCCCTCTATTCGTCCTCGCTTGAGGGTTCCAAGTTCATTATGCATCGGACAACTAGGATTAATTTATCTAAGTCCTCGGTAAACACATCCTCTTCAATCAATTCATTCTCCTGAGCAGTCTCTTTCTCGGCAAGAGTCTCTTCCTTAGGTTCCTCTCAGTGCTATCTACCTTATGTTTCAAGACGTCTCATTTGATGACCATAGTTGATCAATTCGAACACTAAGCAACTATATGTCTAAATCCTTAGCACTTGAAGTATTTGATTTGATTCGATTCGATTCGTCTTCCTACTAGATCCTCGTCCTTTCTCATATGTCCGGGTCGGCACGTCACTGTTAGGTCAACCCTTTCGATCAGCTCTAACACTTACTTTACTAGTTGACTTGGTACTTAATTAAGCTTGGTGACTTCCCTAAGCAAGTCGACTAGTTGACAGTCTAGTCGATACTCAGCTTCTTCTCTACCCTTCCACTCGTTGAGCTCATATAGCCTCATCCATTGTGGTAAATTGTTGAAATTCCATAGTATCCTGAATGTTACTCTTCAAACCAGTTAGGAATCTTGAAACTGTTTGTACTAATGGTTCCTCCACCTCACAGCAAATCATAAGCATTTAGAACTCTTGGACATGCAGTCAACAGTTTGACTCTCTTGCCTTAGCTCTTAAAGTCGAGTAAACATGTCTTGTAGATAAGTATCCAATACAAATTTATTTCTGAGTATTCTCTTCATCTCAGGCTAAATATTAATCTCTTTATATCATTCCCGTCTCCTCATAGCTAGGAAATTGCTGTTGAGGCATTTTTCAAGTCGGCATACAATTTCCGAGAGATGGGCAGTCATTCGGCTTAGTACATAGAATTAATTGGCAGCAAGGAGTAACTCGAATTCAATAGAAGTTGGTTAGAGTAGGAGGATTCGCTTCACTAGTCTCTTTAGTCATTGGACTCGACTGTGAGTTAAAGGCCCAATAGGTAGATTCTTATTATAAAGGGTTTATTTTGATATTATTTATAATGCCTTAGGCCAAAAGTAATTAATAATTAATCTAACAAACACTAATCGACCCATTTTCAACTCTTTGGTCCAAAATTTTCTATTTAGTGTTGATATGTTATTCGCTACTTAACCTTATACATTACTACTCAACATCACTTATAACCCATATGTGACTTCATTTACGAGGGGTTTTATAGGATGTTGTTGTGCTTCTTCAATTATGGGAAGAAGTAATTTACTATCGAATGATAGAAAATTACAAATCTCATTCATAAGTCTTTATTTTTTTTTTTTTTAACAAGGAAAAGGAAATACATGGGAATTATTTACCATATTCTATTATACATTAGACTATCAATGAAATTGAAGCACTTTATTTATTTATTTTTTTTATTATATGCCACACTAGGTTTCATTTGTCAAGATATATCCAAACAAAAGTAACTCGTTTGAATCATGCTACCAAGAACCCTAGTATAATTAAACATAATAATTGAATGAATGTTGCAAGAATTTTCAATGCTTCATAATTTTATAAAAGAAAAGAGAGACAACACTTAGCATAGAAGAATATTCACATTTATGAAACTAGCTAGTCTATTATAACCATTACCTATTTATAGGTATAAGATGGATGACAAACCTTATGTTTGATACTTGAACTTTGTCATTTTTTATAATTGACTTCTTGAAATTTAAAAGTGTCCATTTGCAACTTGAACTTTTCCATTTTCTCTGTTGGTTATTTAAACTTTACTCATTTTAACAATTGACTACCTAAAATTTACCTATTTTTGCAGCTTAATCAAAATACTATAAATGACCTTGAAAATTTTGCATATTTGACACCTCTAATGTTTAGATAGTTAATTGCAAATATGGAGTAAAATTCAATACCAAATATGACTTTTACATTAAGATGGCCTAAATGAACTAGGAAATAATTTAATAAAGGAAACTAGAACATTATCCTATAAACTAGAATATTAGATAAAACCCTAAATAATATCCTAATAAAGTAAGATATGCACAATAAATCAATTGCATCTAAAAAAATCAACTAGCTTGATACTAATTTATTTAAAATGATTTGATGGATCTAATTAAATCTAAATCAGCAAGTTATCACTTCCACGAGTGTTAGGTCGAATAAGAATGATATCCTGTCTTGGAAAATAAAAGAGAGAGATTATCTCTAATCGTGTTCCGTATATGGTGAAGTTGGATGGTGCATTAATTTGGACTCTGTCCTGTGCATGCGTTAACTTTATCCAAATGGACTAAGGCTCTATTAGAATGGATGATCGTTCGAATGAAGTCAAATAGAAGTGAAAATTTGGAAGGAGGTGTGACTTCACTCAAATGACAATTGACATGGGACTTTTCTTTTTTTTTTTTTTTTCCTCCCGAAAATATGGGACTTCCTTTAAATAAAGCACATAAACAACCTCAGTTAACTTTGTCCAGATCTCTTAGGAGAACGCTCGGACAAACTCCTGTTTTTTTTTTTTTTTGGACTTCTTTCTCTATCGGCTCTATTCTTACTCTAGTTTTGCTTAAGTCATCTTGCAATCTTAGCATCTTGGATGCATGGCAATTTTTGTGCTTATTGTACCTCCTTATAGAACTTTTTAACAATTATGTCACATCATTCATGGAATAAAATAAGACTTTAATTATTCTAAAAGAATAAAAAAAGGCTGTAATAAAATTGAAAAATTATTACATTGTTTAGTTGACTGAAAAGATTTGTTGTTACTTTGTTAAGTTAGCTGAATGATTTTAAATAACAAGAGCTGAGTAGTTATTCCATATAACCGTGCAATTATAATAATATAATCTTAATTATTTGATTATATTTTGTTATTTATAATTATAAAATTAGTATACTAATGAAAATATACAATAACTATTAATTTTCATATTTATCTAGTATATATATTTTTTGTTACTAAATATAATGTAATTAGAATTACCAAGTTATGATAAATATGTTATTTATTATATTATATATTATTATAATTTTAATAAGGTAATATTTGTAATTGATGTAAAAACAATTATAATTGTACTATTGTATTTAGTTAATTACAATTATGATTTAAAGTAACTTAATTGTACAATTAATATATATTAAGTATCAAATATATATTATATGATAATTATTAGTTATATATTGAGATCATATACCATATTTTATATAGTATTTGAAGTAACTACTTTTCATATTACATTGTACATTATTTATATTTACTTATGTCAATATTTATCATATAATATCAAGATTTAAATAAAATATCATATTTATTTATCAATATAAATATTATAAACTTAATAATGTTATTATATTAAAATTATAATATTTTTATGTTATATTTATGTAATGTTATAATATCATTATACTATACATAGACTTGTAATCATAATTTTAGTATTGAAGTTTATCATAGATATGTATCATACATTATTTTTATATATTATAGTATATAATATTTCAATATATAATTATATATATATTCATTGAAATGTATCATTTTATAATTATATTTCAATTTATTATGTCATTTATATTTATTAATGCAAGGTTATCGTATAATATTGTATTTACATTTCTTTTAAGCACAATCACATATGTAGCCTACGAACAGTTAAGTAATAGCTATTTGTTGGATTGGGGTCATGAACCTATTCAATATTTTCAGTAATGAGGAATCATCATTATATAATTACTATATGTTGGAAATGTAAGTGAATATAGTAACAGTTGTCTAGGAAAAAGGGGAATAGAATACCAATTATCTGATAAGCAATGTTATTAATGTTATGTTTGATACGAGAAAATGAAACTTAAAATAACTTTTTTCGTGTTTAGAAGTATTTTTAGAATGATGCAATTCTAACTTTTAAGAGGGAATTTAATTTCCCCTTTAAAGAGAAAGAAAGGCAATTCTGTTGTACCTATGTTAATTATATTGATTCTAAATTACTAATTAAAAATTTAACCAAATTATGATGTGCAATGATCAAGGCATTTTTAGTATGTATTATTATTATTATATATATATATATATATATTTAATTTCATTTCACTTTATAGACATTTCTAAAGAGAAAAAAAATATCTATCATTTCAATATCATTTACATCTTCGTTTCAGTCAATTCCATTTGAAATAATTTTTATATACTAAATTTGACACAAGAAACCTACTATCGCGGATGTAACCCTCTTCTTGAGTTGATTCTGGAACGACCAATCCAGCTTTTCATAATCAATGGGTTGACAAGCTTTCGCATGGAACAAGCGTACTTTTCTTGTCTTGCAGACCTGCGCCATGCAAAGCTATACTGCTCCACGTTCAAGGATTTTGATGATCTGCCTAAAATAAGCTAATAATAGATGTCGGCAATGCTTGCAATCAATCGCCTGAACGATTGATTTTTACATGGGAAAAACATTGTTTTTTTGGTAACATTATTAGAAAATAAATTGTTATCAAGAAATTGCAAAAAGTTAATAGTTACCAACTTTTGTTAAAATTACAATAAAGAAAACACAATTACCACAAAGAAAAGATATTATTACCATAAAGTATAGACAAAAACGAAAAAAACGGAATTTATTTTTATTGTAAAATATCCCTACAATACCTATATCCACCGCTACCACTATGTTTGGCATGTGGGAAAGAAAAAGAAGAGAGGGAATTGGAGAAGAATTCCTTTTTAATTCCATCTCCTCGTTTAAAAAAAATATGGAAAATTGAAAAGAAGGAACCTTTTGTACCAAAGTTTTCTATAGGCCTTCAAAAAGTCATTCTCTCTAATTTGAGAAAATTGATTCATTATATATATATTATATGCCACATATTTATATACATATAGAATCCAAAGCCTGAGATAGAATAATTCAATTCCAAAAAATTTGGATTCTTTTTTTTTTTTAAATATTTCTACTCTATGCTTTCAAAAAAATTTTAGATTTTTTATAATCCTGTTCGGGAAAAATACCAAAATTAAAAAAAAAAAGTGTGTTGAAACCACGAATTGCCATTTTGCTACTGTTGCCATCTAAATGCTCTGCACATGTGGAAAGAATCTATGACAGACGACACTATAGCTATCACTATACATATAATAAATGGTAGAGATTCTGAGTAAATTGTTCTAAACAGTTAAATTGCATTGACAGACGACACTATAGCTATCACTATACGTATAATATCATCATATTAAAGATGATTTTATAGATGTTTGATGGGCATGTGGGGGGTACCATGATGAAAAAAAAAAAAAAAACATTATCCGAGAGTTCCCAATACCTACGGATTTTTAGAGAAAGGAAAATAAAAGGTTACTTTGATTCAAAATTCGAATATTATTTATCACTTAAGTTCGAGTGGATTTTTAAGAGATTCATCAAGAGACTACATGGAAACAAGATCACAAGGAAGCAAAGTTTTTTGAGTTGAAATTTGAATATTATTCACTACTTAAATTGAAGTGGTCTTTGAGAGATTCATTGAAAGTGGCTTCAATTATATCAAATCAATTGATGCATTTAGAGACAAAGCGTGAGATAGAATAATCCAATTCCAAAAATTTTGGATTCTTTTTTTAATAAAAATAAAATAAAATATTTCTATTCTATGCTTTCAAGAAAATTTTGGATTTTTTATAATCCTGTTTGGGAAGAATAGCCAAAAAAGAAAAAAAAAAAAAGTGTGTTGAAACCATGAATTGCCATTTTACTACTGTTGCCATCTAAATACTCTGCACATGTGGAAAGAATCTATGACAGACGATGCTATAGCTGTCACTATACGTATAACCAATGGTAGAAATTCTAAGTAAATTGTTCTAAACAGTTGAATTGCATTGATCCATACGCAGGTCGGTTCACTTTTTCTTAGTGAATCTTATATACCTAACATCTAAAATTGCTCAATCCATGGTATAATGGTCTAAGCAAGATTTTCCCTTTTGATTATACTAATAAAAAAGCATAAGAGAACAGGGGAAAATAAGGAAAAGAACAACATTTAGACTCTTAGATTAACAGGCCATTATTTGTTAAGAGTTAATGACTATTTACCTTTTTGTAAATTATGTTGTGGGTATCTATGTTTTTGCTCTTCTTCACTTTTAGTACCTGTGTTATTTTTTATTTTTTGTATACTTAAGTAACATGTGTTTTATTAAATAGTAAAAAACAAACACCGTTAAGAAAAACCATTAGCTTTAAAATGATACAAGAAACAAAAATAATCTTCTTTCTACTGATAGTTCGATATACATCCCATAAAACAATAAAGTTACAAAAAAAATTATTTTTCTTTATTTGAACAAATTTGATATTTGGAAGATCGCTTTTGTTTATGATTTTCTTTATGTTATAAGTATTTAGCATTCAAAGAACAACTAATTTTTAGCCTTCATAATTAGCATTTAAAGAAATTATTAGTTAGTGGGTGACACGATGCTGGACTCATCCTGATGCATTGTATACTCAGTCATGCAAGAGAAGCCTTTAAAATTATGTTTGATAGCAACCTACGCTAAATTGGACTGAGTTTATCTAATTTTAATTGCATTGGAGGCGTATTGTATTTGTGCTTCCAGCATGTTTTAGAACGATGACATGAAATTCTGAACAGATGATTGCATTAGTTGTTCTCATCAAGAAAATGCTTGTTTGGATACTCTATCAAGCGGATGATTTCATATAATGATGAGCCAGTCTGACAATAGGATAGGATATATAAGCAACAACGATTTGAACACTGGTGATACGAACCTCGAGTTCTAAAGCAACAAAAAGCTAATTTTATTTGATTAAGAATGAACAACAAAGCTTTCAGCTTTCAGTGATGGAAGTGCACAAGAGCTACCAGCTTCTTACACTAGTTCAAGAGCCTAAAAAGCTCTCTAAACAACTACACAAAAGTTACAAAAATCTGATATCCTGACAATTCTAGCCTAACAACGGTTTATAAACCCAATCCTATTTAGCCAGAAGTATCTAACTTCTTCTAGAGACTTCTAAAAGCTACTAAAGAAAATATCTAACACTAATTACAATATAAAAACTAACTGACTGACATGCAACTAAGTATAAACTAACGTATTATTGATACATTCAGCTAATCATATTATTGTATAGGATCACATCATCCAGTAATGGCTTCTATAATTCCCATAGCATGAAATTCTGTTTCTCACTCTCCATACCTTTGAAGCAAGGCCCTTAGCATCAAGTTCTTGAATAGTAATCTGAATGGATCCAGCTTCTTTGTGCCCACATGGCACCCACATACCATTGGCATCCTTCTTACAGAAGGCCGCATCCTGTGTCTTTCGAACTGGTTCAAATAGCACATCTTTGACCTACAAGATAAAATGGTGTCTGTCACTTTCTGAATAGATTCACGGGAGAATTTTCTATCAAACAGAAAAATGTCATACAAGCTTTCAATACTTACACACACAGAAATATCTGAACCAGAGAACCCTTCTGTTCTGCATGCAAGATACTCAAAATCTCTCTCAGTTAGGCTGTGAGGAGTGTCCCCTAGGTGTACCTAATCAACTGAATGCCATCAACACCCAAGCCTTAATTCTACTACATGGAATCGCCATTAAAACAGTTTAATTGATCAGAAACAAATAACCACCCAGTTAAGAATGCATTATGGGAAATGAAGAAAATAAAATGAGAAAGAAAGAAAAAAAGGAAAGGAAGAAATTGTCATATTAACCACAAAAGAATATCATGAAATTCAATATGGCAATACCTTAAACATGTGTTGCCTAGCCTTCAAATCTGGGAGAGGAATATAAATCCTTTTGTCAAAACAGCGTCGGATGGCCTGAATGACACTTTTTCATCAGCCCCAAAACAAATTTATACCCTTAAGCTTTTTTCAATAATGGTGCATCATATTACAGAAAGAATATTACCTGATCCAAAGCATATGGCATATTTGCGGCAGCAAGTATAAGAACTTTTTGATCATCATTACCCACACCCTGAAATACTAGCAACAATCAATTCCTACAAAATGATTAATTAGGAAGAACACACAGCTCCATTTTCATAACTCTCCGTCATATTATGCAGCAAGATGTTAACAATCAATTAGATACATAGCGTATGACTATTTGATATTGCCAAAAAGAAGCAATTTAGCTTTTCATTAATCAAAAGAGCATTTGATTACATTGATCGAGGCATATTCTGTATGAATAATATGATTCTGGATGGAAATTGAGTCCAACGCTATGGACTCATGCACAATTGCCGAAGAGGTGGCTCTTCATATTCAATCTCTGCATCAAAGACTGATGTGCTGATCGTCGTGAAGCAAGTCAGAATAATAACAAGCAGTTAATTTAAGCATAGGAAAATCATCATGTCAAACCAAACAGATAGTATCGAAGTGTATCTCTTCCCTTTCAGCACAGTAACCCAAGGGTTCAAAGTTTCTCTTTTTTCAGTTAATGAACAATCATCCATTATTCTAACTCTTCATTCACAACACATCCTGTACATATGCATGTAGGCACATTGTGAAAGTGGCACGTCCTGCTCTGAGTTGTTGTCCGTAGTGTAGATTTGCTTCTGATTGAGTACACGAAGTTAACACTAGGATTCTCAGCAGTAGGTTGAACAACAGAGAAAGTAAGAAAGATACGACGTCTGAAAATGTGTAACTAATTGAATTAATTTAGTGTACAGCACAACTAGACTATTTATACTGAACAAAATACATGTGATAAAAACTAATCATCTAACTGTACAAAACAAACACTAACTGTAACAAATACTATCTAAATGCTCATAACAAACTCAGTATATCCATTTCCACAACCCCCCCACCCTTCTCAAGTTGGAGCTTCTCGCAAGCCCAACTTGAAACATAACCTACGCAGATGCGAAGAATTCAAGGCTTTGGTGAAGATATCCACAACTTGAAATGAAGATGAAAGATAGACAAGTTGTAAGAAACGGGATAAAACATGATCTCGAATAAAATGAGCTTTAATGTCAATGTTTTTTGTTCCAGCATGAAAACAAGGATTATGTGCAATGATCAGTGCAGATTTATTATCACAAGCCAACAGAATAGAAAGATCAATAGAAAAACCAAGATCTCTTAAGATATACAAGACCCACAACAACTTCTTTGTAGCAACCTTCAAACTCCGATATTCTACCTCAGTTGTGGAAGTAGCAATAGTAGGTTGTTTCTTTGTTTTCCAAGCAACCAAAGCATCAATAATGAACACACAATAACCCCACAAGGACTGTCTATCAACTGAACTAGAACCCCAATCAAAATCAAAATATGCTATCGGTACAAAGGAATTGGTAATAAGGTAGAACAAACCATAGTTGATGGATCTTTTCAAATAGCGCAACAAATAAAGGAGTGTATCCGAATGAGGTTCAAGTGGCTGAGCCAAAAATTGGTTAAAATGATGAACAACATAACTAACATTAGGACAAGTTAAAGAAATATAAAGCAACTTGCCAACAATCTTGCGATAATATAGAATCTGTCAAAAGTTCACTAGAATGTGCATCAAGGAGTAAATGCAGTTGCATAGGGAAAGAAGTTGACTTTGTTCCAGTAAGACCAACTTCTTGGAGAACATCCATAATGAATTTTCTTTGATGAACAAATAGACCACATTCCGTTTTACACAACTCAAAACTAAGGAAAAAATGGGTTGTACCAAGGTCCTTAATTGTGAATTTA
This sequence comes from Lumnitzera littorea, assembly GCA_024138015.1. Taxonomy (NCBI): domain Eukaryota; kingdom Viridiplantae; phylum Streptophyta; class Magnoliopsida; order Myrtales; family Combretaceae; genus Lumnitzera; species Lumnitzera littorea. The sequence goes on along the minus strand of JAMXBB010000005.1, from coordinate 109,551,322 downwards.
TCATTAAGAGAACGCTTAGCATGAGCAATAAAGTCTGTAGCTAATCCTGTAATAATCCTGTAATAAGCATATCATCAACATAAAGAAAGATAAAAGCACATCATCAACGTAAAGAAGGATAAAAACACAAACATTCTCAGCCTGATATGCGAATAAGGAAACATCATATGTGGATTGAGAAAATCACAAAGAAACAAGAAACTTAGAAATTTCCAAATTCCATTGTCGTGAGGCTTGCTTCAAGCCATATAAAAAATGTTTCAACTTGCACACTTGATGAGAAGAGGCTTTATCATAGCCTTGAGGTGGAATCATGTAGATTTCCTCATCTAAATGCTCGTGTAAAAAGGCATTGTTAACATCTATTTGAAAAATAAGTCAAGATGAAGCAGTAGCCAATGCTAAGAGTATTCGAACTATACCCATCCTAGCAACAGGAGAGAATGTATTATGAAAATCCTCTCCTTCAACTTGAGTAAAGCTCTTTGCAACTAGATGCGCTTTATAACGTTCAAATGTTCCATCTAGTCTATATTTAACCTTGAATACCCATGTAGATCTAATTGCCTTTTTTCCTTTTAGGCAAAGTAGTTAAATCCCAAGTATCATTATTTTCTAATGCGGCAAACTCATTTTCCATAGCTAATTGCCACTCTTTACACTTGGATGCTTCCAAGTAACAACTAGGTTCTTGTACAATAAACATCTTAAGAAGTGATGCCACAAAATCAAGAGGGTAAGCAAGGAATAATAATGAAGTGAATAGAGGATAAGAGGATAAAGATTTGGGCAAAACAACTTGATCATAAATATTATCAGAGGTTGCAATAAAAGTTTGAGCAAAATGAATAAAGTCATGCAATCATTGTGGGCTACATCTTACTTTGTCTAAATGCCTCAACTGTTGAGCTTCAGAGGAAGGAGTAGGAACTAGATCGATTGAAGATTAATCAACAGAAGAATGAATTGGATCAAAAAATGAATCCTAGCTTGCAGATGATTTAGACAAAGAACCCTGATCAGTTAAAGATCGACCAGAGACTGAAGAATGAAGAAAAGTTGTGGACAAAAGAAGATTAGTCTCAAAACTTATTTGTGAAGGAATGAGAATATCATCAGAATGTGTGGCTGTGTGTAAATTTTTTGTCCTTGAAAGGAAATTTTGTTTCATAGAATACTTCATCACGAGAGACGAGCATTTGATGACTTTGAAGATCATAAACACGATAATCTTTTTGAACTAAAGAGTAGCTAAGAAAAACACACTTAAGTGCCTTGGACACAAATTTATCCTTCGGAACAGGATGTTTAGCTGCATAACATAAACACCTCTAAGATGGTCATATGAAAGAACATGACTTACCAACTTTTCATATGGTGTTTTCCACCCCAACAATGCTGTAGGCATGCAATTAACTAAATAGGTTGCTGTGATAATACATTTTCTTCAAAACTTTCTAGGTAACTGAGCATAAAAAGATAAAGCTCTTGCCATCTCTATCAAATGACGATGTTTTCTGTCTACTCGACCATTTTGCTGCAGAGTGTAAGTAGTAGACTTTTGATAAACAATGCCCAATTTTAAAAATAGGGACTGACAATGAGAAGACAAGAATTTCAACCCATTATTACTTTGGACAAATTTTGGTATTACAAAAAAATGATTGTCTATATAGGTAAGAAAATTAGAAAGAATAGAAGGCACTTAACTTTTATGATGAAGTAAAAAAGTCTAAGTAGACTTAGTGGAGTCATCAACAATTATAAGGAAGTAATGTGCACCAATAATGGAAGCTTCTTTATATGAGCCCCAAACATCCATATGCAATATTTCAAAAGCAACAAATGAGACACAATCACTTCTATTGAATGATAGTCTATGAAACTTTGCTTCATGGCAAACATTACAAAAAAAATCATGAAAATGAAAATACTTACAAGCATCCAAATGTCTGAGTTTGGATAACGAACTATGACCCAACCTAGAATGAAACAAATCAAGGAAAACAGTAGAAGAATTGCAAAGCATGTCTGATGAAGAAACAGAAATAGAACACGATGAATTATCAGTCACAGCATTGGATTCATGATCCTTGTCCACTTGAAGAACATATAGCCCACAAACAGCTTTAGCAATGGCAACAACATTTTTAGTTCTCTGATCCTGTATGATATAAGTATTGGAATCAAAATAGGCAGTCAAATGATGATCTCTAACAAGGCTTTGCACAGAAAAGAGATTGTGTGTAAAGCTTGGTATTGAGTAAACATTGCGCAAAACAATTGAGGATTCACAGATACTGAACCCATTGGAGTAACAATAAGCTCTTTCTCATCAGACAACTTAACACGAATTGGGTGTAAGAGATCAAAAACATCATGTAACAGTGTGTGATGAGGGGTCATGTGGTTTGTGGCACCAGTGTTTACTGTCCAAGAGTCTAAATAGTTACTTAGAACATTAAAGCAAAAGAGATTAGAATATAACGTACCTTCACAAGTCACATTACTCGCCATAAAATTACAGCTCATAAAATTTTTGTCTTACATGAACTTCATGAACTCAGGATACAAACCTTGTATAACCTGTGGATCTGCAATGTTAACAGAATGCTGAGATGATTCCTCATCAAAGCAATCTCCGACTTAACAATCAAGTGGAGAACTAAACAACCCTTTAGTATTCATGTTTACATCAAAAAACACAACATTAGCATTAATAAGTTTTCCTTTAATAACTCATTTTCCTTTAAACCAATCTGGATATCCTATTAGCTGGAAACAGTTTTCTATTGATTGACCATCAATCTTGCAATGTTTACAAGTCAACTTGCTTTTTAACTTCTTCCTCTCATTGCTACTCATAAACGTCTTTCCTTTAGTGACAAATGCTGATGCATCTACATCATTGAAAACAATAGAAGACACTTATCTCTGTTTCTTAACTTGTTGCACAAAATAGAATGCCTTGCTGACTGAAGGCATAGAATCCATTGACAAGATTTGATTTCAAACATTATCATAGACCTCATCAAGCCCCATAAGAAACTGTATTTGACGTATTTGTGATTCTATTATATGCAATTTTTCTTGCAAATTACAACTACAGACATCCATAGTACCACAAGCACAATGCGGATAAGACTATACTTGTTGTAGCTCATTCTAGCATCTTTTAAGTTTGCAATAATATGCACTAACAAGTTGATTATTCTGCTTGAGATTACAAATATCATATTGCAATTGAAAAACTAGAGGACCATTAGAAACACCAAATTGTTCAACTATTTCCTTCCATAATTGTTCAGCTGACTGTACATATATAAAGCTCTGAGAAATTTCTGTGCTCAATGAATTTAGTATCCAGCATCGTACCATATAATCACACCGTAACCATCGCACTAAATCAAGTGAATTGTCACTAGGCTTATTTATAGATTCATCAATAAAACCTAGTTTTAATTTTGCTCCAAATCCTAGCTTAATCGATTGATTCCAGCTAAAAAAATTATTTCCGTTGAACATTAAAGTTCCAATTGTCATGTTAGGATTATCTGAGCTAGATAAAAAAAAATGGATTTGACATTGAAGGACCTATTGCAAGACTTCCTACCACTGTCCTTAACAGAACATCACCAACAGTGTTGTCTACAGATCCTTCTAAAGTATTCGTACTTCTAAATTCAAGTAAGCAAGGATATCACCTAAACCACAGCTCTAATACCATAGGAAAGTGGAACGTCCTACTCTGAGTGGTTGTTTGTAGTGTAGATTTGCTTTTGATCAAGTACACGAAATGAACACTAGGATTTGCAGCAATAGGTTGAATGTTAGAGAAAGTAAGAAAGATATGAGGTCTGAAAATGTGTAACTAACTGAATTAATTTAGTGTACAGCACAACAAGACTATTTATACTAGACAAAGTACACGTGATAAAAACTAATCATCTAACTGTACAAAACAAACACTGACTAACTGTAACAATTAACTGTAACAAACACTACCTAAATGCTCATAACAAATTCAGTATATACATTTCCACGCACATTCATTTTATAAGATGTCCTCCACTTTTGGGTTAAATTTCACCTTAGGTTTAATGTACTCTCCATTGGATGCATATATAGGTAATTGAACTAAATTTTTCATGGTTAATCCAGTCAGCTTTTCAATTGTGTTAAAGTGGCTACACCACAGAAACTTTTACCAATTGCCTAGCAGTATTTCAACATGGAATGACCTATACCATGTACACCAAGAAAGTTTAATGACCTAGAGAGTATATAAGCAAATTTGGCCATCTAAAGCATGAACACAGATTAAAGTTTAACAATGTGAATGAAAAAACGTATTAGCTATTCTGTAACTCAGTGGCATGTGCATGCATCTGAGGGAAGCAAAGTGACCTCTGGTAAGGTTCACCTCTGTACTCTTCTATGTTAAACTCCTCACTGCACAAATTTAGGACAATCAGAACTTCCATAACAAAAACAATAAACATGAAAATACCCAGTAATATTCTAGAGATAAACTCCTGTAACCTTCATATCCAAAAAAAGAAAAAAAAATCCTGTAACCTTGCACTTGCATGTTTTGTAGCCCCTGCACTAGTTGATGCCAATGACAATACTGAAAGTGAGTTTATTATTAAACTCAACTTGTACTTCCAGCCAAGCTTGACATGTTGACTTGATTAGGCTAGCTTGAATAGAAGTATAAAATCTCATCCAATTCCTTATTTGATGCTATGTTGCAGGAAACCACAAAACAAGGACTGAACATGTCAATGCGGATTCATGTGGAGCTCATGCACAAATTATAAGATCTATAACAAAGAAAGTTTCCCAACTAGTTGAAGCCTTAACAAGAAGTTTGGCAAAAAGATAAAAACTTAGAACAAAAAAATAAAAAAGAAAAGAAAAGGAATTGAGGGTGACTAACGCGGTGTCAGAATTGAGAAAGTCTTGGATAATATAAGTCTAAAGAAAAGCTAGTTCATTGACTCCAATATTTTCTAAAATTCATATAAGGGATGACAATTGACAGATGCTAGCAGCCCTCAGGAACTCCAAACATTATACAGCCATGTAGTTCCTTTCCAACATAAAAATTGCAATGGAGGATGTGGCTAGTATAAGATCAAAAATCCTGCTGGCTTAGCAGAAGTGGAATTGGCACTTAAATCTTTTAATTTTGCGATCTCAGCATTCCTAACAACAATGTTAGCATCCACATATGTGATCTCAGTCCGGTTACATAAGGAAGAAATCAGATGGACAGTCTTCATAAGTTCAACAATCAAACGAAACAAATTACAAGTGTTAGGAAAAATTGCATTTCACCAGGGGTCACAAAGTATTTCTTCTTGCAGATATGTTTCTGGTTGTATATGTTCCTTGCACCTATTTCTAATTATCTACATGAGCAGCCACCCACAATCCACTTGAGTTGAAAACAAATGACCTGGGGGCACTGTTAGGTTTACTTAGTAAGTAACTGTATAAGTTCCAAAGCACCAATTGCACATGTTTTGAAAGAGACAAGTTCATCTCTTAACACTACCAAGAGGAGCCCCTATTATCATAATCCTATATGTAAAATTAAAATTGGTATAACAACCATGTCATGAAATACCTCAGTTCAAAGCCCAAGAGCTTCATTCAAAGTGCAGATAACAGTTAATAGAGCGAGCAATCTCTCTGCCTGCACTCAACTTTAACGAAGCTTTCTGACTTAACTTCACCAAACAAATAGGAGATAACTGCATTTGAATGAGAAGTTCAGTTTTGATTCTCCTTGAAGCTTCACTTTCATTTCCTTCACGCCTTTGCCCACACAAGGAATCTATTTCATCAATGAAAGTAATAGAGAGAGCATTCTCACGGGCCATTTGAAAAAGATTTGAAACAAGCTTCTCACTTTCACCCATCCATTTTGAGAAAATATCTGAGCATGATACACTGGCAACAGTAGGATCTGGCAGATGTCATTTTTTCATTTCAAGTCCATGTATATGGGGCTTTCAGAATAGATAATAAAACAAGAAGCTACAACCAAACAGGTAAGGAAACCAACGGCTACCTAGCAGGCCACTAAAGATAAGCTCTACTATGGCAGTTGATGCAAATTTTGGAAAATGTGGTTTCTTTGCATTTTTGCCCTTGATTTCACATATCAAATCTTTCAACTCAATGTGGACTAGCTGTAACAATCCTAGTGTCAAGGATAAAGGTTGAGTAAATGTAAATGATATATACAGTATTGTATGTGTGTTACAAGGGTAGAATCTGTGTAAGGGCAGAATAGTAAATACCTACTTTAGTAGTATATTAACACATAGGAGGGAGTGAGAGAGAGTTAATTAGTCAACTTATTAGAATTGTTGAGAGTTCTACAGGAGGTCTTCTCCATGTAGAGAGAGAGAGAGTGTGTGTGTGTGTGTGCTTAAAAAAATTGATGACTTGATATTCCTAATTTAATTGTAAAAGTTATTTAATTTACAATTGATATTGAGTGTTTGGGAGTTATCAAGTGATCTTTTACTCTCTATTGTGCAATCTTTGTCAAATAAAAAAAGATTGAACCTACAGGTTCTATCACTAGCATTTGCACACCGAAGCATATTATTGATGTAGTGTGACCAATCAACATACTTCCACCGGAACGAGCAGCAAACATTTTGTCTCTAATTTTACATGGAATCACAATCAACCGATCTAGACACTTAAGCACGTAGATAAATGAGTTTCATATCAACATTTCCATACCCATCCTCACGTATGTGCTCAGAAGTTCAATGGCCATGACAGAGAATTAACTAGAAGAAGAGGCAGATGATGATGTGGGGATTTGGACACATTTCCTTCCATTATAATGCCAAAATCTACCCATTAGGATGCTAGTTTTGTAGATAGCGAAGCGGTTTTCTATTTAAATTCCAACATTTTTGAAAGTTAAATATGCAGAAAAACTACCGCTAGTGCAGACATATCAAATTTGCTTCATGCCCATTGTCTTGTATACATAAGATTGTCAGGCATATCAGTTTGTCATGGCTGAGATGCAACCTAAGATATCTGAAGTACATCACCTTAATATTTCCATCCAGAATCTTCAGACACATTAAAATTGATCTCTAAAATGACATCTTAATATATATGACTCAATCCAGATGAAAAAGAGCGGTGCCTATAAAATTTGGTCTTCCATAGAGGTGATCACTCGGTAGATTCAGCAAACCTATTCCCAAATCCATTAGCAGATTATATGAAAACAGATACCTGAAGAAGGTTGAATCTGCTTCTGTTGCGACAGCCTTGGCTAAGTAGGACTTTCCAGTTCCAGGTGGACCATATAAAAGAAAAGCCTGGCATGGTTTCCTCTTCCCTATCAAAAATAAATAGGTACAGCGAATTAATGCTTTACATAAGAAATAAGAACTGTGATAAAGCAACATCACTCCTCTTTTGATTAATATGACAATATTTGATTAATTATCTAAAGATTTTACAACGGTTGCTTCAACGTAATCTCAGTACCAGTGCCTCTTTTTTAGATTGCCAAGTAGACTTAAGCAGCACTTTCAGATTACCTGGTTCATAACCAGACTATATTTTATTTTCACAAGCATTTTGATCTCAACAAAAAATAATTAATTGACCAGGCATCCAGCCAGTGAAAGTTTAAATGGAAAGACAAGCATCTGAAAGTGTAAACTTGCAGATATAGTATTGCTTCAATTTATGATATCACACTCCCTCACTTGTGAGTTGATTCATTGACTAAAACACATTATGTGGAAATTAATTAAGTGAAGTACAAAAGCATAATGCAGAAAATTGAACGAAAACCTTTTGTTCTAGTACCGTGCACAAATTTGAATGGAACCACAAACTTCAAGTAACATGGCAACTAAGTAGAACGTTTGAGTTCAAATCCCAAATTGTCATAGGTCATATTTAATGGGTCAGCTCATATGTGAAAGAAGCGTTAAGGTATAAAGATAAACACCAAATATCGATTTGCAAACTTAAACATTCAAAGGGGTTTGTTGTAGTTTTTGTCATATTTGGACAATCTCAAGGGCCAGCTTATGAGATTCAGCCTAAGGCAGAAGATAATGAATCAGATTTTGTTTGACTGTCAATGCAAAATAACCAAAGTTTTCACATTTCAAAATAAACAAGCAAATGGAAAGCACCAATGGAGAAAGCATCAGGCATGTGCATAAGCAGTTTGGTTAAGGATCTTAAATGCCCGTTTAAAGCAGCTTTGAACAATCTTTTTTTAATTTTTCAATCCTCTCATGAAAATGCTTGCCACATTGGAAAAATAAAAAGCACATCATTGAGAAACTACAGTAGTCATCCAAAATCACCTTCATAAACAGAAAGATCAGAGATCTTATTAGGCAACATTGGATCACTGAAATAAGTGATGTTGCATATGTTACTCAACATAATCAGACAAAGCAAGCTGAACAGTACTATAGAATCACATCTAACCAATCATTTAATTTGCAATGCCTAGCGATACTACATAATATTTTTGTTGAATGGCCCATGAAGCTGCAGTTCCATCATCAAGATAAACTGATAACTTTATCCAGCAGAGTGATTACAACATAACCGCATGCGTGCTCATGCAAATAAGATAAAGTGTACCAGTAAAAAACTGAGGGAACTTAACCGGCAATATAACAGCTTCCTGCAACGCCTGTTTGGCACTCTCAAGACCTGCCACATCACTCCATTTGACATTAGGCTTCTCTCTAACAATTGCAAAATCCAGCCCCACCCTAAGTTTCGCCTGTTCTGCATCCTCCCCCTTACCTCCTTCCCCACTCTTCGGCTTTTCCTTTCGACCACCAACATCCACACCAGCATTCTTATTTGTGGAAGAAACATTCCCCCCATTATCAAGAATGGAACGGATCTCCTCCGCTCTCCTTAAATATTCACTATATCTCTGCATGATCGGTTCCAGAATCTTCGGATTCTTCTCATATTTCAGATGGTCTTGAAGTACTCTAATGCATTCATATAAAGTTGAAATGCCCTTGCATAGTTTCCCTCATTGTCCTCGTGCACCGCCTGCCTAGCAAACTCTATTCCGTGGTCCTTAAAATTACAATACGTACTCCTAGCAACCAAACTACCCCTTTATCACCTCAAAACAACCAATCAACTAAAAGTCGAGAACTTCTTCTCAAATCGCTAACTCATGTATAAATTCAACAACATCAACTAAACCACAGGCCATATCAATACTAAAGCCGATTCCAACTGCGTAGTCATTGATTCGGATTCCTTCCTTGTTTCAAGACAAATGTTTCACTACTACTATTCTTTAAGAACAATCGATCATCAATTAAATGACAACAAGACGCAAGTATTGATTTCCAAAATGCCTAAACGCATATCAGTAACTCGAAACACAAAAACTTTAATGCAGAAAACTGTGCTTGAGCCCAAAATTAACTATTTTTGCTTGATCAAAAGACACCCATTTATCAAAATCACAACTTTTTCAATCCCACAACCACAAAATTAAGGTTAATGAAGAATCGATAACAACCCAGTATAGCAATACATCATAATTTCATAAACAAACCAGAAAGGCTGTCCGAAGATTTGCCAGTCACGAAGGTGTAATGTATATAACTGCACAGAGTGGCAAGTAAGAGATAGCAAAGCAAAAGCCCATTGGGTTTGATCTGGAAATGAGTATCGGTTTCGCGGAATCTGGAAAAGAATAAGCAAAGGCCAGCCAATCAAATGTAAGTGACGTCTCTCTCGTAACTCCTAAGAGACTAGTGGTTTAAAAAATGACGGGGTGCTTTTATTTCAACGGTTACGTAATGGTCTCATGGTATATGATTAAGGGATTTTTCTGCTAGGTTCAATCTCACTTTCTCTTTTTATTTTTAATTTAATATCTTCTAAATTTGAATTATTAAACTGATTATAATTTTAACCCCTTGTATTTAAAGGATATTAAACCATGCAACTGCATTATTAATCTTGTGGGGCCCAAGATTGAATTTTAAAACAAAAATATTTCATAACAATGAAAAGTTCTTTTTTGAAAACACTAAATAATCCAAAATATGAAATCTATAATATTGAGACACCAAACATCGGTATGTATAGAAAGCACCGATATTATTATGCCTAAACTCAAAAATTGACTAGAGAATGAAAAGAAATTAAGATCAATAGTGTTTAATCCAAATAAAATTAGGAGGGATAAAAATATTAAATTATATTTTATATTTATTTATAAAACAATGAAATTATTCAAATTTACAAGATTTGAGTATTAAGAATTTTTTACATTTTACTTTTTGTTTTGCTTAGATTAAGATTTATATTTTTAGCAAATTCATGAATTCTCTAAGAAAAAAACAAAAAAAGTAAAAAGTGCAAATTAATCTTTAATATCTTGTACTCTATTGCAATCTGTATTGTTGATCATGGATGAATCAACTAAGATGAGTTGGCTCACATAGAGTCCAATTAGAGTGGACTCGGGTTTCATCCCTTGCTCATTGATACTTGTAAAAAGCCTCTATGGATGTGGTTACAGGGGTCTTCCAACGCTCAAGCTAAAGAAAAGGGGGTTAGGGGAGACAAACACTATGAACTAAAAAAATTGTGTTCACCTCGTATCTGTATAATGTATATGATATATCAAGCTTAAGTCGAGGAAGAAGAGGGAGGAATCAAGGAGAAAATTTTGGAAGAGAGTGTTTTGTCTTACTATATGGTGCCGGACACTTTTTATGTGAGTTACTTAGACATGTGGTAATAAGGGATTCGTTTGTATTGGCCATCAATATATAGTGCACTTCATGATAGAGATTCAGCTTCATTACCAGCAATACGTTGTGGTCGGCCAGACCACCATATCTACAGCTTAGAGATTTGACAATTGTAAGGGTTGCCAAATGTGCTGGCTATACTATGGATGTCAAATACTCATTAATGAGTTACTGTGGGGAGTAGGTGCTAAAAACAAAAGTCAGGCCAAGATGATGAGGAAGGGATCAGTTGACGCTTGATCGGAAGTGAGTTAAGCTTCAAGCATACGCCAAATAAATGGAATATGCAAGAAATCAACAGATATCATGCCATCAAACTCAGTTGCTTTTCCTTACTAAGATACTTGAGTCTTCTTTAAGTGGTGTTACTGTTATGGAGCACTACGTCCAAGATTAGCTTAGCATGATGATCGAGGGATGACCTACTCGGACGAGCATTATTTGGCTAGTAAAAAAGGTTGCGATATAATGCTAATTCTAATTCCACTTCTCCTCTTGTTCACGATCACTTTCTACAATCTATTTTCAACTTGTTTAAATTCCAATCTGAAAACAACTGAAAGTCATTTTACTTGCCATCGTCTCTTCACATTCTCTCTCACTCTTTGAATTCTTTTCTAAGATCATTCTTCGCATATTTAGCAATGGCTTTAACAAACTCCTCATGTCGTGGTCTCAAAACTAAGAAAGATCCCAAGAATACTAAAGAAAACCCTATATTGTTTAGTAAATGAACCTTTGAATTCTAATCAAAATCTTATTCAAGAACCCTAAAATACTCTTTCTGAAAAGCTTAACCTTAACCTTGAATAAACAGAAACCTTAAACAAGGGGAAGGAAAATGATGATCAAGTTGAGAGTTCCTTAAGTGAGGAAATTACTAATATTGGAGAGGAGACAAAATAAGAGACTAAGGAAGATGAAGAGGAAATAGAGGGAGAAGATAAATCTGCAAGTGAGGAAGAGGAAGCTAAGTTAGAATTAAAATCAAAACCACATGTAGAGTCGGATCTAGAATTTGAACTAGAAGTAGAAACTATTGTTGAGCATTTTGAGCAGATTAAGGTTAAGAAAAAAAAGGTAAGGCCTAGAATTGTGTTTGTCTCGTCTTTTGAACACAGACAGTTCACTAAGCCAAACATTATTGAATTTAAGTATTTTCAAAAGAAGGGTTTTTATTGGGAAGAGTTTTTAGATGTTATAGGATGCAAGAACATTTGTATTCTAGACTGTTAAAACAATCATATATAGAGAGTTATTGATTAAATTTCATGATAATCTTAATATGGACCAAAGATAAGTATGGCTATCCAAAGTGAATTGATAGAAAATAGAAATTTCAAAGGAGAACATTCAAAGATGCTTTGGGATTCCTAAAATGAATAATGATAGGGAGATAATGAAGTGGAATAGGAAACAAATTTTTGAGGATTTTAATAAGGGTAAAAGAATATGGATAGGAATGGAAGTTAGCATCTTTAATTTCAGGTTGATTATATGAATGCTAATGGTTATTAGTTGTATACTTCTAAAAAAGGGAAGTACAACTAACATTACAAAGAAAGATGCCATGGTTATTTTGGCCATGTTGAGGAAAAAAAAACTTAGACATTGCTATAAAAATGATAAAGTACGCATTCATGACTACGAGACTTAGGCTTTATAAAAATTTGCTAATAAAGCTATTTAAGTATAAGAAAGTCAAAATTCCAAAGGTAACGAAAAAGAAGATACCCATTTGAGTGATAAGAGGAGATCACTTCAATCACATGGGTATAAATTTGAAGAACAAGATTTGGTATACTGATGATTAGGCATTCTATGTGCATGATAGATACAAGAAGAATAGGTTACCCAAGTCATTGTTTGAGGGGGAGTTATCAAGAGAAATTTTAGATTTGATTTAGAACCTGAATTAGAACCTATGACGAAGGTAAGCAAAAAAAGAAAGGGCAAGGAGATTTTTAGGGATAAGAAGAATAAATCCAAGAAGGATTATGAAGTCAAAATAGGAGGAAGGTTTAAGAATAGGGAGAAGAAGAAAATACTTGAATTATAAGATGATTTAGAAGCTGCTTTAAAAGATTCACTTTAAAAGATGGACTTGGTGAATCTTTTAAAGTAGAAGTAGTTTTAAGGAAAGAAATTGAGGACATGATAGAGTCCAAGATGAACTAGCTGTTGACTCAACTCTAAGCATCTCTTAAAGAAGAAACTGAGAAACTACCTTTCGAACCAACTCCCAAAACTCATACTTCACCTATGAAGTCATCCCCTCAACCTGTTGTGGAACCTAACAATCTACCATTCGATCCTCCTCTAAATGATCAACTTGATCATCCATGTCTTTGAAATCTCCAACTATTGCATTTGTATCATAACCCTTAAGTCTAACTGTAAATATTCCATCTCTATAAGTTGAACCCAACTTGTTTGCAAATCTAATCCCTCCAGCAGCTAAACTTGTCTAAGTATCAGAAGAACTTACATAACAAGTTCCTTCAACAACAATCTTGATGCTTCCATGGAAAGAGTCTACTCTTCTACCTTCACTACCTTCTTCTTCAGGCACTCCATGGATCAAGAAAAGTTTCTCAAAGAAGAAAAAGAAAAAGTATCACTGTTTGTTTGTTTCAGTTTATTTATGCTTTTGTAAAAATTCTACTTAGAGTCATGTTTAGACTATGATGTTTAAGTCTTGTTCTGTTCATGTTTTTAGAATGTTATGAAAGTCCAATTTAGGAGCAAGCTGATGTAATCAAACTCGATAATAAATTACTAGTCTTTCTATTTCTCCAATTTGTTATCTATCTTTTTCTATTTATATCAGTTTCAAGGGGAGTAAAACATAAGTGATGATAACAAAAAGGATAAGAAAAAAATAAGGAAAAATATTAAATTAAAAAAGATAATCTAACTTGGAGTTGATGAATATCTAAGGATAAGTTCTGATAAAAAAATTTCTAAAAATTTTTAGACTTTAAAGCTCTCTAATTATATTTGTTACAAACTAATATGACTTGTTTTACAAAACCTTTCATAAATTGTTTAATATTTTTCTGAGAAAAGGTTTTGTTATCGGAAAGAATATTAAGTTCTCTCATAAGTATTTTGATGATATAAAAAAGAGTAAAGATATTTAATAAATTTGTTAAGTGTGCAAGTTAATAAATAGAAGATAAGATTTTTGCTTCATTTTGAAAATTAAAACCAAATTTAAAGATGAATTCAGAACCTTAGTATGGTATCAGAAGTTACAGAATATAATGTTTCATGAAGTATTTTGAACTTATAAGAGTTTGAAGGCTTAACTCCACTTGTTGGATATATTTGTGTAACGTATCCAACGTATTACATAGAGTTGAACAATTAAATCTACAAAGATTAAAGAGTAATTAATTTAATAAATTTAAGGATAGGCTTAATTGGATATGATACCTTATGACAATGAGCATATTTTATTGAAGAAATTTTGTTAATGTTTTCATGAGAATTTTTGAAGTTTTTCATCTAGATATGAGAAGAATTTCAAGGAGTTCAATCTAGATTTTTATTTGAATTCAAATAAAGAATAAATGAAGGCATATGCATGAAGATATATTGGGATAAGAATGAATCTTAATCTTGTTAATGCAGATTTTTATAGAGCTATTATATTGATATTTTCGAAGGATATTTATTAAAATATTTCAGATTTGCTAGAGTTTACACGAGCTAAGTAACATTGTGAATATTTTAGAAGCTCCGAGATTCAAATTCAAAAGCATCAAGCATCAAAATTTGCTCCTGATTTTTAGGAAATATTTATTTTCGAATAAAATACAATTTTTTTAAGACCATATAAGTGGAATACGATAAGAAACTAAAGCATATATATAAGAAATGTTCAAATTAGATTAATCAACAAGGGTGATTTAGCTTCTATAATTCAAGGGATTATAACAACCAACAGCTAAGTCAAGATTTTTTCAAAATAATTTAAGATTTGGTCAAGAGTTGTCCAAGATTCTAGTAAAAAGACATTGTACTAGAAGATATAAAAGAAGAGGAGTTTAAATTTTCAAGATAAAGATCAACAGATCAAAGCTGCATTCGTTTAGTGAAAAACTTGATGTTTGAGAGAATTCAGATACTAATTCAAAGACAACATTGTCTACTTTACTTTTATATTTTAATTTTATTGTGTGCTTTCCTTTAGAGAATTTTTGTATTTTGTCCTAACAGTTAATGTAAACACATTTGTTTGTGTGATAAGTTTTGTGTTAAAAAGAGTTCTAAATTTCTATAGATTTATGTATAGGCAAAGGTAGCTTAATAAAACAAAGCAGAAAAACTTGTAATTATTTTTTTCTTATTGAAATTAGTAAAAAGTTGATAGTGGAATAATACTTGTGAGGATTGTCGGGTCTTCAGCAATAAAGCTGGAAGAGTACAGTAGGTAGAAAGCTGAAACTCTGTAAACCTCTTACTTGATGTTCTCGACCTTACTCTCTTTACTTTAAGTTTTATTATTGATTATATATTGTTTTACGCTTAATCTTGCTTAAATAATCAAAAGGAACATTTTTTTTATCTTATTTATCAAAAAAGTTCAAAGTTTTATTGTAACCAGTTCCCTCTTCCCCTTCTTTTGGTTACTTTTGAGACCTATAAAGGGGACATTTAATATTATTAACATGTTACGTGAATCAATGAGTGACAATTAAGTATTGATAAAATTTTGATGTATAAAAATATAATTGGTATTTCTTTAGAAAGTACATTCATTTGTTATTACGTGTTAACATTTTATTGGTACTTATATGTTGCTTATTGATTTATGTGACATATTAATACTATTAAATCTATTTTCATATGGAAGGAGGTATTGCCTTGAATTTTAGCAATTCAATTTTTTAAATGATTTGACTTGATACTTTTGGAAATTTAAATAAGTTTGATGTTTGAAATGAGGGAGCTTTTATGTTTAATCACTAATGCTCCATTGCATCAAGTAATTGCTAGTCAATTTTACCAAGTTACTTTCCTTCAACCTTAACATTGGTCAAGTTTAGGATGAAGGGAGAGAGCTTTTTTTTTTTTTTTTCATTTCATTTTTAATTCCTTTAATTTGAATGTTCTCTTTTCATTTTAGATGCTAATACTTTACTTATTCATCTATACATTTCATTGGTGGTCAAGTAAGAATTGGTTAAGTGCCAATTACGTGTCTTTTTATAAATTTACCATAATTTTATAACCTAAAAAAATTATCAATACCTATGTGTAGATTATTGAGACTTGGTAGTATGACACTTGTGTATGTCATGTTTTGTTCCTTATCTACATTGAAGAGTAAGTGTAATTCAATTGGTTTTATGTAATCAATTATAATGTTATGAGGTATATTTTACCTATTTTATGAATATATATCTATATATATATAAATACACATATATTTGTAACTATGTGTTTTGAAGGTTTCCTATTCACATGCGTATGTCTGTTCAAATTGTTAATTTCATTAGCCAAATAGTTCATTGCCATCAATACTAATAGATACATGTTTCTCTAATCATTTTTTAGTGTTTTTTTTTTCTATTTATATATTATTTAAATGCATGTAACTGCTATGTATGCTCCATGCATACGCTACGTGAAAGCCATGTGTCACGACCACGTTAGACGAAATTAATGCTATAATAATGACAATTCCTTATTTTAGCTTCTCTCCCATGTATTGATTTTTTATTTGAATTTTTCGAAATGTTGATTCCTTATTTAAACTTATCCTCAAATATTGATGTCCTCTAATATAAGTCTCTCATCGTTATTATTATTTCATTATCAAAATCCAAACTTAAGGTGGTTACATTAAATAATTTCTATAGCCCATGTGAAACTAGAACTTCTTTGTTAAATTTTAAACTAAATTGAATATGATATATTTAACGATAAATACACATTTATATGTGTACATTACCTTTGAGTATGATTTCATGTTTAAAGTAGAGGCCCCGTATCTTAGCTTAATTATACATACATACGTACATATTGGAATTTTATCAACTATAGGTATAAATTTCTATATGTTAAGGATACTTATTGGCTATGTATATTTCCTAGGTATTATCTCATGTCTTCTTATTATTTATATTACTCAAGTAATTTATCTCTAGCTACCTATAAATTATCAGAATTCGAATTCAGCATTTCTCATATATAATGAATAATATAGCTAACACTTAGCTATACTTTTATTTTCGCTATATTATGTAATGTATTTTTGGAATCCATACTCATGTAGTAACTTTGACTAATCATTGTAGTCCCATTGTTAATTCTAGACTTACATAGAACTTTTATGATTGCCATAAACTTTAAATGCTAATGTCATTGTAGCTAATTTGTGGAATCTCACACATATAACTAAAATGTAAGTGATATTTATAAAATTGAATTATCCTGGTTTGACTAATATTATTAGATCCAAACTAGAAAATTGACCTAAGAATAAAAAGAGGGTTAAACCGAGGTTAAATAGGTATCAATAAAAATATTTAAATGTAATTAATATTTATTTATAAGGTAATAAAGTTATCTAAAATCTTGAGATTAAAAAATTGAGAGATTTTTATAATTTACCTTTTATATTTTGTCAAATCCTTTTTTTAGTAAATTGTTGTATTTTTTGAAAAAGTTAAAAGAAAATTATACATTCTAACTTGGAAAACTTTGTATGGTCCTATAGGAATTGGGCTAAACCAATTTGATCAACCGGATTAAATTGGAGTCACTATAAATAAAGGTCGAAGAGGTGATCTAAATTCGATTTTATGAAAAGATCAAGTTGAATTAGATTGAACTTGACATATTAACTTGGGTTTAAGCAAATTATGTTTGACACAATCTAATTTTTGTTTGACCTTTTTTACTCCCAAGTACCGTTTGGTTTTACAATTTTTATATTACTAGACTAAAAAAACAAAATTTATCGCATATTTAGTTTATAACTTTAACTAGTGACTAGACAAAAAAATAGGTCGATGGATTAGACAAAAAGTCTAAATTTTATCTTATCTATAACATGATACAAAAACGAAATTCATAAGACAAAAGCAAAAATATTTTGTATTCTGAAAAATACCCTATGTATGGTTTTTTATTTAATATAAATAATTAATTTTTTAATGGCTAACAAATATGCAGCTTTTTATTTAATATTATATATAATTTGTTTAATTATATGAATTCAATAATCTATTTAAATCATGTTTCAAATAATATAAAAATATAATTAAAATATATATTAGACAATATTGATGATATAAATGTCAAAATACAATCATGAGTCTAATATTTACATATATCAAACAAAGGATATCATAAAATTTTATGTCAAATACTGAGCAAACTAAATATAGCATAATAAGCTTGTATTACTCAATTCTCCTTCTACTTGTCTTATCAAATTCTCTTTATCTAGTCCAATCTTTGTGATTAGAATTTAGGTCGAAGCCTAATCATAAATAGTGAAGTTATGAGTTAGGTGAGAAAGCCTGTGAAATTTTTTTCTTTAAGGAAAAAAAAAATAGCAACAAAAGATCTCATTGAGGATGGAATCTAATTTAGAATCCTTGAACAAATTATTATTTATCTTAAGGCATGCATCTTTCTAGAATCTGTACCTCATTTGTGATTCTACCATATGGGGTTGTTAAAAGGCAAAGGTAAAAGACAAATAAAGAAATAATGAAAATACCTCTTTTCTTAGTTTTAGGATGCTACATCAAGGCCTTCTCACAAAAATTGACATGCATCTTATTTTCACAACAACTCCTTTTGGATGGAAAAAACAGTTTTACTTCTTAAAAATGTGTAGCGTTGTATTTATAATTTTAAACAATGTTGTTAGACCCAAATTGAGTGATTAACTCGAACATTTAAGATTGTCAAAAATTAAGGAAATAACTACGTGGCTCAATTAGAAGTTGAATCGAGGTTAAATTGGATTGAACTGTAAGGATCAACCTGAATTTAACAACACTAATTTTAAAAAAGTTGAGCTCAAATAACATAACATTGAGCTTTAAATATTGAATTCAAATTTAACTCTAAGAGGTACTCAAAAGTGTGATCTTCACTCAATTAAACTAATTTATACTCGATTTAATTACAAAAATATTATTCTTCTTATTAAAATAACATTGATATCTAAATTCAATTAAAACTTGATAAATATTTAAACTTGAATCGAGTTATTATGTTCACAAACAACTCAATTTAAATATTTTGAAGCTCAAGTCTAACTTAATAAATTATTACTCAGCTTACCTATAATTAAATAACACTTAATTAAAATATTAAACTAAACTAAAATGATTAAGATAGTTATAATTTAGTGATATGAATACTATCTTTCAATGAGATAAATTGGGTTTGAATATCTTCGGAAATCGTAATGTAGTTGATAAAAAATAAAACCAATGACTCATAAATAAATTTTAACTCATTTTTACCCTTATCCTTCTCTTCATGAAAGTAAATAGATTATTAGCATGGAAATCACCATATGCATTGAAAATAACATTTTCTTTAGAAACTTCCTGTGATGTGTTTTACCATTAGGTAGTATTTTGTTGTAAGGAAGAGACATGATAAAGAGAGCTAGATATGATAAGTATAAGGAGGATTGGATAGTATAAATTTATTGTACCATATTTGATATGTATAGTATTAGGCAAAAAATTTATATTAAAAAATTAATTATATATATAATTAAATAAATAAAATTTTGTAATATTTAATAAAAATAATATTCATTAACT
Organism: Lumnitzera littorea; assembly: GCA_024138015.1. Classification (NCBI taxonomy): domain Eukaryota; kingdom Viridiplantae; phylum Streptophyta; class Magnoliopsida; order Myrtales; family Combretaceae; genus Lumnitzera; species Lumnitzera littorea. Next base: position 109,531,692 of record JAMXBB010000005.1, on the reverse strand, counting down.
TAATATTATAACATGAAAGGATATTTTTGAGATTACAAAATATTTTTTATTTTTGTCTAGTGAATTTTATTTTTGTACCATAGTACAAATAAGATAAAATTTAGATATTTTATCTAGTCCATTAACTTAATTTTTATCCAATTATTAAGCAAATTTATAAATTAAATATGAAACAATTTTTTTTGTCCAATTTAATATCAAGAAAATTGTGTAACTAAACGCTATCTTAGAGTTTAGCGTGAATTATCTATAAAAAACGAGATAGTAAGTTATTAACAACTCTTTGTCCTTGTCCGTCGATTTTTCATGTTTGCTTTCGAACCATAAAACCATTAATAATCAGCATATGTTACCACCTGCTAGTTTAAACGTTGAATGGTCTTTCAATCTACAATTTGACTAACATTTTATGGAATAATGAAAATGAACTTAATAGCAATATATAGTTAGAGATATCATCTATTTTTTTTCTAGGTTCAATAAAATATCAAGATATGAAAAACTCCGTACTACATGAGGTAGTGAAACTAGAAAAATCATGCTTAAACTCGAGCCTCGAAGTCTAAAGAGGAACCCTATCGCCCTTTTAAGGGCTAGTATATACTGTCGTAAGATAGTTGAGATATCATAAGTCAACTATTAGTTGAATTGTGCACAACTGACCAATCATACATAAAGAAAGAGGAGGCCAGCATATTTTTTATGAACTGTTTAGTAATTATATGGAAATTTTGCATGAACTTACAAGCTAAATTGGATTCATGAACTTTTATAAGGTTCTATGAATATTTGAATATATATACAAAATTTAGTAAAGTTACCAACATTAACAAATTTTAAAGAAGATATAGGGATTTGACAAATATTTGATTCTAATAAAATTTTTCAAATGTTCATAATGTATCCAATACTATGGTCATTTGACAGAAGGCGCTTTTAGTGCATATATTTACAAACTAAAGTGAAATTACGATAGGAATCAATCCCTTTGATCGATCACACACAACTGACCCTAAGGACTCTAAGGACTCGTGAGAAGGATAATGACTCATAGCTCTATCCCGAACAAGAATTCCTATTTTAACCTCTATAATTTACGCTACTGCTAACTTGAGTATCAAACTCTCTTGTGCACTAACATATTTTCAAGAATTGCCTAGCAAATGTGCTAACCCTCCAGACAAGCATACCTACTTGCTAAACAGCCACACTATAATCCTAACAACATTCAAACATACTAGCCTTGACAACTGTTCAAAGCCGAGCTCATGAGTCGATCAGAAACCAACCCCAGTCTGAGGCAAATATCCATTAGTGATTGATTAGTCGAGGACCGACCTGATTTAGATCAGGTCAGCCCTTGACTATAAACTCTCTTTTCTTCTTTTCGTCTACATTTGTACTATATTTCCAACGTTTAGCCATCACGCAATACATGCCTTTTAGTATGACATTCTAGAAGAATTCTTTACTTTTTGTACTAAATATTTTTTTGTCTCTTTTGCCCTTTTTAGTATGTTTTATGTAACCTAATTATAAGAATACCCTTTTGTCTTTTCATACGTATAAAGTAACCATTATAGATGGGTATATAAATCCTTACTTAATTATATACAGACATCAATCTTCAATAATCAGAAATTTACTCAAGTTTTCCTACAAGCAACCCTAGTGTTCTCACTACCTTTCAACTCTTATTTATTCCTTTTAGTAAGGAGTAGTGGTGAGTGACCCTTCAATTTAGACCAATGAGTCATTTTTGACAAATTGTAAGCCGAGTAAGATCAATTGGCGCATCATATCTAGTTGGTAACTACCCGAATATTGCTAGCTTTTCTTGTTTCCTTCTTGTCCACTTTGTTGTAGGGCCTCTTTGTGTGTCCGATCTCGGAGACACATTAGCTTCACTGATATTAGAGCACAGTTCTAAGAGGGAGTATGTAAAGTTGCAATGAAGTTTTGGTTTGCTTTACTGTTAGTAGCTGCTGTATTCCTTCTGTAGCTACTGAATGTGTTCATCCAGAGTAAGTTCAAAGTTGTGAGCTGTGTAGTAAAGGTTTGTGTGTTGGTAAGTATAGTTCCTTGTTACTTTGTTTTTCTACGAAAGATAGAGCAAGCTCAATTTCTATCATATTCGAGTGATTATTAGGTGTTAAGGTTGTTAGAGTGTTAGTCAAATTTTTAGGTAGTAAGGTAGCATTATTTTCCTATATATTGTGTTGCTAAATAGTTCGAAAGATAATATACTATGTCAGATTTGAGTGTTCAAGATGTTACTAAAGACTAGAGTAGTAGTACTCAACCTAATTATGGTCAAAATGGAAGTAACACTCTTGGGTCAGTTGATGACAAACTCGATAGACTCACTAATCTTATTGAGAGACCGATCACTATGATGCAAGTTAATAGGCAACAAACCCAGGGTATGCCATCACGTAATGCACCCGAAAATGCTTTAGAGAGAGGTTATGACTAAGGTGGTTGAGCTAATCGCCCAATTCGAACCTAATGAGCTAGAAGAGTTGTAAACCAAGTTGCTAGACAAAGACTAGAGTTAGAGGAGATTTAGGAAGATGATGAGGAGTTGAATGCTGAAGAGTTTAGGGAGAAAGAAAAAGACGTTGATTATTATCAAGCACAGGAATGAGGATACCAAGCTCCTCGGGGACTATACAATGTCAAAGTCTAAATTCTACCCTTCAGTAGAAGTAGAGATGCAAATAAATATTTGGAGTGTAAAGAGAATATCGAGAAAGTGTTTGACTATTGTGGTATACAAATGCCGTCAAGGTCTAACTTTCTACGTTAGAGTTTACTGGGTATGCCATGATGTAGTGGAAAAATCTAAATGCAGCCAGAGTAAAGGATGGAAGATGAGGTATGAGAGCTTGGGATGAGATGAAGAGGTTGTTGAGGGGTAAATTTATGCTTGAGATCTACTTGCAATATACATTTGCAAAGTTACAAGAACTTTGCCAAGGAAGCTGATCTGTTGATGATTATGTAAGGGAGTTTTAGATGCTTATGATTTAAGTTGACGTAGAAAAACTAGAGGCTTATATAGTGTTAAGGTTTATTTCTGGGCTTAAATATAAAATTCGTAACATTGTAAAAGTGTAAAGGTTTTATACTTTAGAAGAGCCGATTAAGATAGCGTAGAGGGTCGAAAAATAAAGAAGAAGTGCTCCAAGCCAACTTGGGCTAGCATTCTTTCGAGCCTCTATTCTATGCCGACCTGTTTAAGAAAACTGAGGAGGCTATACCAAGCTGAGGAGAAGAATGACCGGCCTGATGATAGCTGAACAGGCCATTCGAGCTGAATTGAGAATAGGTCGACCTTGAGGACATATGAAAGAGGGTAGACCTTTGGACGGAAGACTAGCAAGGTAAAGTACTTTAAGTGCTTAAGCTTCGAACATATGGCTGTTGCGTATTTGAATTGACGTATCATGGTTCTCCGAGAAGATGTAGTGGATAGCATTGACGAGAGTGAGCTTGAGGAGGAGAAGGTTGCTGTAAAAGCCGAAGTTGAAGAGGAAGAGAAGACTTATGTATATGTCGACCAAGGCGAAGTGATGACCCTAGTCTTGAGACGAGTATTAAGTTCGCTGTTGAACTTTGAGGAAAACCAGAGGGAAAATTTATTCCATACAAAATATACCATCAAAGGACAATTATGCACCATCATAATGAGTGGAGGAAGTTATACCAACATAGTTGCATAATTCTTCATGCAGAGGCTAGGCTTACTATCCTCTAAGCATCCTTAACCTTACAAGCTACATTAACTTCATGATAAAGGTGCCTTGTATGTGACTGAATAGGTAGCTGTATTGTTCAGTATTGGGAATGTGTCATAACCCATGATCTCATCCCAAGTAAATGAGACTCATAATCAACTCACCTGAGCAAGTAAGAAGAAGGCCCTAATGATAAGCCGAAGAGAGGTTCGAACTACTGAGAAGGCTTATGAGCCTATGTTTTTGTTGATTAGAAGATTGCCAGAGATAAGAGATTTGAAAGATGTCCTAGATGAAATTCGAAGGTTAATTGACAAGTTTTCTGACTTGTTTCCTATGGAACTACTTAAAGGATTACCCCCAGTCCGAGGCATAAAGCACTATATTGATCTACAGCCAGACACCATCCTACCGAACGGACTTGCATACTGAATGAACCCTGAGTAGGCTGCCGAGTTGAAATGATAGGTGGATGAACTCATCTAGTAAGGATACATGAAGGAGTGCATAAGTCCCTATGTTATACCAGCTCTACTTATCCCAAAGAAGGATGGATCATAGCATATGTACATTGATAACCGAACAATTAATAGAATCACTATTAAATGTAGGTACCTAATACCAAGGCTCGATGACATGTTAGATGAGCTCCATGGCACCAAAATATTTTTGAAAATTAACCTGTAAAGTAGTTACCATTAGATTTGCATAGGTCCTGGTGATGAGTGGAAGACTGCCTTTAAAACTAGGCATAGTTTCTATGAATGGTTGGTTATGTCGTTTGGACTTACCAATGTGCTGAGTACATTTATGAAATTGATGAACCATGTGATGCGCCCTTTGATTAGAAGATGTGTGGCCGTGTACTTTGATGACATATTGGTATATAATGCTGACTTAAACAACCATGTTCAATATCTTCGAGTAGTTTTTGACATTTTGTAAACTAAGAGGTTATATGAAAATTTGAAGAAATGTAAATTTTGCCAAGATGAAGTGATTTTCCTTAGGTTTGTAGTGTCAGGAGAAGAAATCCGAGCAGATGAAGAGAAGATCCAAGCTGTCTTGGAGTGGCCGACGCCAGAAAATGTTATTGAAGTTCGAAGTTTTCATGGCCTGCTTCTTTCTATAGGCGATTCATTAAAAACTTAAGTATCATAGCCACCCCATTGATTGAGCTGACAAAGAAGAGTGATGTGTTTAGGTGAAACGACTGAGTTAAATAGAGCTTTAAGGAGATTAAGGATAAGCTTACCTTTGCCCCTGTTTGATCACTACCAGATTTCAACAAACCTTTTGAATTGGAATGTGTTGCATTTGGCATTAAAATTGGCGTAATCTTGATGTAAGAATGATGACCTATCACTTGCCACAATGAGAAGCGTAATGGTGCTATCCTAAACTATTCTGTGTATAAGAAAGAGTTGTACTCTCTTTTTCAAGCTCTTACTGTTTGATGACACTATTTATTGCCACAAGAGTTTCTTATTTATACTGAACATGAGTTATTGAAGCATAATGGAAGTCAAAACAAACTTTCGAAAAGACAAGCCAACTGGTTAGAGTTCATGGAAGGCTTTTTGTATGTGATCCGACATAAGAAAGGAAGCGTAAATGTGGTCGTAGATGCTCTGTTACGTCAGCAAACCTTGCTAATCACTTTGCAAACAAAATTATTAAGATTTTCACTTATCATTGAGCAATATGCTCATGATCCTCATTTCGGTCCTATTGTAGAGTAGTGCAGAAATGGAGTCGCTGTTAAAGGCTATTATGTCTACGATGGCTGTCTCTTCAAGGAAAGAAGGTCGTGCATACCGAATTGCTCAATGCGTCAGCTGTTGGTTAGGAAAACTCATAGTGGTAGATTATTTGGTTATTTTGGAGAGACCAAGATAGGCAATCTATTAAAGGAAAATTTTTACTGGCTTAGTTTGTGTAAGGATGTTTATAAGATGGTTGGTAGTTGTGAATTGTGCAAGTAAGCTAAAGGGAAAGAGAGCCTCATGGAGAAAATATGCTCCTGCCAACACCAACCTTATCTTAGGCTGACCTCAGCATAGACTTTGTCTTAAGGTTACTCTGAACATTTAAGGGAAAAGATTCTATATTTGTTATAGTGAACCACTTCAGCAAAATAGAACACTTCATTCTGTGCCATCAAACTAACGATGCTTTATATATTGTTGATTTGTTTTTGTAGGAAGCTGTCGACTACATGAAGTGCTGAAGAAAGACATAAAATTCTTGAGCTATTTTTAAAAGACTCTTTAGAGAAGACTTAGAACTAAACTTGTGTTTAGCTCCAATAGCCATCCTTAGACTAATGGCCATATTAAAGTGGTGAACAGGATGCTAGGTAACTTACTGAAAGCTATCGTGGGAAGGAACTTGAGGGATTGGGATTTATGTCTACTAGTTATGGAATTTGCATACAATCAAACTGTCTATAACATTATTAGGAAGACCCCATTTAAGGTCGCCTATGGCCTCAATCCCACTATCCCCTTAAACTTGATCTGTACCCCTGCAATAGTTGAAGAGAGTCGATTCAAAGTTAACCGAGCCCAAGAATTGCAAAAGCTACACTAGTTTATAATTAGGAAGATCACTAAGTTCAATTAGAGACAATAAGAGATTCATGGCTGATCCTACCGAACTGTTTCTTTTGAGCCATGAGACTTAGAATGGATTTGCCTCGGTTGAGAACAATTTCCGCACTTGAGATAGGATAAGTTATTTCTATGAGCTAATGGTCTATTTAAGAATCTGAAGAAGATCAACTACAATGCTTACTAGATCGAGTTGCCCGACGACTATGGAGTTCTCTTTACTTTCAATGTGTTCGATCTAATTCCCCACCAACCAGAAGAAGAAGACCATGCTAATACCCTTGAAGAACAAGAGGCAGAGACCACTTCGGATTTAAGGAGAAATCTTTCCGACCTTTAGGAAAATGATACAAAATCAACCCCCTAAACCAATCATACATAGACAAGCCCAAGGACTCGAAGGACTCACGAAGAGGATAATGGCCTATAGCCCCATCCCAGACGAGAATTCCTATTCTAACCTCTATGATTTACGTTGCTGCTGACTTGAGTACCGAGCTCTTTCGTGCACCTTTAGAACTATTGATCAGATATAAGCATGCCTACCTGCTAAATAGCCACACCATAATCTTGATAACATTCAAACATACCAACCTTAACAACTATCCAAAACTAAGCTTTCGAGCTAACTAGCACCCGATCTAATCTACATTAGGTCGCCCTTAACTGTAAACTCTTTTTTCTTCTTTTTGTCCACATTGGTACTATATTTCTAACATTTAGCTACCGTGTGATACATGTCTTCTAGCATGACATTTCAAAAGGATTCTTTACTTTCTATACTAAACATTCTTTATCTTTTTTGTCCTTTTTCGTATGTTTTATGTAATCTAATTGTAAGATTACTCTTTTATCTTTTCACACGTGTAAAGTAACTCTAATGGATTGGTATATAAACCCCTACTTAATTGTACGTAGACATCAATCTTCAATTATTAGAAATTTACTTAAGTTTTCCTACAAGCAACCTTAGTGTTCTCGTTATCTTTCGGCTCTTTTCTATTCCCTTTAGTAAAAAGTAGATATAAATAACCCTTCAATTTGGACTGGCGAATTATATCCAACGAATTGTAGGCTAAGTAAGATCAATTAGTATGTCATATCTACTTGGTAATTGCTTAGACTTTGTGAGCTTGTCTTGTTTCCTTCTTATTCGCTTTATTGTGATGTTTCTATGTATGTCTAACCCTGGAGACATATCAGATTCATAGATCCTCGGTTTACTTGGTCAAATTAAAGGGAAATAATGAAACTGGTCTAAACTCGCATAGATTGGGGTTGTGCCAATTATGCTTGCAAATTTGCTTTCCCAAATGCTTATATCAAACATTTGCCGAAAACAATATTAGATCATAGCTCATTATTGTTAGATACCATCCCAATATTATTAGCAAACCCTGAGGATAGGCGTTTTCACTTCCAACCCATGTAGCTCACTCATCTGTACTTCCTAAACTTAGTACAAGTAGTTTAGGAAAGGAATAATCATGATGTACTTTTTGCTATTAATGATTTTAAAATTGTAGTTAAAAAATGGAACAAATTTGTATTTGGAAACATTACTACTAGGAAGAGGTCTCTCTTGCAAAAATTAGCAAAAGTGGAGCAATAACTTACAGACCACCCTTTGGCCCACTTAGTCATTATAGAGAAAAATATTCGTCTGCAACTAAATGAAACACCAACACATAAAGAATACTTATGGAAATGGAAATCTAGATCCAAATGGATAAGAGATGAGGAAAGAAATACCAAATATTACTACTCCTTGGTTCTTGCTTGAAGGACAAAAAACTAAATATGGAGTTTATAGGACTCTGTGGGAAATTGGCTCTCCATAAAATGTTAATTAGAGATTCATGTAAACAACTTTTTTGAGAACCTCTTCTTAACCTCAAAAACAAGTGTTTCCCTAAATACCATGTTCCTGGATTGCCTTTTGGGTGGATTAAGTGATGAGCAAAGGTTTGCCTTTGATAAGCCTTTAACTGACTCTAAAATACTTGATGCATTAAAAAGTATAGGATCAACTAGAGCTCCTGGCAAAGATGGTCTTCATGCCAAATTTTATAGAAAATGTTGGCCTACTCTTGGAAACTCATTGACACACTTGATCCATTAAATCTTCTTAGAAGGTAAGATCCCCAATGACCTTAACGAATCCCTTATAATGCTTCTTCTAAAACACCCTAGAGCAAACTAAATTTCATAGTTAGGCCAATAAGCCTTTGTAACACTCTTTATAAAATTGTCACCAAAATTCTTGCACGTAGGTTGAGGCCTTTTCTAGACACTTTTATTCACCCCTCCTAGGCTAGTTTTATCCCTAATAGAAATGAATATGACAACATCATCATATTGCAAGAAATTCTCCACAGCTTTAGGAGGAAAAGAGGGTCAACGGGCTTCATGATGATAAAAGTAAACTTAAAGAAAGCTTTTGACATAAGAGAATGGAACCTTTTGTTAGCCTCCTTGAGAGCCCTAAATTTTCTACCTTTATAGACCACACTCATCCAATCTTGCATTTCCTCAATCTCGACACAAGTCCTTTTAAATGGCTCAACACTAAAATCCATACATCCAACAAGGGGCATCAGATAAGGAGACCCCATATCTCCCTATTTGTTCATTATTGGGCTAGAAATGTTTAGTAGAATAATCAATCTTCAAGTTAATAAGAAATTATGCCACCTATTTAAACTCTGTAGTTATGGTTTTACCCTCTCCCATATCTTTTTTGTGGATGATATAATGTTACTTATGAAGGCAAATCAATCTTCGGCCCAAGCTATTGTAGATAACCTAAACCTCCTAGAGAAGTGGTCAAGACTGCAAATTAATGCCCACAAGTCTACTGCACCATTTTCCTCATATGTTGATCAGTCTCTATCATCAAATATCTCTTAACTTCTTGGACTCAAAAATAGCTTCTATTGGTAAATATCTTGGCTTTCCTCTCAACTCGAGACAAAGTTGGAGAAAACGAGATTTGGAGTTCCTCATTAAGAAAATGCAGCAAATACTCCATGGATGGAGAGGGAGGTTACTTAGCCTAGCGGGTCGAACACTTCTATTAATACCACCCTAAATACCATGCCCCTGTACTACTTGCAAGCTGCCTCAATATTAGATAAAGTCCTTAACCAATTAGCTTCTATAATTAGGACCTTCTTTTGGAATGACACATAATTCGAGGAAACTCCATTAGATAGCATAGGAAGCTTTATGCCAGCCTAAAAAGCTAGGAGGCCTAGGTTTCTTCAACTTGCATAAAAGAAACCAAACTTTCGAAATGAAAAGAGCATATACATTTTCTCAAAATTAAAAATTGTGGACCTAACTTTGTCATCATAAATACCAAAATTACATCAGGGGAACATAACCTCTACTAGCCCTATCTTCTTCTTCTTGTTGGAAGAGTATTGATTGTAGCTATGAATATTTGCTAAAGCTGAACCACACTTTAGTAGGCAATGGCAAGAATACAAAATTTTGGAAAGACAAGTGGTTATGGGAAACAACCTCTTTGAAACATTATCTAAGGCCCTATCTATCGAAATGCATCATACATTACAGTTGAGGATGCTTGGAAAGATATTAATCAATGGAATGACTCTCTCTTAGGACTTGAAATTACCAAGCTTCTATGGCACAAATTTGGCCTTATCGTATTACATTCAACATTAAGTGATGAAACACTCCACTCCTTTATCACCAAAAAAGCTTATGAGAGTCTCTTCTAAGATAATGAGGATCATATGTCATTTCAAAAAAATTGGACAACACCAATTCCTCCTATCCAACTCTTTTTGTGGAGAATGCTTCATAGCTATCTTCCAATTGACCAATTCTTACATAAAAGAACAATCGCCTCTAGTCATTTCTTACGTTGTGGAGAACTTATGGAAGACAGGCTACATGCATTAATGCTTTGTCCAAGGATTAACCTCAGTTGGTAAGGTATTATTGACACACTATGCACAACTGCATACTTCATGGATTGGTTGTTCAAACTACTCACTATACCCAAATGTTCTTTAAAAGCATGTCACCCACTACACTCTATAATCATCATCTTTTTTCTTTAGCTATGTTGGAAAAGAAGAAATGACCAGGTCTTTCAGCATAATGCAAGCAACTTGCTTGATGGGAGCTTATGGTAGCAAGCATAATAGCTTGCCCATGCATTTTAGGCCAAGAAAATCTTCAAAGAACAATTACAAAAGAATATGCAGCAAAAAGATCTTGTTTGGCTCCCTCCACAAACTAATTGATTGAAATTAAATTATGATGCATACCATCTTGAGGAATTGGAACAAGTTGTTGTGGTTGGAGTGGTTTGAGATAGCTATGGCAACTAGGTGTTTAGTTATCAGTGTAGATTGGGAAATATAGATGTATTAAAGGTTGAACTCTGAGGTCTTTATTAAGGACTAAATCTTTGCCTTCAGTTATACATGAAACATTTGGAAATACAACTTGATTCCCAACTTGTTATAGGTTTACTTTCCAAGGAAAGTGCCTATATTATATGTACTATTGCTTAAATATCATGCAGGAAATTATGTAAGCAGTTGGAGTGATATTACCTATCTTTTGCTCTAAGGGAGGTAAACATGCTAGCAAACATACTAGTTAAGGAAGCACATAACATAGAGGCATATGAGAGCTTTTTGTTGATTCCCCCTAATTATATGAAAAAATGTTTACTAACTGATGTTTATAACTATGTTAACTTTTCATAGGCATGCAATGTGAAAGGTAATGTATTCCGTTGTTGTCATTTTACAGGGGGAATGCCCCTTAAGCTTACAATGTATTGATGCACTCCTCTATAAATAAATAAAGATTAGTCTTCCACCAAAAAAAAGAAGAAGTGAAATTAGGAACTTTGATATTATGAATATTGCAGTGAAATTAGAATAAAATAAATAAAATTATGAACTATAAGAGTATTATAGCATATATTGAAATTTTACAAGGCAAAGGAGTTGCTTCCATAATTTGCAAACATTATATAAGTTATGAACTTTTAAGTGAAATTATGAACTATAAAACATTTTTATTAGGGAATATAATTTAATTAAATTAATATTTGACATACATATAACAAAATAAATTATATTTATAAGATTGAATGACCTAGTTCAACATGATCCATTTAGCCCTTCAACTCTTGACTCCTAGTTGCTACGACCATCATAAATTAGTTGGATGAATATTAATCTTCTAATAGTGTAAACTAGTTTTGATTCCCTCATTTCCTAAAGCTGTGATGTGATAATTGGAAAAAAGAAATTAAATAAAAACACTTAACCCTTGGTTTTATTTGGGTTAAACCTGATATGGTTTGACTACTTAGAGAAAGCCTTAAAAATCGATATGAGCAAGTAGAACCCATGGAAAATATTAGAAAAAGAAAAAGAACAAGAAATCTTATTAAATGATGAAATTGAATTTAAAATTATTAAACAAATTAATCTTACAGTATGCCACTCTTTGGAATCTACCCTCCATTAGCATTCTACCACATAGGGTTATTGAAAGGCAAAGATAAAAGATAAATAAAGAAATAATGAAAATCACTCTTTTTCTCAATATTGGGATGCCTCGTCATAAGCTCCTAAGAAGAAAATTGCATACATCTTATTTTCAATAAAACTCTTTTTGGGAGAAAGGATTCAATGGCTATTATACATCATGTGTAATATATATATGGTGTATAAATACTAATAAAGTGTTACTATATATGATAGGTGTAAATCACAAGTGATAATTGATTTAGAAACTAATCATGTAATTATTATATATGTCAAGAACTTATGGGTATTTATGCGCCTTGTATGTATAAGACATGGTGTATAATACCCATTAAATCTTTTTTCTCCTTTTGGATGCAAAAATAGTTTTGCTTCTAAATTTAATTTGGGCTTATATAATTTTTGTTTCTTTTCTAAGCCATATCAATTTGCTACCCCAAATTTTGGGCATATTGAAAAAAAAAAAAATTTCCTCAAATTTTTGACAAGAAAAATTTTACAAAAATATGTACTTACTGGAAGGAAAGAAGTTTGCTAGAGTAAGCTATTTTTCACTTGAAAAAGCCTTACTAGCAAAAAAAGTTTGTTAAAAATAATCACTACCTAAAGTATTGCCATTTGACTATATTGGCAAACTTAGTTTGCTACTTACTTTTGATGCCAAGTGTCCCATCAATGGTTATAAAAAATAATAACAAAATTGTATTTTATTCCTTCGATATGCACTCAATTAAAAATTTTGAAATTTGAATTTCAAATTGAAATTCATGTATAATTCGAAATTTGAATTTTTTAATTTCGTTGCACCTAAAAGAATTGAAATTCAAATTTTACCTACAATAAATAATGTTTTATCGGAAAATATTACCACTAAAAAATATTACTAGAAAAAAATATATACAATAAAAAATACAAAAAAATTATATGAAAAATATTGATATTTATTTTTTATGCAAACAATAATGTCTACATATAAATGTCCATAAAACATCTTTCATCATGATTAAAAGAAGATTACATGTTTGTAGGAAACATTATAGCTCAATCTAAACAAAATAAATAAATAAATATACAATCCATGTAAGATTACAATAACAAATTTGATCAAACAACCATCCATAAAATATACATTGTAAATAAGTGTATGATATATTCCCCACCAAAAAAAAAAAAAAAAAGAAACAATGACTTAAAGGTTGTTATAATTGTAATGTATGTGCGCTATCGATGACCTCAACAAACATGAACCACCATTTGAGCACCCTTGTGGCCATCGATGAACCACCATCAAGCTTCTTCTTAGCTACTACGAAACCATCATCAAACAACCAACATCATGCCAACAGATGATGCAAATATCAAACAACCACCTGGATACAAAACAAAAGCAAAATCAATATGAGTATAATCAGATGATAAAGTTAAACAAATAGGAACATGTAAACTAAAGTTTTGATACTTACAAGGAAGAGTTCAAGGATACGGTGATCAAAGAGAGGAGAAAGATTGGAGAAATGACAGAGATTTTAGAGAACATAGTTGATGGAGAGAGAATGGGGAGATGTAGAATTCTATTTCTCTCACTTGTTCAACATCTTCTCTTCTTATAGTTGTCTTGCTTTTTTCCCCTTATTTTTTAGGTTTTTTCTTGGTGTGTAGGTGAGATGGTGAGAGGATTTTTTCTTTTTGCAATGAAGAGAAAAGGTGGAGGAGTGTAATGTGTAAGTGAGAGAGAGAGAGAGAGGAAGAGAGAGGCGGTAAAGAGTCAACTGATAAAGAGAGGGAAGGAGAGATATAAAAGGGTTAAGGTTAGGGTTTTTTTTAGAATAGGCTAGGCATATTACTCTATCTACTTTTTTAAAGAATATAGCTTATGCTTAAATGAAAACAAACCAATATTGAACTTTTTTTTCCCTTAACTATTAAAATTTATAGATCATATATTTAATTTTTTTTAATTTCATAAGGATCGTACATATATTATAGTATATGTTATACCTATCAATTATGTAGAAGATAATGAAATGAATACTAATTCATTAGAATAAATAGATCATAAGATTTATTTTTATATTATGCCTTTGTTTTGCAATAATTTAAATAGTAACAAAAATAATAAATAAAATAACAACAATCATTATTTGTAAACTTCAAAAAAGCAAAGCTTATGGCCTTACAGTTAATAAATAACATGTATATTTAAGATTAAGGCAATTTGGCTAAATATATGCATTTTTCTTTTGTTGTGTTTACTTATGTTATTGATGGGATACCTTTTTATATATTCCATCGTGATTCTACAATGTAATTATAGTTATGGAAATTGATATTCTCTTGCTTATGTAAGGAGATTTTTTTCATCAAATAAATTGATAACTTATTAATATATATTGCTATTGACATAAAATAACAACATACAAACATAAGACATTAGGTCATATATGACTATGTATCATATGATAACCATGATGGAATGATTAAGTGTTTTTTTTTTTATTTATGTATAACTTATTATTTTTCAAATAAATTAAATTAAAACAAATCAATGGTAATTGGGCTAAGGAAAAGAAAATAACTTACTCTTTGGCTTGAGCTCATCCATGGCAGGTAGTAACTTGTCTTAGGACATTACATACCTTACTAGAGTTTACTCCCTTTGTCAACTTACAAGGGTTACCAACTTCCTCAAAGATTAGGCCTCTAAGCCCAGGTTAGTCGAGCTTAACCTACAATAAAAATAATATCAATATTTAAACTTAACTTATAACTCAACTCATATATAAATTCCTTTTAAGCTTAAGAGTTAGTTGAGTTGAACATCATAAATCTCATGCTTGAGAGCTAGTCGAGTTGAATATCATAAATCTTAAGCTCAACTTGATAAGCTACTCAGGTAGTACTTCAACATGACCTTAACTCCATTGATGTCAAATTGAAGAAATTTATATGAAGTAAAAATAAAGAATCGGGATTTATGGCTTTGAACATTGAAGAGATGTCAATGTAAACTTCATTTGCACTTATAAGTACTAAATCCCCATCAAAGTAGCACCATCATTCCCTATTTTAAATTAAATTAAAATAAAGCAATGGTGATTAAGCCAAGAGAAAGAAAAAAAGCTCATCCTTTAACTTGGGCTTGTCTATGACACGTAGAAACTTATCTTAAGACCTTGGAGACCTTACCAAACTTTACTCTCTTAGCCAACCTTACAAGAGTCATTGACCCCTTGAAAGCTTAGGCTTCTAGGCCCAAGTTAGTTAAGCCCAACCCATAATAAAAATAATATGAATATTCAACCTCAACCTATAACTTAACTCAGTTACTTACATATAAATTTGTTTGAAGCTTGTCAAATCAGTCACTTACATATAAATTTGTCTAAAGCTTGACTAGACCATGAGCTAGTTAGGTTAAACATTATAAAGTTTGAGTATGACTTGATAAACTATTGAGATAGCTTCAGCTTAACTCAACTTTTGAAAATTGTTTATTCGATGTAGTTTCTATCTCTACCTTTACATCTCACTTATAATTTATTAATATTGACTTTGATTTATGCCTATTAGAGCCCTCAATCACCATTGTAACATCTTTCATATTTACGCAAAATATTTATATGTAACATACTAACGTAAAGGTTTTTCAATTATTTCACACATCAAAGGTGTAGCATTCACTAGTAAAACTTTAAAAAAGAAGAAAAAAAAAATACAAAACTTTATTAAAACGCAAAAGCAAAGAACTAGGACTTATGGCTTAGAAAATTAATAGATGTCAAATTTTAATTTGCATTTGTGAGCAACAAATGTGAACTTAATTTGCATTTACAACTACTAAGTCCTCATAAAAGCAATACCATTATTTCCTATTTTAAATTAAATTAAAGCATCCTATTTTAAATTAAATTAAAGCAAAACAATGGTGACTGGGCCAAGAAAAAGAAAAATGGTGGTTTTATTTTTGAAAAAAAATACTCATAAGCAAAAGTTAATATTGAATAGATATTAACAAGAAAAATTAATAATGAAAATATACAAAAATAAAAGAGTACTATCAAAGAGGCAATATATGAAAAAAAGGATAATATTGAAAATGTACTATATTAAAATAAAAAAGACATTCAAAATTATATATTAAGTGAAAAGTTCTATGTTTTTTTCAATATTAGATTTTGTAATTATACAAAAAATCCATAAGAGGACATGTCGTTTTAATAAAGTGAAATGTTTTTTTTTTTTTCATATCAAATTTAATACAAGTGGCAACTATCCTAGAAATGCATAAAGGAACGTGTCTTTTATTTCGATATATATTATAATGGATATATTGTATAATTTTCTCATACTCTTTTTCTTTGGGTATTGCCTTTTCTCTTTAAAAATATATGATTCCCATTCATTGTCATGTATGTCAAATTTCACGGAGAAATAACTTGTTACAATTTTTAGTTAACACTTTTCTTTGTTTATTTTTTCTTCCTTTTCTCAAGTACTCGGTAATGTGTAATTTGATTTTTTTTTTTTTTAGTATATTATGACTGGTATGATAGAGTTTTTTTTACTACAAGTGATTTTTTTTTTTTTTTGCTACAAGCCAATTAAAGTTTGCTACTTACCAACATTTGGGAAAAAACTTTACATCCAATGCTACATGACGCTAGCAGCAACATTTTTTACTAAGTGGTGAGCAAAGTTTGCCCCTAGCACTTTTCACTATATAGTAAATAAAGTTTGCCACAGGAATTTACCACAATATGGGGTTTCATGTGGGATAAATCACCAAAAATAACTTAACATTAAGTCTAAAAAATACGTTCACTTTCGGTAATACTATTACAAACTACACTATTACCATAACCATGAAAAAAAGTTAATAGGTGATAACTACAACTATTTTGGATGAAAATCTGCCGTCCCGTTAAGCTATCCGCACAGCCGCTAGTTTTGCACCACATCGCATCGCATTTAGTATCTTCATTGTCGTCTTTTCGTTAAAATATCCTTTCCCATTAACATTTATTATCCCATTTAAAGCCTTTCCTTTTAGCCTTCCATCAATTCTTTCCTATGAAAATCTGTTGTCCCCATTAGGCTGTCCCTATCATGCCATAGCCGCTAGTTTTTCACCACGTGGCATTACATTTAGGTGCCTGGTGCCTTGGAGACCTTGCCAAACTATCTTTTGATATATATTATAACTCCTATGATATACACTATGTACCATTAACATTTATTATCCCATTTAAATCCTTTCTTTTTAGCCTCCCATCAATTCTTTTCTTACTTGTAAGTTTTATCTTTTATTTATTTTTCCCTTAGCTGCCTAACTTATAACTCTAAGGTTTAGGTGCCTGGTGCTTCGCTGAAAATATTTAGAGAAACATTTACTTTCTTTATCTTAAAATACATGTATTTATAATAAACTATAATGATGAATAGCAATAAATTTTATAAGTATAATCATAAAAGAAAATTGGAATAATCATAATAATTTTAAGATTTTAATAGGATAAATATATCGATCATCCATGAATATATATTTCATTATATTAATAAGTAGATTGGAACCATCATTTGATATTCTAATACATTGACATTACTATAGACTTGACCACTATCATTTACATATATTAATATTCATTCATACACTAATATTTAGATATTAGTTAAATCTATATATTAATAAAGTTTGTTGATTTCCATTACTAATATTTGTTTTTCATCTCATCATATTTTGTCCACTAACATTTCCTTCCTTTTTTTTTCCCCCTTAACCTCTCATTAATTAGTGCATAATATTGGTACAAAATTGCAAACCTACACTGAGTACTTTGCTACCTGAATTTATAATCCTGAAAATTTTATTGTGCTATAACATTTCTATTATTTTATTTCCACAATAACACTACTAGAATAGCATACTTGATGTAAGATGGTGGTAACATAATCTATACTCTTTTTTAATTCAAGAAAGGTTAATTTAAAATAATGATGAAATATTGAAGAGACTATGGCAATAGAAAGAAATAAAAATAAAGTAATGAATTTTAAATATCTAAACTCAAAATGCTATTTTATCTAGTTTTTTCTTTTTCTTTTCCTATCATGATTTCGTGCAATTCTATTAGTGCACCTCCTAATTTTTATTCACTAACAACATCCATTTTACTATTGTTCAATATTTAAAATTGATCACATGACTTTTACTTTTTTCCTTGTCACAATTCATTGCCATTATTGTTATTATTAATATGAAAAAAAAGGGAACCAAAGTATACTTTAATTTTTTGTTTGGAATTAAACATATACTTTAATCCATAAAACATCTATTTGCGAGAATTCATATAGCTTTATAATTGAATCTAAGTTTAGTAAATAAGTACAACAAAACATTATCATTGATTATTATATAATTAAAAATAAACAGTAATAAGAAAAAAAAAAGATTGGAAGAAGATGATTTCATGGTAGGTATCTAATAGATCTTTCATTCTTTATAATATAATTATATCAAGAAAAAACAGTATCAAATAATTAAAATACTAAAAAAAATATAACTTGTTCATATAATACATTACTAACCTTTCCTAGTAGATGAAATATAATTAATGGAGGCAAAAAATCATAAGTGATGGGTCGAATTGCTAGAGAAAAGTGAAAACCAAAAACCCTTATTTAAGATGCCAAGATAAAAGTCATAAGCTTTGTTGCTACCAAAGGCGGATGAAGAAAACTTAATATATTTATCCTATTAAAATCTTAAAATTATTATGATTATTTCAATTTTCTTTTATGATTATATGTATAAAATATATTGATATTCATCATTATAGTTTATTATAAATACGTGTATTTTGATAGAAAGACAGTAAATGTTTCTCTAAATATTTTCAGTGAAACACCAGGCACCTAAACGTTAAAGTTGTAGGCTAGGTGGCTAAGGGAAAAATAAATAAAAGATGAAACTCACAAGTAAAGAAAGAATTGATACAGTGGGATTCAAAAACAGAAAAAAAAAAAGAAAAAAGAATTGATGGAAGGCTAAAAAGAAATGGCTTTAAATGGGATAATAAATGGTTAAAAGTATGTAGTCGATATTAGCAGAAGGATATTTTAACAAAAAGATAAAAATAAAGATCATAAATGTAATGTGACGTGGCTGAAAACTAGTGGCCGAGACATGATGAGGACAGTATAATGGGACAGCAAATTTTCATTCCACTATTTTATAGAGGAACAACTAGAAAATTAACATAGTATACCAAAAAATTAACTCGGACTTGTTATTACATCGCAACTATGGTTTATTCTAAGAATTTTCCAATTTCATGATATAGGTGCGTTGCATCATTCTGTAAGACAAAACTTCCATGTGACATCTTACTTCTAATATAGATTCTAAATTCCTACAAATCAATAGACTTAAAATGTTATTGCCCTAACTTAGTAATGACCTACAGGGGAGTCTAGTAATTTTTTCTAAAATCTTTATATCACATATGCATCTATGATATAAAGACCCCTTTACAAGTTAGAAATTGTAAGATTTTAACTAGTAAGTTTCTAATGGTAATTATTTATTTTACTTAAATTTGCTCATTTATATAAGCAACTTGGGTAACCCAATAATTCACAGTTCACCAAAATCATAGAGAGTGAGAATCACCTATAAAACAATAAGACGGGATAATTAAACTTTTATGACATTAAGAGTTACTAAATATTGTAAAGATTTAGCTTAAGTAATACAATCTACTAAAGTAACCTTATCCGTCTAATTTAACTACTTAAGGAACACTTTGCACTCTAATCTTAACCAATTCTCAACCTTTGGTTATCTATAAAAAGAAATTGTTGCGAGGTGAGCATACCATAGCTTAGTAAGTTTACCTCTTGCTACTACCGTTCAAATAAGTTATCAAGCGTTATTAACAAATATACAATTTAACTATATACGAAATGAATGTACATGCAGTGAATGCAAGTAACTTATTAATGGAGCTTTAGAATTATGGAAGGTGTAGATTTACGTTATCTACATGTCGATTATCCCCCGTACTTAACTATATGGGCACCTTACCTTACTCATATAAGGTTGTCCGAGGGTATCGTCCCAACAGACGGAACTTGACTATTACCCTAATCGAGAATATCATATTAATCAATTAAGTGAACCTCGTTTATGGTTATCTACTATCAACAATCAATATAACGCCCCATGGGCTCATTAGCAACAAATCCATAAAATGCCCATGTGAGTCCCAACTCGGGCTACTTACTATCATTAATTGAAGATGGTCTACTAGCTTTGCCTTAATAAACAAAATATCACAGGAGACTACTGTGAGTACTTACTAAGTTGATAAATCTTTTTTTGAATAGTAAAGCATTTAAA
The DNA here is from genome assembly GCA_024138015.1 of Lumnitzera littorea. Taxonomy (NCBI): domain Eukaryota; kingdom Viridiplantae; phylum Streptophyta; class Magnoliopsida; order Myrtales; family Combretaceae; genus Lumnitzera; species Lumnitzera littorea. The sequence continues at coordinate 109,511,399 of JAMXBB010000005.1, read as the reverse complement.
AATTGTATTTTAGCAAATTTTTTAGAAAACTCGGCAAAGCTATAAACATCACAATCCGTAACTAATGGATCACAAACATACGATAGGTGTATTCGGTTATTTTGGCTAAATTTTTAAATTTACTAATTTTAATAAGGCAATTACATATATGTTGGCATACAAAATAACCAGTTACTCAACAGACAACCAAGGTCAAGCAATAGAACATCAAGTAATTATCAAACACAAGTAAGTAGTAATTCATCAAAACTCTCTCACCTGGCTTGCTTGTCTACTTGTCCTAACTTTCAAGATTCCTAAATTAGAAATTAAGTCATCTAAAACAGAATAATAATATGTATGTAAGTAATTGGAAGAGGGTTTCTTTAAGAACTTAAAAGTTTACCTAATTATTGAAGTTCGTCCTAATCCTTAAGTATAGTTAAAACTTATTTTCACTTTAACTTCCTTATTTTAAGTCCATTTTTTGCATTCTTATAGTTGATTTCATATGATTTCGAATATTCTTTAATTTGGTGAAGTCCTTTTAAGGTGTTTGGACTCATAAGAATCCGGTTTAAGCCAAATAAATTCGTTGGTTAATGGTGTTGGTTTGATTACTTTAGGATTTAAGCCTAGTTTTGGGCATTGGGTTTAATTTTGGGTGTTAAGCCTTACACTTGACCTTTTGGGCTTTTATTTAGGTATTTTAAGTTTAAGTTTTTGATCAAATTCCATAACTTTTAATTTGAGTCTTAATATTACTCTTGTAGGCCTGAATGGGCCCTTTTATTTGTTTAAGGCATTGGCCTATAAAGGAGCCTATAGGGGATGGCTTTAATAGGCTTTTGGACTTAATAAACCTTTTATATTTTATGTTATGAGCTTTTTAATTTAGGGTTCAAATCTGACCACTAAGTGATTGAGCTCTATTCTTGGTTTTTTTTAAAGGGCTTTTGAGTTTATATTGTATTTTAGAGCCTTAAGCCTAACTTTACTTATTATTTTGGACTTAAGCCCACTAAAGGCCTTAAGATAAGTTTATTTTCTATTAAGATTCATATCTAGTTCTTTTCATTTATTATGCTCCTAATCATATTTCTAAGGTTTTAATTACTAACTAAGCTAATTTAAGCATAATTTGCATTCTAGGACCCTAAATTTGATTTTAACATATTCCAATGGGTCAAATATTCTACTGGATCTACTAAATAACTCATTTCTACTATGTGTTTCAAATATAGTTCATTTTATTAATGGGGTTTCTAACACTATTCCTAAAGCCTTACTCATCTACTTAACTAGTTTAGGCCATTAACTCATTATTATCCCACTTAACTTAATTAATTATATCATAAATAATACTTAACACTAAACAAACATGTTATTAATCTAATAAATCAAAATTTACAGATTTGAAATTTTTATGAAAGTAGTGGTCAAGTAGGGTTCTTCTAGGCTTTTCTTCAATTTTTTTTTATCTAACACTTATTCTAGTGTATTTCCTTGTCTTAATTATATTTCTATTTGTTTTAAGCTAATAACATCACTTAACATGGTGAAAACAAGATATATACATATCAAGGATAGGATGACATGGATGGTACTTAAGGTTTCATAGGGTTTAATCAACATCTTTTCAAGTTATCTACATAAAACTATCTCCTACACTATTAGAACGTAAGTAACAAATTACCCAAGTACATGAATGAATGTGTGATTATATGACTCTAGAGTAACATGTACATGATCATAATGTGTTTATTTAGTATTTCTAATCCTAAACTCTTAAGATATTATAGGTAAAACTAATGTAAACAGAAAACTTAAGTTGGGTGATTTTTACCTTAAACTAGTCTACATGAGTTCCAACTTTGCTACTAAAAAACGAAGTTGAAACTTATTCCTTTGAAGGAAAATGTTTGTCGGCAAGAAACTAGGTTTTGTGTGTAATCTTTTGATAGTGATGGCTTGTCATTTGGTAGCATGTAGTGGTGGTAAGGCCAAAAGGCGTCGAGATGCATAGAGAGATCCAATAGTTCTTTTTGTTTTCTTCCCTTTTTCCTTTGGCTTTTGTTTAGGTTTCTTGAAAGTGTTTCGTAGGGTTTCTATACATGAAGAATGATGTTAAATGAGGGTTTTAGAGGGGTGAAATGATAGATATTAAAGATAGATTAAGAGAGACAAGAGGTGGCTATCTTGAAATAAGGGTACATAGTCCTCTCTTGGTACTATTGTACCTTGTTTGCTTTTTACCAAACGAGGGAAGATTTTATCTCCTTAAGGATAAGTGTCTTTTAATTCTCAATTAATCCATTGTCTTTTGTTTTTAATTGAGTTTGCCTTGCTGCTAATTAAGATGTAATCAGAGATGGTAGATGGATTAAAGGGTAATTAAGCTAATTAATTGCGATTGTATTTAATTAAGCAATTTATGCCTAATTAGGGTATAATTAGGGTCTTGCCATATTTTGTCATTTTGATTAAGTTCATTGACCTATATTACTTCGTTTGTCATGGTCCTTTATTATTTGGGACTGATTAGTGTTTTTAGACTGCGTATGATGCTGGCGATGTAGGTTTTCCTATCGATTGAAGAAATTATTTGCAATTAGTGAATAATTTAGGGATACACTTAAGATTTATTAGTTGAATTAAGGTTTTGGACTTCCATTTAAGGTTTACTTAGTCTATTGATATTTTCCAATCGTTTTGAGGTTTCTCGCGTATTAAGGTTTTACATGTATGATTAAGGTTTTAGGGTTTTATTTTCTTTAGGGTTTTTTAACTTATTATTTAGGGTTTTATGACTTATGATTTAGGTCCAATAGTTTTACTTATGGATTTTATTATTATATCTTGAGTGGTTCTCATGATTACCTATTAACTCTTGTATCTAACTCTGAGTTTGTATTCAAAAGTTTGTAGGATTCATATTGTCTCCTTAAGTATAATATTGGTATTCTTAAGGAGAAATTTTCATATAATTACTTTGGTTTCATATGACCAATCGCTTTTGATTAAGGTGTAATTAAGTTTTTTAATCTTAATTACTAATACAGTTGGCACAAATTAGGCATATTTTAGGGCTTAATGTGTCAAATTAAGTTGGTTAAGCCTATTGGGTAATTTTGTCTAATTAGGTTAAGAAATTGAGGTAATTATTGTTGATTGAGTACGTTTTAGATAGTAGATTAAGGTTTTAGGGCAATTAAGTAATTAACTTCTAACTAGTGAATAGTTTTATTATTTAATTATGTTACAATAGTTAGATTAGGGTTTTTAACTGTAGATTAGGGTTTTACAATTTAAAGGCTCACAAGTATTAGGGTTCCAATTAGGATTTTAGTATTCGAAGGTTTATTTAAGGACTATAATATTCATTTTAAGGTTTTGAATTCATTGTTAGGGTTATTAATATCAATATTTATTTTTGGCTTAGTTTACCTTTTATCAGTTTTAGGGAGCTTTCATGGGCTTCGACTATCAATCCCTTTCCTATTAAGGTTTGGGGTTAGTTTCATTAGATTAGTTTGACCTTGAAAATTAACATTAGTCATTGGTATTTGTTTATAAGATTTAAGGGCTTTTGAGTGTAGGGGTCAAACTAGGACTTGTAATGCTATTTAAGGTTTTAGGAATTTGAGTTCAGGTTTTTGAGAGTATCTTTTAGATTGAGGATTAGTTATCTTATCAATACTAAGTGTATCTTTTAAAAAATCTTATTAATTCCCAATCTCTTATCTAGAAAATTTATAGGGTTTACAAACCCCTTCTCTTGAAAGTGAATGTTTCATTACGTGTCATCTTACTTTTAATGTAGATTCTAAGAACCTATAAATCAATGGACCTAAAAAATTTCTGCATTGACCTTCTTCTCTTGAAAGTGAATGTTCCATTGTTTGCATAAAAGATGGAGCGTAGCGTGCACGGAAAATAATGAGGCTAAGCCATTCACAAGTCTGCCTTATCCGATTTAATTTGCTATATTAATTTAGCAACAGTAATTTGCTATCCAAGTTTGGGCCTTTATGGTTATTTGAAAAAAAAAAAAAGAAGAAGAAAACTTGGTTTTCTTCAAAATTTTGGCTAGAAAAGTCTTTTGACATGGATGCGTTGTTCTTTTACAAATGATAGGACTCGTATATGGCCTTAATTATTTTTCATATATATAGATTACAAAATCTTAGAATTTATTAAACTATTAAGAAATTAATAAATCATGCAAAGTGTATCTCAGGAAAGTGAGCTCTCTAAGACCTTATTTTAGCACGGAAGTCAGTATGCGCATGAAAAATGATATTTTTGTACACAAGTTTCGCCTGCAGCGCTTCACCAATAGAATTTGATCTCTAAGTCTAAGTCGTCTGTCATAAACAAGATTAAGCTATAACATACATTTCTTCTGCCCTTGTCCTATCCGTTTGATTTTTCATATGTTCATTTGAACCACAAAACGAACAATCAGCCTATAAAATTCCATTTGCTAGTTGAATAGTCAGTATGAACACGGACTGAGGTTTAAAATTTTCCATGGAAAAATAAGAACAGCTTGACACTTTAAATAGCAATATTATCTCCTCTGGCTTATGAACGAATCATACTCACACCAAACCCTTTGTAGACATACTCTATACTTAGGCTCAATAACAAAGGCATAAATCACATGGCTAAAAGAATTTTGCTGCTACATATGCTGGGTTTGCATTTGCATTTGCTCCTTCTATGTTCCTTTGTGACATACGCAGGAGCTGAATTATCTCCTTGGTCTTCGAAGCTCAGCAGTTGTTCACATCAGTGCGGACATATAACAATTCCCTTTCCGTTCGGAATGGGTGACTCCGCGTGTTTCTTGGATGAGTGGTACGAGATAGATTGCCGAGATGAAACCGTCCCCTTCCTGAAGAAGCTCGACTTGCAGGTGCTTAGTATTTCGCTTGATACATATTTGACGACTATTCAATCCACTGCTTCCTATGATGCAAATGTTACTGTGAACTTCCCCATAAAATATTCAAATTCCAATTGCTATCCAAGAGCGACTAGTTACAGTGAACCTCCAACTCCGAGCCTGCAAGGGAGCCCATTCCGCTTCTCATCCACATACAATACCTTCGCTGCAGTTGGCTGCCATGTTAGTGCTCAGATGTATAGCAACCATACTTTCGTGGGTTGCGAGGTCGAATGTAGCGGAGGCAACCTCAGTAGACATAGTACTTGCTCTGGTCTTGACAGTTGCTGTCGTAACACGCTACCTTACGATCAAGACCTACAGACGTTCAACGTGAAATTCATCAATTCTACGGATAACCCGCCGTGCAGCTATGCTTTACTGGCCGATATATCGTGGCTGTTCCGGTCCCCGTTTACAGATCTAGAATCGCTGAAAATGGAAGGGCATGTCCCTGTACAACTGTTTTGGGGAATCTCAAATGACACTGATCTTGGGAAAGAGTTGTATGATCCGACAGCAACCATTCATCCACACAATAAGTATAGATGCTACCCCTATTTGACGTCATCAAACGTCCCCCCAAGCCCAACATGGATATATTGCTACTGCCGATATGGTTATGAAGGCAACCCTTACCTGAAAGATGGATGTCAGGGTAAGTCCACTTGCTTTCTGTAATAACTTCTTTCTTTTTCTCCCATGTATGTCCGCAAGCGCCACGCCAGGCGTCCATATCTTAGTGGATATACGGCAAGGGAATAATATCTATACATAGGAAATGCAACTAAGGATGTATCTATGTGAGGCAAAATAATTTCGGATTTTTTTTTTTTTGGATATTGGTTAATAGTCGACACACTCTAAATTTACAATATATTACTATTAAAATCCAAATCATATAACTATTATTAGGGGTTTTTTTTACCTTAAATAATGGTGGAGGAAAGGTCATAGACAACAACCGATTATAATTGTCAAAACCACGATTATATTTCTATAATTTTATATGTTTATAATTTTATTATAAAGCTCTTTTGAGTTGATTCAAACGTAAAATTATTTTTATGTTAACTTTAGTATAATAGTGAATCTATATGTTAAAGTAAAAAGAAAAACTTACCTTTTAATTGAGTTTATTAATTTTATATTTTGATTTGAATATGCTAAAAAATAAAAAAAAATACAACTTGGCTTTTAGGTGCCCATCAAATGTTAGAGTACTCCAAATTTTTTCTTCTTTCTCTATCTTTTAGTTCCTTAATTGATGTTTGTAACCTTTGTTCAGATTCCAACTCAAGCAGCAAATTTTTAAGGAAATCTATATATTTTTGTTTACATCATCAACGTGTTATTAGATTTATTTTTCTTCTATTCATTTGTTTTTTCAAACAAAATAATGAAAAAAGAATTTAGTTTTAATTTTTCTTATTGTTCTTTTATACATGTTTGATAATATATAAATACACTGTTATGGAAAAAGAACTTATTTTCTTAATTTTTTATTTCCATCATATATTTTGAGCATTTTTATAACACAATCTAAATATACATACATTTTTTAAAAGTTATTTTACATAAATCGTAAAAACTTACTTTTCTACATTTTGATTTTACGTTCTAATTTTATGAGTTTTTTAGTGATTCTAGATAAAATCATAAATTTAATAATGCTGCAAACAATATTAATTTCAAAAAATGCCAATAGAGAAAAAAAAAAAAACTAATTTTCTTTTTAAAACTAAAAAATCATTTTCAATTTATCATCATAGTCTTTATAGCTGCCAACCATCACAGTAGCGAGCCACCACTACATCTTTTTATTGGAAAAAAATATAAATTTACTAAGTTAGCCATAAAAATGTACATAAAAATGACATGCATATTGAGGTGATGGTGTTTTAGACTAACAAAAATTAAATTTCTTATCCTTCCCTTTTTACAATACCAAAAAGATATAAACATGGAAAATTTTTCCTTTCACATTCTTCCACCTACACCCTTCATGTCAGTTAAGAAATGGAATTCATATGTACTTCATTTTCTAATCACATCCATTCATTTTCTACTCTTTCATTTTCTATAAAATTGTTTCCAAACAAAGTATAAGAAGTGCAAGTTTTAGGAGTATACAAGCAGATACTTCTAATGTATCCCTGTACCATCAAAGCGCATGGAATCATAACAAGTTGTTCCTTTGTGAACTTTCCATTTACATCTAGTGAGTACTTTACATGCTGCTTCAATGACTAATTTTTGTGAATACAATCCTCTTTTTTTCCTTGTAACTTTGTTATATATTTCATCTCCATCAAAATAAATATTATTTTTTAGAAGCATTCATACAATTTTAACAACGGTTAAACATAATTATGTTAGTTTCTAGTAAGACAGTCGAATCTATGATGATGATATTGGTTTTTCTTTCTTTTTTTTTTTTTTCTTTGTCCTAATAAAAATGACTTAATTCAAAATAGGTGACTATTAGACTGATTCCATATTTCAAATTTCAAATCAGATATTGACGAATGTAAAGATGGAATCAATCACTGTCCACCGTCGAAGAGATGTGTGAATGCTCAAGGGTCATTTCATTGTGAGGATCCAAGGAAGACATTGAAAATCGTCTTAATAGGTTTGTGACTTTGCACCAATTAAAGATAGGAATCAATAAAAGGAGAAAAAAAAAAAAATTAAACAAACTTATATTGCGATAGGCTTCATTATAATTCTATGCCCTTCCAAACTTCACTTATTAGAAAAAGTAGCCCATAATCATGCACCTAAGTTTCATTCATTTTGCTTTCAATTTTAATTTATTGTAGGAAGGTTACATTCAATACATGACTAGTTGGTTATCTTTATTATCTTTTACATTACCATTCGATCCTTTCTTGTAGTAAAGAAAGGGCAATCCCGGACTTTAAGTTTTATTCATATCACTTGCAATTGCATGTTTTATATAGGGAATAACAAGTCCAACTTAATGTGGTTCCTTTAAATTTGTCCTTATATTATTTTACAAAAGATTTCAAAAGAATAACATACTTGAATCCTTTACAATTTTCTTTAAAATATCAACTTCGAATTAGCAAATCCTAATTTTTAAAATTAATAGCTAGAAATTATATACTATTCCAAATAAGCTTAAAATTCGTTAGTTTTATATAATACAACCTAACCTATGTTGAATGAAAAATACTTGAGAGGAATGATGTGCATAGAAATGTTAAGAAGTGGTTGGAAGTATTTTATGTGCATTAGTTTTATATTATTAGTAGAGCTATCTAACTATAAAGAATGTGATGTTAAATTTATATATGTTTCTTGTTCCTTAGTACAATATAACTTAAGCTTATAACATTGTGAAGTAACATAAAAACAAATAATGGCATTGTACAATTAGGACAATGGCTGGTGTGAATTTAAAATGTAAGATATTTAAGTTGTGCTCTAATAAGTTTACTCTCAAGTAAATAATCATATATAGCTTTAAACACTTAAATTTATTATATATTTGAAAGAATTTCAATTCTAGATTAATGAATTTTATATCTCCAACTATGTCGATTTAGTGAATGCTATTGTTTTCTTAATCATTAGACAAATTTCAAATGCATTCTAAAACTGTTTGTTAGATGTCGATTAACCTCTTGAAACTCTAAAATATATATATTTTTTCCATCTATATAACTTTTAAAAATATGAATAGACATCTTCAAATTGTCATTAAATTTCTCCAATGATTGTAATTTATAGTACCTTAATAATTTTGGAATTTATGCATATGTATATAATTTTGAAAGTTATGAAGATGTGAATTCATGTTATAGGAGTTTTAAGAATTCATACATACCTAAACTATAGTTTTGAGAGCTTATTTATAATCATATCTTAGTTATTCTTGATTGGTTTAAGTCTATTTATCATTCTTAACTTATGCATTTTTATCATATTAATTATTTCTTTTTCTTTTCTGTATCTTTTATGAGTAAGCATAACTATCCATTTAATAAGGAATATTGTATGCTTATTGGTTTCTAAGACATGCTGTTAAGATATGTTATTATAGTAAAAAAGTTTTGTTTTACCATTACATCACCAATAAGTACATCTTTCTACCTTATAGAAGAATCGGTATTTCTTTTTCCTTTTCAATTTTAGTTATGCTTTGTAATTTTATATAGTTTTTCCTTTTAAGAAGATTTCATTAAAAATCTATTCCCTTAGAAATCTCCAATAATATACTTTTCAACACATATATTATGAAGCATCAAGGGTACATATATGTATATGCAATTTAAAGAGCTTAATAGTGTCTTGAAACATAATTTTATATAAGATGAAAGTTTCTTATTTACTCTCCATTTTTTAGTGTATCAAAATAAGCTAATTAGAAAATTTTCTTTCTAGTAAATCAAATCTTTTCTTTGATTTTCCACCATGAGAGTATGAAAATTTTTATTTTCCAAGTTATTTTTCGCTTGATATTATAACCATAATTATAATAAAATACATAAAATATATTTACTTAATTTTTAGATTTAAACAAAAGCAGAAAAGGATGCCTATAAAAATAGCTTTTAAATATCGTGTTTTAAAAAACATACATATCAAACACTATATTATTCCAATGAGATAGATAAAAATGATATGTGTCAATCCTACGAGGAATGACTATCTCATCTTCATGAAACCATGCCTAACCCTAATTAGAACAACAAGAGTCAAGTATGAAAAACTATTAAATTCAAAATTAAGTAAATTTAAACTAAAACACTAACTAAAAATTGTAGCTACCGTGCATTAGACTAATAAAATCATACACAATTGAATTATATAAGTTTTTTTAATAATTTACTAACCCATGTAATGTTCTAATATGCCCATACTCTAAGTTCAATGACCTATATTTGGGTGACTGATTGGTATTTTGTAAACATATTAAGCTCTTAAGAAAAATCAGTACATTCCAAACATATTAGTTATTCTTTTTTCTTATATATCCTTCACTAACTTATAATATATATTGCTTGATCTAAATTATAACTATTCTTTCAAAATCACTAACGACATTGAAGTGGTTAATTACTCTAATAAAAGCATTAAGAACACTAATACATATAACTGCAGTCATAGCAACAATATCATGACTAAATATGCATTTTCATTAATTTTGAAGTGTTTTTGCTACTTTCTAGTCTTATTTGCAATTAAATGAACATAGAGAATGAGAACAATGAATAGTAATGACCTAAAGCTGTTAATACCCATAATAAAGAAATGAAGAGATAATCATTTCCCTAGATGTGATTATCATGTATAAACTATATAGAATCCCTCAAAATGCAACCCCAAAAGTGTATCACTTGAACTTTAAATGTACTTGCTAAGGAGAAAAAAAAAATGAAAGAAAGAACTTTAGGTGCACTTTGGTTCATATAGCTTTGAATTGAAATATGAAAATGAATCTTTAAACAATTTTGGTGAAATAAGGAAAAATGATTTCAGTTTATGAAATTAGAATTTAGTCATATGAAGCCTTTTAAAGGGAAATAAGTAGGCTATACTTTAATGAACCAAATGAACTATAATTGATTAAAATTTTGAGATATATTCCTTTCATTCTCTAGTAAACTTAAATTGGTTAGGATCATATATTAACTAACTAAAGTCAACTAACCCCTATTCTTATTATTCTCTGCTTAACTCTTCCATTCTAACTCAATCCATGTTCACATTTTGGCACAATCCTCTTTGTATCTCTCTACCAAAAGAAGAAAAAAAAAAGGACCATTAAATTTAGTATTTACACATAAGAGAACATGTGTAAATCTCATCAAAGGCACTTAAACTTAGGTTGGAGAGAAAAATGAATAAATGTTTTCATTCCTCTTTCACAAATATCTTTCAGTAGACAAAACAAATTCTTTCAAAGATGTTTTTCCTATAACACCAAACAAGCCAATATAAGCTACAAGAAGTGATTTCACAAGTTGATTATTTTTCTTTTCTTTTTTCTTCTTTTGTGTAGGTATTAGCTCTGGTTTAGGAGCGCTTCTCTTAGTTCTTCTAAGTTTTTGGCTTTATCGAGTTATTAAGAAAAGAAAAGAAAAGAAGCTTAAGGAAAAATATTTTAAGAGAAACGGAGGACTTATACTACAACAGCAACTACTATCCTCTGAAGGAAATGTTCAAAAAGGTAAATTATTTAATGAAAAAGAGATACGGATGGCCACTGAAAATTTTAGTGAAAATAGGATTTTAGGAAAAGGTGGCCAAGGAACTGTTTACAAAGGAATGTTAACAGATGGAAGAATAGTAGCAATAAAAAAAGCTCTTGTCATAGATGAAGAAAATGTTGAGCAGTTTATTAATGAGGTTATAATTTTGACACAAATTAGTCATAGAAATATCGTACAACTACAAGGTTGTTGTTTGGAAACAGAAATTCCTCTTCTTGTCTATGAGTTCATACCAAATGGAAATCTATACGAATACCTTCATGAATCAAACAAAGAGGACCTAGTGTCATGGGAAGTACGTTTGCAGCTTGCAATTGAAATTGCAGGAGCACTATTCTATTTACACTCAGCAGCATCAATACCAGTTTATCATAGAGATATCAAGTCTACAAACATACTTCTGGATGAAAACTATCGAGCAAAGATAGCAGATTTTGGCACATCAAGATTGATATCTCTTGATCAAACCCATGTGACCACATTTGTTTATGGAACTATTGGATATGTTGATCCAGAGTTCCTCCAAACAAACCAATTTACAGGTAAGAGTGATGTATACAGTTTTGGGGTGATACTTGTTGAGCTTCTAACAAGACAAAAGCCTATTTCTACAATGAGGACAGATGAGGGTATAATGTTAGCTGCATACTTTATTCATGCAATGGAAAATGGCCATTTATTTGATGTCTTAGATGTTGAAGTTTTAAATCAAGGAATAGAGGAAGAAATTGTTAATGTTGCTAACCTTGCAATAAGATGTTTGCAATTACATGGAAGGAATCGACCTACTATGAGAGAAGTGGTCGTAGAATTAGAGGGGATAAAAAAGTTACGATACTTGCCCAATATCCAAGAAAGTGAAGAAAAATGTGCGCATGCTCAGTGTCAAGATATCTTCATATCAGCATCAGCTCAGTTTGAAGTCGATAAAAATGTTTTTGCATCATCTGATGTTCAACCTCTTTTACTTAGCAAGACTTAATGATGGGAACGTTCCTTCTTGATCAATCCTTTATCTATGCCCATTGTAGATAACACAAATAAATAGATAGCAAGTTTTCTTTATGTTATGTCATTTGTGAAATAAATTAATGTTGAGTCATTTCCTATTTTTAATATGATATCATCTTTAATGAACTAAATCCATAGATTGAAAGTTGATTATTTTAAATATTCAAAATAGAAAAGCTAGCAATCATGACTATAATATTTTTAAGGGTATATAATATTTGTGCCATGTATGATATATTATTATGGATATAAAATATGGTACTTACATTTTTGTTACTGCAAAACTCTCCATTATTATAAGCTTTTTTTCAGGAGATGATAACTTGTGATGGAATGCAAATATTTATTTTATTGGTGCATCAAGCTCTTATTGTTCCTTATTGATATGTTTTTTGAATTACTTTACTTTTAGATTGCTTCAATGGTACGATAATAGGTAGAAATTTTTATTTATTATTTCCAAATACTAGCATAAATATCGAATGTTTGTTACGGTTTTGGATTATAATTAATTATTAAAGTGAAAAAGGGACATACTATAATAAATGAACTATTTAGTTTTATTCATTTTAGACTTACTGTCACAAATGATACCTAAACATTATGAAAACTTGCAATTTATTACCTATATATTGAAAAAATCTATTTACTACTTAATTGAAGTTTTTGTGGTTATTTTTTTGCTCTTTAAACTGATTTTGTTGAGTTTGTTTACCGACATAGGAATAAGGAAGAAACTGAAATTGAATGTTTTAGTTGCCTTAAGGCTTAGAAGTGGCCTGCAGTCACATGTAGAGAGTTGTGTGACCCCCCATTACGTGGTTGTTGGCCACCCATTAGCTTTTATTTTAGGGAAAATTACAATGGAGGGGGATCAACATTTAAGGGTAAGTTTAAATAAGAGATAAACATTTCGAAAAGTTCAAGTAAAAGATCAACGTTTCCTAAAACTTTGTTTAAATAAGGATTCATAATAAATAATCGATAAAATTATTTGAACCATTTTATAAAAGGTTGATCCCTTGCTTAAACTACTTTGTGAAACGTTGATCTCTTATTTAACTTTTTTGGAACATTCATCACATATTTAAACTTACCTCCAAACGTTGATCTCCTCCGCTGTAAAGCTTCCCCTCATTTTATATCTAGGATAATTTTTGGAGAAACGACAAATTTTAAACAATTTGTAAAGACTAACGTTTTTCAACAAGATTAGATGAGAACCTTTAGTTGTGATAAATAGGTTCAAGGATTTTGTATGGGCTTGATCATTAGAGCTTAAAATTTTATGTTCAATTCCCTCGAATTTAGAATTAGATTTATAAATGTAATTTCAAATCCTTTTATATCAATTATAATTCCATGTAGGATTATTTCATAAACTTTCAATAATTTGATTATATCATGGTTAATAAAATTGTAAGTATATTCAAACCTTCACTTTGATTTTGACCTAGATGTCTCTAAATTCATAATTATTGATCCTAAATCTTGTTGAAGATAGTGGACCTTGAAGACACCTAAGCCAACCTGCAAAAGCAATACCTAACTAAAGTAAGCATTGGAGTTTATTTTAGGGTGATCATTTTGATATTTATGTTAGTCTCAAGTGGTAGGGAAAATACCTTATTGATAGGAGTGTATATGAGGTTATAGAGGTTTATTTTACAAAAGGGAGAAGTTAGACTATATATAAAGGGAATACCCAACGGATTAAAGTATATCTTACTACTTTAGTCATCTTATCTTAGGTTCTTGGGGGCTTGGAGTAGATGGGATCTTTTGGTGATGATAAGCCGTGGTGGTCGTCTTAGGCCTTTTGCTTGACCCTTCGGATTTATTGTTTTAGGGGCATGGTATAGCCTCATGCATTTAATGTGTAGTAGGTGCCATACAATATGGGTTGCATTCAGCTTCTACGTGGGTGATCGGTTTTCCCAACGAGTACTAAGGAGTTTCAAAGCTTAGGGAGGCACGTACAAAGTTCCCTTACTTGGACTGGGCCACTAACAAGTTGGGCTAAGCCTTAGGTTCGAAATCCGCTACCAACACTGTCCCTACTTCCCCCCTCCCTTTTACCTTCTTTGGGTGCTTGCGAGTGGAGAAAGTCAGCTGTCTCGGCTGGATGGTGAAGGGATTTCGATTTAATGGGGTGGTTAAGCCTCCTAAGGCTTCAATGTTTTGGACTTACGTCGTTTGGCATGGATGGGTTGCTGTACAAAGTTATGCAAATGCTGTGGGCATTTCTAAGGTCAGTTTGCTCAAGGAGGTACTTTGGAGGGGCTATCCCGTCCTGGCCAATGCCCCCCCGGGCACGAAGTATGAAAGGGGCGAGTCACGGTTGAGTAAGGAAGGACAAACTCTGTCGATCGAGGTACTCAGTAAATCTTCCTTGGGGCACTATAGCTTTTCTTGGAAGTAAATGGATTTATTCAACTGGGTTTGGCACTTTAGTAGGTGTGGCACTGCAAGGGTAGGTGTAATGGTGTTCTAAGAATGTCAAGCTATCTTGTCCCGTTATTCAGGCCACACGTATGATCGGAGCCATCTTGTCTTATCAGCCACACCATATGTATGGTTGGGATATGTCAGGTTCTTTGGGATTGTTTTGCGGCTTAAATCTCTCTACTCAATGGCATTAAAGTCCTTTATAAGAGTTTAAGGTGAGTGGGCATTTTCGATTGATCTTCTACCTTTCAAACCGGGGTTTTGCATTCACCATTGCCGCCACAAATTATCCCATGTCCTTTTCGAAAAATTCAACTGTTTTGTTCATGTTGCGAGAGGTTCCCTGTGGCTAGAGAAAACCAGAGTCCATTGCTCCTTACGGTCAATAGCAGTTTACCCATCAAGGGACCGTAGGTTGCATGCCATCCAGGAGTACCGGTTTCACATTTCATAGCAAAGGGATCTTCGCGTTTTTGAATGGTCCCTCGTGGCGCCACTCAGGAGAGTCCAGTCTCATAACTCACTTCGGGAGCTGGCTCATTGGCATGTTGCTCCTCCTTAAGGGCGGTAGAGCAAGTAAAGCAACCGTCTATGGTGTCTGCCATTAGGAGGTGGTTCCTAGTCTAAGAGAGCGATTGTCTTTGTTTCTTAGGGTAGCTGGACCTAGTTGCCCTATCTCAGGGCTCAAGAGCGATGTAGCAGATTCTCCCCCTCTAGCTTGAGGCTCTGGTTTCACATTTCAAATCAAGAGTCTTCCTACGCTACAGGGGCCTGTCATCAACACTTAACCAAGGAAACTTTGGCTTCATATTAAACGTTGGGGGGTTATCTCGATGTGTATGCCATTGCAGGATCGTTTGTAGGTGCGGCGAAGAAACAGCACAACTCAAGGGCAATGGGGAGGGGTGTTGACATCTTGCAATGGCAAGCTTCCAGCGGTCCCTTCTCTTAAGACACCTCTTCCTACCATCTAATCATCCAACTATCTCGAGTTTACGAATCTTTGGGGATGGTTTGACTACATCGAATACCTATATGGCCCAATGTTGATTAGTTTAGTCCTTCCTAAATTGTGAAGATTATGATGGGGGGTGGACCGAGTTGGGTTAGATAGGGCTACCTGCTTGTCTACAAAGGTACCAGCAGGATTTTGCTGTAGTGGAAACATGGAGGACAAGAATGGCAACATATTGCCAAGAAGGTGGTACCATCATCACGATTTGACTCGTTCGATTTGAGAGACAGGAAAGGCACGGGGTACTGGCTGAGGTTTTTGCTAATTTTGTCAAAACATTTCTCAAAGTGTAACTTACTAGTAATGAGGTAGAGACTTTTTAGATAGTGAAGTGTATTAGGTCGAGATGCCGACCTTATCATTATAAGTAGCGCTTGGTGATTTCAAGTGATGGATCTCATTTGTAATTTTGACCTTATGTCGATTATTATCTTAGTTGAGTTTTCCCATTTGTGCTTAGATAATAACAAAAAGAGTAAAATTGTTTAATAAGTATATTAAGTGTGTTGGTCAATAAGCGAAGTATAAGATTTTGTTTTAGAGCTAAATTTAAAAATTAGAACCAAATTTAGAGACAAATTCATAACTTGAATACACTATTAGAAGTTACAAAGTAGAATATTTCATGAAGTTTGTTGGACTTATAATTGATTGAAGGCATAGCTCCACTTGTGAGATATATTTGGGTAATATATTCAATACGTTTCACTAAATTGAACAATTAAATCTATAGGAATTAAGAAAAATTAATCAGATCATGTTAAGATAAGTTTATTTGTACATGGCTTTTCATGATAGCAATTGTATTATAATTTCACAGTTCAATCAAATATTTGTTGGATTTTTCATGAGATAATTAATGTATTCTTAATAAGATAAGTAGAAGATTTTGTGGGATTCAAATTGAAGATTATCTTAAGCTTATATCAAGTTGGATAAGTGAAGCAAGTTTAAGATAAAGATGAATCTTATCCATATAGCAACAAGAATTTCAAATTCGAATTTAGCTGAGAAAAAAAATATTTTGAAGAGGATTAAGTTAAGCAAATCAAATTTTATATATGCATATTTGTACAAATGTTCATCATGAAGACATTCGAAGTTGCAAGTTCAAATTAAAAAGTATCAAGCATCATGGTTTGGTCTTAATTTTAAGGAGATATTCATTTTCAAAAAGAATTAAATTTCTTGAAAGTCATATCAGTGAAATATGAGATGAAACTAGAGCATAGACACAATAATACTTGCAAACTCCATCAAATACAAGAGCAGTAGTATAACGTTCGAATTGAATTGATCAACAAAAGTGATTTAGTTTCCATAATTCTAAGGAACACAACTACTAAAGGCTAAATCAAGATAACTTCAAAATTTTCAAGACTTATTCAAGATTTATTTAAGATTTTAGCAAAGAGATGTTACAGTTGAAGATATAAAAAGAAAAGGAGTTCAAATTTTTAAGACCAAATTGAGTTGCATTTGTTTACTGAAAACTTAATACTTGAGAAATTTTAGAATTTAATTCAAAGACAACACTGTCTATTTCAGTTTTATATTTTGATTTTATCTTGTACTTTCATTGAGAGAATCATAGTATTTAGTCTTCATTTGCTATTACAAACATTATTATCCATGTGATAGGTCTTGTGTTAAAGGAGAGATTCAAAGTTCTATAGATTTATGTATAAGCAAGGCTAGTCTAATGAAACAAATAAGAAATACTTACATTTGTTTTTCTCTTATCGAAGTTACTAAAAAGTAGATAGTGAAACGACAACAGTGAGAAATATTGGGTCCGTAATAGTGGAGTTAGAAGAGTATAGTAGGCATATGGCTAAAGCACTATAGCTCCTATGCCTAATCTTCTCATCCTTACCCTCCTTCATTTTTGTGCTTTATTTATTTTCCATATATTTGTGCCTAATCTTACTAAAGTAATCAAAGGGGACATCTTTAATTTTGTTTTGCAAAAAATTTTAAAATTTTGAAGTTACCAAATCCCCCTCCTCTTGGTTACTTTTGAAAATTCCAATTAACATCAAAGCTTAGCTCTTGATAATCTAGAGTTCAAGATTCATGGCAAAAAATAATATATCTATTGCTACAAATAGTACTCCTTATTTTGATGGTACTAACTTTGCATACTAAAAATGTAGGACGGAAATGTACATTAAGGCAATTGATCTCAATTCATGGGAGATAATCGAATTTGGAGACATTCAAATTGTTACTGATGGAGAGTTAACACTTAAGAATATTAAGAAGAATAATCAGGCTAACCATTAGTTACTATAGACAATATCACCATTTGAGTATTATCTTATTTCTTCTTGTAAGACTACAAAAGACATTTAGGATACTTTGAATAAGACTTATGAAGGAACAACAACAATCAAGAACACTCAGATTAACCTATTGCTTCATCAATATGAATTTGTTCAAGTTTTAACCAAGTAAAAATATACATGATATGTTTAATCGTTTTACAACAATTACTAATGAATTGGCTTTACTAGGTAAAAAGATTGAAGATTTTGATCTTATTCACAAGATACTAAAGATTTTACTTAGATCTTAGGATGATTAGAAAACGATAATTGAAGAAGTTTAAGACTTGACAAAGATGACCATGAGCAAAATAAGAGAAAAGTTGCTTACGTATGAATCTCATATTGAGCACATTAATGAGCCAGAGAGCAAAAAGACAATCACATTTAAAACTCAAGAAGATGATTTAGAAATTGAATCAGAATTAGATTTAGAACTATATGATGATGAGAACATTACACCACTAGCAAGAAGGCTTAATAGGATCCTAAAAAAAAGGGCAAAAAAAAGGGTAAGAAAAAGTTTTTTAATAAATGCTCTTTCACTAATCGTTCTAAGTATGATGCAGGGAAAAATTATAAGGAAGATAAAGAGAAAAAGAAGGTGAAAAAAGAATCGGTGTGCTATGAGTGTAAGAAGCATGAACACATCAAATACGAATGTTCAGTATTATTGAAGAAATTGGAAAAGTACAAGAAGAAACAAAAAGCATTATTGGCCACTTAGAGTGACTTAGATGAATTCAAAGCAGATTAAAAAAAAAATTTAGAAATAAACGAAGAAGATGACTTATGTTTAATGGCTGTCTCTGAGGTAAATTCTGACTTTGATGATGATATTATGCCTTGAAAATATTCAAAAGCAGATTAAGAGTCTTTTAAAAACACTTAAAAGGGCTAATTTGAAGTTGAATAAATAAGATGATAAGATTAAAGCTCTAAGATGTAAAAAGGATGCATTGTTACAAATAAACTCGCTGTTAGTTGATGAAAATGATATATTAAAGAATGATATTGAAGTTTTGCAAGTAGATAATGAAAAATCTTAGGATAACTCAATATAGTTTGGAAAAAGAGAATTTAATGTTAAAAGAAGAAATTAAGGAATTGAAAGTTAGAAGTAATAATTTGTCTTGTACAATAAATACGACCTTTAACGAATTCCATGAAAGTGATAAGAAATTGCAATTGTTGTTATCCTTACAAAGGTTAGATAATTCTAAAAACTGGCTTAGATATAAACATGTTGAAACTTTTAAATCCAGTAATAAAATAGTGTTTATTAAAGGTAAAGAAGTAGATGCTATGGAAACTATTAAAAACGATAATGTGCATGTTAAGGATAAATCTAATGTACAAGGAAATCAGCATAACAAAAGACATACTGATCGAAATAACAAGTATTCATTTAGATGATACATCAGAAGCAGATTTGAATGCTACCAAAGCTAAAATATGAGGAAACAAGAAAATCATAGGTATAGATAATCTAATTCCTATGTTTATTTCTTTTGCAATAGATCTAATCATATTGAAAAAAATTATTTCTATAAAATGAACAAGCTCAATACACTATAAACTAGATCTTTACATAATACGAGCTTGAATTTTACTGGACCCAAGCTAATTTAGGTTCCAAAAAGGAATTAAATGTTTATAGGAACATGGATAAAGATTGAAGGGAACGTGGTACATGGTAGTGGGTGTTAATATCATATGAGTGGTGATGCTTTATTGTTCACAAGTTTAAAGTGGAAGGAAGGAGGCTATGTGAAGTTCGAAGACGATAGTTAAGGAAAAATAATTGTAATTGGTAAAATTGGTCTAACTCCTCATACTATAAAAAATGTTAGACTTGTTGGAGGCTTTAAACATAATTTATTGAGAATAAGCCAATTATGTGACAAGGATCATAAAACGGTGTTTGATAAAAATAAGATAAAGGCTTATGATAAAAATGGTACAAAATTGTTTGAAGGCTATCGAAAGAAGAATATATATCTTGTTGAATCAACTAAAGTAGAAACTGAAAGTTGTTTCTTGGGTATTTATACTAATGCATTTTAACAACATAAGAAGCTTAATCATGTTAATTTTCATCAATTGGATAATTTGTTTAAGAATAATCTTGTGTATAGTTTGCCTAAAATGCATATTAAAGATTATTTTTGTTGTGCCACATCATAAAAAATAAAATGAGTGTTGTTTCACACAAGTCTAAGCATATTATATCAATAAAGAGACCTTTAGAACTCTTACATCTTCATTTGTTTGGTCTTATACGCATATTGAGCTTCAGTGGTAATAAGTAGGGCTTAGTGATAGTAGATGACTTTTCTTAGTATACTTAGATTCTATTCCTATGACACAAAAGCGATGCTTTTTCTACTTTTGAGAAGTTTTCAAAGCAAGTTCAAAATGAAAAAAGCTTTTCCATTATTAGTTTACGAACTTATCATGGAAAAAAGAGCTTGAAAATGATGATTTTGTAAAGTTTTGTGATTAGAATGACATCATTCACCATTTTTAGCTCCTTATACCTTATTGCAAAATGGAGTAGGAGAGCATAGGAATAGAATAATCCAAAAGATTACATAAACATTGATGAATGAAAGTGATGTAGCATAATATTTTTGCACTGAAGTAGTGTCTATATCATGCTATATCATCAATCGTATGTATATAAAACCATTCACTAAGAAAACATTATATGAGCCTTATAGAGGTAGAAAACCCATAGTATTATACTTTCATATGTTTGGTTTTACATGTTTTATTAATAAAACAGGTCTTAACCTTGATAAGTTTGAGGAAAGAGCAGATGAAGGCATGCTCGTAGGATACTCCTTAAGTAATAAAGCATATGGTGTATTTAGTAAGGTTACTAAAACAGTTAAGGAATACATAAATGATAAATTCACTGATGAAATCAAAGTAAATGATTCAAATGAGAAAGCCAAAGGTAAGAATGAAAATGTATAGCAAAATTATACTAGAGAACCTAAGGTACAATGTTCATTAGAATCGAAATCAGAAGCAAATCTAAAGTCATAATCAGAAGCAAAAGCAAAAGAAAATTCAGAGGCTAGATTAGAACCTACTTAGGTAGTACATGAGCCTTATGGAATAATCAGGTTTAAAACTTATCATCCACTTGAATAAGTGATAGGTAATATTAATGTTGGAATTACAACTAGAGCTAGCTTGAGAAATATTGAAAACCATTTTGCCCTATTATTTGAGTTTGAGCCTAATACTGTTGATGAAGCTTTGTTTGACAATAGCTGGATAAATGCCATGTAAGAAGAGTTAATTAAGTTTCAAAGAAACTAGATATGGACACTTGTTCCTATACCTAAAAATAAGTCTATCATAGAAACAAAGTGGGTATTTAAGAATAAGTTAGATGAGCATGGTAAAATTATTAGGAATAAGGCAAGATTGGTAGCTAAAGGCTACTTATAAGAAGAGGGAATTCATTTTGATGAAACATATGCTCTACTTATTAGGTTAGAGGCAATTAGACTTCTAATTGCTTTTTCTTGTTATAAAGGCTTTAAGTTATTCCAAATGAATGTTGAAAGTACATTTTTAAATTAATACATTAAGGAAGAAATTTATGTTGAATAACCTCTGGGGTTTGAAAATCCATTTAAAGAGACTTATGCGTATAAATTGAGAAAAGCCTTATATGGATTAGAACAAGCTCCTAGGGCTTAATATGAAAGAATAAGTGACTTTTTAATTAAGAATGGATTCTAAAGGGGTAAGGTAGATATAACCTTGTTTCTTAAACATTATGATAATGATATTCTATTAATCCAAATATATGTTGATGGCATTATTTTTTGATCTACTAATGAGTCATTTTACAAGGATTTTTCTAAGCTTATGTAGGTTGGGTTTGAAATGTCATTAATGGGTGAGCTGAACTTCTTCCTTGGACTCTAGATAAAGCAAACTAATGATGGGATCTTTGTGCATAAAGAGAAATATACTAAGCAAATCTTAAATAAGTTTGGTATGGAAAATGTCAGAGGCATATCTATACCCATGGCGTCCTTAACCAGGATAAATCTTGATGATGCAGGTAAGAAAGTTAATGAAAAGATTTATATAAGTTTGATTGGTTGACTATTATATTTAACTGTATCTGAACCAAATGTATTATCTAGTGTGTGTATCTGTGCACATTTTCAATCTAAACCAACTGAAACATACCAATCAACTGTGAAAAGGATTTTCAAGTATACATCTTACACAACAAAGTTAAGAATCTAATATCCAAAGAATCAAAACTTTAATTTGATTTGCTACTCCAATGTTGACTATGTTGGATGTAAGAGAGATAACAATAGTACCTTAGGTACTTACCAATTTCTAAGGGATAATTTGGTTTATCGGTCTTCTAAGAAACAAAATTCCGTGACCCTATCTATAGCTAAAGCTAAGTATGTTTCAATTGGCAATTATTAGGCTCAAATTTTGTGGATTAAAGAACAATTATCTCATTATGGTCTTAATTTGAGAAATATTCCAACTAAATGTGATAATACAATTGCAATCAATTTGACCAAGAATCCAATGTATCGTACTAAATCTAAGTACATTGAGGTAAGACTTCATTTCATACATGATCATGTTAACAATGGTGCTATAAATATTGAATAGGTTCCAACTAATAATCAATTAGCTGATTTTTTCACATAATCCTTTAATAAGACTAAATTTGAGTTTATTAGAAATGAAATTGGTGTTTGTTATCCATTTGCATAATATGAATGAGTAGCATTCATGCAAATCTTTTATAATGATGTATATTTTGCAAATTTTCATATATGTGTCAAGATTTGCTTTATTTTTTTATGTGTGCTTGATAATTTCCTATGGTTAATTATTTTTCAATTTCTAAATAAAATTTATTGTTGTATTTTAGTGTAAATTAATATACTTATAGCTAAATAAAATACTGTATATATCAAATTCATTAATATGTGTAAAAATTAAAGGACACTTAATGTTACAGATTTTTTAAAATCATTTAATTATATTATATTAATTAGTTATTAATATCCCTCTTTTATAGTTGAAGCTCATTTAATGAGCTCCCTTAATTTTCTCCTACATTAGTTGAACGTGATCAGCTTAAAAATCATCATTTCTCCTCTTTCAATTGAGTTCTCCCTACATCCAGTAACATTCCATCTTTTGTAATGGCTATGTCTCCATTTTTTCTTCCTGATTGTGATCTATTCCTCCATAACATGATAACATTCATACACGACTGGTTTTCTGTTTCTTTAAATTCCTATGTTTCTCGATTGAAAACCACTTCATTTGCTTACTCTACCTCTCTCTCTTTTCCTCTCTCATACATCAACACTGTCCATTTCATGCTCTTTCTAATTTTCTTTCATGGCTCCAATAAAATCCTCTTCTTAATCTCAAAACCAAGAAAGACCTAAAGAATTTAAAAGAAGACCTATATTCTCTAGTAGATGAGCCTTTAAATTGTGATCAAACCCAACTTCAAGAACCTCAAAAACCCAATTCTAAAAACCTTAATCCTAACCCTAACCCTGAACAATCTGAGATCATAACTAAAGGAAAGGGAAATTGTGATAAGGTTAAGAGTTCCTCAAGTGAGGAAGTTGTTGAAACAAGAGAGGAGTCTGAACAAGAGTTTGAGGATGATGAAGAAACAAAAGAAGAAGAAAATTCCATGAGTGAAGAAAATGGTACTAAGTTGGAACCACATTCAGAACTACATGCAAAGTCGAATCTAGAATATAAACTAGAAGTAGAGACAATTGTTAAACTTCTCTAACAAATTAAGGCCAAAAAGAAAAAGGTAAATCTTAGAACTTTGTTTGTTTCATCTTCTAAGCAACGACATTGCATAGAGCCAAGCATTTTTGAGTTTGAATATTTCTAAAAGAATGGCTTCTATTAGGATGAATTTTTATATGTCTTGGCGTGTATAAACATTTGTAAAGTAAAAACTGTTGTATTTGGAGAATTGTTGATTGAATTCTATGACAATCTTGATATGGATCAAAGAGATACATGGTTACCCAAAGTGAATGGATAGAAAATTGAAATTTCGAAGGATGGTATTCAAAAGTGTTTAGAATTCCTAAGATCAACAATGATAAGAAGTTGATGAAATGGACTAGAAGACAAATTTTTGAGGAATTAAATCAGGGTGAAAGAATGTGGTCAAGAAAGGAAGTTAGTATCCTTAACTTTAGGCTAATTGTGTGGGTGTTGGACAAAATGGTTATTAGTTGTATACTTCTAAAGAAAGGAAGTACAAATATTTCAAAAGAAGATACCATGGTTATTTAGCCATGCTAAAGAAAAAGAAATTGGATATTGTTGCACAAATTCTTAGGCATGCATTCATGACTAAGAGAAAGAGGCTGTATGGCAATTTGCTAATGAAGCTGTTCGAATATAAGAAGGTTAAGATTCCAAAGATTACAAAGAAGGAGATACCCATTAGAGTAATAGGTAGAGATCACTTTAATTACATAAGTATAAATGTGAAAAAAAAATGTAGTATGTTGATGACTAAGCGTTCTATGCGCATGATAGGCATAAAAAAAAAAAACAGATTACCTAAATCATTATTTAAGGGGGAGTTATCAGGAGCAGTTTCAAAGTCTGATTCAGAACTTAAAATAGAACCAAAAGAAAAGGTCAGCAAAAAGAGAAAAGGCAAAGAGATTTTTAGGGGAAAGAAGAAGAAGTTTAAGAAGGATTTTAAACTTAGAATGAAGGAAGTTTGAGATCAAGGAGAAGTAAAAGGTACCTAAATTAGAAGATGATTCAAAATCTAATCAGAAACAGATTTGAAGGAAGGACTTGGTGAAACTTCCAAGGAAAAGGTAGTCTCAGGTAAAGTAATTGAACACATGATAGAGGATGGGCTCGCTAATAGCCAATGCCTTCCTTGGCACGAGCACATAGCCTCGTAGTAAGGTCATGGTATAACGGACAAGCTTGCCATTTACTTGAGCACACTTTAGTATCCTCTGTGATGGGCTTCGCTCGTTAAACCTTAGTCTTGGCAAGAATCAGGTGTTAATACTTATCAGCCTACTCTCTTCAATGTTTGAGGCATAAGGAGAGTAATCAGTGTAAGGCGATTAAGCTAAGGCTATGCTGTCTATCCTTTCTAGTAGAGGATCAGTTCTACTGCTTAAAGTCGTGACAAATAGTGCCTTTGGTTAGATTCATTTCCCCATACACTGAGTTATTATGTAATTGATGTGACTAGTGAGTTACTCAATGTGTCATGATGGTTGTCCTTAGGAAATGCAATATTCATTGATGGTTTGTAAAGAGTGATTTCACGCACTGGGGTGATCCGTTGTCAAGCCATGTCATGGATATGTGCATAAGGATCAATTAGGGCATTTAGTTGAGGGAGTAAGGTACGTGGATAGCTGAAGTTTAGCGTATGTCTTTTTATAAGTTTGTGCTCCGAAAGTGGGAGAAATCGTTTGCATTCTCCCCTTATTTTTCTATTTAAAGGGGGGTTGGGTCTTCATTTTTCACTTTACTTTGCTTACTTAGAGGAGACTCTGCCAAAATTTCTGCTCGCGAGTTAGTTACTTTTTCTCTTCTACTTCCATTCCTTGTTAATCATTTATGATGGTTGATCATAACATGATCGATAGTCAAAGTGAGTCTTCTTATCCTTCTATTTTAAGGGAAGGAGATGAAGGTTGCAAAGGTTCATCTTGAACAAGTAGTGATAGCCTTATTCCCCCCCCAAATGGCGGTGATAGTAGCGACGGTGATAGGAGAAGAAGATGGAGTGATACTATCTTGGGAGGAGAGGAGGGAGTGTACGCAGCAGTGCCCTCGTCATGTGTACACATCGAATGATGAGGAGGACAAAGTTGGGCAGTTGTTATGGACAACTAATACAAATGAGCATGCATATGCCTGTGTTCCTTACATGGTGAGTGAGGAGAAGTTAAGTCTGGTCAGTTGAGTAGTGGGAGAAGTGCTTAGGTGGCGAGTGGAGGTGCTTATGGGTGGGCAATGGGCATATGATATAAGGGACGACCGATCATTTGGTATTTATGCGAAGCTGTTTGAGCTCGGTCTTCGCTTCCCTTTCTTAGAGTTCTTTTTGGAGTTCTTTATATACTTTAAAGTTGCTTCAAGGTGTCCTAATGCGAAGGCCTAGATTCAGTTGCTCGTGTTTGAGGTGCTGTGTATTTGGGAATTAAAATGACTGACTATGCAACTATTTAGACACTTCTTCCATGTAAAGAGGGTAGCCAATGAGTGGGTACATGTAGCTATTTAAGGTAAGGCTCTTAAGTATTTTTTATAAACCATCGAACAAGGTTAAAGGATAAAAGGAGTTCTTTTATTGTGTTTAAGCTCCTGAGCCATTAGATTTCCTAATCGAGTGGAGATGGCCTATTTGGGGTAGGAAGTTGAAGGTTTTGGTAGATGAGGTTTAATGATTAGCTTCGAGTGCTTGAATCTGGAGGGTTAAAAAAAACTTAATCCTTTATTGATATGCTAGAAGCATAAGAATGGCACTCCGTTGTTTAGGATGGAGATAGGTATTTGCTGTATTTAGCCAAGGAAGGGTGGTTGGTTTTAAGTTGCATTACGTTGCCTCGTCATTAGAGTAGGGGACATCTGGTTGCTCATCCTTGGCTTAGTAGGTGTGTTATATTTGTTTTGCTTTATTTTCATAATCAATTCATTGGTTCTTTTGTAGCTTTGGAATTGGCTACGAAAAGGGTAAAGGGAGAAGCTTTTCGCTGTGTGAAATAGGTAGCTCAAGAGCAATGCTAGGCTTAAGAAGAGAAAGTAGCCTATGCTAGAGGGGGAGGGGGAGACTTCATGTTACCCTTCCAAAAAGTCAAAGAAAAGTAGGAGGTAGCAAACATTTCCTATGGTTATACAGTAAGGCAGTGGTGATGTGTTGATAAGAGTGTTGTTTATGACATTGGGGTTAGGCTAGAGTACATTTAAAGGGGGTTTAGTTTAGGAGGTTCAAGCCAAGGTTATAGTTGCTGTACAGGCCCCCCTAATAGATGCTGCTTGGGTAGAAATGGAGCAAGAGAGCTCGGAGTGAACCCCTAAAGATGCTGCTGCATATGCCATTGAAATCCTCAACGACGAGGATATCTAGCCTCTAGTCCTTCGCGGGAGGTGGGTAGCCCTTATTCAGCTTGCAAATTGGCCCATCCAAAGGTTTAAGCAACTATAAGCATGGCGTGGGCAACTAGTTGCAGGTAGGAATGACTTGGAGGCCTTAGTAGAATTGTTGAGGTGGCATAATGAGGTAAGCTACTCGTATGTTTTTGTTGATGTGTTTGGCTTTAG
This sequence comes from Lumnitzera littorea, assembly GCA_024138015.1. Taxonomy (NCBI): domain Eukaryota; kingdom Viridiplantae; phylum Streptophyta; class Magnoliopsida; order Myrtales; family Combretaceae; genus Lumnitzera; species Lumnitzera littorea. Next base: position 109,484,060 of record JAMXBB010000005.1, on the reverse strand, counting down.
TTTGATTATTGATTGTGTGTTGTGCTTGCAGTTGTATGATTTGCTAGATTTCATCCTTCCTTACAACCAGTCATAACTTCAGTTGGAGGCAAATCAGGCTAAGGTTGAGGTTGAGAGGCTCTAGAAAGGAAGAAAAAGGTAAACAATGACTTAGCTATCACATTTAACGATTTGGAATGCGAGCAAATGGAGCTCCTTGGGCAAGTGGGTTGGCTAAAGGATGAGATGAAGAGGATCGAGGAATCCAACAAAGTTACTGAAGATAAGTTGATTGTCGAGCCAAAAGCTAGGGGAGAAGAGTTGGATAATGTGTGAGCTAAGTTTGCTAAGAAGGAGGCTGAACTATTAAAAGGGTAGAGGTTGGCACCTGAGGTTAGATGGGATATTTTCCTTGAAATCTTAGATGAGCCCTTAATCAAGAATATGCCTGATGCGAGTTTGTCCTTCCTAAATTGGCTAAGTGAACTTGAGGTTGTTGTTGGAGGTAGGCTGGGTGATGAATCGTCTGGTGACTTGTCAAGAGCTTCCAACAGTGGCTCGAATACGAGCTTTAGGGAGGGAGGTGGTGATGGAGACAATGGGTAGTAGCAACAGCAGTAGGTTAAGGATGTTTAGGAGCAACTTTAAACTTTTTCCTTTTTGATTGTAGATAGTGTGGGTGATGTACGCCCATTTCTGATTTATGTATTCTTATTTTGGTGGGTTGAGGTGCTGATCCCCCATTATGTAATTGTTGAAAACTTGAATGAATGAGATCTTTCATAATTGTCTTTGATTTCATATTTCTTTTCCCTTAGTCGCTGCTTCTTTTATTTTTACTATCGCTGTATGCATAAACTCCATTCACTTTTTGTTTAAGTCTTTTATACCTAAGATAAGGTTTCCTAGGTAGGCAGGTATAACTTGTTCCTATGCAAAGTTACCTAAGTTCCTTATCCCTAAATAAGAGGTTTATACTTGCTCACTGGTATTGCCTAATTTTTGTCTAAGTGTTTTATACTTGTGATGATGTTTTCTCATAAGTTGATGTATCCTATCTCTCGAGCAAATTATGCTCATTTAGGTTCTTGTGAGGGCTCATCATCATAGGGCAACGAGTCTACTAGAGTAGATCTTATGGTAACGTCACGAGATCTCCTTATTAGGGTAATTTTTATAGGGTGGATCTTTGCTAACATAGGCTATCTTCTTGATAGAGTTTATTTTGAGCAGCATGTGTTCTTAGTAGGTGGATTACCTTGGGGCAAGGTGCCTTATAGAAGAAATTTAATGATTGTACGATACATCATAAATCCATTAAGTGTCACTTAGGTTCCCAACGTATTAGGGTTATATGATAGCCAACACATGTATGGTTGGGGATGTCCTATGGCTCCTATATAATGGGTGTGTGGGTCCTTACTTTGTCATGCCAAACACCCAAACAACTTAGTGGGGTTAGATGAGAGTTAACATGAGTGTGTCTAGGGTGATCTTATTGAGGGATAGAGTACTTGAGTTGGGGAGGGGGTTTTCCTTGACCTCTTCTTTGGGGGTATGATCGTGAGGCATGGACAGTTGCTTGACGGGGTGGTGGGTGGCTCCTAAGATGTGATTGGGAGGTGTATGTAGCCTTTAGGTCCTCCCTTCTTTTTGCCCCAATAGTAGTGAGTGAAAGGAGGTAGGGGGAAGGGGCTTGGATGTTACCTAATGCTTATTCGTAATAGTTTCATTGTGGGGGCACTTATCTGTAGGAGGTTCTGGGTAGTTCTTATACGTATTATCCCTAATGACTTCAAGTAGGCAAGGGTGGCAGCGGAGGGGGTCTTTTCTCCACCTTAACTTGTTAATCGAGGTGGTTATGGGGAATTCTCTTGTAGATACCTCATTTTTATCATTTGAATTAAATTTTTTTTTTTAATCTAGAAAAAGGGTTCTTCATAAAAATTAAATTAAAAATTTTTGTTTAGCTATAGGTCATTTTTAGGAAACTTAAATTAAGGTCATGAAATTTTTTGGACCTCATTTGGGATCAAATTAATTTATTAATGAGTTTCGATCCGTTTAAGTCTTAATTTTAGAATAAGTTAAGGTTTAGGGTTTTATTTGTCCATTTATTTCTTTTTAATTAAATTTAATTATTTACAAAAAACAAAATAATAAGGATTCGTTTGGAACGCAATAGGGCTAAAAGCCTCGTACATTTTAAGTAAAAAAGGCCTTAACCATCCCAAGCCCAGGTACGCATGAGTGCTGAAGAATTTTGTCGCTAAATGCATTGGCTTGATTGGGCATGGGTTATGTGCTTTGCATGGGTTATGTCCTTAAGTCTTTGTCAAGAGGAATGATCTAAAGTTGAAGAAAAATTTTAGGTTTCTAATCACCTAAAATGAATCAAATCAAATCGTTATTGTTTTTAAATAGATTTTGTAGAATCTTGATTAAATAATTGTGGAAAATCACAAATTTAAAATGATAATGTTAAATCTGATAAAAGGAAGATTTGTTAGGATTCAAATCTAGATTGGGTTTTATCAAGATGGATTTGAAATAATCTGAAATCAGTTAGAATATCAGTTAGAATATTTGATCTCGAAGGCTATATATTTGAATCGTACTACAAAGAATTTTTCGAATCCTTTCTTCATCAGTAAACGTTCCGACACCACCATCAACCGCGACCCCAAGCCCATTCATTGTTGTGTTCCAACACAGATTCAACATTGACCCACATCACTCTACTACGCAACTGCACAACCAGCCCCAACACAGTCATTCGCATGCCATCATCGAGCATCTTCACTGCAACAGCAACTTTAAAACTACATGTCCCACTCCACTGACCAACTTACTGTCGCAACCACCCCAAAAACACACACTCGCCATCACCGACGACCCAGCTTCAGTCTAAGACCGATTGCTCTCTCTCTACTCGACCTTAACCTAACAATACATAACCGCATCCCATCGCTACGCGTACAGTTACAGCATACTGCAACAATAATCCTCGACTGACCACTCCTTCTCACTCATGTGACAATTCAGATCTCTGATCAACACCCTATCTCCGTTAACCCTGATGCCACTCCTTGACCCTAACACTCATCTCAGCCGTACTCATCTAAGATACATACACACTATATTCAATAGCATACAACCTCAACTCGATGGCCAATCACACCACTGCGACAACCACAGCCAACCCCGTAACCCTGCAACCACATACACACAGCCCGACATCCACCTGACCACTCTCTTTCAACGCCCAAGATACGGTTAGCAAAGCCATGACTGGAACCGAACCACTCACAATAGCCACTGTTTAACCATCCCATAAAACACCACAAAATCCCAAGGCGTGGTGTTTGAACATCCTTTCGTCAATCATTTAGTCATAAAAATTCGATTTCCTCTTTATTTTGGTGATTGGTTCATCTGGAGCGAAGTGATTCTTATTGCTGCTTGTTGTGTTTGAACAGGAACCGACTCGGTCACTACTCAACCAGATCCAACCTAGCTTGCTACTTAGTTTAGACTGCTTGCGGATTGCGAATTCCTGTCCAGCCCTTTTTTTCCTTGTTTTTTATTTTATTTATTTGTTTTGTTAGTTATTTATTTGCAAATAAAAAGTAAAAAAAAAATGCCTTTTAATAAAAGTGTTTTTTTAGCCTTTTTGGATTTTTTTTTTTAAAAAAGGTTAGTTAAGAAAATATGTTTTATCACCTAGAAATTTTTTTTAAAAAAAAAAAGTTAATCAACCCTTTTTAAAAATTAGGACCTTTTTTTTTCTTATCTAAATTAGAGCCATTTTAGAATTTTTTTAGTAAAAAATAAATGGATTAAAAATGTAAACTGGGTGGATTTTGAAAATTAAAATGAATCAATTCACCATTGTTTTGATTAATGGATATATAGGCACCTCCGAAGCAACGTAAAATTTATAAGAAGTTTTATTTTTCCATTTTTTGGTAAATTATAATTTGAATTCCCCATTTTTTTGTAAAATAAATACAATTTCATTTATCTGCTGGTGAAACTTTGTTTAAAAAAAAAGGATAATTTTGAAAACTAAACCTAATTTCAAAAAATTAATAGTGATACTCATTAGAGTTTAATAGATAATCCTCAAATTCGAAAATCTCTTATTTTTTTTAAATCGATTTTATTAAAGATTGGTAGTTAAGTTGTAATTAATCTACTCAATTGATTACAACTTAATTCTTTTCTTGACTTTACTCAAGTAGCGATTTCAAAAGTTTTCTTCCATTTAAAAAAAAAAAACCGTTCTAAGTGAGGGTTAATATTAAATAGGTTAGGGTTTACTATTAATTAAAAAATGAAAAGTAAAAATATTGAAAATTAAGCTTGACAGCTTGGTAACTTTGCTAGGGGGCCAGTTACTTGAGTTTTCCAAAATTAGCTAACCTACGGGGTTTATCTTGATGGAGGACTGAGTAGGCACCATTTGGGTTTGATCTAAAATCCAAAACAACCCAAATGGAATTATGGTAATTAAGTTATGGGACCCCTGACCTACAGCCGAGCCCAAAAACTAGAGGCGTAAGCACGACAAATTCTTATGTTCTAACCGACCTCTGTAGAGGTCGAATACTTACTTACTGAGTCACCTCTAATGTTGTACCATATGACTACCTTTTATTCTGTAGCATGTCAAGTTGACAATTATTCTCTATTACTAAGCTGCCCAATCACTCGACATTATCCTTATCGAGAAGATGAGAGAGAGAATCCGGACTGATTAAACCATCCTTACTTGGACAAGTCCATCTATTTGTACTTTTTTTCTGCATCTCCTAACGACCTCGCCAATGCCGTCTCGCCACGTATACAGTATCACATGTACAATCTGTAGCACCAATGATTATTTTCTTGTTTATTTATCTTTGCCCCTTTGTAACATGTACGTTACCCCTTTAGGAAATGTTCTTTTTATCTTTTCTCCTTTAGGCAAGTTGCCTTAGTTTGCGAGTATAAATACCCCTGTATTTATAGTTAGAAGATCATCAGATTACCTTCAATACAATTGAGTACTTTTCTTCCTTACGTAAACACTATTGTTTACTTTCGGTATCACTCTTATCCTTTCCCTTAAGCAAGGTTAGGTGGCGAGTAATTTCATTGGACTAATTTGTGCATTATATTGAATTGTGTTGTGAGTTCTCGAAAGTTCCATTGGTGTGTCATATCCTTTGGAGTTATTCATAGGTTTTGCTTACTATTTTCATTCTTCATTTCTTACTCTTTTCGTACTTTTTTCTATTAACCCTTTTCGAGTTTTCTGCAAGCGTGAACCTATCTAGCAACCAACCTTGTATATTCTTGGTCACGATTCACATTACCATATTTCTCTCATTTAATTGAGCAAGCCTCACCAGTTTTAGTAAGGTAATGATGGTAGGATGCAAGATTGAAAGCGCTATCTCCTCCAATAAGCTTCAAGAACCGTTAGATAGAAGACCTTTCACCTTATCTTTCGTTTCTAGACTAGTAATCAACAAGCCCAAAGAATCTACAGTTAGCATGGTAAATTCAAATGTTAGACCAAATGCTTAAGTTTCTTTCAGGAAAAATCCACCTTTGGTTCAACATCAGTTCAGAAATTAACCTTAGGTTAACTAGGCCTACAGACAGTTTATCAAAATACCAATACCTTTAAGTTAGGTTTTTGAGAAGTTGCAAAAGGATATCTTGATTTAGTATGATCACCCTAATGAGCGATATAAGCTGAATTTATGATCCTAATTAGAAATGCGAGTATCATTGTGGGCAGGTAGGGCACTTAATTGATGCATATCGGAGATTGAGGAATATGATTCAAGACTTAATAAATGAAGGGTTAATGCAGTTAGACTTTATGGAAGCCCCAACTTTGAACGTTAATAATAACTTCCTACCTAACCACGGCCTAGTTATTGATATGATTTATGAGGATTTCACCATCAACATGATCAATCCAAACAAGAAACCTAAGGTTTTTGAGTAAGCGAATATGCCCTAAAAGCTAAGAGGTACACTTTCTATGTATTAGTAACACTAAGAAACAACACAGCTGCCCCATTTAATTATCAGGTAATAAATTAAGAGAAGTCAAATTCTTTGGTAGGAGAATTACTTGATTTGGAAGGGTCTATCACCCTAGGGAGGAGCTTAAGAAGAAGAGCGTACTAAAAGAAGCAAATGACAAAATGGCCAAACATGTGGAAAGGCTATTTGCCTTTACCAAAATGATCAAATCGACTAAGCACAAGATAATAGAACAACTCGTTAAGACTCCGGCATAAATATTGTTAGTGGGTTTGTTGATGGCATCCGAACCACATAGAGAGACTTTATTCCACACCTTGAGGGAGGTTAAGTTCCTTAGTGAAATGCCAACTGAGATGATGGGGCTAATCACCAATTCCATCCTTATTATAGATGAAATTTCTTTTCTAGTAGAAGAATTAGGAGAAGAAGGTAATCAGCACACGAAACTACCTTTTAGAATGATAAGGAGTAATGATATAATCATTACTAGAGTACTCATCAACAATGGATCATCGTTGAATGTTTACCCGCTTGCTATCTTGGATCCTTTGTGATCAACTTCATTTTACAATAGTAAGGGCCTTTGATAGGTCCAGAAGAGAGATTATATGGGAGGTAGACTTACTTGCAAATATCAACCCTCAGAACTTTAATATTTGATTCTAGATTTTAGACATCTCAAGATTTTTTAACTTACTCTTAGGAAGACCCTAGATTCATGTAATAAGGGCTATACCTTAAATCCTATACTAAAAAGTGAAGTTTATCTTGAATAGCTAGGTGATTACTGTTGATAGGTATTTTTTAATAATTATTATGTGGGCTTATATTAGTTGGCCTAATACTTAAGCTCGGTTAAGTAATTCAATCTGGGCATAATTTTTATTGACTCACTATAAATACTAGGCAAGACACTTACGTAAAGGACCCTCTCATTTGTTCTCTTACTCTTATAATCATTAGACAATTATACTCATACATGATAAGAGGGTTGATTTAAGCATCAGAATAGTCATTTCGGAGTATCCTCTTGTACTCCTCATGGTCGTTTTCTTATTTTGCAGGTGTCTGCACATTGAAACGAAAGTTACTTGTCAACAATTGGCACTATCTATAGTAACAGGTAGGAACGAGTAGTTTGTTCTTCACATTTTTGAGGATTTATCAAAACTTTGTGGTGATATATTTCTCTCATTTTACAGATGTTTTTAGAGAGTATTTGATTTGAGTTTACGGTTTCTTAGAGTGGTTTCTTCACCTTAAACACCATGTAACGCCATATGAATTTTTGGAGTTACGGAATTGGATAGCATTTTCCCAAAGTCACGTAGTAAGACATTTTTCTTTTGGTGGATGCTTTTGAATCTGGTATGTGGTTCTTTCTTCCATACTTTGTCTCCAAATCTGGACAAAATTTGGCCATTCGGGTTCCTTTTTTATATCTTTATGGCCCTTAACTTTCTGAGTAAAAAGAAAGACTCTTCTAAGAAAGTGGATTTTTCATTCCTTGACAGCCGCTCTTGCACTTTGAAATTGGAAATCACCATGCTGTGTTCACTTCTACAAAATGCATGAGACTGAAAAAGAAAAAAAAAAAAAAAGGAAGGGGAGAGATGGTGGTTGTTTCTTTCAAAAGTGTAACCATCACAATTTCATCTTTTCACGGTTAATAACCGTTTTCCTCTTGCAAGTTTATGTGTTCGAGTGACTGTAACTTTATCTTTTTGTGGTTTGTAACTGTCACTGTTCGGTTGGTAACTGTAACCTCGTGTACTGTAAGAGATTGAGTAACATTAATCTGGCCGAGAAAGGTCACGCAAACTTCGGTTTATTTCAGCAGCCATGGCTGAGTAACTTTAGCCGAGTTCCATCTCACATTAAACTTTGGTCTATGCCGAGCAAGTGCTGCCGACCAATGGCAATGGCCGAGATGCAACGCTTGTCCGATTCATTTAAAGTCGCCAAGTTCCATGGTTGAGCAGTCGACGTAGCTTCCCTACTCGCCGAATTCCGTAACAGCAAACAAGCCGAGCTTCTCAACTGAAATCATGGTAGAGTGACCATTTTATAAGACATACGACGTGGCCAAGCTATCGTGAATGGCTGCGGAGCAATCAGGTGCTCGTGCCAAGTGACGTGTGTTGCCACAAGGAAGTGAATTGGAACCCTCTTATTTGCAGAAAGAGTAAACAACGAAGACCGGGCCAAGTCGGAGCTGTGCCGGCTTGTTCCATCACAGAGCGCCAAACCGAACTGTATCAGTCATACTCTAAAGCCAAGTTGTTCACCTACCGTACTACTTGAAAGGATGCTCAAATTGCTCTCCTTGATAAAAAATCCGAAACACTTGCTGGGAACATAAGCTGAGCTGCTGTTCATTACAATATAGCCATACCGAGCACACTGAGTTGAGATGGTCAAAATGGCGGTAGTAGCTTGAAGCTGTCCAACCATAACAGCAGCTCCAAGCGCCCGTGAATAGCATACAAACAGCTCATGTTGTACGACCGGGTAAAGGAGTTTGTTGCGCCCATCCACAACAAAGCTACCTTTCTTTCTAACTGACCTTCCATATCATAGCTCTGCACAAGTGGCCGAGCTACACCAAGACAGCCAACGCACCAAAGTCGATCAACACAGCAACAGCCCAGCACACACGCATATAGCAGCTTGGTTATAGACCTGAATTTCCTTTTTATCAAGTTGCAACCCCAACAAATACTTGAGTTGCCGAGAAGATAAGTCAAGCAACTCTTGTCGAGTTGTTTCTGAACTATCATGCACACGGTAGTCCATGGCCGAGAAACTCTTGTCAACTACCCATCTACGTGCTGAACAGGACATTAGCATCCGAGAAAGAGGTGAACCAAGTATCCAGTATCTCCAACTTCTTCTACCGTTGATAAATTCCAAAGCGGAGTTGCTACTTGGTGACCGACCAGGGCTGAAAACTGAGCCTACATGCGGTACCAAACTTCAAGATAAAGTTACTACATGCTGAGCACTCGCTTCGACAAGAGCTAAGATGAGTAGGCTTCTATGCTTACATATTCGCCAAGTATACAACACCTAATGGACTTGAACACCTAAGTGGTGTTGTACATTATGGATCTGGGCTCTTCACCGCTTCAACTGTCTCGAATAATACAACAGTGAAGCTCTGAAACACCAAGGTAAAATTGACATAGTTCACCATGTCAAGTTATACCTCACATTACTGATCAGCAGTCGGCAACGTCTAATAGGGGAGCATCTCATTTACTGAATTACTTAATTTTCTTTAAGTTGCTATCGAGAGGATTGCACTCTAACCAAATAAAAGCATTGCAGTATTGTTACGTGGTGGAGCAAACCCCATTCGATCTAGCTGCCGAGTTGTTCATCTAAAGCCCAAAGAGTTGAGCTTCTTTACTCGAACACAAGCCCGACCTCCAAGCTCCTTTGTTGGTTTTATATGGGATTAAAGAAGCACGTAGTTGAATTACTCAGCCTTCAGTATCAATTTCACATTGCAATGTTCGTGATTAATCTATCTGTTCATGGCAATGCTTAAAGCAAATTCTTCCTAGTGGCACCTCAAAGATAACCAAGACTGAGCTTGCACTGGACGAGCTCCACTTAAATTACAGCAAAAGTTTTAAACTTCGTAGTCTGAGCCGCACTGTCATAGTAAAGTTTTCAAGCTATAAATCCCTATGGCTGATTTATTCGACCAACAAATTAAGTCAAGTGCAGGTCAAGCAGATTTTAGTGCATCAAAGAAGTTCCAACCAGCAATTAGCCGTATTGAGCCCTTGCACATGTGTCGACCCGAGTTACACGTGGCTGATCTGACCTCCGAGCTCTTTTTGGCTAAGTTGTTTCTCCAAGTCTAGATTCCAGTGGGATCAAGGCTCTACATTGCGTTGTCGAGCCAACTAACACGATAGATCTTGGCACCCACTGGGTGTTACTAAGTTGAAATAAAATCGGAAGGATAAGGACAGTGTTGGAACTAAGCAGCATTGCCTAAGCTCCAAGCGCTCTATCCACCATAGCATGTACAGTTTGGGCTTGACATGTGGATGTAATCTCTGAAACAGTCCAGCTGTCCTAGAATTATTGAGGCACTATGCAACATTGCTCGTTCCTTAGATTATCGGTCATGTTTGGCTATTGACTGCCTTCTTTGGATCCTTTCAGATCCAAACATGTGCGGTAAGGTGATTGATAAAACGATACCTACATCACTGAATCTTGCCAAAATACCACACATCAGGGCCTAATCACATGCTCACTCCTATTGGTAAAATATGAGTAAAACTCCATCACTGCCATTTATGATTCGTTCAATCATATATTTTTAATATGTGCCTATATTGTACCTCGTGCTGATTACTTATCAACATTTACTCTTAATTCATGGATTTCGTATTTAAGTGTATTTATCTATATGGTGATCCATGATATGAACTTTTCAACAAGTTTGATAATGAGAAGTATCGACTATTCGGTACTTGTAACGACTTATTCAGTCCTTTATAGACTCCTTTTTACCTCCTTTGGAGACCAATAGGGAAACTCAAAAACAAACGAAGGCTAAAGAAACGCCCTCTGCCTTAAGCCTACACGAACATAATCCACTAACAGGTTACTCCTCAATAGCTCTAAGTCCTACACATTAAAGATAAGAAGTTGGTATAAACTTAATTGCTTTAAGTAGAATTAATAGACAACGAGCCATTTAAAAGCCCTAAGTTGTAAAACGGTGATAAATAAAATACTTTAAGTCTTATAACTTGCATGGATGACAAGTGAATAAGGCTAAAGTCCCACATGTTAATGGATTAAAGGCCAATTAGCTTATTTTATGGCTTTACTTAGAATAGGTCATGTCCAACTCAAACAACCTTAATGTTTCCCTGGCCTCTTGAGGCCCTGTGCTCTAGCCTCTTCAAGCCCTTGCCTTTTCAAGCATAGTGGCCTCTTCAGGTGCTACGGTTTCTTCAAGCCCCAAGTTCTTCAGGTATACCGACCTCTTTAGGGTTTCACCTCTTCAAGCTTACAGACCTCTTTAAGCCCTTGCCTTTTCAGGCATACTGGCCCTTTCAAGCATTCTAATCCCTTTAGGCCTTCGCTATTAAGGGCATATCGATATTTATAAGTATTCCAGTCACTCCCGCTTTTTATCTTTTCAAGCCTTTGCTTCTTCAAGTACTCTAACCTCTTCAGGCTTAGATTACACACTTTTTTAGAAATCTCACAAAATCCACCTCCTTAGATACTTTCTTTTTTGACTTTGTTACTAAAGAGAGTGGAGGGCAAATGTTGATAGACATTTTCTGATAATTATTATGTAGGCTTATATTAGTTGGTCCAATACTTAAGTCTGATCTAATAATTTAATCTGAGTATAATTTCTATTGATTCACTATAAATACTAAGAACGACCCCCAAGTAAGGGACCTTCTCCTTCATTGTCTCACTCTCATAATCACTGGACAATTATACTCATACATGACAACTGGGCTAACTTAAGCATCGGAGTGGCCGTATCGGAGCACCCTTCAACATCCCCTAGAGCTGTTTTCTTGTTTTATAGGTGTCCATGCACTAGAACAAAAGTTACTTATCAACAATTATGATTTGGGAGATCAAGACTATGAGATTTATAAGGAAGTGGCCATACCTTATATAGGAAGTGAAGAGTAGGAGGATTTTCTTCTACGAATGTTCAAAGAAGTGTGCATGATTATCGATCCTGATCGAGAAAAGAATGAGAAAGTAGAGTATAAGGAAGGCTAGATTGGTACCTATGGCCTTAGCTACAACCCAACTCTAGCAGAAGAATTTTAGAGGAAATAAGTAAGGGGCAAGAGAAGTGACAAAGTGTACTATGCCTCAATGACCTTCCCTCCATTAACTGAGACGTTTATCTGGGTAGAGACTCAAGCCTTAGAATTTGCTCAAGAAGGATTAGCAAGCTCATCTCCCAAGCTCCAGCACCATTTGAATAACTGGTTCTCTATCCTTATGAAGGGTAACAAGTCTTCCCTAAGGTAAAGGGCAAACCTTAGTTTAAGTATTTCTTGAATTTTTTTTTCAATTGTTATCGTTCCAAATGTATCAGTGAACCCCCTCATTTAATGAATAAAATATTAGTTACTTTCCTCTATTGTGTTTTAGTTCTCTTTTACTACACTTTTCTTTATGTGCTTTGCTTAGATCTAATGATTCGAGCAAAAATCAGCATGCCTCACACAAATAGACAATGAGAATGCTGACATCACTTCTAGCCCTACTGGGTTAGTCATCGAAAGTGATGTTAATGACTACAGTAATATGCAAGAGAAATGGCAAAAACATGAACTAAGTAGAATTTCAATTAACGAACCGATTAAAACAATTAACATAAGGGCTATAGATAATCCGAAGAATTTGAAGATTGGAGTGAATTTGAAAGAGGAGTAAAAAGAAAAAATGATTATACTGTTGATTGAATATCAAGACATGTTTTCTTGGTCTTATGAAGATATGCCTAGGTTAGATCTATCAATCATAGTTCATCATCTACCCATACAAGAAGACATCAAGCCTAAAAAACGGAAGTTAAGAAGATTCTGACTTGACATCCTTTTGAAAATCAAGGAAGAGGTTAAGAAGTTGCTTGAAGTTGGATTCATCGAGGTATTTGATTATTTGGAATGAGTAGCCAACGTTGTTCCAGTAATGAAAAAGAACGGGAAGGTATGAGTATTCGTAGACTTCCAAGACCTTAATCAAGCAATGCTTAAGGACAACTTTCCTTTGCCTCATGTCAATGTCTTAGTAGATAATACAGTCGAGAACCATCTCTTCTCATTCATGGATGGCTTTTCTGGATACAATCAAATTCAAATGTTTGAAGAAGACTAGACTGAGATGACCTTTATTACAACTTTGGGTACGCTTTGCTGTAAGGTAATGCCCTTCAGACTCAAAAATGCCGAAATGACCTATCAGAAAGTGATGGTCACAATCTTTTATGATATGATGCACAAAGCAATAAAAGTGTATGTTGACAATATAATTGTGAAATCTAGAGAAGGGGAATATTACATAGATAATTTAAGGAAGCTGTTCAATAGATTAAGGAAGTTTTAGCTGAAGTTGAACCTAGAGAAGTGTACCTTTAAAGTAACATCAAGGATACTGTTGGGCTTCATAATTAGTCAAAGGGGCATCGAAGTGGCTTCTGATAAAGCGAAAGTCATAATTGACATGCCCCCTCTATACACACTTAAGGAAGTAAGAGGTTTGTTGGGTTGTTTGAATTATATAGCACAATTTATATCTCAGCTAATAGATAAATATCACCCCCTATTCAAGCTGCTAAATAAGAATGTTAGTGTCTATTAAGGAGATGAATGCATGAAATGCGAGTAATTTTAATATTATTGTAGTTTTATTTTCATTTTATATAAGCAAAGTTGGTATTCTTAGTGGTTGTCAACATTGGGTAACACCCTTAACTCTTTCAATACCTTTAGGGCCCCTACTAGCCTATAAGGGCGTTACCTTCACCACCTTTCTTTTTGAGCTTTTTGTCACTAATCAACGGATTAGGCTTAGGATAGTAAGTTAGTTGTAGCACTTCTTAGAATCGAGTCATCCTTAAGGCAAAAATGGTGTCACTTTTATCTTTAAGGTAAAGTTTTACTCAAACTTCACTACAAAGAGGGACATTTGTAGATACCCCATTTTTTCCTCCTATAATTTAGCCTTTTTTTTTTACCTCATTTAGGATCAAATTAATTTATTAATGAGTTTTGATCTATTTAGGTCTTAATTTTAAGATAAGTTCAGGTTTAGCATTTTATTTGTCCATTTACTTATTTGTTTCTTTTTTAATTAAATTTATTTATTTACAAAAAAAGGGCTTCGATTGCATCATAATAGGGCTAAAAGCCCTATCGATTTTTAGGCTGAAAAGGCCTTAACCATCCTAAGCCCAAGCGTACATGAGTGCCTTAGAATTTTGTTACTAATTGGCATGTGCGGGGCATGGGTCATGTGCTCTACACGTGACCTTGGTGCATCTCCATCCTCAAGTTTTTGTCAAAAAAATGACCTAATGGTTAAGAAAAATTTTAAGCTTCTAGAACCTAATCTAAAACAAATCAAATTTAATTGTTATTGCTTTTAAACGGATTTTGTAGAATTGTGACCAAATAATTGTAGAAAATGACAAATCTAAAATCATAATGTTAAATCTAATAAAATGAAGATTTGTAAGGATTTCAAATCCAGATTGAGTTTTATCAAGATGGATTTGAAATAATCTAAAATCCGTTAGAAGATTTGATCTCAAAGGCTATATATTTGAATCGCACTACAAAGAATTTTTCCAATCCTTTCTTCATCAATAAACATTCCAACGCTACTATCAATCGTGGTAGCAAACTTAGTTCACTGTTGTATTCCAACACATATTCAACTCCAAACCCACATCACTGCACTACCCAACTACACAACTAGCCCTAACACAGTGATTTGCATGCCATCATCAAGCATCCTCACTACAATAGCAACTTCAAAACCATACATTCCACTCTTCTAACCAACTTACTATCGCAACTAGCCCAAACACATACACTTTGTAAACCATGTAAATTTTTAATCTAAACCATAAATTGGATCTAGATGCCTTAGACAATTTCATAAGTCGATAAGGCCAAATAAGCTAAAAAACTTCACTAAATTACAAACTCGAATTTATTATAAATGAGAAAAACCATAATATACTGATCGAAATCCTAATCATGTATAATAATCCTAAACCTTATATATGCATAAATACAAGAGATTTAACCTGAACCCAATAAAAATCCTAAAACAAAAACACTAAGCTTGTAAAACTTATAAAATTTACCTTAATAGTGTTAAAGCCTTAATTGGATATAATGACTTTTAGAAAAGTTAAAAGTAAATTTTTCTTTCTTTCTTTCTTTTACTTTTCCTTCTCTCTTTTCCTTTTCCTTTTTTTTTTCTTCTTTTCTTTTCTTCTTTTTCTTTCCATGTTGTGGCTGCATAAGTACCCATTTACTTTATTACATGTGAGAAAAAAAAAAATTTGAAAGAAGATAAGATGAGTCGAGACAACTTTTTCCCTCTTCTTCTCACCGTTGGCCAACATAACCCTCTACAACTCACTTCCACTTTTTCTTTTTCTTACAAATTCAAAGTAAAAAATTAGGACCACCCTTTCCTTTTTTAGACTGACATCACTCCCCTTCCTTTCTAACTCTTATTCTCTTAGTTTTCTTTCCTTTTTTTTTTTTTCAACCCTTACAACATCTCAACTTTCACAATATACTTCAATTCCATTACCAATATTCCACCAACATCAAGATTAAAATAAGAGGATTTCATCCCAAAATTTCTCAAGACCAAAAGTAATTACATAACACCTTATATTATACAAGTATTGTTTTCTTATGTACTATAAGTTTTTGTCTCTTTCTTTTATGTTAATGTATATTTGTTAAGTATTATTGTGTTAGAAATATATAGTAGGAGTATGTAATTGGAGTTAGATGTATTTTATTATCTTTCGTTATAAAGTTTCATGTACATGTATTTAATTAAATGTACAATGCATTTCCTTCATGGATATGTATTTGTATACATATATACTTGAATATATTTAACTATATGTATACATAAGTTATATTCATTTAGTTATGTATATATATACGGTTTACATATATAGTACATGCACATATATAATATTAGGTGTATTTACTTTTCATATGTGTAAAATATATTATGAAATAGTATAAATACATATATATCTTAGTAAGTAGTAAATTATAGGTATATGTATGTGCTTATATGTATAAAGATATATACTTTATTTTTCTAAGATTTAAATAAGTACACATATAGTATAGTATAAGTATAAGTATAAGTACACGTACATACCTAAAGATACAACTATATGTATAATAATACCCTAATTTCTTAAAATAAGTTAATAGGTAAATACATATATATACGTATGTTGGATGTGAACATCATAAGGGAGATGGAAATGATTTTTGCAATATTTAACTATTTTAGGATGTAATATACATATGTATTAACATTATAAAATTGGTAAGAATGAAAAAATTGGACAAAATATAAAAAATACATTTTAAACCAATCAAAAGCTGACACGTCAGCTAAACAAAAAATTTCCAATTAAAACTGTAATTTATTAAATATAGGATAATAATCATAATAAATAAATTAGAAGATTACAAATATAACAAAAAGTAATATAGTTATTGATTTAGGCTTAAAAATAGTAAAAATAGTGAAATTATTACAAGATGGACATAAAAATAAAGATATTTAGAAAGTGTACAAATTTAGAAATTAATTAAGTCATAAAGTCAGTAAAGAAAAGCTCAAAAGAATAATTAAAAATATTTGAGCAAAAATGAATAAATTCATAACATTCATAACATCCAAAACGGATCTCACTATGCGAAAGTATCTTCGAAAACAATAAAAATTAACTATAAGATCATAAAAATTAGAGTTAAAAAGAAAAAGTTATACACAATTGAAGAAAAAGCTCAAACTTGGAAATTATGTGAGATAAATAGAAAAATTAGGTAGATTTTAGATAAATGCTTACATAGCATAATTATTTCCCTTAGATACTCATTATTTTTCATATTTCTTAATTATCAAGTGATCTCGATAAGATCTTGATAAGAATATCGATCTTCTCGCTAACTATTATGATCCTCGAGTTTTACTATAGTCAAGTGAATACTCCTAATGATTCCATGCTCATTTGTCCTTGTAGATTGTGATATTTAAATATTATTGATAATTGATTAATGTATGGGGTTAAGATATGCATGTGATTATTGTTGCTTGTTTGTATTGTGTACATATCTCAAATTATGATAATGAACTGTTTATCGCATTATAGGTATTTATAGAAAATTTAGTTGCTTGTGATATTGGTTGGTCACTTAATAATCGGACTTAGGTATATTTGACTTTATGAAATTAAATTGAATCATGCATATACAAGAATTACATTATAATTATTTCGACTGTTATATCACACAAAGGTAACTAGAGACCATACGGGGGTTGATATCTATATATTTAGAGTTAAAAGTGTTTTAGTACGGTGTATACGTACAACATAATCTTACCTTGGCTCGCAGGTTTACTAGGCGTTAGAAGCGCCAACTACTTGACTAAGGGTTAAGTTAAGAGGCCTCTGTTCAGGGGTGAATGTAAATTATAGGGGCCCACTTACAATCATACCTAGAACTTATTGTTAAAACTGAAATTAAACAAATTATTTTTCCTTAAATAAGAATCGTGGAGTTTCATAGATATTTAAGTTCAAATATGATACCTAAATCTAATTGATGTCGTATATTCTCCAACCCTAGTTTCAGAGGGTAAATCTGAGTTGCATATATTACCTGGTTAAATATATGTATTTGTGTGGCATTCTACTTGATCATGCATTCATATGTATGTAATTAATTGTTGAATAACTTGTTTATCTGTATGGTTGAGGAATAACACACTAAGCTTTAAAGCTTACACTCCTGTATACTTTTAATGTAGGAGGACTTATTTATAATACCTAGCCAAAGCATGCCCAAAGTTAGTTTGGGACTTTTTAGGAAATGTATGTGTAGAAGAAGAGAGCCAAGTGAATATGTAGTAGACTCTCGGTTAAAACTTCTGCGATATTCTGTAGTGTGATATTCAGTGGTCATTTAGAGTAACTCTCTTTATTACTATAGCTTTATTACTAGTATTTTAAGATTTAGTATTTCATGTAATATTTATATTAATATAATATAAATATTATATTAATATGTATATGTTGTGATATTATCTTTGCTTATATCCTCTTGGGTAATTGGTTGTAGTAGTAGCCTTGTATATTATATGAAAGGTCATCAATTGAAAGGAAAACCAATATACAGTTTTTTGTATGATATACGGTGACCTGCTATGGCTAGGCTACCCCTCGAATCGTGATTCACTCGCCATCATTGACAATCTAGCATTAGTATATGACCAACTACTCTCTCTCCACTCGACCCAAACACCAACCATACACAACTACATCCCATCACCACGCTTACAATTATAACGTACTATAGTAATAACCCTCGACTAACTACTCTTTCTCACTCGTGTGACAGCCTAGATCTCCAATCAACACCCTCTCTCCATTAACCCTAACGCTGTTCTCTAACCTCGACACTCATTGCAATAGCACTCATCTATGATACACACATACCTTACTCAACAGCATACAACCCCAACCTGAAAGTCAATCAAACCATTGTGATAACCACAGCTAACCCGGTAATAATAAAAAAAAAGAGATCGTTTGGGCTCAAGCTTAGATTTCATATTTGAGTGTAGCCGAGGAAGATAAAGAGAAAACAAAGGAAGAAGATAAATCCATAAGTGAAGAAAAGGAAGCTAGGTTAGAATTAAAATCAAAATCACATGTAGAGTCGAATCCAAAGTTTGAACCAAAAGTAAAAACTATTGTTAAGCGTTTTAGGCAGATTAAGGCCGATAAGAAAAAGGTAAGGCTTAGAATTGTGTTTGTTTTGTCTTCAAAACAAAGATAGTTTATTAAGCTAGGCATTATTGAATTTGGGGATTTTTAAAAGAATGGTTTTTATTAGAAAGAGTTTTTAGATGTTTTAGAATGTAAGAATATCTACACTGTTGAAACAATCATATATAGAGAGTTGTTGATTGAATTTCATGATAATCCTAATATGGACCAAAGAGAAGTATAGCTGTCCAAAGTGAATGGATAGAAAATAGAAATTTCAAAGGAGGACATTCAAAGATGCTTTAAGATTCCTAAAATTAATAATGATAGGGAGATAATAAAGTGGAATAGGAAACAAATTTGGGTGAAAGAATATGGCTAAGAAAGGAAGTTAACATCTCTAATTTTAAGTTGATTGTGTGAATGCTACACAAAATGGTTGTTAGTTGTATACTTCTAAAGAAGGGAAGTACAACTAACATTTCAAAGGAAGATGCCATGGTTATTTTGGCCATGTTGAGGAAAAAGAAAGTAGACATTGCTACACAAATGATAAAGTACACATTCATGACTAGGAGACAAAAGCCTTATGGAAATTTACTGATGAAGCTATTTAAGTATAAGAAGGTCAAAATTCCAAAGGTGACGAAGAAGAAGATACCCATTAGAGTGATAGGAGGAGATCACTTTAATCACATGGATATAAATGTGAAGAACAAGATTTGGTATATTGATGATTGGGCATTCTACATGCATTATAGATATAACAAGAATAGGTTACCCAAGTCATTATTTGAGGGGGAGTTATTAGGAGCAATTTAAGAATCTAATCTAAAACCTAAATCAGAACCTGTGAAGAAGGTTAGCAAGAAAAGAAAGGGCAAAGAGATTTTTGGGGGCAAGAAGAAAAAATCCAAGAAGTATTATGAAGTCAAAACAAGAGGAAAGTTTGAGATTAGAGAAAAGAAGAAAATGTCTAAATCAGAAGATGGTTTAGAAGTTGCTTTGAAGGATGGACCTAGTGAATCTTTCAACGTGGAAGTAGTTTCAAGGAAAGAAATTGAGGACATGATAGAGTCCAAGATGGATTGGCTATTGACTCAACTCTAAGCATCTCTCAAAGAAGAAACAAAGAAACCACATTCCAAACCAACTCTTAAAACTCATACTTCACCTGTGAAGTCATCCTCTCAACCTTTTGTGGAACCTAACATTCTACCATCTAATCCTCCTCTAAACAATCAACCGAATCGTTGACATCTCTGAAATCTCTAATTATCACATATGTATCATAACCCTCAAGTCTAATTGCAAAAGTTCCATCTCTATAAGCCGAACCCAACTTGTTTGCAAATCCAATCCCTCCAATTGCTAAACCTGTCTAAGAATCAAAAGAACTTGCATAACAAGTTTCTTCAACAATAATCTTGATGCTTCCATGGAAAGAGTCCACACCTCTACCTTCACCACCTTCTTCTTCAAGAACTCCATGGATTAAGAAAAGTTTCCCAAAGAAGAAAAAGAAAAAGTATCATTATCTGTTTGTTTTAGTTTATTTCTGCTTTTGTAAAAATTCTACTTAGAGTCGTGTTTAGACTTTAATGCTTATGTCTTGTTCTATTCATGTTTTCAAAATGTTATCTAGAGTCGAATTCAAAAGCAATCTGATGTAACCAAACTCAATGATGAATAACCAGTCTTTCTCTTTCTCTTTCTCTAATTTGTTATCTATCTTTTCCTATTTATATCAGTTTCAGGGGAGCAAAACATAAGTGATGATAACAAAAAGGGTGAGAAAAACGTATGGAAAAATATTGAATTGAAAAAATTAATCTAACTTGGAGTTGATGAATATCTAAGAACAAGTTTTGATATAAAAAAAAATCTGAAAATTTTTAGACTTTACAAGTCTTTGATTGTATTTGTCAAGAACTGATATGACTTACTTTACAAAACCTTTCATAAATTGTTTAATATTTTTTTGAGAAAGGGCTTTGTTATTGTAATGCCCTAAAA
This sequence comes from Lumnitzera littorea, assembly GCA_024138015.1. Taxonomy (NCBI): domain Eukaryota; kingdom Viridiplantae; phylum Streptophyta; class Magnoliopsida; order Myrtales; family Combretaceae; genus Lumnitzera; species Lumnitzera littorea. The sequence continues at coordinate 109,463,449 of JAMXBB010000005.1, read as the reverse complement.
TCGAAGACATCACAAACCGCCACGTATCCTTAGTCTTTAATGACACATTAGGCGTAACATTTGATTAAAAACTTCAAATAATACTATAAAAGTCTCTAAATAATCTTATACAATTAAAACTTCAAATAATGTTATAATAACATCGAATTAAGAAATATTAATTATAAAAAATTACAAAAAAAGAAAAAAAATTAAGAAATGTTAAAGAAAATTACAAAAAAAATTAAGGAAAAGTGAGGATTTATCTAGAATCAAGGTGTAGTATGTTGGGGTTAAAAAAAAAAATTTAACCAATTAGTATAGGGTAAATAGAAAGTGAATTTGGAAGAGGATAAGGCTAAATGTCAATAAAAAATTGAAAGAAAAAAAATCAAGATAGCTTTATAAATACCTTAAACCCATCAGGAACTCATTTTGATCTATTTGGAGTCTAAAAAAATTTGAGAGAAATAAGAAATAGAGAGTTAGGGTCTTTTTTTTTTTTCCAAAAATTAACAAATTTAATGTACAATTAGGGTTTAAAGACGGAACCTATGACCCACGGCTACCTAGAACTAAACCGCCACCATCACCACGCCTTATCCCCATTGCTTAACCCTACTAATACCCCTAGGACCACCACTAGTGGTCAAAAGTCCATTAGATAAGTGAGTCCAATTTCAACCCAAATTTTGTTTAATTCATTTAAATTATCAAATTTATTTAAAAAATAATGAAATTTGGTATTATGAGTTTTTTATGTATGTAGATTTAGGAAAAATTTTATTTTGATGAATTTATGCTTAGAAATATATTGTGTTTAAGAAATCCATCAAACCCGAGTTTTATTCAATTTAAAAATAAATGACCTTAGGTGTGTAGTTTTAAGTTCAAATTTTTTGTGTAGATTTTTTAGAGGATGTAGAATAGTGCTATGAAGAGATTTTTCATAATTGAATTTTTGAAATTTTTAAATGGTTTCTAGGTGTCAAAATAATATATAAAATAGGTGATTTTGGGTTAATTAGGTAATTGTCAAGTCCTGTTTTGGTTTTTCTTTAATTTAACTTATATTAAGCTCAGCCCACTTAATATAAATTACTTGATATACAATTAAGGAAACGTTTTTCTTTAAAAATATTTTAAAAAATTGGAGTCACCAACTAGTTACACTAGTAACAAGTGAAATTAGGGTTTTTAGGTGGAAAAACCCTAATTTAGCCACTAGTTTGCAAATATTCTCAAAATAATTTATTAGAAAATTAAACCAGAAAGGCTAAGTTTGAAAGCTAATCTATTAAGACTAAAACACAACATAAAAAAAAAAAAAAACTAATGGGCTTTATTTTTTTATAATTTTTCCAAAAGTATTAAGATATGTACAAACATGCAAAAAATGTTACTAAAATGATTTTTTAATTACAAATTTTCTAGAAAAAAAAAAGTATTTTTTTTTATATAATTGCTTTAGAGGTGCTTACGTACCTGCTTGTTAAGATTAAACTAACGTAGTTATTTTTTTTTTAGTAAAGATTTAGTGGGTGGATCTTTTTAAAAGAAATTGAGTTAAATTTACACTAGTTATTAAATTATTAGTTTAAAAAAAAAAGCCCTAAAAAATCTAATTTCGCGAATCTATTTTAAAAAATCCTAACTAACTAAATCTTTTGAAAACTCCTGTTAAGATTTTTTATTTTTCTTTAAAAAATCTAAGTGTCAAAAATGAATTTTTTAAAACCCTAAATATAAGATATACTAAGATACCTATTTTAGATACGTATCTTCTTTAAAGATACGAATTTTAGAGAAAAGATATGCAACTTTTCAAAAAATGCAACTTTTCAAAAAATACAACTTTTTATACATATCTTAGATACATATCTTTTTTAAAGATATGGATCTCGAAAAAAAGATATACAACTTTAAAAAAATGTAATTTTTTTTATACGTATCTTCTTCAAAAATATGGATCTCGGACAAAAGATATATAACTTTTCAAAAAATATGCAATTTAACTAAAATTTATAAAAAAAATTACAAATTATCTAAAAATTGCAAAACGGCTTGATAATTATTAAAATTTATTAAAAAAACTACACTAAAAAAAGTTAGTAAAATAAATTGATTAACTAAAAAAAATAATTTTTTATTACCTAAACAAGTCGAATGGTGGACAATGTTTGCATGCATAATGTGTGTCAATGTACTGTTTGTACGCCATCGTGATGAAATCTAGACGTATGTGTGTATGTGTTTTTTACTGTAATTATATGTGTATGTGTTGACCAATGAGGGATGTGTGTGTGTGAGTGATTGTGAGGGTCAAGATGCGTTTTGTGTGTGTGTGTGTGTGTGTGTGTGTTAATCAGGACATGATATGTGAGTTTGAAAACTTGTCTTTTTTACAGCCTACTAACTACTTTTTATAAGTCATAGCTTTAGATCTTTTTTATCATAGATTTAATCTTAACAAATCGAAGATACAAAAGATATAATAATACTCGATTTGATTTATTAAATTCATCGAAGATTCAATCCAGTTTTCTAGAAAACCCTACAATGATTTAGGCATTTTATCTTGGGTCTGATTCAATCCATTTTAATTTAGCTCAAAATACCTTCTAGCTCATTTAATAAATCCTAAGTCTATTTAGCCTAATATAAATTAGATAAAAATTCTCTTTATATTGGACCAATTTAAAAATATTAATGAAATCCAACTATTTAACGACTCAGAATTTATTAAATTGACTATACATCTTCATTATCCGATTTGACCCTAAACAACTCATCTCAACTCTACTTGACATTTATATTATTTTTTTAATTTTAATTTTTTATTATTCATTATTTCTATTTTTTTTCAATTCAATTTCTTTTTTAATTTTTTTAAACCTAGCTCAAAAGTAAAAAGAGATTGAAAATAAAATAAAAGGTAGCAAAAATGGGGTGTCTATGGTATTCAAATAGATAATTACTAATTTAGTATATAATTAGGTATTTTAGGATGTTAATTTCTAATGTAGTATGATAATTGTAGCATCTAGATTGTTAGATGTAATTATTAGGTGCAAGATGTAGTGAATATGTGAAAAGGGATTTATAATAAATATAAAATATTATGATAAAATTGATAATATAATAATAATAAAATTATATAATAAATTTGATATGAAATTCAACTTTTAATAATATATAAGAAAAAAAATGTAAATTTTTCTTTTATTAAGAGTAAATTTGATAGTTAAATAAGAAGTATGGTATATCATGCAAACTAGAATACTAGTTTTGGGTTAAAAGTGATATTTAAGATACTCGAGTATAATGTGATTAATTTCACATTATAGTTTGGAACGCATTCTTAAGATATATATATATATGACACCCATAATCAAAACTAAATTAGAACTTAAATCAGAACTGAATTTGAAAATCGATTCCAAAGCTAGCTTAGAATAGATTATACATAAATAATACATATATATGAAAAATTGAGTCAAATAATAACCTAAAATTTATATGTTAGAAGGATATAAATACTAAGAGTATTTATATTATAGGACATATGGATACAAGTTGACCTGCAACATGTTTAGTGAACGAACTGAGGATTTCAAGTAAGTTGGGTTCAGTACTTTATTATATTTTGGAATACTATTTTAAAAAACTCGAAGACTTAGGATTGTATGTGATTGTACTTATAGGTAGTTAAATGTCCATGTGCTTATGTATATTTAACTTCGTGTTGAGAATTTTTGTTGCATTTTGGTGATTGTTGTGAATTGAGTGGTATGAGATTGTTTGATCAACTTAAACTGAACTTAATTATAACTAACCTAAATACCTCAATCAAACATGCATTGTAACCCTTCAGGGGACTGTTAGGATTTTCCAACCAAAAACCAACACCTTCGAAAAAGATAGTGCTAAATAGCATAATAGTTTTTTCTTTATCCTTAGCCAAACTAAGTAATAGAAATGGAGGTCGTAGAAAGGATGGGGGTAATAGTTTGAAGGATAGTCATAGGGGGAATGGTGTCTCCATTGCACAAAATTAAGTTTGGCTGTAAGTTATTGCATAAACATAAAAACTCCTCAACCTGGATTAAAGCAGGTGAAATTACTTTAATTTCAAAATGGACCGAACTATGTTGTGTGATGACATTTGCTTGTTACATTGCATATAATTAATTGCTTGAAAACATTGTTTGTGTTTGTCGTGTATCCTTAAGTTCTATCCTAACTTACTGAGCTGTTGGTTGCTCTTACTCTTATAGATTTTCTTGTCGGTATTGACTGATATGCTGTGCTATAACTATCCTAAGGTCAATATCTTTTTGAAGTGCTAAGTTATGGGGGAGTGAGAATCAAGCTGGTTAATGTAATCGAGTCTTCTAGAGTTTTGTTATTAACTCTTAAGTTTTTGGACCAATTATATAATATGTAATATGCTACTTATTAGATTACCTTAGCATGTAGAATTTCCTAAGAATGTAGGACAATATGAGTATCTTAATGTAAATATCACTTAAAGTTTTTAGTTATATATATATATTATCTTTAATTATGAATGACTGTTTACTTTAAAGCAAGGAGTCGTAGACGCCTTGTGTAAATTATATTTATGATAGGGACTGTAAGATTAGTTACTATCATAGGTTAGTTTATATAGCGGATTGTTGCAACTTCCTTACTTTAGGGCATGATAGAAATTGCAAAGTACAATTGGAGCGTTAGGGATCCATACCTGTGTTATGTCTAGATTTAACCATTAAAGAGGTTAAAATGGAGTTTAAAAATCAAGGAAAGCTATAAGTTCGAGCTTTGCATTCATGGTGAATTCAGCCTTTCTGAGTTTGTTTGAACTCATTTGTATATATATAGTGTCTCTTAACTTCATTCCCATCATTAACTATCATACAAAATCATCTACAATAGCTCAAATCTGAGTTTTCTCTATTTACCCTTAAACCCTCGCAACTCTCTCTCTCTCTATCTATCTTTGGTCATCTTTAAGACAAACCACCACCATAATAATGTTCCCCTCATGCTAAGCATTCGAACAAGACCACTCCCTCAAACCAACATGCTCCTTAGCAATCACTACTAACACTAGGCTCTTCAAACCCCACTAATTGCAGACTGCTACTTCGTTCGCCATCATCCATGTTTCCCTTTCAAATCTACCACCATTAGTAGACTTAGCATATTTGAAAACCTAAGACCTAAGTCCCCTTTCACCATCAGATACCACCACATGTGCAAATCAAATACCACCGCGGGAGGCTACTATCATGCCCCAAAGTGGTAGAGTCGTAACAGTCTCGCTATATAAACCATTCTAAAATAGAAACTGACCATACAACCTCTATTTTAAATCTGATTTACACAAGATGTCAACGAGTAACCCACTTTGAAGTAAATAGTTCATAAATTAAATAAATTATTTACCTAAGAAAGCATAAATATATATATATACACACACACACTGGGATTCAAATATTACAAATAATGTTTGCAAGGTTTCATTATGCTATACTTCCTAAGTAACACATTATTCGAAAATGAAAAATTCTAAAATAAGAGCTAAGACCTTAAAAATATATCTATTCTTTAAATGTATTTATTCACTTCCCAAGATCCAGTAGTTACTAGTTTTAAGGTAAATATTGGCTGCTTCCTAGTTAGCACCTATAACAATGCCTATAGAGTTGTGAGTAAAACACAAACAAGGTTATCAACTAAATTAGATAGATGCAATGTATGTATAAGCAAATGTCATTGCATGATGTTTTCTAGTTCGTCGTAAAATTAAAGAAATTACACTCGCTCTAACCTAAGTTGAAGGGTTTCCATTTAAGTCAACAGCTCATGACCAAACCTAGGCTTGTGTAATAGAGACACTGCTCCTCCCATTGAACCATTGACTTCACCCTTGCTATGATCTCCTCACTTATCATTTAGTTAGACTAAAGATGAAGAACGAACCAATTATGCTATATAGCACTATCCCTTTCGAAAGGGTCAGTATTTGGTTAGAGAATCCTAAGTTTCCCCTAATGAGTTACTATGCAGGTTTGATTTAGAATTTTAAGTCATATATTTAATTAGATCCGGTTTAAGGTGTTCAATAATTTCAAACAAATCACACAAATACAAGTTAGGACAATAAATCAGAATCATATCATTAAATTCAGAGACAAGCATATATGCATAGCCAACTATCTAATAAGTAAAATCAAGTACAATTTCAAGCCTTAGAGTAATACAAATTAGTACTCTAAAATATAGTAACATATTAATCCAACTTATCTAGACTCCCTGCTTACCCACTTAAGGCGCGACTTGTATGGATCATCGTCAATCATCCCTATAATACAAACGTTGTTTTAGTTTCCACATAATTTCCATAAATTGGTTTTATCTTTTAACATTTATTGTTATCTTTAGTTTAAGGTTTTAGTATACTTAATTATTCAAGTTTTTAAGTCCCTTATAATTATTCCTAACTTAAGCTGGGTTTTAATTCAATTTTGGAGTCGGTTTCTAATTACAGGTTATACAAGAATCCTAAATACTTGTTCTAAACTATAATATGAAATTATTCATATTATAATTAGGTATCCTAAATATTGTATTAGGTCTTTGACTAGTATTTTAGTCTATACGGTATACATTAATTCTCATTTAACTACTGAATTTACTCTCGATGTGAGAAAAATGTATATTTTTCGTATAATTATATAAATTTATATTTAATATCAAATTTATTTTATATTAATATTATTATAATATTATCACTTTTGGCATCATATTTTCTACTTATAAATATCCTATATTTACATATTATGTGTTATTGCATAATTCACTCCTAAATCATCTATTTAACACTTCTAATACTATATATATCATCCTTCATCCTCCATTAATATATCAAATGTCTAATTATATCCTAAGTTAGAAATTATATCTAATCAACCTTAAATTACAAAATTAACTTAAAATATACCATTTACCTATATATTTAGTACATATTATGCATAATCCATATAACTAATGCTTCAAACTCCAATAAAGCTATGGAAAATATATTATACTCGATAAATTATGATTTTTATATTATGATCATGAAAAGTACTACGATGGTATATTATATATTATTTTCCAGTATATCAATTTTAGGTCCGATTTTTCTGAAATTAGCTTAAATTAGGTAAATAACCAAATAAAATTATAAGATTCAAATTGAACATTCCCAAAATCATAATAAGCTTTATAAGCCATTAAAAATCATATTAATTAAGGAATTTAATTAAAAACCTATTATTTCTTTCATATGAAAAATAGGGTAGATTCAAAAAAATAATTTTAATAAATACTAAACTTATAGTTTATCAAAAATTATATTTATGTAAATTAAATATATCATATGAGGAATATGTATACCAAAAATTAGCTTGAAGTAACATTATTTACTATTTTTTAAAATTCATTAAAATTAGGCTTATTTTTAAGGAACCTATATAAGCACTTCTAATTTTAAAAATATGATTTGATATTCTAATTATACATGCAAAAATATTTAAGGAAACCAAATTTCATAATTTTTCATGCATATTATATATTTTTACTAAATTAAATAAATTTGGAAGAGAAATTGGAAGTCACCAATCGACAAGCTTACAACCACTAATGGTGGCTCCACCATTATCTACAGCTCTAGACATAGGGTCTACTATTTATTGGTGATGGCCATTCCTCTCCAAGTGATCATTGGATGTGAGTTCATTTTATAAGCCCTAAATGTACACCATTTTGTCTAATTTTGCTAAAATTGGTTTTTTCTCTCTTCTCTCATCTCCCTAATTTTTTTCTGATGTCCAACTAATTAAAATGGTGTTTGGTTAGGTTTTTCTAAATTTATAGTGTGGTTAGGGTTTTACTTTTGATTTTATGTTGTCAAGTGCTCCTTATCCCTTATCTTTTTCACTTCTAAATGGCCTAATCCTATTTGTTGAATTTTCATCTTCCATTTCTAGCTTGCCATGCCTATTTTTTGGATAATTCCATGCCTTTTCATATTTTTCTTTAATTATTTATGAATTTTACTTAATTATTTAGTATTATTTTGGCATATTTTAAGTATTTTAAGTAATTTCTTGTATTTTTACCTACATGTAAATACATATATGGTACAACTAAATACTCATAAATATTATTTAAGTTATTTTATGATTTTTAGTGTATATATAATTTATTTCTATCGTTTCGTTAATTATCGAAACTCGTTTTATGCGTTTCCGATAAATAACGGGAAATTTTTATATAATTCAATATTATAATAATTATTTATTTATTTATTTAAATCCAAACTTATGGAATTGTTTTTACTAGTATTTCTAGCTTTGTCGTAAAATTTGAGTTGGATCGAATAATTTATTCTATCACTCTAAATTCTATAGATTAAACCTTGAACATTTGATTACAAGACTTACAATTGCCATTACACCACCCTCAAACAGTCACCCCATACTGAATCATCACCACCAAACCCCTTATCTCTAATATAATACACATGAAAGTAGGTTTACCCACTTGAAAAAGTGCCTAGAGCCACTTATCAAATGTCGTTCGTCGTCCCTCTCTCTTTCCATTCGTAGCATATGTATGCTATATGTGTTGGGTCAGGCAATCCTACCTCGATCCAAGATCCATGCCTAAGTCCCTATTTAACCTGCATTTAAGCCCTTGAACTGGTTTGACCTTTGTTTTTGTTTCTTGTTGTGTTGTGATTTATTTTATTTTATTTATTTATTGTAACAATAATCTATATTTAATTGTAAAAAAAGGGAAAAAAAAAGAGAAAAAAGAAAAGAAAAAAAGGATAGGGAAGCTTAGTTTACTTTTTTCTTTTGATCAAAACATAAATAAGAAAGAAATAATAAATAAATAAATAATGAATATGTTTTCATCTCTTAGAAAAATTATTTTCAAAAAATAAAATTGAATCAATCCTTTCCAAAATTAGGACATTTTTAGAACTTTCCACAAATAAAAAAACCTTAATTTATGACCCTTTTAGAAATTTTAAAAATAAAATGGATTGGCTAAGAGGTGTAAACCTGACTCTTTTTAAAAATTAAAATTAATCCAACACATTAAAGTTTTATTCATAAACTATGAAAGTCTGATCCTAAATAACGAGTACATAGGTATTCGTAGGAAACTATGGGACAACTTAAAATATGAAAATATTTTATTTTCCCCCTTTATGGACAATTTTTCTTTTTTATATAGATCATTTATTTGTAAAATAGATAAATTCCTTAAAGGATATTTTGAAAGATAAGATCCAAATTCGAAAAAATAAAAGTGATACTTATTAAGGGTTTAAAAAAGTTAGCCTTCATACTAAAAAATTTGGTTTTCAAAACCTTTTTAAAGGTTTGGACACTCTATTGGGAATGTCAAGAAGGCTAGCTAGTTAAAAACTTTTCAAAATTAGATTTGCCTTTCAAAATACCTATGTTATTTATTTATTTACTTGTTTTATGTAAATATCTGTTGTTTTAATTGCCATATTCATTTTTGTATGCATATACTAGGGACATGGGGGGAATGATTACATCAAGAATGCAGAATAGATACGGTCAAGCCTGAGCAGTCTTAAGACCCTAGGACGGAGAGCCATTATGTAGGTTCTAGGTGTAGTGGGGTAACCACTACTTGCGACTGATTAGACTACTTCACTTAAGCTTCATGTAACTAGTGAATCGTGTCTTCGAAAGCACATAAGGTCATAGAGCTTAATGACCTTTAAAACCTATCCTTTTTCATGCATGAATCCTTAAACTAGTGAATAAGTAGTAATGTGGCTTATCGTTAACCAAAGTTCATGGCCCTATTAGAATTTCTCTATATCTTTCTTCTTTAGTTATAAATTTGTGATTCCCTTGTATATTTTTTTTTTGTAAATATAAAATTTCCCTATAAATTATATTTTTTATAATTGTTGTAATAATGGAATTTCAATAAATTCGTAAACCTTAATTTTTTTTAAACTGCTACATTACTAGTTTATCATTAGGCTTTTACATTTGCATTCGTATGCTAGATTTTCCATTATTTGTCAATCCTTACATTTTTTAGGACCTTATTATTTTCCTATATGAATAAATCTTGTTTTAATCCCACTTTCATTTTTCTTAAAAAAAAAAATTGCTTCATATTCCTAACTTAATCTTAGATTTTCCTCTTCTTGTTAACTTAGTGATTTCTTATAGAATATTTTATAGGTCTTAGAATTTCTCGAATGTGAAATACTATCCTTCTTATTTTCTCTTTTTAGGTAGTTACCTATACCTTCTTAGAAATTTTCATAAGTTTGTGTCCATTTTGAAATAGTCATTAGGATTTCTTAGTAAATTATATTATAAAATAATCACATCCCTACCCTTTTCAGCAATTGATCGTTTTACTTCTTGTAGACAACCTTTTAAATACCCTTAAGTTGAAGTATTCTTCTTTAGTTGTCATATCTAGTCTTCTTTAGACTCCCTTTCATTTTCAAAATGTTCTCCACAATAAAGGTCATCTTCGTATCCTTCATATAAATAAACCTCATTTTTGTATTTCCACTACTTCATTTTTCTAAAGTAATTTGTAAGTATTGAGTATCTCACCAAAGTTTTCTTTTCTTGGTCATAGTTGATCTAATTCATTTCAAATTAACAGTTAAAAAAAAAGAATTTTTTTTTTTTGGAGAATTGCTGATAAGGATGGATTCTTATCAAGAATTCTTGAAAGCAATGGCTAATCAAAGAAATGGTAACAACAATAATGTTAAACCTAAAATCATCGATCCCATTCAGATAAGGTTTTGTTCTTTGAAGCAAATTGTGGGAAAAATCGCAAATTAGTTGAGTTTTCTTGCTCATATTGTTGTTTGCTTAAAGCAACATCGTCATCAAACAAAGAGCACTCCAGGGCCTATTATGAAAAAAATATTGAGGCTCTACCCTTAGAAGCAGAAGAGAATTATCTTAAAGCTAATCTAACTTTTGAGTCTTTTGAATTAAAAGGGGTTTATCCGAAAGTCAACCCAACTTTTGAGCCCAACATATATTTATTCCCAATCAATACAAAGCTGGTTAACTCTGGGGCCAAGTGGACATTTTAAAAGAATTGGAAAGGAAGTTGACCCAATAAATTATTAAGAAAACGAGGGTGCTCGAAGGCTATGATGGATTCGAGTAGGCTAGGATCACTAACCTTTCTGCATTTGATATTAGGGCTTACTTAGAAAATTCAATGTATTAGAGTTTGAGAAGTATAATGGCACCGAGTGCCCAAGGCTACACATTAGATTATACATTCACAAGATGGGTTGTTATGTTCAAAATAATCAACTTATGGTACAAACTTTTCAAGATTGTTTGATATGGCCCGCATTAACCTGGTATACCTAGCTCGATCTTAGCTAAATAAATACTTGGGAGAGGTTAGCTTGAGCATTCTATGAGTAATACAAGTTCAACACTGAGATAGCTCCCTTGATTTGGGACTTATGCACATTAAGTAGGAAAATTGATGAATCTTTTAAAGAATATGGGCAAAGGTGAAGGGGCATGACAACTATAATCATTCCTTCGCTACTAGAGAAAGACTTGACATGTACATTCATTAACACACTAGATGAGCCATATTATGGGCATCTTTTAGGGAATACAGCCTCTAGCTTTGCAAATGTTGTGGTGGCAAGGGGCAAAATTGAGGGAGCCTTACAAGTTAGAAGATTAAAGGGTCCAAAACAAAAGAAAGAGCTTCCGGAATCATTAAAAAAGAGCGTTGTTAATGTGATAAGGCATGAAGGACGTGCTACAAAGTCTAAGTCTAATGAGATAAGTAGCAGCTAAAGGCCCATGCAAGTCCAGAAGGCCCTAAGGAAGACATTTCACTCCAATTCCTATCACTCTTTCTCTAGCCTTTCATCAACTAAGAGAAGTAAATATCCTTGACTATGAGGCTCTCAAACCACGATATAGGCCTTGGAATGGAAATTCGAAGGTGTAATGTGATTATCACAAGGGGTAAAAGGGTCACTCCATAGACACTTATTAGAGATTGAAAAACAGGGTTTAAGATCTAATCGACATAGGGCTAATGCAACTAGACTCCATGTAAAAGTGCTCTAATGTTTCTTCATCAAAGTTATTTTTTCTTTGTACTTTGGAACATGTTATAAGAAGTTCATATTTGAATAAACTAATGTTTGGGACAAAATTTCAAGAGCATGAATAAGTTGTTATCTCATTAATAAAAAGGTTTAGAATGAAAAGAGGCAAACCGTATTCCAATTACTAACACTAAAACACTTTGAGAGTTAAGTGATATCATTACGAGACTTTAGGCTCATTCTTTAAAGGAGGTCTGTTTTGAATTTGATACGTAAATCAAAATGAAGATAGCTATTCATTTCTCAGTATCTTAAATAGAAAATCCCTCTCCAACCCCATTGAGCCTTTTCAATTAAGTAATTCAAAAATTAAACCCTATTGAGAACTACCCCAGAATGGGGCAATTTGGAGGTTTGGGCCATTAAAAAAGGAGAAAAGGTTAAAACTAATTTGTGCTTACTATAGTCGCATCAATTCAATTGTAATTTTCATTATTAATGACTTATTTCCTTTGAAATGGAGAAGTGCCTATATTCTAAACACTATACACTTTGAGAATTAATGCTCGCCTCTATCTTGAGTCAAAATTAAAAAAAAAAAAGAAATAAAAAAGAAGAAAGAAAGGAAAAAAGAAGAATAGTGAGAAAATTTGAAATGAAAAATGAAAAGTTTGCTTAAGAGATAGAACTATGTAAATAAGATGATCAAGTCTAAGGCTCTAAAGCATAATAGGATATGGGGGTACAAAAACTCATTCTTGAATTAAGACCTACATTTCAAATAAAGGCTCTAAAAATACAGTCAAAACAATTAAGCTTGAAAGAATCTGTGGCAAATACCAAAGTTTTTGGCCCCTAAAATTTATGATCCCTAGAGAAATTACAACTGACACATAGCTTATAGCTCGCCCATAATTCCACCCTTCCTTATAGGCCATTCTGATTGAAGGAGATAACTTATCCTTGATAAAAGTCACATTAAAACCGGAGTAAGCACAATTTTAGTTTTCCTAAAGAGTTGTTGACTTGTCAACCTAGTTTGGATGAATAAATTATTTTAAAAAGACCTCCACATTATTATCCATTTGTTTAAACCGATGACTAAACCTTTATTATATTACAGTCTGAAAAAGAACTAATAGATTGATCATAGCGTATTACTTATAAGACGAACTATAATTTTTAGAATTGTAGTCTAGAATGAAGTTTAAGCCGATGGTGCAAGGAAGCGCTCTTTGACTAAACCAATCAATCATGAGATAGCATTTTCCTACATATTTTGGAAATCATGAGCTCTAATGACTTTATTGTCCCGAATGCTTCAAGAGATATTTAAAAAATGAGGATTTGTTGAACAATCATGCAGTTATCCCCAAGGTAAGAAAAGAAAAGAGTAGGCTCATCATCTGTTTGGTGGCGGTAAGGATCTATATTTGTTATCAACTCTTAAAAAAAAAATTCTAAGTTATCTTTGAATAAATTTACGTTTTTTTTTTTTTAAATAACATTTTGGCCATTGTCATCCATTAGATTAACCTTAGGTCACACACCATCTTTGGAAAAGTTGTGAATAGACAAGTCATCCTTAAGATTAAGAACTTAGGACTATCTTGAAAACCTAAGTTATCCTCAAGTTTAGAAACTCAAGGCCATTAGTTTTTCCTTTTAGAAAAAATGTTGAAACTCCAGGAGTTTTAACTATCCTTAATTAGGAGCTATGGCTATTTTTGATCCCGAAACTAAGTAATTCTTTCTTTAGGGAACTTAGCTATTCAATGGTGTAAACACCTCATTTCCACATAACACCTACCCCCTTGGGTAAAGGATTCTAATTTAGAAAAAAAAAAAAACTTAGAAAAATACAAAAAAATTGAGAGTTTAGAAAAAACTACAAAAACAAAAATAGAAAAAAAAAATGAAAATACTGATAAAAAGTTGAAGATTGAAATAATTGAAAAATGAAAAATTAGAAAGATAGATTTTTTAGATAAAACAGATTGTTAAAAAAATAAAATATTTTAAGGAAATAATCTTTAAAGTTATAAATAATTTAATTGAGTAATATTTTTTTTTAACTCAATCTATATTGATTAAGTACATTTTAGTTGCAAAAGAAAATAAGGTACAGGTCAACAGTTTAATTGAAAGACAACATATGCATAAGTGTGAGGTCTAAAGTTCAATTGTAGTATAGGCACTTGGGAGCCTTTTATTATTATTATTTTAATCAAATGGACACTTGTTAGCCTTTGATTGGCTGACAGTGCCCATTTTCTTCCTCTTTCCTTAGTTTTCCGTTCCTTTCTTATGAGATACATGTCTAGGCAACTGCATTTTTGACCATTTTTTATCCTATTTCCTTCACAATTTCATCAAATTCAAGGTGAAATCGTGAAGTACAGTTGGGATACTTTGAATTCATACCATTTTTCTGTCTAAATACAATCATTAGGAGGGTTTAAATGTGCATTGAAACTTGAAAAAAGGTTCAAAAATGAAGATTTTACTTTGACTTGAAAATGCATGATTTGAGCTTTTACATTGATTTTCTGAAACTTCCATGGACATTTTGGGTAGGAATGAAGCTTAAGGACACACATTTGACCAACAATTTATACCTATTCATGTTCTAATTTGAGAATTAAGCTCTATTCAACCTTCATCTTAACTTCTTTAGATTTATGGCTATGGTGGACTTTCCATATTTAAATCAAGCTTGACCATTATAAATTAGACTTCATGGATGACTGCTCAAGGCAGAGCATAACATGAAATCCCTTCCAAGAGCTCAACTTCGAGTTTTCTCTTACTAAAACTATCACCTACTAAAGTCTCTCTCTCTTTACAATTCTCCCTCTCCGACCACTTTTGAATTGCGCTACTACCCTTGTTGAACTCATGTAGACCCTAGCTACCTAACATAACTAAGCCTATCCTCTATTATGCCCCCTAGTGTCCTACATAAGCCACTCCTAGCAAACCCTAACCTTCGTACTCTAGCTTCATCGAACCACCACCTCTGGTGGTTCTTAACCTAATTTGACAACACGGCTAAACCCATCGTGGTCTAAAACCCAAGACCATGTCTCTCACTTACGTCCAACAATCATCGTACGGTTAGGCTGATGCCACAATTGCCGCCCTAAGTCCAACTACCATTGAATACGCCACCACTCATGGAGGCACTTGGCCTATCCCTTAAAGTCAATAAAAAACTCAAAACACCTCTTCCTCCATCATTTAGGTGATTGAAACAGCCAGAACCACCTTCTACTACTACTGCTATCGCGACGCAATCTAAGTCCACGACTTGACCCTGCTTTAACTTGACCCATGAGCTCTAAATTCGACAAGCGTATGTTGCTCCAATCCGGTTCGAAGCCTTCACTATTTAAGCTTCGGTCTTTCTGTTATGTTGTTTTGTTGTTTCAGTTCTTTGTTTATTTTTTTTTAAATTTTTTTATCCGATTGTAATTGTAATAAAAATAAAAGCAGAAAAAAAAAAGATAGAGTAGCTTAGTTCATTTTCTTTATTTATTTTCTTGATTAAAACTTAAATAAGAAAAAATAATAACGATAAAAAATAAAATAAGATAAAATAAAATAAAATAAAGAAAAACTAAGAAATGAAAAAAAATCATTTTATAACTTAGAAAAATCCTTTTTTTCCAAATAAATGAACCCTTTTAAAATTAAGGCCTCTTTAGAATTTTTTAGAAAACAAAATAATAAAAATTAGGACCCTTTTAGAAAATTTTCAAAATAAATTAAAAAGGTTAAGAAACCTAAACCTAATTGTTTTTCAAGATTAAAAATCATCTACCCACTAAAGTTTTTGTGAAAAAAAAAACTACGTACATTTGATTCTAAATAACAGTTACGTAGACACTTTTGAGGTGATGTAAAAAACAAAAAGACTAAAAATTTTCCAATTTAGTTTAATTTATCTAATTTAGTAGAATAGAATCTAATTCATTAACTAGTGATTGAATTTCAATTTAAAAAATGGTAATTTTGAAAAGTAAATCTAAATTCGGAAAGTTAATAATGGTACCTGTAAGGATTAAATTGATCTACCTAATCAATTTAACCTAACCCTCTTTTTTTTTAACTCCGGTTGGGTGGCAACTTTAAGAGTTTATAAAATTCTTTTAAAAAACCAAGTTTTTCTTAACTCCTAGTCAATGGTTAGTGTTAAACAAGTCAAGGTTTAATACTAATTAAGTTAAAGAAAATAATTAGAAAAAGGAAAAAATCAAGCTTGACAAATAAGAACCTTAGTTATTCTTGTCAAGAAACTTTGGCTATTTAGGAGACTTAACTATCCTCAGTCTTGAAACCGAGTAATTCTATTGTTTAGGAGCTTAGGTTATTTCACAAGAACCTTAGGGGAATCAAAGTTATCTTTAGATTAGGAATTTTGATCATTTAATTGTCTTCCCTTGAAACTTCAAGAACCCTAGTTATCCTTTATTAAGTTAAACTTAAGAGCTTTGGTTATCTTTTGCTCATGTGCAACTAACCCTTGAGGAACCCTTGTTATCCTTTGTTAAGTCAAATCTAGGAACTTTGCTTCTCCTTTAAAATATTTGAATCACATATCAAAGTATTCTTTACCATTCACCTTTTGTTAAATCCTCGGTGGATTGAGCTTAGGATAGTTAGTTTTTTGTAGTGTTATTTAGGGAAACTTCACCCCCAAGGCAAATATGGTGTCTCTTTTTTTGTCTTTATGGTAAAGTTTTGCTCAAACTTCATTATAAGAAGAGGCAGTTATAAACACTCTAGTTTTGTCCCCTTATAGTGTTAGAAATTTTTTTAAAATAAGGTAAGGGACCTTAATTTAGAAAAATACAAAAAATAAATTTTTTTTTAAAGAAGAAGTAGAAATTTTAGAAGTAAATAATTTAGAATAGAATAGACATTTTAAAATAGTTTTTAAGTCTTAAATAAATAAAAGAGATCGTTTGGCCTCGGGTATAAATTTTATATTTGAATGTAGCTCAAGCCAATCTAGTCTATATGTGTAATTTACTTACAAATATAGATTGCACATATAGATAAGGTACAGGCCAACAACTTGATGGAATGAACATACATGCATACAGAGGAGACCTAGGTTTGAATCTCATGTGAAGTGCTAGGCATTTTTTGTCGGTTTTTTTTTTTTTTGGCACGTTGTACATGTATTAGCCAATGATTAGCTAACACGAAAATTTTCCTTCTCTTTCTCCCTAATTCCCTTGTTTTCTCATGTAACTATAGCGCATACAGCTTACTTTATATCCATTTTTCATCTCTTTTTCTTAGCAATTTCACCAAATTAATGATGAAATCGCAAAGTACATTTTAAGTACATTTAAAGTACTAAGGATCTATTCCCATATTATGTCTAAATTCAACCATAAAAGAGGTCAAAATAGAGTTCAAAAACAAAGGAAAGATACAATTTCGAGCTTCACATTCATGGCAGATTCAGCCTTTCCAAGTTTATTTAATCTGGTTTGTATATATATAATGTCTCCTAGCTTCATTCCCAACATCAACTATCATACAATATCATCTACACAAGCTCAAATCCGAGCTTTCTCTCTTTACCCTTAAACCTTCGTAGCACTCTCTCTCTCTTTGGTCGTCTTTTAAGACAAACCACCACCATAGTAATGTTCCCCTTATGAAAGGCATTTGAATAAGACCACTCCCTTAAACTGCCATGCTCCTTAGCAGTTGCAACCGACACTAGGCTCTTCAAACCCTAGCAACCATAGACCGCTACTTTGTTTGCCATCATTCATGCGTCTCCTTTCAAATCTACCACCATTAGTAGACTTACCATACTTGAAAACCCAAGACCCAAGTTCCCTTTCACCATTAAGCACCACCACACATGTAAATCAAACACTACCTCCGGTAGCCATTATTACATGATCCTTAAACAGCTACGTTACACTGAAGCACCACCACCAAACCCCATATCTCCAATATAATACCTATGAAAGTAGGTTTACCTACTCAAAAAAGTGCCTAAAGCCACCTGTTGTCCCTCTCTCATTCCATTTGCAGTGTATGTGCACTGTACGTATCGGGTCAAACAATCTAACTTGAGTTCATGATCTTCACTCAAGTCCCTGTCTAACTCCTGTCCAAGCCATTGAATTGGTCCGACCTTTGTTTTTGTTTCTTGTTGTGCTGTAATTTTTTTAATTTTATTTATTGTAACAATAATCTATATTTAAATGTAAAAAAAAGGAAAAAAAAAGAGAAAAAGGAAAAGAAAAACAAAGGGAAAAGGAAGCTTACTTTACTTTTTTGTTTTGATTAAAGCACAAATAATAAATAAATAAATAAATAATGAATATGTCTTCATCACTTAGAAAAGCTATTTTCAAAAAGTAAAATTAAATCAACCCTTTTCAAAGTTAAGACATTTTTAGAACTTTCCAAAAATAAAAAACTCCAATTTAGGACCCTTTTAGAAATTTTCAAAATAAAATGGATTGGCTAAGAGACATAAACTTGACTCTTTTTCAAAATTAAAATGAATCCAATACATTAAAGTTTTATTTAATTAACTATAAAAGTCTGATCTCGAATAGCAAATAAGTAGGCATATGTAAGAAACAACGGGGTGACTTAAAATATGAAAAAAATTTATTTTATCCCTTTGGAAACAGTTTTTCTTTTTTATAGAGATCATTTATTTATGAAGTAGATAAATTCCTTAAAGGGTATTTTGAAAAATAAGATCTAAATTCAAAAAGACAAAAGTGGTATCAGTTAAGGGTTTAAAAAAGTTAGCTCTTGGACTAAAAATCTAGTTTTTAAAACCATTTAGAAAAATTGGTTTTATCGAAAGACCGGTAGCTAAGTTATAACCAATCCACCAAATTGGTTATGGCTTAATTCTTTTTCCCGAGTTTGATTGGGTGATGACTCTAAAAACTTTCAAAATAAAAGCTAAGTTTTTCTTAACTTTTAATCGAGGGTTAGTAATAAATGAGTTAGGGTTTAATACCAATCGAGTTAAGGAAAATAATAAAAATCGGGAAAAAATCAAGCTTGACATACGCGTTGCAATCATATCGTCAACATAAACCTTAATGTTTCTACCTATTTATAGCTTGAAGATATGGGTAACCAGCCTTTGATATGTGGCTTCAGCATTTTTTACACTAAAGGGCATTACTTTGTAGCAATAGCTCCTAAAGTTTGTAACAAACAATGTACAGACTTCGTCTTAGGGAGCCATCTAGATATGGTTGTATTTAGAATAAGTATCTATGAAACTGAGAAGTGCGTAGCATGATGTCTAGTTAACGAGCTGGTCTATACGTGGTAAGGGGAAGTAGTCCTTAAGGCATGCCTTATAAGGTCAGTATAATCGACACACATGTGCTACTTTACATTTACTTTCTTGATGAACACTATTTTGGCAAGCTAAGTGGGATATTTCTCTTGGTGAATGAAGCTTGCTTTGAGAAGCTTCTGTACTTCCTCTTCAATTGCAGCCTATCATTATGGGGTGACATATTGTTTCTTTTGCTTGACAAGTCAAATGACCGAATTGATATTAAGGTGGTGAGTAGCCTCTAATATGTTGATGATTCCTAACATGTTTACTAGGGTAGAGGCAAAGATGTTTGAGTTTTCCTTAAGGAAATTTGTGAGTTTGGCATTTTCATTATCTGGCAATTCAGCCCCTATTTTGGTTATCATGCTAAGGGCGTCAGATATCTTGATTTGTAAGGTCTTCTCTACAGGCTCTCCCCATATTTTGGAAGCAAAGGAGTTGGTTGATTTGACGTTCATGGTGTTGTTTTTGGATTAGGCATTGATGTTTACCTAAATGGTATTTCTTTCCCGTATTTCAAATACTTTGTACAGTGTCAAATAAGTTATTGGGTGTTCTTTTAATGGTTTCAGTACCTGCGGGATTATTAACAGTGCCTTTTTTGGAGAATGTTAATAAATTTCAAAATCCATTTCGTCATCCAAAATGAAATTTGAAATCAAATTTCAATATAATTTAATTAATTTAAATTATTATATTATATAACTATAACATCCACCCCAATAAACAATAAACTAGAATACAATAACCGAGAAAATAGAATAGAAAAATAAATCAAAATCGAAAAAAATTAATTAATTTAATATTAATAATTAAAATTCTAAATAAAATTAATTAAAATAGGAAATAATTAAAATAGGAAATAAATAGAAAAATGAAATAAATAGAATCAAAAAGAAATTAGATAAGATCTAATAAATAAATAGAATTATAATAAAAAATAAATATAAATAAAGAAAATGAATTAAAAGAAAAAATAAATCGAATTAAAAATGAAAAAAAAAAGAAAATGAAATAGATTTTTCATTTTTAATTTGATTTAATAGAAATAAATATGATAGTATGTGTCATGAACTTCACTTTGAGGCATTTTTGGTTGATGAGCATGCCAAACTTCATGATGCTTGGTCTATCGAGGATGGCACAGTATGGTAACCATATGTCGACAACGATAAAGTCTATTGATTGTGTGGTTATGTATTTATCATTGCCTAATTGAACTGGTAGGGTAACGATTCCCTTAGTGAGCACTAGTCACTACCTCCAAACCTTGTAAAGCTATGTTTGTACAATTGAAGGGGCTTGTCGAGCTATTTTGCCATTTGCTCGAAAGTGTTGTAGAAGAGTATGTCTATCGAACTCCTACTATCAAAAAAATGTTTTGGGGATGTCGAAGTGCCCGATTTCGGTGTTTATGATGAGTGTATTATGTAGGGTAAGTCAATTCCCTATTCGTTTGCATTGGTAAAAAGGTGTAGCTGTGTTGATCTTTAGCTTCTTATTTCTTATGATGTGCACTTCATGTTTGGCTGTTAGAATTGTATCACTTAGAAGGAGACCGAGTCCATTAAATATGGTGTCGATGTGGCATCATCTACCCCTACTATTTTATTTGTCTATGGGGGCATTGGCTTACTAATTGTGGTGTTATTGTTGATGATCTACTTGGTGGTGCTGGGTTGGATGTTGGATTTGGTTCTTCTCATCTATAACTAAGTGGTCAATGTGACCTTGTGAACAGGTCCTCCGACTACATTCTTGCGGTGGTGGCATTCATCAATATTGTGGTCATGTGCCCTATAGTAATCACAATATTGTGGCATTCATTGATATTGTGGTCAAGTCCTCTGTCTTAGGTAGTTATGGGAATTACTCTCGGACCTCATACATGATTTCGTCGAAGGGTTTGGTAAGAGGTGTATACAAGGTGTAGTCTTGGAATTTTTGCCTTTGCTTATCGCCCTTTTCTTACACTAGGTTTGTAACCTAGGATTTAGGGGTCTTAGGCGATCCTTTATTGAAATGTAATGTTATTTTTCACTTCAAAATGAGCTCTAATGGCATCTTCTTGAGTTATATATTTCTTAGTGACTTTCATAAACGCATCTAAGGATTCAAGCTTATCTAATGACACTACATTGAAAAGCCTTCCGTTAAGATCTATGCTAGTTATGAGCACTTGCAGGGTTGTTCCTGTGTCTAGCTTGGAAACTTGCAACTTTGTTAAGTTAAAGCACTCAAGGTATGCTGGCAAGGTTTCATTGGGATGCTGCCTAACATTGTAGAGAATGGATGAGTCTCTTTGTGGGACTTGGGAACTCAAGAAATGTTGTTGGAATCTGCTTCTTTAGTCGTCAAATGAAGTGATAGATGCCTTAGGGAGGGTGTTAAACCAGAGCAAGCAGCTTTTGCCAGTGTACTGGGGAAGGCTTTACCCTTAATGGCATCTAAGAAGTTGTAGAGGCTCATAGCCATTTGGAAGTATATGAGGTGATCATCTGGATCAATAATTCCATCATAAGTGTTCAATATGGCAACCTTGCACTTGTGAAGAGTGTTTCTTGAAGAATTTAAGGGATTAATGGGTTTTTTGTTGGCTAGAGCACAATGCCTGTGTAGAAGATTCAACTTTCTTCTAATCGTGCACACTGGAGGCGCTACGGATATGTCATTTATGTTCATGTTCATAATCTTTTGGATATTACCTTGGTGATAGGTTGTCATCTGACTCACTTATCACTGTGTGTTTGCCTTCCACGTGCATTTTGCTGTAGTTTTGGTTCAATCTTTCACGTAGGTCTTTATGTGGTTGGTGATCTTGGTGTATCTGCTCGTGCAAGCACATAATGTATGTGGTGCATATACCATCATTCCTAGTTGGTTGTGAGGAGAAGTTGAGTGTTGCCTCTTCATTTAGGCCTTTTTTAGATGTGTTTTTAAGTAGTGTAACATCTTTGTGCAAGGCTACCGTAGATTCATGATATTTTCAATTTTCTTTGAGCATTTGCTTGATAAGTGACCTGAGCTGTTGAACTTTAGTATTTTCATTTTGAGGTGGTGGAAGTATTTGATCACCTTCGCCTTGTTAGGAGGTGTTGGTATCCTTCGTGTAGGAAATTTACGGGTTATTATTTTTTCTTTTAGTGATCATTGTGATGGTTGCCTAAAATGGTCATGCCAAAATATTGATCATGGATGAATCAACTAAGATGAGTAGGTTTGCATAGAGTCCAGTTGGAGTGGACATGGGCTTCATCTGTTGTTCCTCAATACCTAAAAAAAGCCTCCAATAGGTGTGCCCACAGGAGCTCTTCGACGCTCAAGTTAGGAAAGAGGATCAAGAGAAAAGGGGAGGGGTGAATACTGAGGACCAAAGGGACCATGCTTACTTCGTGTATGTATGCGTAATGCATATAATATGTCAAGCTTCAATCAAATAAGAAAGGGGAGGAATCAAGGAGAGAAATTTAGGAGAGAAAGCGTTTTTTCTTACTCTATGGCGCCTACCGCCTTTTATGTGAGTCACTTGAATACATGGTGATCAAGGTTTGTTTGTACTGATTGGCAATAGATAGTGCGCTCTATGGTAGAGACTGAGCTTTACTATGGGTGATATGTTATGATCAGTTAGACCACAAAATCAATAACTTAGAGATCTGACAATTGTAGTTGTAGGGGTTGCTAGGTGTGCTGGCTATACTATGGATGTGAGATACCCATTAATAAGCTGTAGTGGAGAGTAAGCACTAAAGACAAAAGCCAGGCCGGGATGTTGAGGAAGGGATCGGCTAATGCTTGGTCGGAGGCAAGTTGATCTTTGAGCTTACGCTAGACAATTAATATATACTTAGCTTGATGATCGAGAGATGCTTAGCTCATTAAGTGGGTTGCAATATAGAGGACAGGCTTGCCAATAGCTCACATCTTCCTTAGCATGAGCACATGGCCTTGCGGAAAGGTTGTGGTGTAAAGAATGAGCTCGCTATTCAC
The DNA here is from genome assembly GCA_024138015.1 of Lumnitzera littorea. Classification (NCBI taxonomy): domain Eukaryota; kingdom Viridiplantae; phylum Streptophyta; class Magnoliopsida; order Myrtales; family Combretaceae; genus Lumnitzera; species Lumnitzera littorea. Next base: position 109,439,954 of record JAMXBB010000005.1, on the reverse strand, counting down.
TCAAGCATACTTCAGTGTCCTTCGTGATGGGCTTTGCTTATTGGACCTTGGTTTGGTTGAGAATCAAGTGTCAATACTTATCCTTTTAATTTTTCCAAGTAGTCCTTAACATTTTCATGCCACATCAAAATAATCCTTCCATCAATTTTGTTAGTTTTTTCGTCCAAAGAATGTGATGTGTTTTTTTTTTTTTTTAAAATTCTCACCACATGGAGTCAAGTAAGCAACCACATCACATATTGCAAAACACAACCCTAATTATTTTTTCAAATATCCAAAGAGAAGACCCATTCATAAACTCCAACCCTAATCACATGTGCTCCCTTTTTCTACAACGTTAATCCCTTGCAAACCCTAAACCTAATCGCTCATTCGAATATCCATAGAGAAGATCCACTCTTAAACCCTAATTGCAACGTTGTTCATTTCGTAAGATAAAGCAAAGTCTTATTTTTTGGTTCAGGGCCCCAATGTTCTTGACCGGTAGGTTATGGGCTCACTTTAATTCGTGTTTGTGCTTTTTTAAAAGAAGCAGTTTTGCCTGTTTTCAAAGCCTGGTGGGTCTCAATGTTTAGTGACTAATGTATTTTATTGCGTGTCTTTTATCTCTTTGTAATGGCATGTGGAAATGGACGAAAATGCATGTATATACGAGTTAAAGGTTTTTCATGGTTGTAAGATGCTTAAGTATCCAACTCAGCATTATACGGGAGGTAAGCCATATATCGTTAGCATAGACGTGGCAAGTATTGGTGTCATTGATACAAAAAGACAAATAGCGATGTACCTAGGACTTGGGACCACTGTCTTTGTTTATAGTGGGGACTATGCGACGTTCCAAAAACAAGGATTTTTTGGAGTTGATGTTGTCAGAATCTAATCCTTGAGCAAATAGCAAAGTTCAAAGGAACATTTTATCAAAAAAATAAAAAAAGAGAAAGAAATTATATTCAAAGATAATGTACATACACTAAAAATATATAATATGTGAAGTATACATATATATAAATTAACATAAATTATGAGCATAACGATGGTGTTATAATGAAAAGCTTAGATAAAGTTATCCTATGAGTATAGATATTGAAAATAGAATAATAATAGATATATATATATATATATATATATAAAAGCTAATTGTATTAATGTTGATTGGCTATATAACGTGTTTAGATATATAGCCTATGTAAACCATAATAATAAATAATAGTGCATTAAAAGAAAATGTGTTGAAACTTGTTATACATTTTATAAAGTTAATTAATACTTAAATGTGTTATAATAATTATTGAAGACATGTAAAATATATCTAATATGGTAAATTCCTCTAAACAAATAGCAATATGAATAATAATTAGTTGGAATAAGTGAATAGTACTATAGATTGGAAGAGTAATTAATTGACACCTAATAGTTATATATTAAGAGAGAGAGAGAGAGAGAATATAGGTGTCACGTGAACTCATTGCCATATTTCAATTAATTGAACACTTGTAAGCTAGCTAAATATCCTATGTCCAACAAATGTAAATAACCAAATTCATTGGAGAAGCGTTGCAGGGATTTAGCAAACCCATTTATTAGAAGAAAAAAAGAAAAACGCATTCTCTCCTCAATGAAAGAAAACCCCAATTTCAGAGTAATTAATGGAGAGCCACAAGATATAGAATCGGATCAGAAATGGTAGAGCATAAATTCAACTGAATGATCAAATCCAGTCAAATAATTTCTACAAATTTAAGGTAAGTTTCACATCTACCATATTAGTCTAATAATCTTACATCTTCTCTTTGATATACATATATTTAATAATTACTTTCCTAGTACTATTTAGCCTTTAGGAGGAATTTATAGCTACTTTGAGAACATGGGTCGGCAATTGGTTGAGTAAAGGCAAGATTTATAACTTTTAACATTCAATTCTAGGAAAGGAAAAAAAAAAAAAACGAAAAGAAAAGAAAAGAATGAGGATCATTATTATTGGCTTTATTACGTTGTTTCACGTCAAAAATGTGTGAATATGTATGCTTTCCTTATGTAATTTGGTTGAAATATTCCAAGTTCACATAACAAAAAAAATAAAAATAAAAAAGTGGCTTTTTCGTACATTCATGTGACGATTTTATGGTAAAATTTCACCTAGTTTGGACTACAGTTGAAAATATATAAAGAAGCTAGAAATCATAATAATTGTAGATAAGAAGTAAATGTGAATTGGACCAATTACAATCATCTTCCTTCTATAAAAGAAAGCACCTTTGTTCTACTTATAAATTTGAAATGAATATGGCAAGTGAACCATAATTAATTTATACACTTTAATGAAAATTATCTACATAATAATTATCAATAGGAATTTAGCAATTTGACCACAATTATTTTCCTATAATTGAACCCCTTCTATAACTAAATTACTGGTAGCTAGAAAGGGATTCTCATGAAAAAAAGATCTTTACCAATTATGTGATGCAATTTATATAATAAATATTAATAGGAATTGCTATACGATGGAATTGTTATGCATTTTTGAGGCATGATAGATGTTTCACATTATTTTCAAAGTTTGTGTATACCAAATTATTAGCCATAAGGATGTGGAGTTGTATATTGATTTGCAATAGCCAAGTGAAACGGGCTTCTTTGAGGATGTTGATGTTGGTGATGTCAAAATTGGGGATTATGAAGAATGGGAAGTTAGTTCTTTTGATTCAATAGATCCAATGGATGACTATGATTTCCTTGGTAATAACAATGATGAAGAGCTTATGGAAGTGAGGAGAAACTTCAATAGGTTGCTAAGTAAAGATATAAATACTTAAAGCAAATGTGGAGAGCCATAACGACAATGTTCCTCAATGTAATGGTCATGGCAAAGTGGAGATCATGAGCTAAATGAAATTGACTACTCAGATTTGATGAAGATTGTAGTTATGAGTTGTCAGATGGGGATAATAGTGATGACCCTGAAAGGATGCTTAGAAAAAAAGAGTAAATATCCCATCTACAAAGAAGGTATAAGTAAACTTATTTTTTATGTTGGGATGATTTTTAGATTACTTGAGTAGTTCAAAGAAACCATAGGCAATATAAAGTGAATGAGAAAAAAGGATATTGATATTACAACACATTGGTAGTGAAGGCTAGATGTATTGAAGAGGACAATTGTCCTTGGTTTATTTCTTGTGTTAAGATGAAAGAAACAAGATCTTTCCACATTCACACTCTGCTTGACTAACACACATGTAGAATTACGTTTTGGAATAAAAGTGTAAGTAGCAAGTGGTTAGCTAAACATTTTGGTGCCACAATTAGGTCAATGCTTATTACCAAGCTTATAGAATTGAAGGAAATGGTAAAAGCAAAATTGAGGTAGATGTGAACATTAGAAAAGTAAGAGAGCCAAGCAAGAAGTGTTAGATGAGTTCATTGGTAAACATAAAGAGAAGCAAAGGAGATTATGGGATTATGCTTGTGAGTTAGATAGGACAAATCTAGGGACTACCATTATATCAAATACATACAAGTTCGACATGAATGTTGTCTCCCAATTCAATAGATTTTATGTAAAAAAGATTTTCTAATAGGTTGTCAGAGAGTAGTAGGCTTGGATTATTTCTTTTTAAAAACCATTTACAAGAGAGAGTTGTTATCTACTGTTGGTAGGGAAGCCAACAACCAAATATTCCCAATTGTGTAGGCCGAAGACACTTGGACATGGTTCCTCTTAAGCATATGGCATGATCTTAGAAGGGCTATCATTAGTGATCAACAAAAGGTACATTCATTGGTCCTTTAATATTTCAACTTTCGTATTTATTGGTGATTTTCAATTTCATTTATTAATTAATTATATGCACGGTGTATTTAACTTATATTGACTTATATCATATCTCCTAATTAAATGGTAGTGTTTGGTAAATGCTGCTTAAGAAGTGCTCGACACAGTGGAGTAGAAAATGCGTTCTTGACACATTTATGTAAGTTAGTCAATAAAGTTTAGAGGATAGGTTTACAATGTTAGTTTTGGAAGATAACTAAGAGCATCGGTGCAATTGGCACAACTACATTCGAGGAAGAGTTGATGGCAATGTCTTCAAATGGTTATGATTGTTTGACTAAAATGGAGCTGATGGTTGTATGTCAATTGTGACATCATAGACAATAATTTATGTAATGCATTCAACGACGCAATCATCATTGAGCAAACATTGCCTATATTATCTTTGTTAGAAGGGATACATGAATAAGTCGTTAAGTGTATGCAAAGAAATCTTGATAATGCTTTAAAACGAGCAAAGAACATAAAACCACAAATTGTGTGGAAGATCGAGAACAATAAGATGTTGATCTAGTCTTGTCAAATCATTTGGAATGGGAACGAAGGATATGAGATTATGCTTGATGCTGTTGTTGTGTATTGTTAGAACAAAGAGGGTATTTCTATAAAACATGGCAACTAAGTGGCATTCCGTGCTCATATGATTTGTTAGCAATCATCTTAAATAGGCAGCATGATCTAGTTGAATATGTTGATGCTTGCAATAGTAAGGAATGATACTCGCAAGCATATCAAAACACGATCGAGCCTATTAACTGGTAGAAGCTATAAAAAAAAAGTTGACAAAGAAGCTCTCTTGCCTCTATCTCCATGCTTACGTAGCTTAGAAAGAAGAGGAAACACTAACTTGGTGAGGTACCAATCACCAAGCATATGTCACGAGTAGATATGGGGATACATTGTAAACTTTACCACAATGCTAGGTATAGCATGTGAACATGTGTAAGAAATTCCAATGCTAAGGTAAAGAAATCAAAAGCTAAGGTTAAATAAAGTGTAAGTGCATAATCAATACTAAATCATTCTATGTTATCTATATGTTAAACAATGTTATTTAAGTCTCTATTCGTTGCATTATGTAGAAAGGTCTAAATTTGGTAAAATTAAGCCATTCCAGAGGCACAGGTCCAAACCAGCCACAAGCTATAACACTAAGGGTCTATTGCTTTCAGTTATACGAACTCTTAAATGCTAACCATTTCTACGGTTATCTTATCAACAACAAAAACAAAGGTCGCCCTTTTCTTTAAGGTGAAGTTCAAGAATATGTGTGCATTTCGGTATTAGAAACAAATTGCCATCTAATAAGGATGAGTTGTAGATAGTAGATTAAACGAGATTTTGTCTTTTTTAGGGCCATGCTACCTACATGAATATTTATAAAAGCTTTTGTAACTTATCCTTTAGGTGTTAGTGACTTGCTAGAAAATATTATATTATCTAGGTTGTTGTTGACAAATGTAGCTCTTTGTTGGCCATTTTTGGATGAAGCTTTCTCATTGTGTATTTATATGCACTTATATTTTGTACAGTAGTTGGGTTATGTTGGAATGTTGATATGATTATGTACATGGTTATGAACCAGCTCAATATGCACTTGTACGCATTGATATCTCGTATAGCAACTGTGTTAAGTTAGAATGTTAATATGATTATGCAGTAGGTATGAACCTTCTCATTGTATGCTTATATGCCTTGACATTGGCTTTTAGGTCGATGTTTTAATCACTACTTGTATGAGCTACAATAAAGATGCATAAGTGAAGTTGTAACATCTCAAAATTGATCTTGCCATTTGCCTTCTTTGATTGGAGATAGGTGTCAAGCTTGAAATTTTCTTAATTTTTATTTTTCTTAATCCGGTTTATAACAAACCCTAGACCTATTCAATATAAACCCTTGATTAAGAATTAAGGAAAACTTGATTTGTAAAGGATTTAAAAAAAAAGTTTGGAGTCGCCATCGAACTAAGGTCGAGAAAATAGTTAAGTTAAAACTAATTAGGTGAATTGATTATAACTTAGTTATCAATCTTCGATAAAATAAATTTAGAAAAAAATAAGATTTATGAAATTAAAGATTTTAAGTTGGGGGGCTAACCTATTAAACTCTAAAGGTACCATCTTAATTTTCCAAATTTATTTTATTTTCAAAATACCCTTTTATCTAGAAGAATTAATTCTAAATTTACAAATAACTTTAATTTTTATTTACACAAAAGAGAAGAAAAAAAAAATCCCCATTTTAAGTTATCTTGTAGGTGCCTATATACCCCTCTAGTAAGGATCAAAATTCACGTAGTTTGGTTCTTTTGTAAAACTTTAATTTGCTGATCTATTTAAATTTTGAAAATTGACTGAGTTTATATCTCTTAGTCATTTTATTTTTTCATTTTGAGAGAAGTTTCTAAAAAGGGTCCTAATTTTTCTTTCAAGTGTTTATTTTTGGGAAAAAAAATTCTAAAAGAAGGCTTAAATTTGAAAAAGGTTCACTTCCTTTATTTATTTGGAAAATAGATTTGTTTAAGTAACAATACCTTTTTTAAAAAAAAAATTACTTATTGTTTTTTTTTCTAAAATAAAGAGTTTTATGAAATTTACAAAATGAGAGTAAAAAAGAAAAAAGAAAGTACTTAAGAAGAAGGAATAATATTTAAATAAAAGCACCTTTTTTATTTTTTTATACTTTTTTCTTCCCTTTTTCTTTTTCAAAATAAGGTCAAATCAATAACAACCAAAAGAGAAAAAAAAAAAAAAAGAATAGAGGAAAAATGAACCAAGAATTGGCATGGGTATTAGACTAGGGGTTAGGGTCAAATTTCCATTATCAAGTCAAAACTCGGTTTAAGTCGTGCCTTAGTCTCCGGGTCGAGCACATATGCACAACATATGATCGGATAAACACAGAGAGAGAGAGAGAGAGAGAGAGAAGAAGGAGGAAGTGGAGGAGGAGGTGATGGTTGTGGTTGATTCAGGTTGTTTTACACACAAAAATGAAGCGGAAACAATGGATTTGCAAAGTGCTATCATGTTTGATGGTTATTTGAAGGAAATTGAATATAAAGCAGCAGCGAAGGTGGTGGTGATGTAGCACACAAGGCGATGGTTAGGCTTAGAAAGAGGATTGCTCCTTAGGTTTTGGGACACTACAAGCTTAGTCATGGTGTCAATTTTCTCCTAAATGCGATAGGAAGTGGTGTTTCAAATAGAAGGTTGCATTGGTTAGGGTTTAGTGGTAGTAGAGTTTGGTTCTATTGTTATAGGCCATGGTAGAGAATAGGAGCGGCTGGGTTTGAATGTACTTAACCTGGGGATGTTCTTAGAAGCTTCAATATATCTCAAAAGTCATTATGGAGATTGAAATCGTAAAGAGGGAGAGAGGTCACAGGTTAAGGTTTCTAGAGAGAGAAAACTAAGATTTGAATGATTTTTAGTGTTCTCAATAGATGCTTGATGTTGGAATAACTTCCTCAATCCCCTATTTATAGTTTTGATTATCGAATTGAGCTTGGGAAATCAAGGAAACACATCAAATTAGAGATTTGCATTAAATAGGTTTTGATCGAATTTCAACTTCAATATTAATGAAATGCAATTCAATTCAGTTGAAGAAAATGGTCAAATGTTGTTCCTTATTCCCTATTTTTGCTAAACTAAAAGATTAGAAGCTTCCAAACTTAATGGAAAAGCTTGAATCACACAAAATCATATTGAAGCGAAATCCGTGTTTTTTATTTTTTTTCAAATTTTCAATCTTCACTTTGACCCCTCAAATGATTGAGTTTGGATGAGATATTAGTATCGATTTGAAGTATCTCAATTATACTTTGTGATTTCACCATTGATGTGGTGAAATCATGAAGAAAAAGTTATTAAAAAAATGCCTTAAAGTGAGCTGTCTACACGAGTATCTTGTGAGAAAGAGATGGAAAGCTAGGGTAATAGGAGGAAAATAGGCACAATCAGCTAATGAATGGTTGTCACATGTCCAAAGCAAATAAAAAAAGAAAAAGGCATGCCTATGCCTTATACAAGAATCAAACCCAAGACCTTTCTTGTGTTTATGATTCTCAATGCATGATCATTACCATATAAGTTGTTGGCCTGTGCCTTGCTTTATTTTGCACACAAATTCTACTTAAATTAAGTTACCTAGACCTCATTTGAAAAAAATTCTCTAGGCCTAAAATAAAATCCTAATGGACTATTTATAGGGAAAAAAGAAATTATTATTTCTAAACTATATTTTTTTATACCTTTCTTATTTACAACCCCTTTTTTTAAATATATTTTTCCAAATTTTTTTTTGTTTTTTTTTTTCAATTGGAACCCTTTTATTACCTACGGAAATAAAATATATATATATATATATATATATATGGCAAAAATGAGGTTCTTATAGCTGCCTCTCTTTATAGTAAAGTTTGAGTAAGATTTTATCATAAAAATAAAAGAGATACTATTCTTATCCTAAGGATAAAATATACTAAGAAGTGCCACAATTAACTAGCTATCCTAAACTTGATCCATTGGAGATTTAAGAGATGAGAGAAAGAAATTGTTCCTTTGGGAAGAGAATCAAATGATAAAATATGGGTATGCCCCTGAAAATAAGTCAAACCCTAAAGGTATTGTCTTAGATGGCGGTAAAATAGATGCTTTAAAGTGGATAGAAAACAAAGGAAATCTTAAATGACCATCTTGGATGGATGGTCTTTCAATTGTTTTTTTTTTTTTCAAATTAAACACCAATGTGAGTGCCATCTTAGATTGATTGACAAAAACTTTATCACTATCTTGGATTGATAAGTATAGCATCATCATGGATTCATGGGCATTAACTTCAATTCCTCTTGGATTAATAGGCTTAAGAAAAATTATTATCATCTTACATTGATAGTTTTTAACTTGAATACTATCTTAGATTGATAGGCTTTAACAAAAACGTCATCTTAGATTGATGAGCCTTAGCAAAATCTTGAACAGCATCCTAGATTGATGGGCATAAGAAAAACATCACCGTCTTAGATTAATGGGTATAGCACCATCTTAAATTAATAGGGATAGCACTATCTTGAATTGATGAGTTTTAGCAAAAACAACATCTTAGATTGATGGGTATAGCACACTAACGTAGATTAATGAGTTTAACACTATCTTGTATGATGGATTTTTAAATTAATCATGTTTCTTAAAAAATTTCTCAACTATTCAAATTCATAAAATTCACAAAATTGACTTCAAGGGTTAGTTTAAGAAAGAGATCAAGCTACTTGGATTACATGAACTAGCTGCTAGGGGCAAGGCCCCCCTAAATTGATAAAAAAGAGATTTAGAAGAGGCTCTAAGGAATGGGTCTCTTTATTTGAATTTGGCTAAAACTCCTAAAATTGATGAAAATGGTCACTAGGACCGAGTGGGAAGAAGAAAATTACAAATGGGGCTAAGACTCATCCTTAAAAGTAACAAGACTCAAAATTAGGGCCAAACATAACCAAAGCTAGGTAAAAAGATCAATTTAGAATCGACTTAAAGAAAACTTGTCTTTTTTTCTTCTTTAATTTTAATTTTTTTTTTAAGAATTGCTAATAGGTTTTTAGTTCTTTACAAGTCCTAATGCCACCAATATATGTTGGTCTTTGACAATTTACTCTTTTCTTGAGTTTACTCAAATCATCCAATAATCTTATCTTCAAGGAATCCTCTTTTCTTGGGTTGTTCGAGGCACTAGATTTCAATCTTAAGGAGAGTGATCATTTGATGTCACTTAAGGTGATCATAAGGGCAAAAACTCTTCTTGAAGACTTTTCAAATGTCTTTCAGCCATATGAATGATATTTTATAGTTGATCAGTTTAGTCTAAGAAAACTTTCTTGCCTTCTCTTAGTTCAATTTCTCATTCTTGACTACAATTCTAAAAATTATGCTTCATCTTACAAGTGATACATTAATCTGTTTGGTCTTTTCATGTTATACTATAATATCGATTTTCAATCCTTGGTTTCAAAATGAATAATTAATGTATAGGCCTTTCTTAAAAAAGTTTTTGTAAACACCTCATTTCTGCCCCCTTTAATATATTTTTAGAATAGGGAAAAAATGTCCTAATTTAAAAAAAATTGCAAAAAATAGAAAATTTAGAAAAATACAAAAAAATAGAAAAATAAAAAAATTGATGAATAAGGAAAAATTTGGCTTTGAATTATTTTTAGGATTTTTTAGTCAAATGGATAAGGTCTTTTCAACTTTTAAAGTCAAATTGAGTTAAAGTGCACATGATCAGTTTAATGGTTTCAAGCTACTTTTGAGAATATCAAATTTTTTTAAAATTTTAATATTTGAACCATGTTGATGTTAGGTGTTTTCTAGTGTAAAAATGAGATTAATTTAAGTTGATCATGGCTTCAAACAGCACGTTGATCTGACTTAAATTGATTGATTTTCCAAGCAAAACAATTTTCAACTTAACCACATGATCAACGAATTACAACTTAAAAAGCCATTAAAATGGGTTCAACTTAGGAATTAATTTTAACATATGCATACTAGATTTGCTCCTAGAAGTCTTTTTTTCTTTTTTCTTTTCCTCTCTCTATATATTTATTAAGAATCATTGATTAGGGGTTTTAATTAGGTTTCACAAGATTGGTAATTTGAAAACCAATGTAGGCTTAGTAGGTGCTTAAATAAGTCTAATGCGCATGTTTAACAAGAAAAAATCAGTAGCACAGTCGGTAAGGGGAACAGTCAAGGAGGCTGGAATCATGGGTTTTGACTCCTACAATTGCATTAGGGGGCGTTTTTTGCCCATCTTTTCCAGCGAAGTGCTACAACATCGTCACCTTCCTCACATAATAACAGCAACATGTTGCAGACATGGAAGGAAACAAATTTCATTCCATTTTTTGCTCATTTTTGCTCCATTTTTTATGATTTTACATCAAATAAAAAGCAAGAATTAAATGGCAGACATCTAATTGATTGGAATACATAATCAAAATCAGAATTTCCCTCAAGATTGGAGCATTTTCGTGCCATAACAATTCAAAAACGCATGAGCGAAATCTTCCATTTTTGGACCTTCCAAGTATGTTTCAAGCTAGATTACTATAAAAGAGAGTCTTAGGAATTCGTTTGGATCATCAGTTTACTCTCAACAACACACGTACATCATCCATTATCGAACCAAGACCCTCTCTCTCTTTCATCCCTAACAGTGTCGTCCACAGCCCAACCTACAATTAACTTGCCGCTGTGCACGTACCACACTCCGTCACTGCTTAAACTCGAAACCAAACCCAGTCGTCGCTGTACTAACACCACTTACACATACTCAACACCTACATGAATCGACCCACCACCAAACACCAGCAAAACAACACCCAAAGACTACGGCGTTAGTGTCAATCTAAGCTTCAATAATCGATTTCACACGAAACTTGAATTCCCCACTTGAATCGATATCCAGAACGTTTCGTGGATCACTGGAATTGTTGCCGTGCATTTGGAAGTCTGACCCGACTCGAGGAATTTTTTTTGGCCTGTGAGCTCTAGATTTGACCCGACCCAACTGAGCTGATCCAACCAGCACCCTACTGCAACCGTAGTTCAACCATTTTGTGATTTATTTGTTATTGTTTAGCTCTTTTGTTTCTTCTTTTTTTTTCTATTATTATTTATTTATGTATTTCATGTAAATATTGTAATTTTTAATTGTAAAAAAAATTAAAAAGAAAAAAAGAGGAAAGGAAAGAAAAAGAAAAATGATAGAGAGGCATAATTTATTTATTTTCTTTTTTTAGTCAAAACATAAAACAACAAAAAAATAAACTTTTAGGGCTTCTTATAGAATTTTAAAAAAGTAAAAAACCAATCTAGAACCCTTTTCTTTTAGGATCTTTACTATGATTTAAGCTTCTTTTTTATGATTTAGGCTTCTCTTCTATGATTAGGGATGTTTTCCATGGTAATTGCATATCTCATTTAAGTATTTTAGGAATTTTTAAAATAGCTTTATCACCTTTTTTTTTTTTCCAAATAAATAAAAATAAATGGATATTTTTAAAAAATTAGGATTCCTTTTAGAATTTTCCAAAAAATGAACAAATAAGATATTTTCTTTCTCAAGAAAAAAAAAAACAAAATTAATAAAAACTAATCGTTTTTTCAAATTAAAATCAACCAACACATCTATATTTTCAAAAAATAACTATGTACGTTTGATCTTAAACAGCAGGTATGTAGGCACCTCCAAGGCAACATAAGAAATGAAAAAACTTAAATTTTTCTAATTTAGTTTAATTTATCCAATTTAATATAATAGAATCCAATTCGTTAGTTGATGATTGAATTTCAATTTTAAAAGAGTAATTTTGAAAGAAAAATCTAAATTCGAAAAGTTAGTAGTAACTGTAAGGGTTTAAAAGAGTAGCCCTCTAACTCATTTCTTTGGTTTTTCAAAAACCTTTTATCTAAAATTGGTTAAGCAGTATATATTTATAACGATACTATCTCTATGGAAAAAAAAAAAAAAGAAGAAGCTAAGTAAGTTGAATAAAAATAAGATTACAACTGATGAATCTTGAAACGAGATATGTACCATAGCCAACAAACGAAACTAGATGGCTCAATGAAAATGTTATTTTGACTAACTAGTTTTAGTTGTGGATGCCTTGATAATTAATTCCAATTAAATTGACTAATTGAGTATTTTTTCTTTTTTTCACATTGATAGGAGTTTGTCTATGTTTCTACTTTATGAATATGATATTTTCTAGGCATTTCTAATAATATCAAGTGTTATTCCTATTTTGGCATTTCTAATTTCTAAAGTTTTAGCCTTGATTAACGAAGGACTAGAGAAACTTTCAAGTTATGAATCCGGTATAGAACCAATAGGCAATGCTTGGTTACAATTTCGAATCAATTATTATATGTTTGTGCTAGTTTTTGTTGTTTTTGATGTTGAAACAAATTTTCTTTATCTTTAAGCAATGAGTTTTGATGTATTGGGTATCCATATTTCTAGAAGCTTTGATTTTCATGCTTATCCTAATTATTGGTTTAGTTTATGCATAGTGAAAACGAGCATTGGAGCAGCCTTAGTTCTTAAATATTTAGACAATAAGAAAATAAAAAAGTAAAATAAAAATAGTGAGATAGTTATGAATTCCATAGAATTTCCCTTGCTTGAACAACCCAAAATTTAGTTATTTCAACCACATTAAATGATCTTTTAAATTGGTCAAGGCTCTCTAGTTTACGGCCGCTTCTTGATGGCATTAGTTGTTGCTTCATTGAATTTGCTTCATTAATAGGCTCACGATTTGACTTTTATCATTATGGACTGGTACCATTAAGTGAACCAATGGCTAAGTTAAATCGGTCCACCCAATCAATTTAACCTAACCCTTTTTTTCTTACTTCAGTCGAGTAACGACTCCAAAGAATTTTCAAAATATGTTTTCCTAATCAAGGGTTAGTATTAAATAGGTTATAATTTAATATTAATCGGGTTAAAGAAAATTATAAAAATTGAAAAAAATCAAGCTTGATAAGTTCATTTACTTATCTCAAGTTTATAAGTCAAGAACCTCATAAGTAAAACTAAAATTGTGCTTGCCTCAATTTTAAATGTAACTTTTATTAAAGATAGTTATTTCCTTCAATAAAAAAAGGTCTTTAGAAGAGATGGAATTGTACAAGCCTTAGTTTGCAAATGGAGTAGATTTTGAGAGTCATAGGTTTTATCCCTGTTCTTTTAGATTTAAGGGTTTTTATTTCGAAGGATGGAGCTCACTTTAGAGTAAGCATTTTGAGGTACATCCACTTAATCATTTTTTGGTTTCAGTGCTTTGGATTTGATCACTCTTTTTTTTTTTTAAATTTAATTTTAGGTGTATTTTTCATTTTTTTTTTCAAATTTTCTCATTTTTCCTTTTGCCCCTTTTTTCTTATCTTTCTTTCTTCTTCATTTCCCTTTTTTTTTTTTTCAATATGCCCCAAAACCAAGGTAATCATCCCTTCGTTTAGCGTATGACTCAAAGTATATATAGTTTGTATATAGTATTTAGGATGGAAACCCTTCTTCATTTTAAAGGAAATAAGTAATCAAAAGCAATAATTACAATTAAATTGAGATGGCTAGAGCAAACACAAATTAATTTAAACATTTCTCCCTTTTAATGACCTTAACCTCTAGATTACCCTATTATGGGGTAGTTCTTGACAGAGTTTAATTTTTGAAATACTTTAAAAAAAAAAAATTTGATAGGGTTGATAAGGGATATTTTGCATTTTACGATAGAAAAATAAATACCTAATGTCATTTTGATTAGTGTACCAATTTCAAGATAGACCTCTTTTAAGGAAAGAGTCCAATATCCTTAGTTTAATGACACTCAACTCTCAAATGTGTTTTAAGGTTGGTGTTTGGGATTCTGTTTGCCTCTTTTCATTCTAAACATTTTCAATCAATGAAATGTCTTTTCTTTAATGCACTTAAGACCTCCATTTACCTTAATTTCTCGACAAGATGTAGTAGATAATTTGCTCCTCAGCATGTCCCATTAGTAGAGGGCTTAAAACATGCCCTTAGAAAGTTTAGGAAAAAATGCCCTATCATTAGTTGTTCATGTAAGCTTTTCAAAGCCTAGATATAAACTTTTTAGATTTCAAGGCTAGAGTAAGTGGGCATGCCTTATGTTTGGGTTCTCCAAATAGATATTGGGTTGGAGTGGGTAAGTAGGCTATGTGTTTGAGTTAATAGGCATGTCTAATGTTTGGGTATTTTGCAAATCTTGTGTTTTAGGTCTTTTGGGAGTGGGCGAGTTGATCGCTTAAGAGAAACTTTTAAGGCCTTATAAGAATCCCTACTTATTAGCAAATCTTCAATTATTTTTTTCTTTTTAAAACCCTTTAATTCAAAAGAAATTAGATTTACCATGCTCAAGGAGAAATTTTCAAGAATAAACAGAGAAATTTTGTGACGTATGCAATATTTGCAAATTTATTTATAGAAGATGACACGAATGGGACTATGAAAAGACAAGGATAAGGTTTATTTACATGAGTGATAAGAAGGAAACCCTATACTACATGGAAATTATTTCAAAGGAAAGAACTATTTACAACTTATAGGCATTCAAAAATTTACCAACAGTAAGAAGTATAATTTGAGAATCATTATATGAAAAAAAAAAATTAAGAGGTACTTGATATTTACAAATATCTATCTCTTAATTTAATTGAGAATGATGAGTAAGTAGGAAATGAGAATGTTTTGAAAAGCCCATTATAACAAGAAGGTAACATAACTTTTCTAACTAACTAACTTAAAAGACTAGTAAGGTAGCTTATATACAAGGTAAACAAAATTCATTCTAGGGAATTCTAATAAAAAGAAGATAAATACATTCAGCTAAAAAAGACTCTGCACATAAAAACGATCTTTGATATTTATGAACTGGAGGAAGGAATGAGACTAATTGCTAAATAAGGGAGTTTATTTATAAGAAAATGAAAATCTATGACATTATATAAAGTGGTGTGTTCTAAAATTTTACAAAGAGGGAAAAAATTATGAATTAAGTCCATTTTTTCATTTTAAAATGTCAAAGACTATTCACGAGTTTAATTATTATAAAGTCTAGTTAAAATAATCTATAAGTATGTCTTAAAGGCTAGTAGCCTTATTATATTCTAAACTGGTAACTTAATTATTGGTAAAATAAAATCATTTTATAATATATAGGGAAACTTTTTTATTTGAAGAACAAACTTTAAGAGAAATCCTACCTTTATAAAGATAGTAAGGGTAGTAAATAAGATTATTTACAAACATAAGTAAAACAAGCACAAATATTTATATATATAAAGAAAAGATGAAGGTACATGGATGTAGATACAAAGGACCGGCAACTAAATAATAATGTAGTAATAAAAGCGTTTAGGGCCAGGACTTTACCAGAATTCCATTATTATAACAACTATTTTTTTATAGAATTATTTAATAAGGAAAATCTATATTTGAAAAGAGATTTACAAAAAAATGGAAATTACAATACATAAATTTTACAGTATAGTGGAATTCCAATAGAGTCATAACCCTTTTTGGTAACATTCCCTATTATTATTTAATTGCCAGCCCAAAAGTTCGTGTATACAAAAGGGTAGGTTCTAAAAGTCCTTAAGCTATATAACCTCACACATATTCAAAGAAACAGTTCGTAGGTTATATTGAAGCTTAAGTGGGTAATATAATTAACTCCAAGTGGTGGTTACAATATAGCACCTGAAGCCTACACAATGAACCTTTATCTTGTGGTCTTAATATGGCTTAGGTTTGACCGTGTCTAGTATACATTCGTGATGCAGTAAATAAACCACCATCAGCACACCCCCTACCCCCCACCCAACCTCCTTTTCTAAGTATGTGCCTTTAATAAACTTGCATGGGTTAGTATAAATATATATAAATAAATAATATCTTTAAAAAAAGGAATTATAACATGAAAGGGTATTTTGAAAAACAAGTTTGATTTCAGAAGGATTAAGAGGTTAGTCCTCTTGACGTCCTTAATAGAGTCGTTAAGCTATTGAGCCTAAAATTTTCTTAGTTTTTATTTTCCTTAATTAGGTTTATAACAAACCCTATACCTACTCCATATAAACCCTTGACTAAGAATTAAAGAAAACTTAGTTTCTAAATGATCTTTAAAAAAAAGTTTGGAGTCACCACCTTATCAAGGTCGGGAAAAGAGTTAAGTTAAAACTAATTGGGTAAATTGACTATAACATAGCAACCTGTCTTCTATAAAATCAATTTAGAAAAAAAAAAAGATTTATGAAATCAGAAATTTTGAGTCCGGGGGTTAACCTATTAAAAAGTAAACAATAATACTTTAACCTTCCAAATTTAGTTTATTTTCAAAATACCCTTTTAATTAGCTTAGCCAAGTTGCTTGCAAGGTCATACTATAATTGCCGAGCCCTAGGATTGGTTGGCACTAAATTCCTCATGCCATGTCAAGCTGATCCTTAGACTTACGACCTCGGCTGTTTAGTCCTCGATCTTCTCGACATTTAATAGAGTTGTTGCTAAGTTGTCTTACTTTCCTTTATCGACCTTTTGGTATTAGCACAACTTGAGTAGCGTAGGTTAGCCTTGGCTTGTAACAAGTCGATTGTGGCTTGGAGATGGTTGCAGGTCAATTCCTATCATTACTACAGGGTTAAAAGTAGTCATCTTCGACTTTAAGCAATGATCATGGGCCTAGATGTGAAACAGGCTCCGCTTCCCCTTTCATTTCACCATAGGCACCAAGTCACTCTAAATCTCCTCAATACTCATAAGGGTCAAGCAGTAGCTCTTCTCATCCTTTCAAACTATGTAGGAATTGAAGAAGCCATCATGGATTACTCTCCGATCATACACTTAAGGTCGACCAAGAATTAAATTGGCTACATTCATAGGCATCACGTTGAAATCTAGCTTAATCCCATACTACCCAGCCTTGCGTTCTATCCAAGGCCTCTTATGCACATGGACCATACCCTTATCATTAACCACTTCTTTCCATAAGGTTGGGGATACAGGTAAGTCGATAGTTTCATCCTTGTGATTAGCTCAGTAGAAACGATGTTGGTGCAACTTCCTCTATCAACAACTAAGGAATAGGTCTTCTCATTCACCAACTATTGGATCTAGAATAAGTTCTCCCTTTAGCTTAGGTTTTCATTTAGGTCAACTTGTCATGGCTGAGAATTCTCCCATCTCAAGATAGATTTTTATGGTTCCCTCACTTTTCGAGCTATTATCACTTTAGCTCAAAGAGCGAGGGAACAATAAATATTTATACTAAGATGGGAGAATTGCTAGCAATGACGAGCCAACTTAAAGGAAGATCATTGCTAAAGAGAGAATTTATTCTATATCTGATGTTTAGTGAATGGGAAGACTTATTCCTTAATCATTGATGGAGGAAGCTATAGCAACATTGTCTCTACTGAGCTAGTAGCTAAGGTGAGATTGTTGACCTACCCTTACCCCCAACCTTATGGACTCAAGTGGTTTAATGCTAAGGGTATAGTCCATATATATAAGAGAGCTCAACTAACGTTCAAGGAAGGATAGTATAAGGATGAGGTCGACTTTGACATAATACCTATGAATGTAGCCAACCTGATTCTTAGCTAATCTTAGAAGTACAACCGGAAAGTGATCCATGATAACTTTTCAACACTTACATAGTTTAGAAGGATGAGAAGAGCTACCATTTAATCCCTATGAACGTTGAGGAGATTTAAAGCAACTCAGTGCTTATGGTAAAAGAAAAGGGAAGAGTAGTCTATTCAATATCTAGGCTAGTGTTCATTGCCTAAAGTCGAGGACGACTTCTTTTCTGCCCCATGGTGATGATAGGAATTGGCCTCTAACCTCCTTAAAGCCTCCACAGACCTCTTCCTAGTCGAGATTGACTTATTTGACACATAGTCGAATAGATGCTAGAAGGCTTAAAAGAGGAAGAAGAACAACTTGGCAACATCTCCATCGACCTGTCAAAAGTCATAGGACTAAATAGCCAAGGACCCTAGTTTAAAGACCAGCTTATTACGGAACAAAGGATCTAGTGCCAACTAATCCTAGAGTTCGGCAACTTTGGGTTGACCTCACTGAGAGCTCGATCGAGCATTATAAGACCTTGGAGACTCCAACCTATACCAAGACATCTAACTGCTAACCTTACCTACTTTAAATCATACTCATTCTAGGACAACTTAGATGACCCACTTACTTACCTCCTTGTTAAACATACTATTTTGTACACTTATAAATATATATATTTTATTTTTAGTCCTAAGCCTAATCTTTAAGGTTTAAGGCCTTGCATACTATTTACAATTTTCTAACTAAGGTTTAGGATTTACTATAAATAGCAATAATTTATAAGTAGTAGTAGCTTTTTTGTAACTAACATTGAGAGTATATTTTTTTTTATATAGAAACCCTCTAACAACTTGCTAATTATTGTGTGTGTTTTGCTTTTAAACTTTCTAATATTCTTATCAATTTTCTTCAAGACTGTGGTGAACCCTTCATTTGAGCTAGTTAATGAGTTGCATTTTACTCTCATTTGTACATTAATGTTGATTTAGTGTTCATGAATAAGTCATATCGAACTCTATTTTAAGCTCAACCCTTAATTGTATTTATATCTTGGTACGTGATATCTATCCATATTTGCATTTAAACCCTTTTTTAACTTACTACTTCTTAAACTCCATTGAACCCTGAATATCCATTCAAGGGTTCATGTTCACTGTATACTCCGACTCATATCACAAAACTTAAATAATACTAGATAATATTGCACTTACCTACATTATAGGTGCAAAAGATAGCATTAAATATAAAAAAAAAAAAATTTGACACATTTAATTAAAAAATGTTGACCATAGAAAAGGGAAAATAGAAATATCACAATACAACTAGCAAAATAGAGAAAAATATAAACTAATAAAATTACATAATAAAATACTGATGGTATGTGGCTAGCTCAAAAAGGACTGTCTAACAAAGTGGATGGTTTTCAAATATTACATATTTGTACCATGGGTGTTTTCTTTAGTAAAATAAAACATTAAAAAAATAAAAACATTGAAGACACCAAAGTGAGGCCATTGACTTTAATATTACAGAAGATATAGGTGTTATATATAGTTTTTTTTTTCCACAAATTCAATCAATAAATTATTCTTAACATATTTATCTTTTTTAAGTGCACATAATGTCTGTCTCCAGATATATAATGTATATATATATGTATATATATATGTGTGTGTGTATATATAGTGTGCACAAGATACTTGAACAAAGTGAATCTTACCATTATTATTTTATAATGTCTTGTTTGATATACATGAATGGTTTGAAATGGAATGGAATGAACTAAAAGTAATGAAGGCTATAATGATAAATCATTTCTTGTGTTTAGAATGCTATGGAATGAAATAAAATGATATTAAATGTATAAATAGTATTAATTGTAAAAAATGCCTTAACTATTGCATGTCATAATTTATTTGAAGGTTAAATAAGTAACTTTAAGTGAATGCAATTAATGAGGGTGAAACAGTATCACAATTTCATTTTCTTAAAGGTAGAATCGAATTACCCCATAAAGATAGAATCAATGATTCCATGGAATTGCAATTCCGCCTTCAAATTTCACTTCTACTTCCAAACATAGGGAAAGGAAATGGAGACTAGTATTATGATTTCATTCCAATCCATTTTGTATATCAAATGTAAATAAAGGAATTTTCTTGTTGTTTTAATTGCTCACTCAATTAGAACTAGTGATGTGCTTAGGAGAGAGAATTACTTGGACATCTATCTCATAAATAATAAGAGAATGGGTTCTTCCAAGTGCGGAAGAAGTAGTAAGGGTTTAAGTAAGGTTTTAGCTATTTGTGTGAAAATTATATCTTTGGTATGACTCATCGATAAAATAACTTCCACAACTTAATTCATACTTTGATGTGATGTATAAGATAGGTACTAAGGATTCTTGCCATAATCTTATTAGAGGGTTGGTAAAAGAAAGATAGTTGAAAGTAAGGACTTATAACAAGAAAAGCATATACTTCATTCAATGTGTGTTGTAGCTACTTACATTGGGCTATTTATAGTAAGCCCTTCAAGCTTAAGGGTAAAATCGCAAAACCAAAAAAATAACATTTTACGTGTGTAATGGCAAAAGATCACCTTTAATACTAAATAATTCCATCGAATTGAGTATAAAAAAGTACAGTCCTGTAGTAGTAAATTACTTGACTTATTACTAGATTAATGGGGTAAAAAGGTAAAGGCAAGCAAAAAGAATATTCTAGATACATATCGTTGCCAGTCATTAAGGAGGGATAATTGTGGTTGCATCACTAGCATGCTATTGGGTGATAAAGAATAATACTGAACTGCTTAAAGGGGTTGAGTTAGCAAACAACTAGTTATTCTTTACAAAAAGTAGGGTAGATTAGGGGTAAAACAAGTTGACTTATCTAGCTGGCAAGAAGGATTAGGTTGATGGGATGGAATAGGTCAAATTCTTAACCAAGTCGACCAATGCTACTCGGCATCCCTAGAGATTCTTTAGTAAGTTTCTCTAGGTCTATCCATCAAGTTCTTCCTCAACCCTTATGATAGTCAAAAGAATATCACAGCTTGGTAAGTAAAATAGCTTGCAAGATTGTGTTCATCCTCAACCAATGGTTGGACAGAATCTTTTATGTAAGATTCTGAAGTATGCACATCTTAGGTCTTCTGATTGGACTCGAGGATGAGTTTCTATTACCCATTCTCATGGAAAAGGACGATGGATGAAAATGGAAGAAAACTTTATGTTTGGTAAATTAAGTATCCAATAAAAATGAATGGAAATAGGGAGAAATAAAAGGAAACATTTTCATATTGAAACCCATTTATTTTTTCTCCAATTTTGGAGATAAATGAGTTGAAGTGAATAGGGATAGTTAGAGAACTACAAAATTTACCCTTGTAAGGTCTTTGAGATGACTTCGTTCAATATTAACTTCATTTCCTTTTTATAGATCCAACCAGAAAAGGAAATGGAGACATTTCTTTTCGTTTCTTCCTTTTCCTTTATTTCACTTCCTATATACCTAAACACAAAATGAAAATTTTCTATCGTTTTCTCTTTTCCAAAAAATTGCCATAGTCTTGGGGTTTAATGTTAAACTAAATTTATGCGAATGAATTATTTAAGTAGCATACTTTATATTGAATAAAAAGAAACTAAAACCATTTAAATAACGGACACCAATTGTATTGAACATTTCAATTAATGGGTGATATTTCATGGTTTGATTTACGCAAGTTTGTATTGAAATTTTCTATTAATGGGTCATATTTCGTGTTTTGATTTATACGAGTTTGTATATAAAAATCTTAACTCGTAAAATAACTTGTTTATTAGTCATATTTGAAAATACGAAACCCTATAACCCAATCCATATAAGCATATTTGGTATCTGTTGAACCCATTTAGTAACTCAAAAAAATTCTAAATTAAATATATCACAAATTTTGAGTCTCGATTTAAAAAAAAAAAAGATTAAATATGTTTCTAGTATCATTTTTTATTATGCTTAATGCTCATAATCGAATTTATATTGAAAAATTTCAATTTATATATGTTTAATGTATGAATAAATCCATTTAAAGCATATGATAATGCTTACTTATACCTATTTTTATATGTAATTTTTATAATGTTCTTATGTATTTCTTAGGTAACTGGAGTATTTTTTAGTCTTGATTTTTAAGAGTTGGAGAAGAAATGGACTAAGTTTCATATGATTTGAAAGTTAAAATGAAGGAATTTTGAAGCTTAGAAGAGGATTGTGCTAAGATCGTTGACCCCAAACAAAGATTGTAAGTTAGAATAGAAGAAATTGAATAACGAGAGAATCACAGTCCTTGGTCTTTAACCTCATGTTTCATGAATTTGTGAATTTCGAGAAGAAGAATATGTTTGAGAAGCATGACCATGATTACAATTCTCTCTTGTGAATTTTCTTAATTTGGGAAGTTTTTAACCTTAGAGTGTAAATATATATATTAGAGCTTATTAATCACTTTTTAGCAAAATTCTAGAATTATTAGAGATAGAGATCAAGAGAGCAAGAAGACTAAAAGGGGTTTTATTATAGCTTTTCATGTCTACTTTTATTTTATTATTTCTGTTATGACAACTAGTTAATTAACATTCTTAGATATTGAGAAAGCCTAGGGTGATGTAGTCAACTTCTTATTTTCTTTTCAATTAGTCAACAAATTTCATATTATTGCAATTCAATTATATTGATTTATCTGTTCTTTGAATTTATATTGTTAACTTGTTAGTTCAGTGTTTGATATTATATAGAGACTGGGAGATAAAGTATGTTACTAGATCTAATGTAATTGAAAGAGTTGCATAAGACCTTATAATTGGGATGACATAAATCTTTGGGATTAGAGTTTCTAATGGAAGAATTGAAAGAACTTAATGTGATTTGAGGAATTTTAACTAGAAAGAGATTCTAGTTAATTAACCTATGATTAGATAATAATCTTGATGCACTCTTCTTTCATTCTTAATGTGTTTTATCTATTTTGCCTTATATTAGTTAATTTACTAATTTATTTTAATTAGCATATAATCAATTTAATTTAGATTAGTTTATAATTTTTAACTTAATTTGATTTATGTACTTGAATTGGTAGGACTAATAATAAGAAAATAAGCAAAATTACTAGTAATTCCTTACATAATCTTAGAGGGATGGCATTCATATTCATCTGCTATACTATAAGTTCAATAAATGCACTTGCGTACATCAACATAATACTTCAATAATGATTTGAACTTTAAGTACTATGTGATTATGTCAAATCGAAATTTATGGCATAATTAATTGCTTAATGGATTTATCTACGATATTACATAACTAACTCAAACAAAAACATTTAGTTTAATTTTTACCAAAGTTGCCATATGGCTTCACTAGTGAATTGGGACTCAATAAGGTTACTTAAATAGATGTATCTACAAAATATACAAAACTATGATGTAAAAAAAAATGTCGAAGATTTTAATATTGAAATAAATAAAAGGTTAAGGGCATTACTCTTACAAACCAAAGTTATAGTAAGTAGGGAAAATAATCAAAGCAAGAACAATGAGAAGTAACAAAGCTGATGGCGAAGTGGCAAAGTGAAGGACAATAGAGAGAGAAGGGGGTAGAGTAGAGAGAAAAAACGTAAACGAGCAAAAAGTAGAGTAGGGATAGTAAATAAACTATAAATACTAAAATAATTCAATTCTAAACAGGTTTATTGGTTAGATCAAGATATATATACAAGTTTATGAGGCATATTTATTAAAATGGTTTGCTAATGGTTTTAGATACTATTGTTGCTGCTTTCTCAATAAGGTAAGGCTTGGAACCAAGAAGTAGTTTAAGTGTCTTTAAGTGATAGATATGTAAAAATAAGGAAAGCTCTAAGGTGCCAGAGGTGCCTCTAGCATTGGCATTTTGATGCTCAAGCTAGTAATGAGGAAATGAAAGCAAATAAAGAAAGACAGCAATAGTTGTAGAGCGTATAGAGGGTTATCGCTTACTTAAACTTCTTCAAGGGTATTTATAGATGAATGGTTGATGAGAATGATAATCAAGCTATCTTCCAATAATTCCCTAATTCTCTCTTATCTTTAGTTGTTATGGAGTCAAACGTAGGGGAGAATCATGGGATTATGGGTAGTTGGCATATTAATTACTACATTTCCTACCTTATATTTATTCGAGTGTGCTTCATGGACTAAGCTTTAAGCTTAGAGGCTTAAGGCCGAGTGAACCATCCTAATAACTCACTCCTTGACCTCGTTTGCTAATATTTTAGTTTTTGGTGTTGTACTTATAAATTATCTTTGATTTTACAAAACAAATTGTAAGGAAATAAGTCACAACTTCCTTAGTAAGTGGGACAAAGACAAAAGTAAGTATTCAGTACAAAATAACTAAGTTTTCAACCAAGTTAATTAGATGCAATGCGTGTACAAACAAATGCCATCAAATGACATTATCCAATCCATTGTGAGATTGGAGAAATTTTGCTCACTTTAATCAAGGTTGTGGAGTTTGATATCTTACACATGAATCGAAACCTAATTAAGGCTTATATAACGAAGAACACCCTCCGCCTAAGACTGCCTTCAAACTGCTGCCTTCAAACTGCTATCCCCAACCTTGCCACGACCTTCTCTCCTATCACTTAATTAGATTAAAGGTGAGAAAATGACCATTTCAGCTATCCTCATCGAAGTATCTGTGTTTGGTTCAAGAATCTTAGTCATTTCTTTAGTGGGTTCAATGCATGTGAAATTAGATATTAGGTCGAGTTTAAGTTAGATCGTTTTCAAGGTGATCAACCAATTTTAAACAGTTTAATCGAAGTAGCGATGACAAAACAAACAATACATAGAGTTTAGCAATCAATAGCCATCAAACAATATTTAAGCATATATATTGCAAATGCACAGATAACTAAACTATAGCCATAAACAAATACATACTAAGGCTTCCTAGTATTTTGAAATAATACTTCAAAATGCGTTGAAGCATTAATCCTACTTACCTTAACACATGATGCTAGACAATCTTTCATATTGGTCTCATCCACTTCGATTCATCTCTAAATATTCATTACAACTACTTTGGTTTTAATTATATATAAAGAAGATGAGTTTATTTTAATGATTTAAGTATGGTTGTGACTTGACTTAAGCAAGTGTAATAAGTTATTTATTATTTATTAACTTACCATTGAAGACTGTAAACAATGCTCTAAAAGTTTGTGTAATATCAAGTTTTGATCTAAGAACCCTTTAATAAAGTCTTTGACATAAGTTTCATAATACCGGTAGCTCTTTGACCAAGTTTGTACTGTTTCTTCTGATTAAGTCTCTGAAGTTATTTCAACTAAGCTTCTTTCATCAACCAACCCTTTAGACAAGTCTCTAATACTTTGATAATTAAGTTTCTTCCACCAATAAACTATCCAAGCAAGCCTCTAACCCTATGAGTAAGTCCCTCTTTTCCCGGATCAACCTTCTAATAAATCCTCTGATGAAACCTTGATAAACCCTCTAACTAGGTCTAAACTTACTTATTTGTACTAAGTCATTCATTATAGTACCTTATTTCCAGTTCAACATTCATCTTAATATGTCAATTCAAAGTTTCATCCATCTCATTAATACACCACCACCTTAGCTCCTTAATTTACTTTAAGTACTTTAGGTCCAAAACTACTAATCCAACATCTATTGTATTGCAAATTACTCTTTACACTCAAAAAAATACTAAAAATTCACTTTTTACACACATTCGTAATCTCTAACCTACTTTCTAACCAACTCTAGGTTATATATTTCAATATCGCCAACCTTCAAACTTATCTTTTGACTCCCCTATTTTGCCTTTATAACCCATAAAATTGCTTCATCACAACACCAAATCCACCATCCACTAATTCAACTAGAATATATTATCACTAAAAACCCTTTCTCACATTCACATAAGTCGTTTAAGTAGCAAAAAATAAAATTTAAATAGAAGAATATATAATTGTAGTAAAAAACATGTAATTTGGCCTTTTTAATTCCCATATATGACTAGTTAGTAGATTTTTCTTCAAAATATAAAGTCGTTGAACTTTAAATATCATCATAAATCATTATTTTTCTCAATTTATAACAAAATTTATTTAACAGCCCGTTTACTTTGTTGAATGGAATTAAGGGGAATGGAATTAGGATTCACTAGGAATGGAATAAAGGGGGAATGTCTATACATTGTTTAGTTAGCTAAAAATGCAAGTAAGGAATAAAGCTGCAATAAGAGATAAATGATTAAAATGCCCTTCTCCTTTTCTTCTTCCATATTCGCATCTTCTTTTAGACCTGTACAAGGGCTGATTCCAAACTGTAAAGTACCCTAAACCAACGTTTAAACTGTTGGGCCTTAAGGATCCAAGCGATTCAGGCTTGATTGAACCTTTACCAAAAAAAAAAAAAAAAGAACAAAAGGATGAAACTCTTACATTCACCACTATCTCTTTCTCTTCATCCTTTTCTACTTTCTCTATCTCATTCCCACCTTTTCTTTTTTCTTTCCACTTTCTTCTTTTCTTTTTCAGAACACTTACATTATGCTTACACACCGATTACAATTCACACTTGACACAACACCATAATCATCACTTGTGCATTCACATTTTACACTTCCTCTTTCTGTGTTTCTAAATTTTCTTTTTAGAAGCACCTACACACTATACTTACAACATAACACCACACACAATTATGCAATTGACAATGTACAAGCAAGCTTTTTAGAACAGAAAATTTTTTAGAGGAAATAAGGCGTGCATATGGTATATGAAAATAGGTACTGGATGCTCAATCACAATTGCAGTGAAAAAATTTTAAAATATTTAGCTCCATCATTGAATGACACCATTTTCAAACATTCAAAATTTCAAGGACATGCATATGTGCATAGCATTTCATATAAATTGGCATCAGGGCTCACAAATGCTTCTTCACCAAATTATATAAGCTCTCTATTTGTATTTAAATTTCAGTATTTCTTGTCTACACTTTGTTGTCATTCTAAAGCTGCATTTTTGCTTGTTTCAGTCTTCTCATTTCTGATATTACAATTTGCTTGAGTAACTATGACTTTGTTTTTTAAAAAATAATTCCAGTTTTTAGTATAACCAACTTTCATAGTATTTGCAATCTTTATATTTCGCTCTTTTTTTTTTTTTTTTTTGTCTACCTTTGGTAAGAATTTTTTCCATGTAAATCTTTATTCTCCTTAGTAATAAAAATCAAAATATCTCCATGGATTGTTTCTTCTGACATTCATTTTCTAGAAAGGAGCATACTTTACCATCAAGCGAGAAAGGTAAGGGGAAGACCATAGGAACGGGTACGTCATCTACACTATAGAGATTTAAAGATGTTCTATTGTATCCGGAGTACAACTACACCTAGGAGAGAGCACATGACATCATGACAAACGTCAATTGTAGACTTATTTTGCCACCTGAATTTGAGCCTATGCATGAGTTACCCTCAGCCATCTTCAAGATGAGGAGGACGACATCAAAATAATTTCCAAGATGGAGGAGCAACAAATAGGTCAACTATTTGGTGAATTGAAACCTTTGAGTTTAGGTAAGCCCCCTAGATTTGGTAAATTTGATATGTTCATAAAAATTTTCTTAAAGGTATAGATGTATAAGGGAACTTATGCTTGTACTGCAACTATTGCAATGTGAACTATGCTTGGAAAACTAGCAAGGGTTACGATAGCCTCAACAAACACCTTAGCTTGAAGCATCTTGGAGAGGTTAGGATAGATAAGATGCAACAACAAATAGCATAGGGCAGTGATTTGTTAAAACCAACATTGATGCGACACAATTAAAAGAAGTACAAGCACAATCTTATGTAGTACCTTGCAAACTTGCACCTATCATTTAATGTAGGTGCATCACTGTGGCAAAGCAAACATAAGTAGGAGACATTTAAGCCCAGCATGCACCAGGTAAGTTATAGCAATTAAGTAGAGTTATGTAGGAGCTCTATCACAAAGGTAAGTGGGAGTTCATAAGTAAGTTTACTTCACTAAATACATTAGTGTTCACATGTGCTAACATATAAGTTGATCCTTTTCGTAACAATTCATATAAGGGCATAACTTATCATTGGATAAGAAATAATTAGCAACTAAGTAAATTTTTTCAATTAGGTTTGATCATATAAGTGTAAATTCCATGTCCATGATAGATCTACAAAACCTTTGTCAACTAACGAGGTGCCAAGGGGGGTAAGGGGGGATGAGGATGGGGATATTTTTTCATATTAAATGTATATGTCATATTTTGTCTATCAATGATGGTATTGTAGCTTTACGGGACAAGATATTTAAGATAAAAGTCGTGGTAAAACTAATAGCAAAGAGATCATCTATACACAAGAAGTGGAGAAACTACTACATGGAACATGGGAAGAGATCTAGAAAATTTAAGATCGATGTACAACATCGTTGCAACTCGATGTATAGCGTTGTTCATTATAACGAACTACTGTGTGACTTTGCAATATACTACATACGGAAGGTTGAAATTCACCCTTATGATTAGGATATATGTATCCAATTATTGAAGGTTGTTAAGGTTTTTCATGATGTCACTAAAACTTTTTCTCAAGTATATAGGCCTAGTGTCCATTTGTTCATGATGTCAATTGTCCATAATCTTGGTATATTACTTTAGGCGCATTAAGACCCGAACTTGTATGACTATGCGTTTGATATGGCGTACAAGTGGTTTTTTTTTTTTCCATATTATAGGGAAATTCCCTATATTTATCTTGTAGCTACAATTTTAGGCTCTTGCTATAAAATTGAAGTACTACAAATATATTTGAAAACTTATTACGATTACATTAATTCTTAAATGAATTCCCAAGACATGTATAGCCTAAAAGCACAGTAAGAGGTTTTAGCAGCCACAACTGACTTGGAAGAGCTCTTTAAAATGTCAATATAGTAGCTAGACATCGGTCTCTCCCTAATCACCCCTTACCAAACACCATTACATATTTTTAGGGGAGTGGTTGTTGGCATAAAAATTAAAGTAACAATAATCTAGGGGGCCACTGATTGAGTTGCAACACTACATGAGTATAAACTTTGAGTTCTCCAAAAGTATGACCATTAGGGATTTTGACATCTTAGAGTAATAGCAGAGGCAAGCAAGGAGTAACCCCATTCTTTCTCGCATCACCCGTCAAATGCTTGCCATTGCCACATCGTCAATAGCCATTAAGCAGGTGTTTAGTATAATAGGCCTCATCTTTAACGATTGACGAGCCTCCCTTTCCATCATCAACATTAAGGCAAGCGCTTACATTGAAGATTAGTAAAAAGTGCCTATAGAGAATAAGAGCCCTGTGGTATGTCAATTGAAAAGGACGAGTACTTCAGCGATTAGAATAGATTAGATGGAAGTTTTGAACTCAATTACCAGTTCTACTCTTGAGTATGCACCAATGCAAGGTGAGACCTAGTAACCAATTTTCTTTTGTCATTCAAAAATGTTTTGTCACATAATGAAATTGTTTTCGCAATTACAAAAAAGAAATGGTATGGTTTTTCGAAAATTAGCAATTCACTCTCAAGTTTTTCAAATTAACACCAATGAAAATTATTTTTCTTGTAAAAAATATAAAATGGGTAATCATATACATTTAGCTTTTATACCTAATTTAAAATTGACCAACAAACTAAAGTTTTTCTAAAAAAATATACTCAACTATGATGGTTTAATTCCAATTAATGGTTATGTAAGCATCTTCAAGCTAACCTTAAAATCAACAAAAAAAAATTTCTCCCACTACCCCTAATTTCTCTAGATGTGAATTGTGAAATGACTTTTCTGTACCATTATGAGTGGCATTATAATTTATATTTCTATTTGATAACTGTACTTTGATCTAAGAAATAATATTTTGTAACGTACCATCACAAATTACAATCTATAGTTACGTTATAATTTATTTCTTTCTATATTGATAATGTATTCCGAGATTCGAATAAGAAATCTTCCTCCTTTGCAATTTTTATTACTTTGGCCAATTTTACTCAACGTTGTAATAAAACATTACGCTCACCCTATCTAAATCAATTGTTTTAGAGTGGAAAACAATTTGAACTAAAAATGAAAGTGAATTGTTCACATGTTATTACATGTACACATAAAGTTTTAGAATTATTTGGAAAAAATAGAAACATGTGAGTAGGCGACAAATTATTTATAGTAATTTACGAAAATGTGAAAAATAAATTAGAAAAACACATGGTTCGAGGGCCATCAAACCTTGCCAAAGAAACTAAAACCTCACTAAGAAACTTCATCTTCTCCAACATAATCCAAATGTCATCTTCTTGTAAGTTATGAATACAATCTAGTGAATCATGATCTATAGCAAGAAGATGAAAATAGATCTACTATAGATATGGTTTATAAGTGGTAGTGGGTAATTCATGGTGTCATTTGCAAATATGGTATGTAGGTATCTTTTGATTGATTGTGTGGTGATGATGATGGATGGGTAGATGATTATAGGTGGGTAAGTGGAAGTATGGTGATGGTGGTAGACGGGTAAATGACTATGAGTATGTGATTACATGAAGGTACTGGTGACAATGGTGGGTTAGAGACAATGGTTGGTAGGTGATGGTGGTGAAGAAGAGAATAAGGGTAATAAGAGTCTTTTTCTTTAAGAATCTCAATTCTTAATATCCTCCAAGGAATCCTTATTGTTGGTTTTTGAGAATTACAATTCTTAAGGAGTGGTCATTCCATGAAGTGAACATGGCAATACGAACTTAATAATGAAATAAATAAGAGGGGAATGGCTTCCATTCCCCTTAAGTAAATGGCTTGTAAGTTTATTAAAGAAATTTTTAAGGAAAATACTCTTTAGCGACCGTTTCGCTAAGAATCAAAATTTATCAAAAATCCAGCTTCAAAATCTTGAGAAGCCAATTACATAGCATGAAAGTATAACATTTAAGGACCTTACATACAAAAATTTACATCATTTAGGTTTTTGGAAAATGTAATTAAAAATCAATTGATGAGATTTTTTCTTAAGGAATTCACACTTGCAATCAAAATTAGGAAAATCTAGGTCAATATTTGAATTCTGCATGAAAAATTACTTAGAAAAACTAAGTTTCATAATTTTTGGAAATCATTTACTAGTTTTAATCAAATTTTAATGAAAACAAGAGAAACGATCACTCATTAGAAACCATTACTCCATCACCACAAGTTTGTCTACCTACTAAAATACCACCTATACTATTGGCTTATGCTTAAATTTCTGTACTTTTCTTTTTAACTACTTTCTTCCATCTACAAATTTTTTTCCAAATTCCTTAGAGTCTAATTAAACTTTAGAAGAGTGGATTGAGAGTTTTCTCCATTTATAAGAGAAGAAATTCTTTTAACCCCTTTTATATTCTCCCTAAATTTACTTTCAAGTGTCCACTACTAGATAACTTTCACCAACAACAATTCACATACATGTCATGCCTAATCCTACTTAAGTATACTAATTTTATTAATTTGTTATAATTTTCACTATTGAAGTCTTCTAATTGGTTCTGATGATAACAAAACTTATATTAAGTGAATACTAATGAATTTACTAAGTGTGCAATACAATATAGAAGGTAAAATAGAAGGTTTGTCACTATTGATGTCAACGAAACACAAGATGCAGAACTTATGTAGAAGGTTGTCATTTATCAAACGTAGCTTTGGAACTTTTGTAGAACTTAAGAATATCATATGGTCAAGAAGCAAAGTAAAAGCTTAAGTAGAAGCTTTGTGCTAAAAAATATATTGAGCATCTATAGAAGTTTTAGTAGAAGGTTCAATTGATATGAGGCATCACATCATTTATTGCAGAAGCTATAGAAGGTCTAGACTAAACCGATTTTGACAAGAGAAATCCTATCTTGAAATTTAAGTTGGATTTACTTTATTTAAAAGGCCTAACTCCACAAATCAAGCATATTTGGGTAATATGATTGACTCGTTCCATTAAAGTTGGATTAATATCATAGGGATTGATTCAAGCAAGTGGAGTGGATATATTGACTGTAGTTTGATCAGTCTTCAAGCAACTTTGTCAATCTGTTATATTTGTCTAAGTCTTAGATTCTTTTCCAAACGTAAAAGTACGAGTAATTTTTCATCAAAAATGAATATGTGCTCACAATTTCAATGAGAAAAGAAATTCAATATTGAACAAGTGCAGTTTATGAATGAGCATTTCAACAAGTGATGATTATTCAAATAGCACTTGGTTCAATTTTTTTTTAATTATTAAAGTATATGGAAAGCACAGGCTTAACGTGACCAAATCAGTACATGGCAACTATTAAAATAATATCTTCATGAAGAAGAAAAGTTACTTCATGTTTCCATAGCTACAATGGATTTAAACATTATATCAGTTTGTTATGGGTGTAGCGAAAATTTTGTTATGGGATAAATATTCGAATTTGAATTTAAATATGGAGTCAAGGATTTGGTGTAGATTTAGTTGTGAGATATTTTTTATTCAAATTTAAATTAGAGATAAGGGATAAGGATATTGGTTCAGTTGGAGGATTTATTTTTGAATAAGGTGATAAGGATAAGGTTTCAAGAGAATTTTTTAGGAGACTTCATCTCCAAATAAAGTAGTTTCATATGTACATATCTAAAGATAAGGTTTAAGGATATTTCCTTGAGGATTTGGTGGAGATACCAAGAGTAAAATAAAGCGATAATTTTTTTAGACGAATTTTGAAGTTCTTTTAAGATAAAGTTTAGCAAAATATTTTTCATATTTGAATTTTAAATCAATTTGAACTTATCTTGCAACAGTTAAGTGGATAAAAGAAAATCCAAATCAATTAAGATTCAAGGAGAAAAATATTCAAATTGAACATTAGGCTATTGAAGTGGCGACATTTCAAAAATATAAAGGAGAGAGATTGGCTGTTATATTCTAGTGACAAATCAATTATGTTCAAGAATCCATCAAGCCTTAAAACTTTATTCATTTTCTATAGTCTTTTGTTTCGAGCTAAATCATCAAAGATCAAAACTGAGGATTTGTTGCAACTTTGAAAGAGTGGTTGGTTATTGTAGCATATGTTTAGTCTGTTGTAAAGACTAATGAGATAGGACAGTTGATTATAAAGGTATAGGAGACCAAATTTTGTACTCTCTTTTAAGTTGATTGATTTAATTTGGTGGATCGATCGGATTGCCAATGATGGAGTTGGAAGAGAGGACTGACGTAAAAGGTGAAACCTCTATAAAATCTTGCGCCTAATATTCTTCTCTACTCTCTTTATTATTTGACGTTTATATTTTCTTGTATTAACAAATTATTTCTGCCACGTATATCTTTAGGAGTATTTACATTTTTCATTTAATTTTTTTTTTAATTTTGAAATAATTAATTAACCACACCATCCCCACCTCCCCCCCCGGATTGTTAAACATGACCAACATTCACTATTTTGTCAATGATTTTTAGTTAATTTTGCATAATTTTGGGTTTTAGGTAATTATGGATATATGTTTATATATAATAATTATAACTGAGATTTTTCTATGATCTAATTCCTATTTTCTATTGGACCAGTCTCCCTCTACCCCTTTTCATCTCACTCTTGGTTTATATTATTTTAAATCTAAACAATTGAACAAATTATGAATTCAATTATTTGGATTTTTTAGGAATGTAAATGAATGGTAGGATGGAGGACTTGATTAATTCTGTTAAAATGGAGGACAAAATCATAGAAGCTCCCTCAAACATAGGAAATTTTCTATTATTGTTTTTGACGTAGCCAGTCTATCCCTTGATTCCCCATTTAACTTATATCTATTTAGATTTGGACCATTGAACTAATTTTGCTTTCAATGATTCATTTCAACAATCAAAATCTAATTGATATCAAATTAAAGATAAGATGGAAGGTTGGATTAATGCCATCAAAATAGCAACAAAATTGTATAAGTTCCTTAAGCACATATATTTTATCTTAATGCCATATAGGTTAGGAGAGTGGATACCATAGACTCTTGTCTACAAGTATAGATTCTAAATTTAAGAATAAAAAACAGCCCTTTATTATATGGGAATCGTCTTAGGGTAGAATTTGTAAATATTTACTACATAGCTATGCAATTTTTGTGGCACTAAATTGGACAAAGAGTTTATCCCATGTTTAGTTAGTAATTTTACTTTGATTAGACAAAAAAATTAGGTAGAGGGACTGAACGAAAAAACTTAAATTTTGTCCTATCTACACTATGATAGAAAAAGGAAATTCACAAGATAAAAAAAAAATATTTTGCATTCTCAAAAATGCCCTTTTAAATTCATCGTATATACATGATTTTTTATTTAATATAAATAATTATTTTTATAATACAAATAATTAATTTTTTAATAGGTAGTAAATATACGGCTTTTTATTTAATATTGTATATAATTTGTTTGATTATATGAATTGAATAATCCATTCAAATTATATTTCAAATAATATAAAAATATAATAATATATATATTAGACAATATTGAGGTATAAATATCATAATATAATAATAAGTCTAATATTTATATATACCAAATGAGAGATAATATAAAATTTTGTGTCAAATAGTGTGCATATCAAATATGATATAATAAGTTTGTATTGTCTGAATCTTTTTATACTTGTCCTATCAAGTTTTTTTTTTTTTTTTCTATTCAATCCTTACAACCAAATACTACCTTGTACAATATAAAATTTTTTAAATGAATTACCTCATAACATATAAATTTTTACAATGTAACTATAACCAGTAGATTCACCGTTATGGTAATCTCTAATAGTTTAATCATTGAAGGCATAGATGATGAACTGATATCATAACTCTTAGCAAATTTGTTATAGAATGCTATAAGAAAAATTCCATCTATCATAAGGTTTGAGTTTGCTTATTTTAATTAAATAACAACATTAAATTCATTAAAATATTTTTACAAATACATAAAAACATCTTATAGAAAATATAATATAACAAAATAAAGCAAGATTGTGGCAATTTTGATTAGAATACAATCATTCTTTTTCAATTAACAAATTTGTGCAGGCCTTAAACACCTTTATTGGTATCGATTATCTCTCTCTCTCTCTCTCTCTCTATATATATATATATATATATCAATATTATTAAAATCCTATGGGGTAAAGTAACCGATATTCTTGAAGTTATATATTTATCCTTTATTTAATATCATTTAATAAAAAAACTAATATTAAAATTATAAATAATGAATAAATATATTACTTCCCAATTTTTTACTTTATGTTAACCATTCTTCTCACTCTTTCTCTCTATCATGTCCATTGTCCTCACTGTTTCTCTCTCCCACAACCCTTCTTTTTCAGTTCCACCATCCTCACATTTCCATACAATATACAACGAATACATGTTTATATCCATTCACATCTTTAGTCACATTTCCTAGAGCTCTATGCTTTTTATTACTAAATTCAAATTTTAGGGTATAACTTTCAACCACTTATGATGAGGATGAATTAATATTTATATAGTAACCATAATTAGTTATTATCACTTAATATGAAAAACTATATTTAGTTCTTGCCAACTGAGACGTACTACACCAAAGTAAACACAGTAGTCAAATTGGTGTATATATATATATATGTATGTATATATATCTATTATCTACTATATTAAAAAGAAAATATTTAACTATTTACAACTAATAATTTGCTATCTTATAGTTTCAACTATTAAATATATTCACATAATAGCAAAATAAATAAATAAATAAAATTAAACCCGTCCCATAAAATTTTCAAGTATCACGTCAAACTATATAATTACTATTTTCTATTAGACTTACTTCTAAGTTGCTATTTTTTTTATTTGCCTATCATTTTAATTCTCAACATTGCTATTATTTAGAAAATTCATTGTTTTTTTTTTATTTAACTAACATTTGTGAGAACTTTTTATTTGAAAATTTTATTAACATATATTATTGACATTTTTCTATATTTTTGAGTTTAAACCTTTTTTTTTATATTACAGGTGCATTGTCCACTAATATATATATATATATATTCTTCACAAGATTATCTAGATTTTTAAGCATCCTATACGTTTACAGTTAATCTGAAAAGAGGAAAGAAAAATCAATGTCGGAACCTACAAATATTCAACTGTTTTGTTGATAGTTAAATATTGTTTGGGCTTCAAATAAAGGAAGCCCAGGTTAAAAGAAAAAGCTTAGCCCATGTACTGGTACAAAGATATGGAATTCCTCTCAGCGAAATAGTGCCCATTGTAAAACGTAAAGAGGCATGCTAAAATACATGGCCATTTTGAAGCACCTGAAATAGGGATCAAATTAGGTAAAAGTCTATGTTATATGCTGATATTATTTATATATTTATTACTAAAAATAATAGGTTTCTTTAAAATATTATTACAATTTATATCTTAACAACAAATGTTTATAAATTGTTATGAATGTAAAGTATATATTATTATTTAACTATACGGAAAATATAATATATTACAGATTTATATGATCACTAGATGGTTCTTTTAATTTGGAAAGAGTTATAGTCTTACTTAATAATTTCGTAGAGCATCATGTTACAAAGAACTCTGTTGTTTCACAATAAATTATAGGAAAGTTGCTATCATACAAAAGTTGCAATAAAAAGATGCATCTCTTAAATAAGTGATTACAGTCTGTAAATTTCATTGGAAAATTATAAAAGACCATGAGGACTTTGGTGCACCTCTTACCCAAAAACTTTTAAGTTTCATGGTTATACATAAAGTATAAAAAACTGGATTATGCACGGTAATGGTTTTAAATATATTCATTGCTAAAAATAATAACTTTACTTAAAAAATTATCACAATTAACATATTGATATATATATATATATATATAGATTATTCTATGGTCTCATATGTATTTTGACGGGATCAGTCTAATTCTCCATCTTATCCTTCATTTTATATTTATTTTATCTAAACCATTAAAATAATTACATTTTAATGGACCATATCTAATAGATACAAAAATAAAAATGAGATGAAAGGAATGGGTCACCTAAAATATACGGACAAGAATGTAGAAATTCCATATATATATAATATTGTAAAATATAGGCTACGCAAATTGTTTGATCATATACAAAATATAATATATTACAGCAAAGCTTTTACAATCTCGTCTTTTATTTCAATGAGACCGGTCCAACCCTCCATCACACAATTAATTAAATATCCATTAAATTTGAATTATTAAAAACGCAATTAGTTTAATGGCATAGATTTAATGAACATTAAATTAAAAGTAGGGATAAAGGATGGGATTGATCCTATAAAAACATGGATAGGATAGTAACTATTAGTTTTTTTTTTTTTTTTGGGTTTCCCATGCATTAGGCATACACCTTCCATGTATGTTTCTCGTAGTAGGAATAGAACAACAGGGAAAGACTTAGGCGACCTACTTGGGGCTCGGGGGCGAGCTTTATTTTACTGGAGAATGGGGAGTAAATTAAAAGGCTTTTGTTTTCATTCTTAGTTTGGGAGCTTTCGGGCTCCTCTCAATCTTATTCGTTGTTTGGAAGAGGGTAGGAGTCTAAATCAATTGATATTAATGAACCATCATTGACGGACGTTGCACATGACATAATCAATTCGACTCAAGGTATGGTGCTAATAGAAGTTGCTTGTTAGAGAATGCACCTTACCTTCGTATTTAACTCTTGATTAAGCTCTTTGATGGGAAAATGTCAATAGCTAAGATATCCATGAACATAGAATAATAGATAGGGCATTTTCATGTGAAGAAGAATAGGCTCAAGCTAAGGGCAAAAGAGAAAGATTAAATTCACAAAGAAGTCAGGTAAGGAAGTCATTAGCTAGATGTAACCTTTTAGGTTTTCGATGTTCGAAAGTGAACTATTTAGGTTGTGGACAAATACGTTCTTTGTCATAAAGGGTCTAATCTTTAGCCTTCAATGGACAATCCTATTAGTTATCTAATCGAAGTCCATACAGGACAATTTTGAGCATAAAGAGAGATCTTTTCACATGACAAGGAAAACTCTCATTAGTAGTCCTTCGGCTAATAAATGGTAATAGTATCTATCTTATAAGATAGGCATTAGATTGATTAAAGAAGAAGGAAAGCTAGCAAAATGCACAAGTTATGCCCAAAATAAAGATGTTCATGTCTTAAAATATCTCATATATATAGGCGAGAATAGAAGAAGGGATCAGATTTATCTCGATGGGAGCAAGAGTAACTATACAGTTTATAATGAGAGGTTCACCCAGTTATACTACTATAGGGTTCAATCTTCTTATGTTACAGCAGCTGGTATAATAAGTAAAATCATATGAAAAGAAAAAAGAGGAGTACAAAATAACCATAATAGATGTGTCAAATGGATGTCAAGTGGTTGATATTATTGCCCCAAAATTAGAAATTCTTATTTCAAAGGGCGAATCTAGCAAACTTGATCAACTATTAACAAGTAATCCTAATGTGGGTGGATCTAATTACACTACCTACAATCCAAAGAGGAATCCTTCTAGTAGTATCAGCATATAGACATGGTGATCAATTAGACATTTGATTAATTAAATGTTTTTTTTTATTGACCTCGTTCTTTAATTTAATTTAAAGGAGGTCAAATTTAGATTACTGTTAAATTATTTGAATGTAATTTTTGGTCTAACCTAACAAAGATCGGAATCATGCTCTGGAGGACTTAAACCCATGACTTTGGGTTTTAGAGACCTACGTTCTAACTATATATATATATATATATCAAATTCTAGATAAATATATAATTTTATCGAAATAGATTATATATATGTAGATAATTTAGCTAAATAGATGTAGTAGACCTAGAATAGCTAATGGCTCATTCGATAAGGAAAAATTTTATATCCTTAATTAAGGAAAGTGATATCTGATCAAAATTGTATTTGATATTACCTACTAATTGAATATAGATTCAAGATATTTCATCAAATCATATGATACACAAATTTAATTTATACCCTTAATCAAACAAATTCTCAAAGAAAAGATTTCGATAACCTCTTAATCTCTCTTTCCTAGTTCCTAGATTTCAAAATTTCTTGTTTGTTAATTTCTTAACTTATTCTAGGATAAAGACGTTTCTCTCTCATCTTAAGAAAGGAGTAAATCAATGAATGAAAGTGAAAAAACTGGGACTTCCTAAAAGAATCTTATACTTCAGTTCGTATTACTTCTATTTTCTTTCTATTTTTTCAAACAAACAAGCTTATCCTTTGTATAGAATGCATGTCATAAAAGGCTACTTATGGGCAAGAGGAGTATGCTTTCACTGTCCATTGGGCTCGAAGAGAGATCGTCTCATTGTTGATGATGTAGTTGACTTGATTGAAGCTATAAAAAGCATTCTTGTGATGAGCAATTAGCAATGGTCTTCCTTATAGCTTGGTACATTTTCTTTGAAAGGAATGAAAGAGATTAAAATGGAATGGTAAGATTCTAGGAATTGATAAGATTGTTAAGTTAACATGGAGTAAAAAATTGGGCAGGACTTTAGAGATAGAGCTACAATAGGTGAGGAGAGAGGACAAGCTATCTAGTGATAGTTTTTATAATTGAATACAGATGCAAACATAAGAGAGAACCATGGCATAGCTTTGAGGGTGAGAATTAAGGATAAGGAGGTAGAGATTCTTGTTGCAGTAGTTAAGGAAGTCAAAGCTTGCTAGGATATTGAAGTTGCAGAGGCAAAAACCTTGTTGTATAGGCTCCATATTGCATGCATAGGCTTACATAAGTGATTGCAAAGAGTGACTCAAAGGGCTTAATCTCAAAGCTTTGGAAGGGATGATATCAAGTCAAAATTAGATTCGATATTACCTACCAATTGAACATAAATCCAAGATATTTCATCAAATCATATGATAAAGAAATTTAACTTATAGCTTGAAACAAACAAATTCTTAAAAGAAAAGATTTGATAACTTCTTAATTCTTCTTTCCCAATTCTCAGATTTTAAAATTTCTCGTTTGTTAATTTCTTTGCTTATTCTAGAATAGAGATATTTCTCTCTCATCTTAAGAAAGAAGGAGTGAATCAATGAATAAAAGTGAAAACAACTGGAGTTTAATCCGCCTTCCGAAACAGTTAAATCACTTCTTGAAAAAATCCTATACTTCAATTCATATTACTTCCATTTTCTTTCTATTTCTTTTTTTTTTATTTTATTGAAATATTCATTCTTTTTTTTTTAATGAAATAATGTGTCATTTGAGGAGAGTTGTAGTTATCTAATAAATAGGAGTGGGATACAATGAGTAGGGAGAGTTATGTTGCTTGGTATTAAATTATTTAAAGGTTATAACTGTCTAAAAGTTTCATTTGCATATATATGTGACGTGTCTTTTGAATAAAAGACATCTTTGTTTACGTTTTTGTTTTCATGTTTTTTAAGCTCAATTTTCAATTTGCATGGCATGGTTGGGGAACAAAAAAAAAAAAAAGAAAATGTTATGATCCGAGAAAAGATCAAGAAATTAATTGAAATTTCAACCTTTTTATAACATCAAGTTGTTTTTCCAATTTCTTGAGGGCGAGAAGAAGTAGTTCCATTAGTCAAATGTAGTTTTGTAGTTATAAATATAGTTTGGGACTCATTCTTTCATTACTATCTGTAACTAAAAACGAGGCTTAAAAATAAAATTCCAAATTTTTTCGGATGTCATGAAATAGTTGATTGTAATTGGCTTTTACCTTTAATCAAAGCAGAGAATTCTGGCATGCACTCTATGATGGTGATGCACACCATGAACAAATCATTATCAAGGCAATGGCATAATATATTCCTCTCCAAGTTCTCCATGATAGTGATTGATTCCATGAATTGCACCATCAACATATCATTATCGACATTCGACGACGGTGCTTTTTATATGGAACAACGTTATTCGTGGCAACTTCAAGCTCCATAAACCATAATATCTGTTTATGTAACAACGTCATATGAAGATTACGTCCATAATGCAAGAACTACAAGTCGATCTCTTGTCCTTTTCTTTTTTTATTCATTTAAAAGCTAGTTGAATTTGAAAAGATACACACAACTGCATATGCGGATTACCTATAATCTTTTGGTCCACCACAACCTCGCCATGACATGACTAATCCAATCATAAATTTGATCTCATCCCGGATTTTAGTTTATGAATGTTTTGAGTTTGCTTGATCTTCTGCATTTTCATATGAGACTTCGGTGTTAATAGTACAATGAAATTTATATTCCAGTTATACGCAGGTAAAAAAACATTTGGAGCAGTGTCTGCAAACGATGCTCTAGAACCGAGGTATGACAATTTCGTCACTTATCCATACCTTGGCATGAATATATTAAGGCTAAAAAATTTATGCTATGTAAATATATGTGGACTTAGGCATTATGATACCAAAAAATTTATGTCTTATGAGATATTTAATTTCCACGAAATTACCTGTAAATATTGTTAATTTATGGTTTTAAAGTGTATAGTTACAGTCTAGATTTATCCTTAACTTAATGATCACATAACTGGATTATTTGCAAGTAAAAGGGTCCTGAGAGGCTGGGCTACATTTATAAATATAGATTGTTAATATATCAATTGTGGTAGTATTTTTAGTAAATATACTATTGCTATCAGCCTAAGCATCCACTCAAATTGATATCCATGTATAGTGCAACCTTTATCTAATCATACATATAATTAATTGATGTGTTGCTAATGGTTCAAAGTTTTAGTAATAAATAACTATAAGGTACAATATAAAATCTCATAAATAGTGCAAATGTATTACCACCAGAAATACGAAGTTGTGAATAATATTTATTGTTACTCATTAATGAATAGGTCCAAGTTAAAAAGGTTTTTAATAATATATATTGAAGAAGCATAATTTCTGTTTTAATATTTTGGGGGGATTATATGGTGTATAAACTTTATTTCTATTTCGTAGCTTATCTTCTTCTTTTCTTTTTTTTTTTCTCTCTCTCTCTCTTTGGGTAAAGAGAGACATTTGCATTAAACTTAAACAAACAACATCCCATTACATATTGTCCAGAGGGTATTCTCTCCTACCACTCGTACTAGAGTTTGACAAAAATAAAGCATCCAAACAACAAAAGTCAAACAAGCAACAATCTAATAGGAAGAAAGGAACATGGTCCAAAAACAAAACAGCTTGATTTGCAAAAACTCCTCTTTTTGCAAGCCGATCTATTGCTTCATTCCATTCTCTACACACCTTGTTAACAATTACATTATCAAAATAACTCATTAGTTGACGGCACTCCTTAAGCCACTAATAAATTTGTAAACCAAACTAAAGCTTGCTGTGAATCAATTTCAAATAAAATATCCCTAGCTCTCAATAACTTAGTTAGCAGCAATCCCTCTTTGACAACCTAGATCTGAGCTTCTAGTAAGGAAAAATTCGATAAGTTTTTATAGCTCCCGCTTAACACCACCCCATTATGATCTTGGCAAACACAACTAACTCCAACTTTCTTTGTATTTTCAACAACTCCATCTATGTTAATCCTCATCCAGCTTGGTTTGATCCACTGTGGTTTTACTAGCTTACTTACATCCTTCAACTGGAACTTCTCTTTCCTCATATACATCCACCACTCATTTGCCACTTTCCTAATACACTACGATCAATTGTGCTGTTGTTCATTAGGCTTGAATATTAAGCCATTTCTTGCTTTCCAAATCCACTTCAGAGCGAACAAAATAGTTACCTCTCTAGAGGCAGTTGTCATCACCTACCTCTTTTTAAATCTTCTTAACCGATCTTTTAGTCCTTTGAAAGAGCATAGAATGTTTGAGATTTCTATTCCAAGACTCCTCCATACCGTACGACTCCATTGGCACTGAAGGAACCTATGTTTAATTGATTCTTCTTCAATATTGTAAAGTAGACATAATCCGCCCACATTAATCCCTCTTCTCACTGGATTGTCTCTTGTAGTTGGACCACTATGGAAGATACACGGAACTAGAATTTGAAAATTAGGTAGTACTGATAGCTTCCATATCCATGTCTAATCATCTAGGACTGTAGATTCCCCCTCTAATACCATCATTTGTATTTATGCTAATTTTGCTATGATTTCCCCATCCGTCTCAAACGGCCATTTACAAAAATCTATGGCATCATTTGCAGGGTCTAAGAAACTGTTCCCTAGTTTACCTTTAATCTCGTCATCTAGAGGATATCTTATAGCTTCATCCTTCCACCCAACCATGTTATCCTAAGCTTAGCAAATTAATAAATCTTGAGCATGCTTTATGAGAGGTCCATTTAACCAAGAACACACTTTATCCTTCTCATTTCATATATTAGTCCAAAACTTTGTGTTGGTTCCATTTATAATGTTCATGTACACGCGCTCCTCCAACCAGCTCAAAGCTTAGTTAAACCATTATAAAAAGGTAAACTACTCTTAAGCCTTTTCTATGCTAATACAGTTCTGTATCTTTAGTTAATAAGATTTGTCCATGGTAGTTTCTTTTTGTTGTTATTTTTTGTCACCTTCCATGCCGGCTTGACAAAGTTCACCTTGTTCCTCTTTCAAATATCTATCATGCTAAACCCCCCCTTTTTTCCTTTATTCACTTAACTTTCTACTAGCTAATTTAGTGAATTTTCTTAGATTCCTGTGATGTTCCCCACAATAAATCTCTATGGATCTTTTCTTCCCTCTTAGTGAACTTTTTCGAAAAGGGAATAATCTGTGCATAATAATTAACAGTACTTTCTAAGGAGGATGCCACTAGCAAATGCCTTCCTACCATACTTAGTAACTT
This sequence comes from Lumnitzera littorea, assembly GCA_024138015.1. Classification (NCBI taxonomy): domain Eukaryota; kingdom Viridiplantae; phylum Streptophyta; class Magnoliopsida; order Myrtales; family Combretaceae; genus Lumnitzera; species Lumnitzera littorea. The sequence goes on along the minus strand of JAMXBB010000005.1, from coordinate 109,395,966 downwards.
TGATTTCCATCCTAATAATTTCACTAGTAGTTTATCCAAGACAAAGTTAAGGTCTTTAGATTTAAGTTTACCCTCCTCCTTAAAAGGAATGCTAAGATACTTCCTGGATTCCAAAGACTCCTGCTATTTCCTATTTTAACAAAGCTTCCATGTTATGTGAGAATACAATACTTGATTTTGCATAATTAACCCTTTGACCCAAAACTCTACAAAAAAAGCCTATGACATCCTTGATTTGTAGAGCATTTTCCTTTGTTGCTTTACCCATCAAGAGTAAATCATCTGAAAAAAAAAAAAAAAACAGATTTGAAAGCTCTAAACTCATTCCTCTAATTTTTAGAGGCCTCCAACTCCCATTATTAACCTTTAAATGGATCATTTAGCTTAAGATTTTCATTGCTAAAATGAAAAGGTATAGGGATAGAGGGCCCCCTTACCGAAAACCTTTACTTGCATTAAAGCTTTTTGTTATAGCACCATTAAAAATTAACTGAAAACTACCAGTATTGAGACGGGAACTTATAATCTTGAGCTAATGTTTAGGAAACCACAAACTCTATAACACACAATAAACAATATCCCACTCCATCCTATTGTAGGCCTTCTTTAAATCAAGTTTAATCAGCATTCCAGGTCTTTTCCCTTTGTGTTTTCCCAACATGTGAAGTACTTTCTAGAAAACTATGATGTTATCTAATAAGAATTAAGCTATTGGGCCTTTAACCCGTAGCCGAGCCCGATGACTAGAGGAATTGGTAAGGCGAATCCTCTTACCCTAGTCGAATCCCGCTGAAGCCAAATATCTCTTTGTCAATCCACTTTGCATGTCAAGTCATATGACTACCTACTTCTCAAAAGTTGCATACCGAATAGTAGAATGTTGAGACAATAGCCAAATCTCGTACGCTTACTCATGTCCAAGCAAACCATTTGCTTGGCATCACTCTTGCCGAGAGGTCAAGAGAGCGACCTCGGACTAATCCCTAGTTATCCCTGCTTGAACAAGCAATCAGCTCATACCCTTTTGTTTACATTCTCCAACGGCATTGCCAATGTGTCTCTACTACGTATACAGAACTACGTGTAGAATTTGTTACACTAATCATTATTTTTCTTAAATATTCATTTTTACCCTTTTGTATTCTTGTACATTACATCTTTAAGATAATACCTTTTTTGTCTTTTCCCTTTTTGGCAAGTTGCCTTAACTTATTGGGTATAAATACCTTTTGTACTTGTAGCCGTAACAAGCATAATTGGCATCAATACACTTGTTGAGCCTTATTTTGATTTTCTAAATTTAACCTATATTAAGCCCAACCCGCTTAATATAAATTACTCGATATTAAATTAAGAAAATGTTTTTCTTTTAAAAATTTATAAAAATTGGAGTCGTCGACCAATTTAACTGGTAAAAAATGAAATTTGGGTTTTCAGGTGTGAAAAACCTAATTTGACTACTGATTTACGGATTTTCTAAGAAAATGATTTTTAGAAAGAAATAAATCAAAGAAAACCGGGTTCGGAAGCTAACCTATTAAAACTAAGTTACCTTGTAAAAATTAAAAGAAATTGATGGGCTTTAATTTTTTTTTTATAATTTTTCTAAAAATATTAAAAATATACCTAAATTTGAAAAAGTAACTAAAAATAATTTAACTATTACGAATTTCTAAGAAAAGGAAAATTTTTTTTATTTTTAACGGCTGCTCTGAAAGTGCTTAAATACTTGTTAATCGGGATTAAACTGACCATAATTCTTTTTTTTTATAAAATTTTTAGTGAGTGGGTCATTTTTATATTGAAAATTGAGTCAGGTTTATATTTTTATCAATTTATTATTTTAAGAAAAAAAACTTTAAAAAAATCTAATTTTTTCGAATTAAATAAAAAAAACCCTAACTAACTGAATTTAGATTTTTTTTTTTCTAAAAATCACTAAGTGTCAAAAATATATTTTTATTAAAAAAATATGATTTTTCAAGAAAGACCTATTTTAACAAAAATTGCAAAATGAATAATAATAAAAAAATAAAATAAAAACCTGCACTTAAACACAAAAATTAATTAATAACAAAAATAAATAACCAATAAAGTAAATTAATAAAAATTACTAAAAATAAAAAATAATATAATAAATAAAAAACAAAAAGAAACTGGAAAATTACCTAGTGTTGGACCGTCGGTGTTTGTCGAGCGTGTAGGCAAGATTGGGCAAGCATAGGCGAGGCTGGGCGAGATCTGGGCGATGGTTGGGCGTACGTAAGCAAGGCTAAGTGATATCTAGGCAAGTGAAGGGCGTGTACAGGCAAGCACTTGGGCGAGATCTGGGCAATAGCTGGGTGAGTAGACGACACTCGATGAGATCTAGGTAACGGCTGGGCGAGTAAACGACACTGGGCAAGATTTGGGTAACGGCTAGGCGAGTAGACAACACTGGACGAAATCTGGGTAACAGCTGGGCGAGTGGGAAACATTGGGCAATCACGTGAGTGAGCTACTGGGTGATGGCGTGGGTGACAGTAAGCAATGATACGGGTAAGGCTTTGGGTGAGCCGTGGCGAGCAACTGGGTAATGGCATGGGCAATGTTCTAGGCAACATAATGGGCGATGATGGGTGGCACATGGGTAGTAATTTGGGCCAGAGCTTAGGCGATGGTAGGCAGTGACCTAGGTAGTGTTCTAGTAGTTGTGGAGGGCAGCAACGGTAGACTGGGTGATAGTGGCGGTAGCTTGGGCAGTAGTAGCAATGGACTGGGCGATAATGGCGATGGTTTAGGTGGGAGCAATGGTGGACTGGGCAATAACGATGGTGGCTTGGGTAGCATATGGAGTGTGATGGTGGCACGTGGCTTAGCTAGTGCGTGCGGCGTAGTGGTGGCACATGAGGGGAGTGTAAGGGGTGTATGACATGTATGAGTTGCTTTTGGGTATATGTGGTTCTAAAAAAAAACCTCTTCGAATCCCTGGTCAACGTATTATTTATAAGTTCTAACATTGAATCTTTCGTATCTTGATACAAAAGATTTGTTATATGAAAGATTCAATTTTTATTTAACCTAGATTCACCCTAGCTTCTAGAAACTCTAGCTAGTTCGGGCTTTTTTTAAGGCCTGACCCGATCCAATTTAGCCCAATAATTTAACGAATCTTAATTTTGAGCTCTTAAATTGGTCTGACCCAAAACTAATGGATTCAACCCATCTCAATAACTAATCCAACAACTCAACTTGACACTACTTGACTCTTGACTCAACTTCCTATGACCTAACTTAATTTTCTTTTTGCCTAATAATTTATTTTTATTTTTTATTTTTTCATTTTTCTTTTAATTTTTGTTTTTTCTTTTTTATTGTATTTTTTATTATTTATTTTTATCTTACCAACCTAGCTTAATAAAAAAAATTGGCAAAAATAAGGTGTCTATAACATTGAATATTCTTCCTTTCGTAAACACTGTTTGTTTACTCTTATTTCACTCTTATCATAATCCTTAAGTAAGACTAGGTGGTAAGTAACCTCATCGGATCATCTCGTGTGTCATATAGTGCTATACCGTGAGTCCTCGGAAGTTTTACCGGTACGTCATATTCATTGGAGTTGTTCGTAGGTTTTGCTTACTCTTTCATTCATCTTTTGCCCCTTCGTACGTTTCCTTATCACCCTTTTCAAGCTTTCAGCAAGCTTGGATCCATCCCTGTAATCAGCCTTATCTACTCTTAGTTACAATACACATCATCTTGGTATTGAAGTGGAAGTATCATTTAAGTTGTAGTAGTTTATTTTGAGTTACTATGTTTATTTAGCTGTAGTGTTATGAGAGTGTTTGCTGTAACGTCTAGTCAAGAAGTTTAAAGTTTGGATCTATTACGAGAAAATGATGAACCCAAGTATTAATGCTAGTATCGGGGAAGACAACAATGGTGTTGCCTTCCATGGCTAATAATCTTAAGGTACTCTAAGAATTACAAATGAGAGACTAGATGAAGTGGCTAACCATTTAGCAAATTTAACTCAAGTTGTTCATGCATTGACTTATTGACCTGTTGAAGTTGCGCATAACACCACACAAGCTGCTTGACCTACAAGAGGTTGGAACTTAACTTAACAAGGTCAAGGTGGAGGAGTAGGTGGACGAGTAAGGAGAAGGATCGACTTAGGAGACATGGGAGAAGAAGATGAAGAAGATCAAGCTCAAGCACCTAAAGCCTATGACCATGTGAAATTTTGGATTCTGAGTTTCTATGGATTTAGGAGTGCGAATGAATACTTAGAGTGGGAAGAGAAGATGGAGCATGTGTTTGACTACTACCAATACAAGGATTACGAGAAAGTGAGAACTACTACTATTGAGTTCTCCAACTATGCCATTACGTAATGGAAGAATTTTCAATCTATGAGGAGACGAGAAGGATATAGAGAGATTAATACTTAGCTTGAGATGAAGAGAATACTCATAAATAAATTTGCGTTGAATACCTATCTATAAGATACTTTTACTCGACTTTGGGAACCGAGGCAAGGAGGCTAAATCATTGACAAGTATGTCCAAGAATTCTAAATGCTCATAATCTACTATGAAGTAAAGGAACCACTAGCATGAACAGTCTTTAGGTTCCTTACTAAATTGAGAAGTGACATTCAAGACATTGTAGAACTCTAACAATTCACCACAATAGATGAGGCTATATAAATAGCTCAACAAGTGGAGAGGCAAAGAAGGAGCCGAATGCTGACTCGATCATCAACTAGCCGACCTGCTAAGTCAAGACGACCTACTCAGGGAAGCTACTGAGGTCAGTTGAATATAGAGCGAATTAGATGAGGAGAGGATAAGATTGAATAGAAATGACGACTAGAAAGTGATGTGTTGACTTGAACATACAAGAAAGGGCAAGTATTTAGCAGGAAGATGAGCCAGATTAAGTACTTTAAGTGCTAAGGATTTAGACATATGGCTAATTAATGCCTAAATTGAAGGGCGATGGTCATCAAGAGAGATGTGTCAAAGCTAGAAGTAGAGAATACTGATGAGGAACCTAAGGAGGAGAAGAGTACTATCAAGAATGAAGTTTCTCAAGAGAATGAACCGATTAAGGAAGATGTGTTTGCCCAGGACGTAGATCAATTGATCCTGGTTGTCTGACATGTAATGAACTGGGAACCCTTACACATGGAGAAGTAGAGGGAGAACTTGTTTCATGTCACCTGTAAGGTAAAAGATTAGGTATATGCCTTCATTGTAGATAGCGGTAGTTGCACCAATGTCGCATCAGTCGATCTAATTACAAAATTGAAGCTGCTAACTATCCTACATTCAAGGCCGTACAAGTTGCACTAGTTGAGTGAGAAGGGAGCAATACATGTCACTCAACAGGTACTTGCTGATCACTATCGAAAATTACTTCGACAAAATTCTCAGCGATGTGTTGCCCATGTGTGTTTCCTTTGTATTGCTTGGCTAGCCATGGCTATTTGATAGAAGGGTTATGTATGACAGATACAGGAATACATATGTGTTTGAGAAAAATGATAGGAAGATAACATTGAACCCAATGCCGCCAAGTTAAGTTAACAAACTACAGGCAAAACTTGCTTGTGAATAAAAAAAAGACTCTAATGGTGTGCCAAGTCGAGCTTCGAAAGGCCATTAAAGCTTATGTGACAACCTTCATGTTGGTTAGACATCTATTAGAATTGAAGGAGTGAGGTAAACTACCCTTGGAAGAAAAAGAGTTGTTGGATAAATATATCGATTTGTTTCCAAAATAGTTCCCGAAGGGGTTACCCCTTGTTGAGGCATAAAACATTGCATTGACTTAATACCTGGTACTGCCTTACTAAATAAGCCTGCTTATTGGATGAGCCCTAAATAGGCTTTCGAGCTCCAACAATAAGTTAACGAGCTACTAGAGAAAGGGTATGTTAGAGAAAGTCTCGAGCCTTATGCTGTTCCGGCACTTCTAGTGCTGAAAAAGGATGTTACTTGGCAGATGTATGTTGACAATTGAGTAGTGAATAAGATAATGATCAAACATAAGTATCCAATTCCTAGGTTAGAAGATATGTTAGATAAATTGAGTGGGGTTAAGATCTTTAGTAAGATTAATATAAAGTCTGGCTACCATAAAATTCATATAAGGTCGGGATATGAGTAAAAGACTGCGTTCAAAACTCAGCATAGACCCTATAAGTGGATGGTCATGCCATTTGGCTTATTGAATGCCTCGAGCACTTTTATGAGATTGATGAACCACATACTAAGACATCTAATGGGGAAGTGTGTCATTATATACTTTGACGACATACTAGTGTATAGTACCGACATGCCGAGTCATTATGAGCATCTCTGTACGATGTTAGATGTCCGCCATACTGAAAGATTATTCAGCAATCTTAAGAAGTGTTGCTTTTGCTTGGAAGAAGTGGTATTCCTAGGCTATGTCGTAAGTGCAGGAGGCTTATGAGTAGACGACAAGAAGATTCGAGCAATTGTTGAGTGGCTAACTCCAACTACATATGTCAAGGTAAGAAGTTTTCATAGATTGGCCTCTTTCTACATAAGATTTATTAGCAATTTTAATACCTTCACCGCACCCTTTACTAAGCTGACAAAGAAGAACATCACCTTCAAATAAGGGGAAAAGGAGCAGAGAAGTTTTGCTGAGGTGAAGGAAAGGTTTACCTCCACCCATGTACTGACTTCAAGAAAATATTTGAGTTGGAATGTAATGCATTAGGCATTGGGATAAGCATTGTTTTAATGTAGGAAGGCTGACCAATTGCTTACCACAGTGAGAAGCTCAAGGGACCTCAACTAAGCTATTCAATGTATGACAAAGAGCTCTTGGCATTGATCCAAGCACTGCAAGTATGGTAGCATTATCTACTATCGAAAGAATTTGTCATCTATATCGACCATGAATCTCTAAAGTATCTCTGAAGTCAAACAAAGTTAATGAAGCGGTAGGTGAGATGGGTCGAATTCCTTGAAGGATGTAATTTTATAATAAAATACAAACAAGGAAAGAGCAACGTGGTTGTAGATGCTCTTTCGAGAAGACATGTGCTCCTGATCGAACTGCAAACCAGACTATTTGAGTTTATGAGCATTGAAGAGTACTACTCTAGGGATCCACACTTCGGACCCATACTTGCATGATGTGTCGATGGTAGGATAGTGGATGAGCATCATGTAAAAGATGGATACTTATTTTGAGGAAGGAAATTATGCTTATTGGCTTATTCACTACGAGAGTTACTTATTAGGGAAGCTCACAATGGAGAACCCTCCAAACATTTTGGGGAGAGAAGGACATATGAGCTATTGAGTAAGCATTTCTTCTAACCAAGGATAAGGCAAGATGTACACTGAATTATTGAAGGCTATGCCATGTGCAAGAGGGCTAAGTGCCAAGTTAAGCAAGGGAAAGCAATGCTTTTGCCTGTTCTAACGAAACCATAAACTGAGTTGAGTATGCACTTTGTTCTCGAATTACTACGAACTGCCTAAGGTAAAGATTATATAATGGTTGTCATAGATAGATTCAGCAAGATGGCACACTTTGTGCCCTACTCTAAGACTAACGATGCTTCGGCTATTGCTTCTTCTTTCTTATAGGAAATTATTAGGCTATAAGGTATGCTAGGAAGTATAATATCAGATAAAGACTCGAAGTTCTTAAACCATTTTTGGAGAACTCTATGGCGACGAATGGGGACCAAACTACTATTTAGCACGTCCTGTCACCCCTAAACCAATGGCTAAACAGAGGTAATCAATTGTACTTTAGGATCATTGCTCCAAGCTATGGTAGGCAAGAAATTAACAGATTGGGATGTCTGCTTGTCAGTAGTCAAATTCTCTTACAACCGAACAATGCATGATACCACCAAGCAAACCCCCTTCAGAGTTGTCTATGGTTTTAATCCCAAGTTACCCCTTAATTACACCCTTGTACTTGAATCCGAGTAAGAAGGCCCTGATGTGAGAACTCGAGCAAAGTCACTTCAATACATCTATAATAAAGTTACTTAGTAAATCGATCAAGCTGCTAGAAGAATGCGAAAAAAGACCAGGGGTAGGACGTCTAAACAATTCTAGCCAGGAAACTTGATGTGGTTGTACTTGAGCAAGGAAAGATTTCTTAGCAAGAGGAGGAACAAACTATCTATAAGAGCTGAGGGACCTTTCAGAATCCTCCAAAAAATCAATGACAATGTCTACAAGTTGGAGTTGTCCAAAGATTATGGGGTTTTTGACACTTTCAACATCACCAACCTCAGTCCATATCACCCTGATGGAGAACTAATCGAAGACCATCCATATTTGATCCCAAATCCAAATCAACTTCAAGGGAATGATAGGAATCAGGTTACTGGGCCTTTAACCCACAACTATGCTAGAGAACTAAAAGGATTGGTAAGGTGAATCATCTCACTCCAGCTGACTCCTACTGAAGCCGAGTATCTCTTTACTAATCCACTTTGCATGCCAAGCCATATCATTACCCACTTCTTAGAAGTTGTACGTTGAATAGCAGAATGCCAAGTCAATGGATAAACCTCGTGTGTTTACTCATGTTCAAGCTGACCACTTGTTCGACATCGCTCTTGCCAAGAGGCCAAGAGAGCGACCTTGGACTAACCCCTAGTCACCCTTGCTCAAACAAGCAATCAGCTTGTACCCTTTTGTCTGCATCCTCCAACGGCGTCACCAATGTATCTCTACCAAGTGTATAGGACTGTGTGTAGAATCTGCTACACTAATCATTACTTTTTTTTAATATTCATTTTTACCCTTTTGTATTCTTATACATTACTTTTTTAAGACAATACCCTTTTTGTCTTCTCCCTTTTTAGCAAGTTACTCTGACTTATTAGGTATAAATACCCATTTACTTGTAGCCGTAACAAGAAGAATTAACATCAATACACTAAATATTCTTCCTTTTATAAACACTGTTTGTTTACTCTCATTTCACTCTTATCCTAACCCTTAAGCAAGATTAGGTAGTGAGTAACTTCATCAGACCATCTTGTGCGTCATATCGAGCTATATCGTGAGTCTTCAAAAGTTCCACTGGTGTATCATATCTATTGGAGCTATTTATGGATTTTGCTTACTTTTCCATTCATCTTTTGTCCCTTTTGCGTGTTTCCCTTTCGCCCTTTTCAAGCTTTTGGCAAGGTTGGATCTATCCTTACGATTGGCCTTGTCTGTTCTTGCTCATAATACACATCATTATCCATAGCTGATATACTTGAAATAAAACTTGCTTACTTCAGGCTAATGAGCTCATTTAAGATAAGTCTAATCTTATTTACTAGTCATTTACTAACTATTTTATATAAAGTAGTACATAGACTTATTAGCTTGAAGTCCTTAACCTTATTTACACTAGTTAATTCTAAAATCAAAATAATCAGTGTTTTATTTAGTTCTTCAAGCATGTCTCCCTTCTTCAAGATGATCTTCACAAAATCATATATTGTACCACCCATTATGTCCCAGCATGCTTTGTAGAATCCTGCATGAAGACCATCTACACTTGATGATTTGTGATTGCCAATGCACCACGATCCCTTCTTGATTTTTGCACTAGACCATTCTTTGTTGAGCTCCTCTTGTTCTACATCTGAGAGCTCCCTTTGGCCATTCACTAATCTTTCATTGAACATTTAGATGGCTTCTCCGTCCAATGTAAATAGATCATTGTAATAGTTAATCAAGAGCTTCTGAATTTATGTTTCTTCACTTACCCAGTTACATACTGAATTAAATAATTTACAAATTCTAGAATTAGATCTCCTTGCAAGAACATTAGCATGAAAAAATTTCATATTTCTCTTGCCATAAATTAACCAATTTGCTCTTGCTTTAGCTAACCGCAACAAATCTTCTTGTTTGGCTATAAGTTTCAATTCCTCTTGTATCAGAATTTCCCTTTCAATTAAGAGTTAGTTTGGTTAGTTATGCAACTGCTTCTTGACATGCTCTATTTATTTAGTCACCTTCCTTCATCTATGAAGGAGAAATTCAAATACCTCCTTATTCTAGAACCTCAAGGCAACAATTAACTCAGGTAAATCAATCAAGATGTTAAACTATGGCCAGATCCTTAAATAATGGTTGCATCAACCACATGTGATAGGAATCAGCTCATGATGACCCTCTTGTCGAGGCCGAATTATCAGAACCTGAGATCGACCAACTAAAAGCCTAAGCTGACCTGTCTTAACTTGAGGATGACCTGCTCTTGCCAAGGCTGGACTGATGACCGAAGGTTGAAGGGAGGAAAAGGAACCATCTAGCATCAAGCTTATCATCTACCGAGACGACAAGAAACCAAATAATCAAAACCCTTAAGCCAAAGAACAACTCAGCATAGCTTGGTAAAGCTAGCGCCAAGCAATCCATGAGTGTAGTAACTGTGGGCTGACCTCATTAGGAGCTCAAGCATGCATAATAAGATTTCTAAATATCTCACCTTTGCTTAGACACCCAATTGCTAACCAGCCCCTACTCAAGCCTATGGACAACTTGGATGACTACATACTAACCACTCTGTTAAATGCACAGTTTTGTATACCTTGTAAATGTTTTTCTTATTTTAATCGTAGGCCATTCTTTAAGGTTTAAGGCCTTATATATTATTTACAGTTTTGCTACTAGAGTTTTAGGACTTGCTATAAATAGCAAGTGTTGTAATTATCAAAGGGAGTGAAGAATATGCAGATAGAGAATTTATACTTGAACGTCCCTTCTGGAAGTAAGGACATTCTTGAGCCTTTTGAGCTGGCTCTTCATATTATTGAGTATACTTTACTCCTTAATCTTTCGTGTTCTTATCAATCTTACCTTTAAGAACCCTTCATTTGAGCAAGTTAGTGAGTTGCATCTAATCTCTCATTTGACACCCGAGTGACATTTAGTATTCATAAGTTGTATTGAACCCTATTTCAAGCTTAACCCCTGATTGTGTTTGTGTCTTAGTATGTGATATTCGTACACATTCATTGTCAAAACCTCCTCCTCATTCCCTGTTTCCCATTTTCATTCAAACTCATATTGCCCTCATTTTGGGTTTCGAGGTCCGCTGCCGTATACGCATTAGCTTCGCTGGTATTAAAGCTTTCGAGAGACACGCGTATTAGTGTTCTTCAAAGTTGATTAGTGGTTTAAACATTTTTGTTAATCATCCTTCTTTGGTAAATTCTATTGTTCATGTTCTTAGCAATAATTTTAGTAGTCAATTTTAGTTACTATAGTGTTTGTCATTCATAAGTAGCTATAGAAATCGAGTAACAGCAATTTCTAGGTTGCTGTTAGTTGTATTTTATTACAATAGTATTTGTGGAATCGTCTTAGTAGTAGTTCCAAATTGAGTACAGTTTGAGTGTGTTACGTATTTATTAAATTTTCTCTCTTTAAAATTTATTATACGAACCACAATGTTAGAAGATAATATCAATAATAATGGAGACAATCCTCGTGGAAGCTTGAGGAGACGTATTGATAACATGGAATATCAAATTCAAAATCTCACTGATTCTATCCAAGAGCTTACTGGGTCAGTTAGGGGCCGAGGACGTAATGACCGAGTTGAAAGAAGGGAACACGCAACCACTAATCGAAGTGGTTTAAACGAGCTTGATAATAATGAACAACAGCTGAAAAGAGCTATTAAGCCGAGAAGGAGAGAAAACCGACTCGAGCCAAGGAGAAGCAATGATAAGAGTATTGACTCCAAGGTGAACCATGGAGCCCAAAGAAGAAAGTTGAGGTTAAGAAGGGATATGGCCGAGCAGAGCTCCAACAAAAGTAGCCAATCAGAGGTATATCGACCAGCTCAAAATGCAATAGATGAACCTCGAGCATAGAATCAAGGACTTGACAACATCAAGTTTAAGCTGTTGACGTTCAATGGTAGTAGTTGACCTGAAGAGTTCCTTGACCGGGTTCCTCAAGTCGAGAAGTTATTTGAATACTATGAGTATGATGACATAGCCAAGGTTAAGCTAGCCTCATTAGCCTTTACTGAATATGTAAGTCTTTGGTGGGATAAGTTGATCGCCAAGCGAGATGTTAAAGGAGAAGAGTCAATCAGAACTTAGAGGCTTATAAAGAGGTTGATGAATTAACGCTTTGTGCCGACCTATTTCAAGCAAGAGATGCTCTATGCTTTTCAGTACCTAAGGCAAAGTCAAAACATTGTTGAAGAGTACTTTCAGGAGTTCAAAACTCTAATGATAAGATGTGAGATTGTCGAGCCATAGGACCACACCATTGCCAGGTTCCTGATTAAACTTCGAGACGACATTGCCGACATAGTCGAACTCCAACCATTCAATTCATTGGATGAACTAATCAACCTAGCCTTGAGAATAGAATGTCAGAAGAGGAGGAGGAATCAAAGGCCAACCATGCAACCTTAACAAGGTAACCTTGAGCTTAAGAGGTATGTAGAGAAGAAAAAGCCCAAGAAAATGATGGAGAAAAGAGAGTCAAGTTGACCTAATGAGGCTAACATTAAGATAGTACAGAAGGAGAGAGTGTCCAATACCAAAGCCCGAGAAGTTAAGTGCTTCAAATGCTTGGTTTACGGACACATTACCTTTTAATGCCCAAACAAGAAAGTAATGATTTTGAAGGGTGAGGGACCCGACGCTTAGGTAGAGAGCCATAGTGATGAGAGCTCTAAGAGTGAGGAAGCAATAAACGTCTACCCTGATAAGTGAGAACCTTTAGCCCTGATAAGCAAACGAGACTACATAACAAGAGACTCAGGTCAAAGAGAGAACTTATTTTAGATTCGATGTTTGGTGAATGGGAAGACCTATTCCTTGGTAGTTGCACCAACATCGTTTTTGCTAAGCTAGTAGAGAAGATGAAATTGCTAACCTACTTGCATCCTCGCCCATATGGACTGAAGTGGTTTAGTGATAAGGGTATAATCCATGTACATAAGAGAGCTCGGATAACATTCAAGGCTAGACAATACGAGGACGAGGTTGACTTTGATTTAATACCTATGAATGCAGTAAATTTGCTTCTTAGCTGGCCTTAGGAGTATGATTGGAGAGTAATCCTCGACGGCTTCCTCAACACCTACACGGTTTGAAAGGATGGGAAAAGCTATTACTTAACCCTTATGAGTATAGAGGAGATCCAGAATAACCTAATGCCTATGGTAAAGAGAAAAGGGAAGAGGAGCTTGTTTGGCATCCAGGCCCGTGCTCATAACTTAAAGTCGAGGACGAATTCTTTTCAACCCCATAGTGATGATAGGAATCAACTTGTGACGACCCTATTGTTGAGGTTGAACTGTCAGAAGTTGAGATTGACCAACCCGATGCCGAAGTTAACCTGCCCTAACCTGAGGATGACTTGCTTTTACTAAGGTTAGACTAATGACCAAGGGCCAAAGGGAAGAAAAGGAACCATCTGGCATCAAGCTTGTCGTCTGCCGAAACGATAAGAAACCAAACGATTGAAACCCTTAAGCCAAAGAACAGCTCAACATAGCTCGATAAAACTAGTGCTAAGTAATCCACAAGTACAGCAATTGTAGGCTGACCTCACTAGGAGGTTAAGTAAGCACAATAAGACTTTCAAACATCCCACCCTTGCTCAGACACCCGACTGCCAACCAGCCCCTGCTCGGGCCTACAGACAGCTTGGATGACTATATGCTAACCACTCCATTAAATGTACAATTTTGTATACTTTGTAAATGTTTTTCTTATTTCAATTATAGATCATTTTTTAGGTTTAAGGCCTTATATATTATTTACAATTTTGCCATTAGGGTTTTGGGACTTCCTATAAATAGTAAGTGTTGTAATTATCAAAGGGAGTGAAGAATATTCGGATAGAGAATTTACACTTAAATGTCCCTTTTGGAAGTAAGGACATTCTTAATCCTTTTGAGTTCGCTTTTCGAATTATTGAGTGTACTTTACTCCTTAATCTTTCGTGTTCTTATTAATCTTGCCTTTAAGATTGTGGTGGACCCTTCATTTGAGCGAGTTAGTGAGTTGTATCTAACCTCTCATTTGATATCTGAGTGACATTTAGTGTTTGTGAGTTACATCGAACCCTATTTCGAGCTCAACCCTTGATTGTGTTTGTGTCTTGGTGTGTGACATCCATACACATTCATTATAAAAACCCCCTCCTCATTCCCTATTTCCCATTTTCATTTGAACTCAAATTGCCCTCATTCTGGGTTTCGAGGTTCGCTATCATATACGCATCAACATGGATTGAAAACAAAAAGAGTACAAAGGTTTTGGCCTAACCCCTAATCTACGGTCTAATGTTAAGTAGGATTGGGAGATGGTTTGACTAGTGTATAGGAAGGTGAAAAACTTTGGTTTCAACAAAAATTTTTCTCCATTCATAGTTTGCCCAAGTACGGTCGATCCGTGTTTGGATTAATTCACTTAAGTTCTTCAACATTTTTTATCAAGTGAAGCATGATCGACGTAGCTTAAGTTAGCCATACCACATGTGTTCATACAATTCTAGTAAGCTATCACTTGGGTTTGATTTAAATCAACTCTGCCCTATTTTTCCTCCTTAGACAAAATCTTATTAAAATCTCTTATTAAGAGCTAAGACCTCTTAAAGAATTTGACATATTTGAAAGCTCATTCCATAACAAACATTGAGATTTCTATTCAAGACTGGCGTAAATAATGGATAGGTACCAAGTATGGTTTGAGTTGCTTACCTAGATTACCATTAGGATATGTTGACGTAAGACTTATAGCGGGTGAATAGTTATATTCTCCACATTCTAGACCACTAGAATCCCACCACTAAAGCCTTTCACTTTGGAACACAAAAATCGGTTGAAACCAAGGTAATCCTTCAAGTTGATAGATGCTTCTTAACCAATTTTAGTCTTTAATATAATCATAACTTACGACTCATATTTTTGAATAATGTCCTTAATCACCATATGGGAACATTCTGAATTGACCCATCATACATTCTAGATCAAAGCTTTGAATGGCTGTCTTATCATATCAGACGAAAGGGTGTCCATAAAATCTATCATAATTATATAAGTAGAAATTTTATACCACAAATTACTTATCTATGGTTGCATGAAGTGGTCAATGGTCAGTCTCCATTAGCTTGGCTTGAATGGCATG
This sequence comes from Lumnitzera littorea, assembly GCA_024138015.1. Taxonomy (NCBI): domain Eukaryota; kingdom Viridiplantae; phylum Streptophyta; class Magnoliopsida; order Myrtales; family Combretaceae; genus Lumnitzera; species Lumnitzera littorea. Next base: position 109,380,800 of record JAMXBB010000005.1, on the reverse strand, counting down.
TACAACATCGCCATTTGCATTTCCCAGGATGTTATCAATAGTGATGACTCCATTTCTTCCATCATTAAGGCTGTGAAAGGAAACATTTGAATGTTGAGTAGATGATCCTGATTCAAGAGTACCCTTTTGGCTACTATCTTGTATGATCATTCCAACAAATTTAGGATTTCGTTCCCCAGGATGTCTAGTTTGTACATTAGCATTCTCACTAGAACGATGCACTCTAGAGCAATCCAAACTATACTCTTTCCTTAAAAGTGGAATCTCTCTCTATGGTTGATTGGTTAGAATACTATCTCTAGTATCTTTTCCCTTTTCTATTTTGTCTTCGTTAGTACGATCCTCAGTAGTTCCACTACTACCTTGAAGACGATCCTACCCTAATATCTAGTAACCTCATGTCAAAATGTAGTCTTGGCAAGGCCAACTCGTTGTTCAGCACTTTAAGATTTAATTCTACCTCTAACATACGGACCATTCTTCCTATTTGTTTTTCACTAGGGGCTTTAGAAGCATTTTTGATGAGGCTTGCTCTTGTTTAGGGTTAAAATGCACGAAAAGGGAGAAGATTTACTCTAGGTTTTCTTCCCTTTTAAATTTCCATCGACTTGCTTCTCAAAAGTCACATCCGTATCTTAAAAAGATGTAGTTTCCTCCGATAACCTTTCGTTTTCCTAAAACAGGTCCAATGTACCTATTTAAGTATTCCCGTGATGATCTTGGGGTATATTTTCCTTCCCCTTTCAGTTAGTTTCCAAATTTTTAGTTAACCGTCTTGGTTCTAGCTTTTTTTGCATAGGATTTTTGTATTGCACTTTCACCCAGTCTCCGTACTTGTCTTCATTTAATTTCCCCATGTTCGTACCTATATTGCCAATATCTTAACACTTCCTGTTTCCCATCAGCCTTGCCTGGTTCCTCTTTTTCCAATGTCTCCACCTCTTGAGCATATTTATTATCCAAAGTTGATTACATACATTGGTTTTCTTTCGCATTGGTAACCTCATCGCCATTATTTAAAGCCTCCTGACCAATGTTAGATCCTTCACTGTTCGCTACATCTTCATGCACACCAGTAGTTAAATCTATATCTTTAAATGGACAGTTTGCTTTATTATGACTAGGTCATCCATTCAAACCACATAATTTACGGAGAACCTCATATTAGATCTGGTGCTTAAGATTATTAATAACTAAAGTATGTTTTAGAGGTGTATTAACATCCACTTGAACACAAATGCACGTAAACTTGTTTTTTTCTAATTCTACAGTGTATGAATCGTATCGTAATATGTGTTACAACTGATCTTCTCACCAATTTTTTGAATCGTAAGGGGTGAATAGTATTTCACTTTGCACCCTAGAATTCAAACCCATATTGCCACGTAACTAAAGGTCGTTTGATTCATATGAAAATCTGGTTTTCATTTCTTGAGCACTGGATAATGACCATTAATAAACCATATTTCATTTTGAATAAACCATTGGACATCCATGTTGTTATCAACAAGTAAATCCTAGCACCTACATTTATGATTTTTAGATTACTAATAGATCTCCACATCCATTTGAGCCAATCCAAGAGAATCTTATATCCCGGATTCGATCCCATAATTTTTGCAGTAAATCTAAATTGCCAAGCGCACAAATGCATTCTTTTTCCTCTTTTGAGAAAACCACGTGGCATTCCCCATCCGCTAACTCATTCAAGCGTTTTTCCTCTTCCACTGCATTCTCGGTGTCATGGTCCATGTCCCTTACTGTGGCCGTACTTTCCAATCAATGTCATTCATATGCTCCAGGAATATTTATGAGTACCGAATCTCTAAAAGACATTCGATTTGTCTGCAATCCTTGATTCATCCCTAATCCATTAAGATCATATGCTGTTGGATAATCCTCCTCATGGATTGCCAATCGTTTTCGACTACGTCGAGCTTAATCGTTGGATTCATCCTTAGAGAGGCTAGGGTTTCTATGAGTCATAATTTTTTTTTTTTTTTTCTGTATGTAGCCTATACCTTGTAGCCTACCTTTGGCGACCATGCTTTGCACTTTTTTTCCCCTCTTTTTTAAAATACAAGTTTAAAAGGAAAACAAGGATCAATTGCCTATTTCCACTTCATGTTGTATATGGATATGACGTCAAATTTATTTGAAAAAATTTTAAGGGGGAAAGGAATCTTCCTTTCCAATAATAAATTGAGCTCGAGAAAATCTAATCATATAAACATACATATATAATCATATATTGGACCTCGGGATGGGAAGAGAGAGAGCCATAGAGGGAGAAATAAGGAATTCATTATTTTCATGTTATACCAATATATATTTTCGAGAAATGCAAGTAAATATGAAACTTTGAATTGGGTTTAGATTTATCTTTAAACATTCAAATGATGCATACTACTCTTTTAAATTTTGATAAATTAACAAATGACCTCTCTAAATTTTGAGTTGGTGCCAAAATAACTTTAAACTTATTAAAGTATACTTTAAATAGGGTTGTTTATCAAATTGAACTAAATTGAATTGAATCACACCAAATCATAAAATGTAGTTCTTTTTTGTTTCAATTCGATTTATGATTCGGCCCGGAAAGGGTTTAAACAGTTCGCAATTTGATTTAGGGGTTGAACAGAGTTGAATTAAACCGCTCAAACTTGAACCAATCCGCTTCTTATTAAAAAAATAAAAAATAAGCGATATTTCTTAGTTTTAAACTCTATTGACATTTTAATCTAACTCAATGTACTTTTTTTTTTTTTATCATTTCTCGTTTTACTCTCAACCTTTACAATTTACTCATTTTCTTTCACAATTTTCTCTCATCTTTAATAGACGTACACACCTTTATTGTCATTAGGATAAAATGTCATTGTGATTCAATGTTATAAGATTTTAATTTTTGCATAATATTTGTTAATTTAAATGTTAATGTTGGTTGAAAACTTCAATGACTATTATTATTATAAAAAAAGATAATGGTGTTTTAGAAAAGCGGTTCAAATCAAATTGAACCAAACTAAATTGCATTTAAAGCAGTTTGATTCAAAACCTTGAATCGTTAAAAATGGTTCGATTTTGTGAGAGTTTAAACCAATTCGATCCTCAAACCAAACTGAATTGAATCGCGACCACTCCTAATTTTAAGACCTCCTAAAATTTTGACCACGAAGTAAACTTTTCAAATAATAAAAGAAAATATTTTTTATGTTGCTAGTTTATCAAGTTTACAAGATAATTTACAACACCTAAAAATTAAAGGTAAATTTGTACCTATAGAGAAGTTTAAGAGAATTATTTGTTTTTTTTTTTTTTTAACTTTTGAGTTAACCGAGCTTTTCAAGAGACAATTTGAATCCAATCATTTAGTTTCATTCTTAATCTAATGAATTGGAAGAAGGGAAATTGTTGGATTCTATTTTTCCAATTATTCTTCAAGTTTAAATACTAGAAAATTAATAGCTTTACCAAGTTATTTTAACCGAATAGTATAAAGTTACTCTCTTAATGGGATAAATTCTTTTCAAATCTTCATCCCGTTATAATCAATGATTAAAAAAAAAATTAATAACCTTTCCACTCTATCTCTTTATTTTTCACTTATTCCTTTTCTTTCATTTCATCCCATTTCATTATATATTATTTCACCCTATCGAACGTACTACCAGTGGACTTGTTCCATAGACCAAAATAATCGCAGGGCACACATCTGAAAAAGACAGAAAATCTTAGGTCTCATCTTTTCGCACAGATCTAGTTGCAATAATTTAAGATGCTTTTTTATTCTTTCCACTGAATTTCATTCTTCTTAAACAGAATGGTAAAAAGATGCACCAGACTAAAGTTCTTATTGGAGTTATTTAACGAGTCTCTATGTAGTATGTTACGTGATGAATATATATATTAGAATGACAAGTAAAATATACGGTTTTTATGGAATACATTTTCCAAATTTCCATCACTGCGAGATAGTTGACAAAAAAAGATAAAAATGACTAAATTAGTCAAAAGATATTTCTTTGGGTGGGAGTGCAATTAATTCAACGGTCAAGTCTGACTTAGAGGTATGCAACGAGCCAATCGGATCTTGAATCAATCTGAAATCATTGGTTCATGGGCTCAGATATGATTGAACCATGACTAGCTTATAGAGGGCAATTTGAAACTGGTTTAGCCTTTGAACCTTTTTTTTAATATTTAATTTTTTAAAATATATTAATGAAAGAAATTGTATTAAGAAGTAATTTGTATGTAACTTGCAACGCATCTATTTCTATCAAGGGTCTTGGATGTGTAATTGCTCAAGACATCATCTTACCACCTTTGGTGCATATAGCTAGCCTAATGGAACCAATTAATTTGTGTATTCAATTAGATTATAATAGTGTAACCTCCTTTTTCTCTCTTTTTTTTAAGTGTACTAATTCATTAATAACTTTTAATTTTTTTATTAGTTTCCGACTTCATATGATTCCAACTTTTTTATTTTTCCCCCCTCAAATTTTATCTTTTCCTCACATTTAAGTCTTTAACATTTAACAAGTTTTACAAAAAAAAAAAAAACTTATATTAACTTAAATTGAATTTTCAATTTATCTTTAATATATAATTAATTTATAATTAGTTATTTATTATTAGTTTGATAATATTAATTTTAAAAAATTGTCATTCACTATTACAAAGAAGATAATTTTAACATGCCATGATCTAATGAATATTATCTAATTATTTTCTTCCAACTTAATGGTCTTCCTTCTCTTTCTCTCTTTCTTTTCTTTTTTTTTTTTTTCCCAAGGGTAAACTAGTCGAGTGAACTTGTTGGTTTAATGGTAAGTTGGTTCAACGATTCATGACTTGTTGATTAGAGCAATTCTACCCTTTTGAATTACTTGAGCCCTAAGGGCTTAGCGGTTCAAGGGATGGTTCTAGCCTTGCCATTTCGGTACGGCTAGTTCGTTTACTTATTGAACCAATACATGATTTAAAACCAACCTTTGCATGGGTCTAGGCTAGCCTATGAAGCTAGGGTATCTTCTTTCTTATTATTGCAGGCTTTAAAGATTTGTAGTGACATGGTTGAAGTTTGTGATTTTCCTTTTTTTTTTTTTTCTTTCTCTTTAGGATATGGATATGACTTATTAGTAGGGATAAGTGGATTTATGGTGAGATATATATAAGGTTTTACTTTTTCCCAATTTATAAGTATTTATTCCTAAATTTTTAAACTAAAACCTATCATGTGATATGCAAAAACTATTTTAGATTTAGGTGTTGTGGTGTGGGACTTATGAAATATTTTATTATATTTTTATAAGGTAAAATTATTAGGATAAGTCAGTTAACAAAACTTAGGATTTTTTTTTTTTCAATGTACTTGTAACTAACATGTATATCAATTAAGTAGTATCCAACAATTTAATTACGTATTTTCCAGTATCATGTTTCTTGGATGGATATATATCACCAACCTAATAAAATAAATCCATAAATTTATCAAAAAATACTATCATAAAATTGTATTCCATCTTAAGGTCTAGGTACACTTGTTTCAAATAAAGAACCCACTAAATTCATTATAGCATTTTTACAAATATAGGAATATTCGATGAAAATCGTAATGTTATCTTGGTAGAACTTTTAATATTTAAGGATTATTGGTTTCCACTCGTAGTTTAAGAGATGTGACCTTTGGGTTTGCATCTATGATCCTTATGTGCTGGGGTTCTTTCTGAGATATCATGTAATTTTCTTTTCTTACTCTATCAACGACATAAATTCTTATTCTTTGGCCAAAAGAAAAAAGAAAAACATAATAAAAAAAATAAATCAAGCTTCAAATAATTTCGATTCAAACACAATCATTCTTCTTCAATCAACATGTCTCGTAATGATGGAACTTGTTACTATGCTTCAATCAATATCTATAATGTCTTCAAAAATGAAACTTATCTCTAAAAAATATTATTATTTTTATGTTCAATATTGTTGATTGGAATATTTTATGGAATGACTATAGGGTAGCTTAGAAACTTCACATATCTTATAATACAGGTTTTAGGGTACTTACAAAATATGAAAATGTTATACCTATATGCTACTTTATAGAAGGAGATAAACCTATTTAAAAGCTGATTCCGAATGGTGAACCAATTTGGCCCTAAAATGGTTGGGCTCGAACTGTCTCTCAAACCATCGGGCCTTAAGGGCTCAAGCAATTCAAGGGGATTTTATCTTTTATATATTTATATAAAAAAAATCTAGTTAATAAATCATCATTAATAGATTATCATTATTTAAATCATTTCAATTATGTTTCAAAAAACACACATTTACTCAAATATTATAATTTTTTAGAGTTGCAATATTTGTATGACTTACTATACAATTCTGGTAGTAAAAACAATTATAGGATTACAAATTTTGGCATCCTAACATTTAGAATTTCTATAATTTTTTTATTATTTTCATTAGTGTAATTATATACTTTAAACCAGTATCCAAACATAACATGGCTTCACCTAGATTTTGCATTAATACATAAATATCAAACTTCAATATCGATCAATAAACTAGGTGAATTGAGTCAACATAACACAAGGCTAGGCTTGAGCTCGAGTTTAATTAAGCTCGATCATATTTAGAATTTTGAGTTCAAACTCAATTCGAAATAACACTCAATATTTGACTTTACTAAGCTTGTTCAAATTAAATTTAACTAGAAAGTGTTTTTTTTTCCCTCTTTTATTTAAAATTATATGAACATCCAAATTTGATTGAAGTCAACTCGAACTAAATGGAGATAGAAGCTAGTTGAGTCAAACATTATGAAACTCAAAATTAAACTTATTGTAACAATCAAGAAGCTTAAGTTTAAGTTTGAGCCTAATTCAATTAAGTGTGAAACTTCAATAAATATCGAATAGCTGACGAATAAATTTAACTTATTCATATCCCTATGTCTATTTGTATATGCAATTGCAAAGAAACCCAAAAGACAAAGAACATGAACGGTGTGAGTATGACTCATCTCCCAACTACTACGAAGATGCTACAACGAAAATTAAAGTGCACCATATCTGCAAAAGCTGCTCTCCTACTCGATATCCATTCAATCATAATATACCAAATCCATAGGACTTTCCTTTTTTTGTTTTAGTACTCCAAATTCGAATGGGTACTACTCAGAAGTTTTGTTGTACTACGAGTACTACTAGCAGTTTCCAATGTCGTTGAATTCCAACCTTGGTTGTTGGACTATTGTTTTCCATGCATAATATAGTCTAAGCTGAAATTAAGGGACTTCTCATGGTACTACTTCGGTCCTATTTCCTTGGGATGTCGGATTTCGTGATCTTTGAATGCTTTTAAAAATTTGAGTAAGTGAGAATGAAATGCTCTTTTGACTGCAAAATTTTGTAATTTACTTTTTTAATAGTCCTACCATGACTACCCTATGCAGAGCATACTTCATATAGCTATCATTATATCCGTTTTTTTTTTTTTTTTTTTGTTTAGCCGATAGTATATAATTGGATGAGATATAAATAGATGTATCATATAAAAATATAGAATCTTCGACTCATAACTTCCATCGTAAGTTTTTTTTTTTTTCTTTTTTTTGGGTTAACTAAGTTGTTGTATGTCGCTATATGTCAATATGAAAACAAAATGTAGGGACCAATATTAAATGTTTAATATCAAATGGAGACAAAACTTTATGTATCAAAATTACCGCCTGGTCCCATGTGCTTGTTGTCCCTTTCGCGCTAATTCAGATGAAGACTTAAAACATGTCTTAAGGTCTTACCTAGAGAGTAAGTTGGATTTTCAATCCCTAGAGTTAATTTTTTCTTTTTAGGCTATTTTCCTAAAATATAGTCATGTATAATGTTATAAGAAAAAAAGATGATATCGTGATGCATTATAAGATATTTTAAAAATTTAAATAATTTCAATTATTAATTTTATAACTTTATTTAAAGTACTTCACATAATCCATTTTGAAATGGTTAACATTTTGGACAAGATTATGGCTCCACCAATAAATTAGGTGAAGGTTGCTCTGCTCCATTCAACAACATAGCACAGTTCGAGAGCCACCATTGAATGATTTAGTAAAATTGAACATGGACGCATCTGTAGTTGGCTCCAAACATAAAGCTATAATTAGTGGAGTAATTAGAGACAATAAAGGGCAATGGATCGTATGGGAAACTTGGATTCACTAACAAACAAAGTGCAAAAAAAGATCCAAAAGGTATTACATACCATATATTATATATATATATATATATTGCATAAGTATTAATAAGATATTAATACATATAATAATGGAATTAATAGTTTTTAAATCAATTAGTATGCATAATTTGTACATATCATATATATCAATATTATATTAATATTTTCACATCACATGTATATTAGAGCCTCCTTCAATATACACAATATTTCTATCTCATAGGCTTTAAAAAAACTAAAAGTTAAAAACGGACTCTAAAATTATCGTCAGCCGTCTAAATTCTGAGCATAAGTATCTAAAATAGTCTTCACATATCATTATTTACGCATGCAAGAAAAAGCTATGCTGGTTTGAGGTTGAGGATGATCGCCTTGTTTTCGTGAATAGGGAAGCCAATGCCCTTGCTAATCTACTAGCTACTAAGGTCTGGCAAGAAGATTTAAAGGAAATGATTCTCCATTTCCCTCCTTTTGAAATGTTATTTGCTCTTTAATTTGTTGGACTTATCCAATGTTGTAAATATAAGCGAGAGTAAATCTCCCAAGTACTATGTTAATGTTTGGTTTACAAGGGGCTGTTATTTGCTCTTTAATTTGTTGGACTTATCCTATATTAATCTTTGTTGTTATTTTTCTATTTTGGTTTATAGTGGATTCTTGTGTTCAGTCATGTATGGATGACTTCATATAAAGTAATTGACACATATATATAGATTCTAGTAAATATATGCTAGCATATAATATCAAAATCTATGTATTTGTACATATTTTAGTAACAAATCATGTAACATATTGTATTAAAATGTATATTTATGTGCCACAATTTCTCACTGTGACTTTATATGAAATCGTCCGTAGGTGACTTAACACAAGCGAAACTCTGAAAAATGTCTTGTGAAGACAAAAATCTTTTTGAATGTACAATTAAGCACTTAACTTTGTTAAATTGAAATCTTTCACTAGAAGGTTTTGGATTCATAAGGTTTATGCATTATAGGAATTTTTTTTGTCCCTAATTGTGTATTTCACAATTTGCTTTTTCTAGATAGCTAAAACCTGAAGGCTTTTGTGACATCGTCGTAATTAGAATCTGTATAAATGTAAAGCACAATATAAGAAGAATAGGATAGTATAACTTTTTTATATTATGTTTAATACGTGCAGTATTGGAAATAAATTTTTATGGTTGAAAAAGTTTTTAAAAAGAATTATTGAAATTATAAGTCATAATAAAGTTCATTATTGTAATTTGGAAACTTGATATATGTTTATTTTTGAAATTTTAAAGATATAATTATTTCAAACCATATAAAATAAATTTTTATGTCATTAAATATATGATAAAAAAAATATTTTATCTTTTATCCACTATCCTAAGTCCTTTTATCCAATAACTTCTGCTAATATATAAACCAAATAATAGAATAAACATTTATCCTATTAGATATATTTATTCCTAACAATTTTGTAGTTAAAGTAGTTAATGTAGTTGTTTAGTTAGTTAGTCAATTTGGTATTTAGTTAGTAGTTATCTAACCAACTCAAGTAGCTAACATTTGTAAGGTAGAGTTGTAAATCTTTCGGGTAATGAAATAGTTTTCATTTCTTCCTTAATTTCAATTTTCTGCTTCGTACAAACACATATACATTTCATATCATGGTATCAGAGCTTCTATTAGATTAGTTACAGACAATTCAAAATGACTAGTTCTCAATTAGAAGATGTAAATTCGCCATATTACATCCATCACTTTGATTCTCAAAATTCAATGATGGTGACTTCGGTTCTTTCAGGCATCAATTACAACACATGGAGTTGTTCATTTCTATTGGCGCTTTCAATCAGAAATAAGGAAGGCTTTCTTAATGGTTCAATTCCAATGCGTCTAAGGATGATAAGATGTACTCAGCCTAGTGTTGTTACAACAACTTAATAGTTACTTGGTTGCTTTATTCAATTTCTTCCTCAATTACTTCGATAATCTAGTATATGAGTTCTGCAAAAGATATATGGAGCAAATTAAAGGTACGCTTTTCTTAAACTGATGATGCTAGGATTTGTCAATCGTATCACATGTTAAGTGCAATTGTTTAAGGATTTTGTAGCATATATGAGTCTTTTACTAATCTTAGTCTAATCTGGGAAGAATTAAGGAATTACAGGCCCCTACCACACTGTTCATATGGGAGTTGTGATAAAAAATGTTTTGAAAAGTATGCTGAGATGGCTCAAAAGGATCATGTTTTTAAATTTCTTAATGGCTTAAATGAAGGTTTTTTGGCTTTTAGATCACAAATTTTAGTGTTGAAACCTTTTCCTACACTTGATGAGGCTTATAATCATGTTGTAAGGGGCATGTTTCGGAAGGCTACAGGCTAAAAGATTTTAATGTAGTAGATTCCTCTGCTATGATGGGTATGAGTGATAGATCAAAGAGTCAAAATGAGGTCATATGTAGTTATTGTCGTAAGAAAGGTAACTTAAAGGATAAATGTTACAAGTTAATTGGTTATCCGTCGTACTTCAAGAATAACAATAATGTTTGATAGAAAGCTTCTAGACTGAATCATGTTGTTGCTAGTTTAAATACTGGTAATTCATCAAGTTTGGTAAAATCCATTCAAAATGAGGAATAGGCTTCTTGTTTCTCTAATACTGGTGGTTCGAAAGTGGTTAATGATTATAAGGGGGTTAACTTGACCAAGGATCAATTTCTTAGTTTGTTGAATATGTTGAATGTTTCTAATAATCATCAAGTCAGAGCAATAGTAAAACAATCTTCTTCTTGTGTAGCACATGTTTTGCAAGAAAACTCTCAATAAGATGTGACTTCTATAGTCACATGGTAGGTATTTTGTCTCTTTCTTCTTGTTGTTTTTAAGAAGAAGTTATAAATTGGATTTTAGATTCAGGAGCTATATATCATATGATTAGTTCTCTTTGTTTGTTTCATTCATATAATGGGATAGAAGAAAGGATCGTTTTCTTGCCTAATAGGCAGCAACTTAAAGCTGCACATGTGGACATAGTTGTTATTTCTCCAAATTTGGTCTTAAATAATGTTCTATTTCTTCCATCTTTCAAGTACAATCTTATTTCTATTGCTAAGCTAATGGAAGATAACAGTTGCATGGTTTTTTTCACAAAATTTATTGCTCTTATTCAAGAGTCTTTCAATCTGAAGGTGACTAGTCGTGCTAAGTACAAGAATGTTTTGTACTTGTTGCAGCATCAAAGCTCATCTATTGTAGAATCATCTTCAAAGACTTCTTCTTTCAATACTATTTTTGTTTCTCAAGTACTGGATCAATTGTCAAAGTCTTTTGATGTTTGGCATTTTCATCTTGGACATTAGTCCAACAACAGAATAAGTAATATAGATCAGAGTGTCAATAGTGGTGATTTTGATTGTATGATTTGTCCTTTAGCAAAACAAAAAATGACCTATTTTTCCTACACATGTTCGTAGTATAAATGGACCTTTTGAATTAGTTCACTTGGATATTTGGGGTCTTTATGCTACTTTGACTATTGAAGGGCATAGGCATTTTCTTTCCATCGTAGATGACTATACTAAAGTGAACTAGGTATATTTGATGTAGAATAAAAGTGAAGTTTATGTTCTTATTCTTCGGTTTTGTTGCATGGTACATACTTAGTTTGGGTCTTGTGTTAAAATTGTAAGAAGTGATAATGGGAAAGAGTTTCTTTTAACTAACTTTTATTCTTCGAGTGGTATATTGCATTAGGTTTCTTATGTTAAGACTCCATAACAAAATGGTGTAGTGGAATGAAAACATCAGCATCTTATTTCTATAGCTCGTTCATTGTTGTTTCAAGCTTCATTACCAGTGATCTTTTGGGGAGATGTTATTTTGATAGCTACTCATATTATAAATTGGTTACCAACTAATGTGTTAAGTGGTGATTGCCATATCAGATGTCGTATGGTACTATGCCCAAATATTCCTATCTTTGAGTGTTTGGATCATTGTGTTTTGCTTCTACCATTGTTAAAAACAAGACTAAGTTTGATTCTCAAGCTCATTCATATGTTTTTGTTGGGTATCCTATGGGAGTTAAAGGATATAAGGTTTATATTTAATAAGAAGGTAGTATGTGATTTCAAGAGATGTACGTTTTCTTGAGCATATTTTTCCATTTCAGTTGTTGAGCAATTGTGATCAAGTTTCTTCTTTACTTCCTATCACTTTGCCTTCTGATGAATCAGTTTCATGTTTAGAATGTGTTTTCTCATTAATTCTTAAGGATTGCTCACGTTCTGATCAAGACATTAGTAATTCTTGTACTAATGGAATTATAGATCCTAATACATCTTCTTTAGTTGAACCTCGGTGTAGTTCACAAAGACGTAAGCTTCCTTCCTATCTTCGTGATTATCATCATAGTCTTACAAGGGTTGTTGATTCTAAATGCTCTACTAATCATCCTATGAGTAAGGTATTATCCTATCATTCTCTTTCTCTTGTCTATCGTGCATTTGTTGTTCAACTATCTCAACATTATGAGCCATCTTCTTATGATCAAGCTAAACAAATGGACTCATGGTATAAGGCAATGAAGGAAGAATTGGATGTGTTGGTAGCTAATAATACTTGGTCTATTGTTTTGCTTCTACTTAGTAAAAATATAGTAAAGTGTAAAAAGGTGTATAAACTAAAAACTAAAGTTGATGGAACAATAGATAGGTATAAAGCTTGTCTTGTGGCCAAAGGGTATAGTTAAAAGAAAGGTTTTGATTACACTAAGACTTTTAGTCTTGTCATCAAACATACTACTATACGTATTTTTTTTGCTTAGCTGCTACAAATAATAGGCATGTGCATCAGATGGATGTATATAATGCTTTCTTGAATGGAGATCTTCATGAGGAGGTATTTATGGATCTTCCTCCTGGTTTGAATGTTTCACAATGTCTTAGTTTGAATGGTAGATTGGTTTGTAAACTCCATAAGTCTCTTTACGAACTTAAGCAAGCATCTAGACAATGGAATGCTAAACTCACTCATTCTCTTTTAAAGTTTGGTTTCAAGCAGTCTAATTGTGATTATTCCTTACTCATTAAAGGTTTTGGTAATGATATAATTGTGGTATTGGTTTATGTTGATGATATTGCTACTGCAAGTAAACATCTCACTCTTATTAATAGTTTTAAGGAGTTTATGCACACATAGTTCAAGGTTAAGGATTTGGGGGTCCTTAAATACTTCATTGGTTTAGAGTTGGCTCGATCATCATAAGGATTATTTCTTTCTCAACGTAAGTTTACACTTGATCTACTTGTTGAAACTGGTTTTTTGGGTCCAAAATCCATCTCCACTCCCCTTGTGGTCGATCATAAGTTGACTAGAGATGATTCTTTTGACCTTGTAGATGCTGTTCGGTATCGAAAGATAGTAGGCAAGCTATTGTATTTGTGTATTACTCGACCTAATATCACTTATGCAGTACACATTCTTAGCCAATTCATAGATAAGTTGCGTCGGATGCATTAGTTAACGCTTGAACGAGTTTTGAGATATGTTAAAGGAACGGTAGGCTAAGGTCTTCTTTTCTCAGTGTCTAATGATTTGGTCCTTCGAGCCTATAGTGATAGTGATTGGGGTAGATGTCTAAACACTTGACGATCTATAACCAGTTATTGTGTTTTTCTAGGGAGTTCACTACTTAATTAGAAGTCTAAGAAGCAACAAACAGTTGCTAGAAGTTCAACTGAAGCAAAGTATAGGGCGTTGGCTGCTACCACATGCGAGGTTCTTTGGTTAATTGTGTTGTTAAAGGAATTTTCTATAGATTGATGTTTACCTGTTCAATTGTTTTGTGATAACCAATCAGCCTTACACATCTCCAAGAACCCTATTTCTCACGAATGTACCAAGCATCTTGAGATAAATCTTCATTTTGTTAGAGATAAAGTTGTTGAAGGAATTATTCTACCCATCCATATTTCTACCAAACAGCAACTAACAAATATTTTTACTAAGAGTTTAGTTTTAGATCAATCTCATTACCTTATATCCAATATGGGAGTAATTAATATTTACTCTCCATCTTGAGAGTGGGGGGTGTTAGATATATTTATTCCTAACAATTTTGTAGTTAGAGTAGTTAATGTAGTTATTCTATTAATTAGTCAATGTGGTATTTAGTTGGTAGTTATCTAACCAACTCAAGTAGCTAACATTTGTATAGAAGGTAGAGCTGTAAATCTTCCGGGTAATGAAACAGTTTTCTTTTCTTCCTTACTTTTAGTTTTCTGCTTCGTACAAACACATCTACATTTCATATTATATCCAATACTATATTATAAAGATATGGCTACCAAACTATACATAGGGATGCTATCTTATAATCAACTCTCTTTCTCTCCTTAAATGGTTGCTCTCCCTTTCTCCCCCTGGCACATGTCTTTCCCTCTTTGACTTTAGCTTAAATGGTCTATGTGTGTCATGAAATCAATTCTAAGGTGAGGAATCCATTTGCTTAATCTGGATTCTTGACTAGGAGCTTTGATGGCTCTTAGCTTGAAAAATAGCATTCTTTTATCAAATATGCCGCTTGATTTCTTACGAATTTCAATTAATAAATCACTAATATGTACATATAATAGTAGTCAATGATCGATTTTTTCTTTCTTTTCTTTTTTTCCAATTAACTATATTATAATTGCAAGAAGAGAATTTGAACTAGATTCATTCTACTTAGGACATTAGTGTTAATGGCATTAAATTAGAACAATCTTGGCAACCAAAAGAATTTACAAATTCGAAGATTCAATTTACAAACTGACACATCTTTTGTAACATTTTGGAATCCAAGAAACCATAGCCCTACTACGTGTCCACCTTAAGAGCTGACATGCTAAGACATCTAGTAACTTATCACTTGTTTAAAATCCATAATCAAAAAATACTACCGGGCTCAAATTAAATTTCTCTTCAAATAATAATTAGGAGTAATATATTTTACCACTTAACTCAAACAAATATCACTTGTCAACATTCAATTCATTTGTTAAAACTCCTTGAATTTCTAACATTTAACCCTAATGGTCTCGTGTTGCTGAACTTGATGTAACATACTCCAAATAAAATAAATTAAAAGTAGAGAGTCATAGGTGACCCTTACAAGTCCTCAAAAATAAATACATAAATAAAAGAAAAATGTTCAACTCTTAAGGACTATAACATCCATAAACTTATTCTATCCACTAAGCCAAGCTTATCCTGTCATAAAAGTAATTATATTACGTCTTCTTGTCAAAATAATAATAATCGTAATCTGAATCTTCATAGTATTAAGTACTTTTCATGTTACTTGTGCCTAAAACTAAAAAACCATAGATCTTCGAAGGGTGAGTTATGCCCAATACGGAATACAAAAAATCACATTCGCATGTCATACACATAACATAATTCACATGCATTCATACATATAACTAATGCAACAATCACATTTAATTATCTTTCATTCAACCAACAAACAATACAGTTTTAGTATCCTAGAACTTGGAGTAACTTATGACTCCTAGGTACGCAATATATATATGTTAGTATAGGTTGTACCTATCACTTAAGTAACCTATCCTAGATCTAGCTAGATTGTCTTAATATGGAATCCTCATCAAGCGAATCACATACAATTACTAAGTGCCTCACCAACCCACTGGACCTTACTAGTAGGAGGTCAAAGTCAAGCATATGTAGCACAACAATTTAATAAGCTAAGTTTAATTTAATTTCAATTGATGAACTATACTAGACAAGCACAACAAAACAAGTATGCATCCTATAACTTATTTGAAGAGTAATCGTTACCATTGCCTGTGTTTAATCTAAGAGTAAGTTTCACTTTGAAAAGGTTCTTTTATGTCCTAACTTAGATTTCAAAATTCTACTTGAATCTTGTTTTCAATTTGCTATTATCTATGTTTTTAAGAAAAATTTAGAATCCTAAGATGATTTAGATTTGTTTAAGTTATGATTTAGAAGATTAGAAAGCAAGAAAAAGAAGGAATAAAAGGTGAAACAAGTATATGCCCGAGAATCAGACTGTGAACTTTGGCCATGGCTCTTGCTCTTATATAGTAGAAGGACTACAGGCAGGGATCACTGTCGTAGACCTTAGCTGTGACCCTCTTATCCTCAATTTTTCTTCTCCTCTTTATGTACAACTCAACATAACCCTCTTAGAAAGAACACAGTTACGACCATGGCCATAGTTCTTAGCCATATTTCCTTTGAACAGTGTTTTCCTCCTTTGAACATTACTCTAAACTATCCATTCAACATCAATAACAACCCCCAACACACTACCCAACCTCCATACAGCGAGCAACAGCCCCTTAAACACTAAGATCAGCCAAATCGCTAAATCAAATCATTAAACAATCAACCCTAATCTTTTCTATTTAATCGAAACTAACATAAAGCTTCAGATTCAAGGGTACTCACATGTTTCCTTGCTGTAACGACACCAAATGATCAAATTCACACCTTCACCACATTGCAAATCACAAATTCTCTCAAATTTATCACTCATTTCCATGGAAAAACATAAATTACATTGTTTATTGTGGTTAATATACTTTGCAATTGCATTTTGTAGCAAATTCGCCCTTTTCTTGTGATTTTCAACACTCGGGATTTGGGGATTCCAATTTTAGTGCTTAGTAGTCTAGACAATGAAAAAGCTTTTATTGATTTAAGTAAAGGTTTAAATAGGGTTAAGGTTATTAAGGTTAAGGAGGGGTTTCTACCTTTTATTTAACTTAAATGCCCCTGTAGGCATTAGTCAATTACATGCAATACTAAAACCCCTTTAAAACTTATTATCTTTATTTTATTTATTTTATATTTTTTCCAAGCTTTACAACTTCCCCCCCCCCCCCCCCCCCCCCATAAACTACCTCAATAAAACTTTCATCCTCGAAAGTTACTTATTTGGAATCTAAAACGTATTTGGATACTTCCTTTTGATTTCCTCCTCTAGCTCCTAACTCACCTCCCTTTCAGATCGGTTTGACCATTAAATCTTAACATAAGGTACACTTTGTCCTCTTTGTTTCTAAACCTTAGTGTCAACGATCTTAATTGGTCATTCATCTACTAACATATCCAGCTATAACTTTAAGTTTTCTAAATCTATCACTTGTACATGTAATTCCACTTCCCAATTTAGGTCGGGTTTGTTGTACTTTCTTAACATAGATACGTGGAATACATTATGTATACCCTTAAACCGAGGAGAAAGCTCTAACCTATAGGCCAATTTCCCTATTCTCTCTAGGATTTTGATGGGGCTAAAATATCTAGGGTTTAGTTTTCCTCTTAACCCAAAAATGACATATACAATTTATATATCAATTTATTTACGATTTTTAAATATCCATAAAACATGTAAAATCTTTTATCACTTAGTACAAAGGATAAATGTTATATTTGGTACTAGTGTTATTAGATTTGGCTCAGGTGGTTGACTTAAACATGTACGAGGGTCAAAGGTTGATGGGATGAAGTAGGTTTGATCAAAAGTGGAACTAGAGTTAAACCAAACCAGTTTTATGGTCGGATCAGATCAAATCAAGTTGAACTATATGAGTCAACCTACATTTTATTATACGGGTCAGCCCGGGTTCAACAATATTATTTGGTACTTAAGCTTTGCCCATGACTTTGTAGTTAACTATTTGAAGTTTAAGTGGTACTTAGATTTTTCTCCTTTTTACAATAAATTACTTGAATTTTATCTATTTTTGCAATTAAATACTTGAACTTTATCAAATTTTTCCATTAATTAACCAAGTAGAGTGGTCTAGAAAAGTTTGTAGGTAGTAAATTGAAACTTTAAAATTTTAAGTAGTTAATTATAAAAATGGGTAAAGTTTAGGTACACAATATGATATTTACCCTAATATAAATAAGAATGCGGATCAATGATGAGAAAACCTCACAACTTTATTTATCTTTTTAAAGGAAATGCATCATTAAAGATTATGACTATTCCACTTTTATGCAAAATTCAAAATGCTTGTAGTTTTGGTTGACTCAATAAAATTGAAACTTTTATGATCCTATCAGCGTAATCGTTTAGCTCATAATTTGATCGTTCATATGATAGTGGAAAAAAATGAACGAAACCATAGAATTTTCCTAATAAAATATAGAATTGCAAAATTTATGGGGTTAGATGTGAGATATATCTAATAGTTTATTTTTGACGAAACGATATATATATATATATATATATATTTTCCCATCCATATTACAACTTGAGAGAGGAAAGATTCGAATTTGATTCGTTTTATTAGAAAATCAATATTCATATCATTAGGTTACAGTAGTCTTAACAAAAGGACAATGATTTAATGTTGATCTAATTATTATTAATAGAATTATGTGAGAATTTTAGCATACAGCATATACATATTCATGACAACAATAAAATTACTTGAAAGATTATCATAATTAATGTATTACTAATATATGCTCATATGTTCATAAGTTCTTTTAAATAGGTTATAATACCCTTTAACTCAAACCATTATTTTCTGATATTATGATTATTAGGATTTTCTAAGGTCTCATATTTATTTTTTATGAGATCGGTATTATTTTTCATCTCACTTTTAATTTGTATTTATTTAAATCTCAACTATTGAATAAACTTTTGGACTCGATGGTTTAGATTTTAAAAAGTGTGATTAAGTAGTGAGATGAATAGCTAGTTCAATCTCATCAAAAATAAGGATGGAAATATAGAACCTCTTTATTATCAACAGGCTTTCTATATTTGTGCGCAAAATGCTATTTAAATGGTTACAACTTTATAGAGATACCAAGAGTCATGTCGCTTTATATTTACCCATACGGAAAAGTCTTAACTCTTACTATTCTTTACACAAGAGACATGTCTTTGATAATGAAAATGCGCAAGTGATAAAAATTAAAAATTACAAACAGCCAAAAGGCATTAGAAAAGATAAATTACTAATGAAGAGATACAAATGACAAAAATTTCTAAGATTATATATTATAATAGATTATAAATTTAAGGGGATATAGATCCAATATATTTATTGGCTTAATAATATAGAATATATAATAGTAGATAAAAGTATAATACTCATTTTGGTTTAGAAATTGATTTTATCAAAATAACTTTTCATTTAACTATTAATCCATGTTTCTCTTTTCTTTTCTTTTTTTTTTTCTTTTTTAATTCCTTTTGCAAGCGCTTTTTTTTTTTGGTATAATGACTTTTCTTTTCATTTTTTTATGCATGTATAGTTATGGTGGGTACTTTTGATATTTAAGAGTGATTTAAAATGGATAAATTGGAATAATAAGGAGTAACAGCAGAATGAATTCAATTATTATAAGAATGTATATGATGACATCATTGTTTTAGGTCAAGTTCAAATAGATAATTATACTTTAAAGTGGTTCAAATAAATGACATTAGGTGATTCAAATAAATAATTGAACTTTCAACTAAATAAAATAAAATATTAACATTATGATAAGTGGTGCAAATAAATTATTAAAATTAAAATAAAATTAAGGTTTTAATCCCTTTATTTAAATTACTTATCATAAAATTGATAATCTATTTTAACTAGTAAAAAATTTTAATTCTCTATTTGAATCATATAATATAATTTAACGTTTGAACTACTTAAAAGTTACGTTGTTTATTTAAACTTGAACCTAACGTTGAGATAATTATATGTAGTTTTTTTCAAATTATTATTATAATATGTTAGAAGGCGTAACAAAATCACAAAATGATTTGGCTATCACCAAACGCTAACCGGCACTAGCTTTAATTTTACGTTACGTGAAGACCATCTTGGAACGGTTGTTGACCCCACCCGCCACCATTCCATCGTGTACCCAACTTTCCATATTTCGTCCCTTTCATCGTAATCGAATCTTTATACCGAGCTTTTTTCACCACTACTATTAACAAAAAAAATCCTTCATCCTATGGTCCAATCTTCTATATATATGCTTATTCACGACCAATGATCTTAGAGTAGGCAAACTACATAACTTAAAGCCAAAACCAAGTACATAATATCTCTCTGCAGGGAAAAAAAAGGAAAAAAAGAGAATCTAGGACCATGTCTCAGGTACATAACATGAGCACCCCCTCATTTGATCTTCAAATTTACATTTGTATAGTTGAATTTCCAAACTTTCCTGAATTGGGTCGTTTCTTGTTCCTGAAAATATGTATTGGGATTTTATTTTTTGTTTCCGATCTTATTCTTGTTTATTTTCTGGGTTGCTTTTAGTTTTGTTGCTTGATCTTTTTTGAATGAGCCAGGCATGATTATGAATTGTTAATGATTCTTTTTATGGGTTTGCTTTTATACTTGTAGAAGCCCAAAAAAAATGAAAAAAAAAAAGAATAAGAAAAAGATTTCTGTGTGTTGTGGTTTTGGATGATTTGTATAATAGCTCAAGTCTGAGTACACGAGTGCCTAGAACAGACCGAATGGAGTAATTCTTTTAATAGTTTAAGGAATTTTACCTTCATGAAGAAATGAGGCTTTACTTCCGAATCTATGCTTAGATTCTGTCAACGGGTTACTCGGAAACATTTATCCGCTGAAAGATAAAAGGTATTTAAGTTCAAACACATCCAAGTAGATATCTTTGCATGTTTTGTTCTTACCAACTCTACATCACGAGGGATGGGAATGGAGAGTCGAACACATTCCATCAATCTAAGAAAAATCGTATTCATGTCAAGTGGGTTGCCAGGTCTTGGCCATATCTTTGCATGTTTGGAACCCAGTGTGCTTCTTTAGTAAGTATGGGCAGTAAGACCTTTGTGTAGTTTGCCCTTGACAGTGCACCTAATTTTTATGGAACAATTTACCTATAGCAATGTGACCCAGAAAATTGTTCTAGTGGGACTTGAAATGCGGACCTAACCTGACCCTAACTTGTTCTAAGTTCTTAGTCTCAATTATTATAGAAAATAGAAAGGATGAAGTTCATTTTATTTGCTGCAAAATGCCTCTTCTTGTATTAAATATAAATTTGACTAATGCACTGTCCCTTTGCTTTTACTCCCGCCGCTGAGACGAGGTAAATATGCTGAAACAACAACTAGTAGTGGCAATTTTCAGACGGTTGTTTTTATAGATTAAGATTAATTAGTGTTTTACCTTTCTTATGCACAAGGAATTAAGTATAACTACTGTATGGAACTGAATATTTAGTGCTGCATTTAATGTTGAACGATTTTTCAAGTTTCGTTGACAAATGTCTAGCCGAGCTTCAACAATTCAATGTAACAACAAAGTCTACTTGTATTTGGTTGTTAAATATCGAGAAATTTGTGCCGCCAACTTGAATTAGCAATGTCTAGATAGACGCTTGGAATTCGCTTTTTATGATTCTGGTTCGGGTGTGCATTATAGCTTTAGGGCTTGTTTTCCTTTTGAGTTTCAAAGTTTATTAAGCCTCAGAGGACTATTTGCTTTGTAGACTGTTGTGCTCAATGTTAAGATGTCCTGCCAAGGCTGCGCTGGAGCTGTCCAACGGGTTCTTGGCAAAATGGAAGGTTAGCTCACCCTTTATGCCTATCAATCAATCTTTATATCTGTCCTTGAATCTCAGATGACTTACCGTGTCTTTTCTCCCTGAATTGCAAATTATAGGTGTGGAATCATTTGACATTGATATGAAGGAGCAGAAGGTGACCGTGAAAGGCAATGTGCAGCCCCAGGTTGTATTCGAAGCCGTGTCAAAGACAGGAAAGAAAACTGCTTTCTGGGAAGCTCAAGCACCACCCACTGAACCGCAAGTAAAGCCAACCGAAGAAGCACCAGCCCAACCCGAACAGAAGCCTGCTGAAGCAGCCCCTGCTAAATCCGAGGAAAAACCTACCGACTCAGCCCCAGCTAGCTCCAAGGATAAGCCTGCTGAAGCAGCAGCACCAGCTAGCTCTGAGGATAAGCCTGCTGAAGCAGCAGCCCCAGCAAACTCTGAGGTTAAGCCTGCTGAAGCAGTTGCAGCTGCTTAATATCAGTGCGGATTAGTTTTTACCAGCAAAGATCTATCATACTTAATGTACTGGTTTGCAGAATAATTGCAAGTGGTGGTTGTATCCTGTTAATGCGACAGTGATTTTGACAATTTATTGGAGTACTGTAACCTGTATTAGACTATTAGTTATATATCACAGAGGATGGTTCTTAAATCCTCTGAATTGGGTGACAAAAGAATGTTGTGTTTATGTTTTGATGCCAACCAAATAATATTATGAAAGTACAAGTTTGTGAGACAGACAGGTTTTCATTTTTTATTCCCACAAATTATAAAACTTATGTGTGAAGATTACTTAATTTTAATATGTATATCATACTTTGTCCTTTTTTATAATTTTTTTTTTTTTTGAAAGATAACAAAATATGGCTGCCCAAAAAAGGATAACAGAATATGGTTAAGGTGAATATGAATGCGAATTGCATTTGGGAATAGAGGAGATTGTCAAAAATAAGATATGTAAGATACAAAGAAAGAAGCCAAATTGCAAAAATAGGGCAAGATATACTAAACATTATGAAAATAGGGTTGCCAAGATGTAAAATGCTATTAAAAGTTATCTAATTAAACCATATTAGTATCATATTTTTAATAGTTGTTTAAGTGTCACAGTTTTATTGGTCAATAAAATGTCTATTGATGTGTAGTATTGTACGTGATTGTTTCTATATCTTCACCTAACTATATAAACTCATGTGTTTAGTGTGTGAACGTTAAAAAGAGAGACAATAAAAACAATTGTAGAAGTGAAATATTAAGATCAAGGTGAGGGTGAGGCAGTTCGGTTCAATTCAGTTCAATACTCTTTAGCTCTTTTTATTAAACCGAACCTAATATAAAGATTAAGGTGAGGGTGAGGTATTTTGGTTCAATTTGGTTCGATACTCTTTAGCTCTTTTTATTAAATTGAACCTAATATAATGGTTCAATTTTTATTTTTTAAATCAAATCTTACCGAGTTTAACCCTATGGTTTAATTTATAAATTTTTTGAACCTAATTAAAACCAGTTGAGTTGGGTTCAATTCATAGTTCAAATTGTTTATATTAAATTTTTGCTAAACATTGTTATCTTTAACAATATATTTTCTTTTTCATTAAACTTTTATATATTTCTAATTAATTTCTTAAATATTTATCATTTATAACGATATTTAGCAAAAAATTACACAAAATCTGAATAAATCCAACTTGATTGGATGAAGATAAGAGACTTTATTTCAACAAACAATAACAAGGATGAAGAAGTAAAGCTGTATGATTCATATGAAGAAGACAAAAAAGATATACAAAAAACTGAAAAAGAGATGAGATGCACATAAAGAGCATTAAGTTCATACTCTTTAAGTGAAAACATATAAAAAAGGAAAATTTTTAAATATGAAATTTTATATAGAACTTACTCAACTTAATCTTAATAATCAATTCAGAAATAAAACAAAATATGAAAAATTTGGTGAAATTCATGAAGATTGATAAGGAAAAAAAAAATAAAAGAAGTATAAAACAATTGCATGATTTGTTCACAAAAAAAAAAAAAAAAAACAAAAACAAAAACGATTGCATGATTTTTTTATAACCAAATAGTTCAATTCGATTCAAAACGGTTTGGTTTGATTTGTTTTCTTGAACTGATTTGCAAATCGTTTATATGTAATAGAATCAAACTGTGAATTAAAAGGTTTGTAAAAAAAAAATTGATTTTTCGGTTCCGTTTGATTTGGTTAATGGATCGATCCGTGATTCGTAATTTTTTTACCTAGTTCTATTAAGCATGGCTTTGCTCTTGATTAATTTATTTTCTTAATTAAGTGAATTTAATTCCTATATCTTACTTTATCTACGTTTATATTTTTGTTTTCTTTGAAAAGAATCGAGTTATGTAATTGATAAACTATTTGAATAAATAGTTATTTTTAATTTTTTTTTTTGTAATTTATTTATGGTTCAAATACAAATACATAACTTGTGTTATGGTAGTTTTGCAAACAAGTGACTTAAGTTTTTATTTTTAACAAATACATAACCTGAGTTTTTTAATTTTTTGTTAAAAATATATATGGACACATGACGTCTTTTTATTGGCTAATTATTAATTATTAAATAATCAAAATATGTAATATTAGTAAAATTTAATAAAAATTCAAGAAAAAAAAAATAATCTGCAAAGAAAAGAAGCCATGTAAGCCCGATCTTGAGTATCAATGCTTTGCTCTATGTTTCAACAAACTACCTTCTCTCGACATCGTAGACCAAATCCTAACCAACATTAACTTCCTCAAATCCAAAGGATTTTGAAGATGTAGAACTACCTCGACTTGTGTTCCTTTGCTCGAAACTCTCTTCTCATATTACATAGGCTCTTTAAAGATTGCACTTGTGTTTGATTTCCTAATTCGTGATAACTTAATTTTCATAGACTACTAATTTACTGGTTACTTTGTATTTATTCTATCATATGTAGTATTTTACTTTCTGTTCTTTAGTTTTTATTTGGTTAGTTAGTTAGTCAGTTAGCAAGTTAGTTACATAGCTTATAGGAGTTATAAATACTTTGTATCTAGTGTAGAATGTAAAAAAAAAAAAAAGTCCATTTTCTGGTTTGTACTGAAACTCTTCTTCGCAAGTGGTACACTCTATTGGTTATCTCGAAGCTCTGTGTAGCAACCATTAGTAACTCCAAGCTGAAGACAAATTGAACCAACTCCTATATGGTATCAGAGCAGGTTCTAGGTATTTCGATTCCTATTATATGACATTTACTTAGATGATTATATGAATCAAACCAAAATAAGAGAAATGAATAATGTAGTTGAATTAGGGTTAAACGATCCTTTTTATCTATCCAGATTAGATAATCCTGGGATGTCTATTAGTAATATTGTCTCTAATGGTAACAATTACCTTGCATGGAGTAAATCGATGAGATTGGGATTAGGAGTGAAAGTTAAAATTGGCTTTGTTGATGACTCGATTTAAAGGCCAATTGAAACTACTGAAAACTTTAGTAAGTGGTTAAGGTATGATTTTATGGTTCGAAGTTGGTTGTTAAATTCTATAGTTAGTAATCTAGCTTAGAATTTTCATTTATACTCAATCAACAAAGGAGTTGTGGGATGAAATTAAAGAACAATATAGAATAGTGAGTAGACCTCTGATTTTTTAGTTAAGACATGAAATCAGTAATATTAGGTAAGGAAATGCGATTGTAAGTGTTTATTATAGCAAGTTGCATTACTATTGGGATGAGTTACAAGAACTTCATCCATTTTCTACATTGTGAATATAATCGCTTGCAGTATTGTACTTGTGCTTTTAAAGAGCAAGTTCTAGGTTATGAATCACACATGAAGCTAGTTCAGTTTCTTATGGGGCCGAATGAGGCCTATGATGGAGTACAAAATCAGATTTTGTTGATGGAGCCTCTTCCATCGGAAAATAGGGTATACTATTTAGTTCAACATGTAGAAAAGTAGCGTCAAGTTAATATTACTACTTTTAAGGTTAGGAGGACTAATGTTAGTGATAAAAGGAAAAGTAAACGAGATTTGTTTTGCAGATATTGCAAGTCGTAGGGACATTCTATTGATACATGTTTTCAGCTTGTTAGGTATCCTGACTGGTATAAAGGTAAGAAGTTGAATTTGAAAACTAAAACTAATCCTCAGGCTTCCTTTTGTTAGTCAGGAATTGATGCAATAGATGGTCAGTTGGTTACCCCTTTTAAGGAGGGTAGTTTGCTTCATCTAAGTTCTACAGGATCTTACGACAAAGATTTGTTACAAAATCTTTGTCAAGAAGTAGTGAAACTACTAAAGGAGAAAGATGGATCTTTAAGTGTTTCCAATGTTATTACAGCAGCAGGTATGACTACTATTAGTTCATTTTGTTTGACAGCTGTTAGTAATTCTTTAAGCACTTGGATAGTTGATTTGGGTGCAATCAACCATATGACTCCACATCTTGATACACTTTTTGATGTTGAAAAATTTACCAAACCATTTTCTATAAGGCTTCCAAATAGAACCTTGCTATCTTTTATAGCTTCAGGTTTAGTGCTCTTAGGTTCACAGCTAGTCTTGAAACATGTGTTATATGTGCCTAGTTTTATACATAATCAGCTTTCTATTAGCATATTAGTTTTTTACCTTTCATTAAGAGTAATCATTGATTCATTTTCTTGTCAATTTCAAGACCAAAGTACTAGTGATATTATTGCTACTGCACAAGCTAGAGTTGGACTTTACATACTTAATATTTGTAATAATTTTGCTACTAGTAATAGTGCTTCTTTGCCTGTATAAGCAAATCTTACTGATGTAGATGTGAACCTTATATACAGTAGGTTAGGACATACATTAATTTCTAAATTCAAACGTTTAGACATTTGTAAACATTTGAATTTCAAGGATTTTGTATGTAATTCATGTCAAAGAGCTAAATTCCATAGGCTTAGTTTTCCTACTAGTCAATGTAAAGATACTTTTATATTTGAGTTACTTCATATTGATGTTTGGGGACCTTATCATATGACTTCCTTAATAGGTGCTCAGTACTTCTTGACTGTAGTAGATGATTTTTCTTGTTCCACTTAGACTTTTTTGATGTATCATAAGTCACAAACACCAACATTCTTGTAGGGATTTTTTTGTTATGTTTCTAATCATTTCATAGCTACTCTTAAGTTTATTTGCACTGATAATAGAGGGGAGTTTCTTTCTTATTTGTATCAATCACCCTTTCACACACTTGGTATCATTCATTAGAAGACTGTTCCTTGTACCCCTCAACAAATTGGTTAAGTAGAGCGTAAACACCATCATCTACTAGATACAGCTAGAGCTTTAAGGATTCATGCCAACTTACCTAAACAATTTTGGGGGGAGTGTATATTGGGTTCCACATATCTCATTAATTGAATGCCTATGAAATCCTTAGGGTGGAGAACTCTTTTTGAGATACTTTTTAATAAAAAACCAGATTATTCAAGTCTTAAAGTTTTCGGTTGTCTTTGTTATGCAGTTGATCTTTTTCCTACAAAGGATAAACTTGATCCTAAAGGTTTAAGATGTGTTTTTCTTGGTTATGCTAATGCTTCTAAAGCATATAAAGTCTTTGATCTTGTTGCTTAGAAGTTGTTTGTTAGTTGTGATGTTGTTTTTGTCGAACATGTTTTTCCTTTCATGACTATAGCTAGTTCAAAGTCATTTTCTTCCTTTCCTCATGTTTCTCTTGAAACTGATGTTGATTCTATTTGTTCTAATCAATCATAGTCTGTTACTCCTGGTTAATCATAGTCTATCTTTCATGATCAATAACGGTCTACTTGTACTCATCTTCCTTCACTTGCTATTTCTTAGCCATCTAAGAGATCTATTAGAGTTGAACATCCATTAGCCTGGTTACAAGATTATGTGTGTTCTGTCTAGCCTAGTAATGTTAGTTCTTCTACTATTTGTCTTTTGCCCAACATTCCTACAAAATCCTTTTATGATACTACTTTTATTTCCAGTTCTCTACTTTCTCGTTATCCTTTGTTCTCTACTTTAGACTTTAGCAACTATCCTTTTGACTATGTTGCTTCTCTTGCACACATATTAGCTGTTCAAGAGCCTAAAAGTTATTCACGGGAAGTTAATCAAGATGAACGAGTTAAGGCCATGGAACAAGAGTTGTTAGCCTTAGAACGCAATGACACTTAAGATCTTATGGAGTTACCTCCAAATAAAAAGGCTATAGGATGTTGATAGGTTTATAAAATTAAGTATAAACTAGATGTAAGTGTTGAAAGGTATAAAGTTAGACTTGTGGTTAAGGGGTATACATAAATTGCTAGGGAGGACTATAATGAAACATTTTCTCTAATTGCTAAATTTTCTACTGTTAGGCTTTTGCTTTCAGTTGCCGTTGTTTCTTCTTGGCCTATTTATGAGGTTAATGTTAACAATGCTTTTCTTCATGGCCATTTACATGAGGAAATTTATATGATGCCACCTCCAAGTTATCTTAAGGCACATTCTAATCTTGTGTGTCAACTAAAGAAGTCACTATATGGCCTTAAGCAAGTTTCTTAGTAATGGAATTTAAAGATTTCAGGTTTTCTTATATCTCATGGCTTTTCTTAATCAAAGCACGATCATTCACTTTGTATAAGGCATCATGTTGATGGGTGCGTGATTATTTTACTTTATATGGATGATATGTTGGTGACTAGTTCAAATGCATCTTTTATACATGACATTAAGCAATAGCTTCATGATACTTTCACTATTAAAGATCTGGGTCTTGCATGTTACTTTCTTGGTTTAAAGCTTTGTCAAACTTCCTCAAGTTGTTTACTTCATTAGCGGAAGTTTATTCTTGATGTGCTACTCGAAACTGGTTTGTCTGGTGCTAAACCTGTTTCTACTTCCTTACCTTGTGGTTTTTATGTGCATTCTGCTGCTGGTGCTCCATTATCAGATCTAATTTATTTTTGTTGCTTGGTAGGAAAGCTTTCTTACATTACTAATATACGGCCTGACATTAGCTATGCTATACATAGTCTTAGTCAAGCTATGTTTACTCTGTGTGAAGAACATTTAAAGGCTGTTTTTCATGTGTTGAAGTATCTAAAGGGTACTTTTTCATTGGGACTGCTTTATTCCTCTACAACTTCATTGGACTTGTCTGTGTACTCTGATGCTGATTAGGCATCAAATACAGTTGATAGGTGCTCCATCACCGGATACTTTATGTTCTTGGGTTCATCTTTGGTTTCTTGGAAAACAAAAAAACAAACTATTGTTTCTACTTCTTCCATCGAAGTAGAATACCGTAGCGTTGCTGCTGTTGTTAAAGAAGTTTTATGGGTTTCATATCTTTTTAGGGATCTTTTTGTTTCATTGGTCTTACTTGTCATAGTTCATTGTGATAATAATTCCATTGTGTTTGTTGCTTCTAATCTGTGTTTACACTCTCGTACAAAACACATTGATATTGATGTGTATTTTGTATGAGAGTATGTTGCTTTAGGATTCCTCAAAGTTGTACATATTCCCTCTCGCTTGCAAGTTGCTAATCTGTTTACTAAGCCTCTATTTTCTCCACAATTGTCTCATTTTTGTGCCAAGTTGGTGTTGCAAGCCTCACTAACTTGAGGGAAGGATCATAGACTACTAATTTATCGGTTACTTTGTATTTATTTTATTACGTGTAGTATTTTACTTTCTGTTACTTAGTTAGTTAATTAGTTAGCAAGTTAGTTACATAACTTATAGAGATTATAAATACTATGTATCCAATGCGGAATGTAAAAAAAAGTCCATTTTTTGGTTTGTATTTAAACTCTTCTTTGCAAGTGGTATACTTTAGTGGTTGTCTTGAAGCTTTGTCTAGCAACCATAGGTAACTCTAAGCTAGAGACAAATTGAACTAACTCCTAAAAATTTCAATTAAAAAATTATGTAGTTTGATCTTTAAATGCCCTCATATTTTATTTTTAGATGTCAAATAATGCCTAAAACGAACCCTTCACTAAATGAGAAACCTTAGGATAGAGAATATGAATGTGCCAACAAGTCTTAATACTTAAGGAAAAAGTTTAGCTCTTAATGAGCCTTGGGCTAGATTTATCATGAGTAAAAAAATATATATATGTATATAATTGCCTGCAATATTTGTATATAGCCTTAGATTAAAGTATTGGATCATGAGGGGAAAGCAAAAATAGTTTTTGCATTTTTCAAAGAATTTTTATCCTAAATTTTTTCTTAAAATTTATTAATGTTATATATTTTGATTATTTAATGATTAATTATTGGTAACTAAAAAGATACTTTGTGTCCTTATACATATGTAACAAAAAATCGAAAAACACATGTTATGTGTTCATTAAAAATAAAAACTCAAGTTATTTGTTTGTTGTGTTTTTGTAATTAACTTTTTATTTATTTTAATTAATGTTAAAGTACATACTAAAAATAAAAGCAAACAAAAACTAGAAAAAAAGAAAATATAAAAACATTATTACACAAAATGTATATTTTGCTTGTATTTACCCAAATATGTAAAAGAGGTTTTTCAACAAAGCCTGGGCCTGGAAGTTCAGAACTAGAAGAGAGCGAGAGGACAGAGAAAGAGAAGGAAAGAGAAAGCAAGAATGGCAATGGCAATGGTCACGAGAAGAGTTTCTACACCAACTACAACTGCAAGACCTTTATTTTTTTCTGGGTTTTCTAGGTTTTTCTCCAAACCATCTATTTATTCAGGTAAATTTAGTATATCAACTTCTTGAATTGATTTTTATTGTACAATGATCGTAGGATCGTAAATTTTGATAAAATGAATGAACTTTCTTCATTTTCTTGTAATTAGGGTTTTACAAACTGTTAATAGTTTCATAGTCTAATGAAATGAGTATGTGCATCAATATATGTGTGCGTTTGGGAAGCATTTTGTGTTACGTGTCTCCAGAGCACTATTATTACGGAGAAAAGGGGTAACTTGCAATTTCACTTCTGATGTACGCCGCAATTCCCAAAACATGTTCTTACGTTGAGTAGGGTATGCGGTTCTGAGACTTAATAGTCCGAAATCAGTGATGAATTAGACAAGTGGCCAATGCCCTCCTTTTAGTTTTATCGACAGTAGCTTTTTGTTCTTTGGGTAGTTTGGCTTAGGAAATTACGCACACTAGGCAAGCTCCAACAGTGGGGGTATCTCTAGCACCATGTCGAGCTACTTTTGTCTCTTGTTGAAGATCACGATCATCTTTTCTTTGTTTGCGATTATACATCCATTCTATTGAAGGAGGTGATTGTCTCTCTGGGTTGTTTCATTCATTTCTGTTTTACATCTAATTGCTGCTAAAGCTACTTTGGCATAAGTATTTTGCGTGAATTTTCAGCAACCATTTGGAAGCTTTAATAGCAGTTGGGAGGGTTAATATGCATTGCTTTTTTCATTATAAATTCTAGAAAGAAAATCAATATTTTGAGAGTTTAATGGTGTTTGGGTGGAAGTACATTACTTGTGGATAATCTATTTGGTTGTTTTCATATGGTCCTAGTCCTAGTGCGTTGTATAAAGGGGGATTCTGTTGCTGGATTTATGCTTTCGTGTGGGTTAACACGAATTGATTTTAGCCACTTTTTCTAGGTTCAGGCTAGAACTTCCAACTGGGTTTGTGCTGAACTTGTGGAATTTATAGAGCCTTCAACCTTCTTGTAGAAATCAGGCTGTCTGATGAACTCCCCCAGCTTTGTGGGACAATAGTAGTAGAGCAGAACCTTCCTTACAAGGTCCGGTAGGATATATCTAATCAATATTGGACCTTTTTCCTTATTTATTCAAAAAAAAAAAAAAAAAAAGAAACAAAAAAAACCTCTGACAGGTTAAAAATATTTCTCCAAGAAATCTTCCAAGGGCCAGTCAGTTAATCACTTATTTAAATTTGTTTAACTTGATTATTGCCGGTGAGAAGAGAGGAAACTTTGTAAGTTATGATCTTTTAGACAAAGTCTGTGTTTTCAAATATAGGATGGTGCTTCTACATGTCTTTTCCTAGAAATGGTTTTCAGCAATTGGTGGGAGAACGTTACTTGGTATAGTGGGACAAGTTCTGATAACAATTCTTCATGGAAATTAAGTGGGATGATCGTCCTTTTTATTCCCCCCTCTCCCCCTATCATGGTACATGTGAACTGGAGGGTGTTGTTCCATCTGAGTGTGTCTATACACGCAAGAACAAGAAGAAAACTTGATGTTTATTTTTATACATTTTTCTATAGTTGGGATGTATACCTGTGTTCTGTTGTATGTGTCGGCTGTGGTGTGTTGTGTTGTATGTATCAGCTGTGATGTGTTTGTATTTCCCATGTGCTTAAAGTGCTGTTGTTTGGTTACTGTTGTTAGGGATGTCTTTGTTCTAAATGTTGGTTGAGTAATGGTGTCATGGGAATTGCTGGGGAAGTAAATTGGAGTGACGTGTAGGCTTGAGTAGGAGGTGGTTACTGTGCAAGTTGACAAACAGTTTGGCAGTGGGGTAACTGCTACCTGTTGTACTACAAAATAGAGCTTTTTCTCCATGAATTGATCATCCTGATTTCTCTTGTTGTCAAACATAAATTAGTTCTTAACCAGATATTGTCCAGTTCTCTCTAATGAACTTGAAATTTAATTAAAATCATAGGGCAGCGAGAAGAAAAACTTTTAGAGCAGACATAATAGTTAATGTTCCATTTGTCATATCCGGACTCGATCCTGTAACATAATATTTTTGAGTAATCTCAGATTCGGTTGGTCATCAGTTTACTTTATTATATTTTGATAAATTTGCAACTTCATTTGTGGAAGTTGGGTTGAATTCACTTTATTGTTATATCTGGTTGGGAAATGCTGTTTGTGCTGTTGAATGTAAAATTGGATTATGTACTGGCAGAATGAGAAACTTCTGCAAACCGTGGTTTGATTTTCTATGTGGAATTGTGGATTGGTATTAATATATTAGCAGAGATGGAGAATAGAGGGAATGATAGGCCAATTCTTGGGAGTGCTTTTGTTGGTGTGCCCTCCAATATATGTGTTAATTTCTTACTTGACCTGAAGTGTTTTGTGTTTGCAGCGAAGGTTGGCATACCGGAATTTTTGCATGGCATTAGTGGAGGGGTTGAAGCTCATGTGACCAAACTTGAATCTGAATTTGGTGACATCAACAACTTGGTTGTTGCCCGCACTCTTAAATTGAAGAAACTTGAGATACCTTGCAAACAAGTAAATCTTTATTGCAACCGTTTAAACTTCACAAAGAAAGCATATTAGCTTTAGATATAATATTTTTGTGCCAATTTACTAGAGGTACATTTCTATAATCTTGGATTCATGTATTGTTAGTTCAATAAACAAGTTTTGCTAGGTTAAAAATGTTGCACCTAAGCATATACCTACTTTCTGGATCTTGGACTGCTGAAAATTTATTCCCGTCCTTGTTTTTACTTTACAAATAAACAGCATGGCTTTACTACATGTCTAACAGGTCAGAAATGGCGTTTGTATACGATTGCCCATGATGTCAAATTATTGATGCTTAAGAAGCATAAGTAAAACTTAGAGAAACCAAGTAGCAAGCTATTGCAAGTGCACTACACAAGTCAGAAATAGATTTTGCTTACACAGTTTCTCTTGATTGTTGGATTCTTCTTGTTTATTTCCTGTATCTTTCTTCTTGCCATTTGGTCCTCCTATAAGTGGGTACATTATTGCAATGATTTTTTGGTATATGGAAGGGAACAGGTGGATTTTATACAGCATTTTCTGTCCAAGAGTTTTAACTGTTTGCTATACTAAGTAATTTCTGTAATTTGACTTCAAAGACTTTGTCCTAGCTTTCACAACATTACTAGCCAAAAAGGTAAGCCGTATCTTGGTTAAAGAGATGGCAATGACCTTGATGATTTGATTTGGCCTCTGTAACTTGTTGAACCAGGGGAAAAACCTCGATGGATCATTGCTGGTGGCAATTGCAATATGCTGCTGAAGAGATAAGAGATAAGAATCTCCATTTTAGTAATTGCAAGGGCTAGGGTTCTATAAAACCTTTAGCAACCTCAATTTAGGCATATCCATAAAGTTGATATGCTGAAGTCTCTAGAGGTAGAAAACAAAATGTATTGACTCTGACAGCTGCATTAAAGTCAACATCATTAACTCAACCAAACATAATGGTCATACCTCCTGATCTCCATTTGTGGTTTTCATTTTTTTTCTTTTTCCTCTTGAAAAATCTATGATGCTTTTATGATCTTTGGTTAGTGTTACATCTACAAATATTGATTTTAG
Source organism: Lumnitzera littorea (assembly GCA_024138015.1). Classification (NCBI taxonomy): domain Eukaryota; kingdom Viridiplantae; phylum Streptophyta; class Magnoliopsida; order Myrtales; family Combretaceae; genus Lumnitzera; species Lumnitzera littorea. The sequence continues at coordinate 109,346,652 of JAMXBB010000005.1, read as the reverse complement.
AAGATAAGGAATCATCTGCTTATTGATGTCTAAATTTTAGAGGTTAAGAGGAAACTATTTCAGAGTTTTAAGTGGAAACTATCTTTCTCTCATTCACTCTTCCCTTGCAATTAAATCGAGTGATTTGCCAGTGTACCACTTGCAAGTCAGTTGTGCACTTTTGTTTTTACTCTGAGTAACTTATAACGTTGGTGAACATAATATATAAAAACCACATTTATCTGCTTAGCAGAGTGGAGTTTGGAGAATGGAGAATATCCATTACTTGTTAATGAAAGAAACAAGGAAATTCACCTTTACAAGTTTCATCGACTCCAACTACATATATTGACAAACTGGAGTTTTTATATGAGTTGTCATTGTCGTTGCCGTCGATGTTGTTGTTGTTTTTGTTTTTTGTTTTTTTTTTCTCCCCCTGAAATTGAGTTTTTCAATTTGCATATTATTTTACCTGCATGAAAAGACACAAATTTTTCTCAGCTTCCATTCTGATGTTGTCTAAACCCAATTCATGGTTGTATGACTCTTGGTTTCGGTAATCTTTTTGCATTTTCGATATATAGATGTGCTATAGTAAGAACGGAGAGTTGTTGGGTGGGGGGTGGATGCACTTCCTATGTAAAGGTATTAAAATAGGATCAAAAGGGGATGTTTACGGAAATGGGAAATTCTCCAGAATTCTACTAAAGGTGTGCCCACACAAACAAGTCTCTCAGATCATGGCATTGATTTACTGTCACTTGGGTGTGTTGCAAGAGATAAGTTGTTGGCTTTATTACTCCAATAAACTTCTAACTGCAGCCATCCTTGTGTGGCTTTCCAGTCAACTTAATTGGGATGGGATCAACTAGCAATTGGATGATAACTAACCCTTGCTATTTGCTTATGAAAACTCCCTTTGCCACTGCCCCAGTAGTATCTGGGAATAGTGCCTGATGTCAGATTTCCTACAGAGGCTCATTTTTATGTAATATACTTTTAACTTTTGTTGGACTAATCTATATGCATTATTTATTATATTTTCATATTTTATTAGTGTTAATTGTATAGTTAGTAATATTATTATGAATATTTGTCCCCTGCAATTACCCAAAAGAATTTGTCCTGCATTACTAAGGCTTTTGCGTTCTTTGTCCTGCATGCTTGAGGAGATTTTTAGGTTTAGTGCCTCAAGGTCATCTTACTCTTTGACTACTTGTATGTTCCATGGTTCTGTTTGCAGTTTCCTTCTTAGAAGAAGGTAGAATGCTATGGACTTTGGTGCAGTATACATGATTCAGAATGTTGAAAATATGCCTCCTACCTTCCATTTGTGCCTTTTTCCCTATCTTTGAGGAAGATTGACTGTTATTCTCGATTTTGTATGAACTTGATGCTGTTATGTTGCATCTTTCCCCCTTCCTATCCCCCTCCTTTTTCTTTGCTTCTTGTATTGTTTATTAATATTGTAAGAAATGCATGTAAAGGTGGATGAATCGGTACACGCTTAAAATATAGTGTTAGCAATTCAACCTACTTTCCTGGCTTCTACATTGATTAAAGACTTTATGCTCAATTTTCTCCCTCTTTGGCGTTTTGCAGAGAAAGCTAATTCTGAAATACAGCCACAAGTATAGATTGGGACTCTGGAGACCTCGACTTGATTCTATTAAATCTTGAATTGGCAGCTATTAGATAAACTGACCTTGGTGTTCATCCAGTGCGATTTCCAGCTACTGGAAGGTCTCATGGTAAGGAATGTTTTTAGTATTTCATTCTTGTTTGGTTTACAGTGAAAAAGAACATTTTAATCTCTCATGTACAATATGTAGAAGAGAACGCATAAGTTCAATTATTCAGCTTTGCAGTGTTTTCAATAAGTTTGGCCTTATTGGACTATGATGGAACTTTTCTGGAGAATATTTTATATGCATGATTTTATTTTTTGTGATACAAGAAAATTCATAATTAATATACATAGAACAATAGGAGGTGAAGTGAAGCTGAGAGGAGTTGTAACATGCAGAGACCTAATACTAATATAGAAAGCTTTGATACCTTTTCTCGGATATGTAAAATAGGTGCATCCTGGTACACTGGTGCATGAAAGAGGTGCGCCAGGACATCCTAATCATGGGCACCTTTAAATTATTGTTTATGTGGGTGGGCTTCGCATGATCCAGCGATGTTGGAAGTGTTTTGATTAACCTATCAGGACAACGAGATATGCGAGATGGGTTCAGGTCAGGCTCTCCTATGCAGAGAGTTTTGTCTCGCTGCCCGATCCGAGTTACCAGCTTCATATTTTGCAATTTGAAATCTTTAATGCTTGGAGCAAGATCGAAATACCGTGGCAGATCCACTTTTATTATGATTCCATTATCTGGGCCATAGTTTTTCTGTGCGCGAATTTGTATACCAGATCAAATAACGATATTGCGCATTCATTCGTACAAACATGTTTTGTTAGGACCAGTGGTTTTACATTGTTGGTTTGGCATGCAAATTTGATGAATGAAATCTGAATCTCGTGTAGTATTATGGCTTGGAACCATTCAGTTAAAGCGATATAGGACTTTTTTCTGTGGCACTACCGGTTGTCACCTCTACTGTGCTTCAATATGTCGTTTCATGGATTTAGTGTCGTCAAATTTTGGTGATAGAACTGCTAAAGAAATAAACATCAAGCTTTATGTATTTTAAGGGAGCTAGCATTTTACAACCTGCTAACACATATTAAGGGACGCTGTAATCACATAAACAGACCAACATGGACTTGCGGAATCCTGCTTCATGAATTTTGATCTGTTATCTGTATCTACCGAGCCCCATGGGCTGGAAAAAAGGACAAAAAAATGATAATGTGCTCTGAGCTTTCTCCTCTTTCACCTGTGCCCTCTGTTGTGTACTTTGGTGTCCTGCACATATACATAACATCCATAAGCAGCATTGCAACATTTAGCACCTCATAAACGTCAAATGTTCTGTCCAAAACTATTATAATCTAATAGTGGGTAAGTCAAATTTGGGTTTCTCCTCTCCAATTTATAATATAGTGAAAGAGCGTTCTGATCATGAAAAAGTTTTAGATGTACTAATTTAGCTCTTGAAAATATTACTGGGATACATAGTAAACCAACTTTTCTTTCCAAAAAGAGATTCTGAGGCACAAGGTGGATTTGCTTTGCCTCACAAGTGTGCTTCCTGGTTTGATCAATTGTTACAGTTAATTTAATTTTTTATTTTGTTTACCATCTTAGAATATTCGGTGCAATATATCGATGATCTATATAGCTGACTCCACTACAAAGCTGACTCTACTACAACTAGGAAGAAGGTTTCACTTTTGTCATTCTTTTTAGGGCAAACATAACGTTTGAAACCTAAACCTTATCCTTTTTTGGAAATAATTACATGAAATTTAAAAGCGCCACTTTGGTACCCAAGCTTAAACTATATTTGTAATTAATTATCTGAACTATTTCTATATTTGCTATCCACTACCTGAATTTTATCAATTTTTGCAATTAATTGTCTTATCCAATTATTATTATAAATGAAATCGAAAAGTTCATAAGTGGTAAATTAACACCTTTCTTTTTTTTTTAACTTCAAAATAATATCAGATATGGCATCGACTGTCCTTTTTAATAAGAATGAAATATTATTTGTTGCCTCAGTACTTAGGAACGTAACCTTATTAGGCGTTTTCTTGTCATTTTTGGTTATAGAACCTTTGCAGTTTTGTTTTCAACCAATTTTAGGTTGTAAACTTTTTTTTTTTTTTTTAACCAGACAACTTAAAAAGCTCGCATAAATAATTTATAAAGGAAAAGGAAAAAGGAAAAAGGAAAACTGGTCCTTTTTTTTTTTTGTTTTTTTTTGGCTTTTGGAAACCCTTTAAATGCATGAATTAATTTTTCTTGGACAAAAGAAACACTTACTCATGTATCGGCTCAATGTTTCATCAATCATCCAAGAAAGGAAATAAAAAAAAAAGAATGGACAAACCTGTTCTGTTATCAACATCATCCATGTCTTTGTCTCTTGTAATAACAGTTTGTTTCTCTCCATAGACCACACCAAAACCTTCATATTCACACCTTGAGGCATACACTTCCCCAAATGAATAGTACACACATCCCTTCAGACATAAAATAGCACATATACCCATCAGCCAGAAATAATCTCTTTATAGTATATTTACATTTAAATTAAAAAAAAAAAAAAGAAAAAAGAAAAAACAAACATACCCAGCTTTCTCCTCAGTATGCTGATCAATGACTTTCTCCATTGTACAAGTATGGTCGGTTCGGTTCGAGAGTGCGGTTAAGCCCCTCAGAAGACCTCTAGCTGGTGGAGAAAATTTCTTACTAGTAATAAATGAAGAAGAAGAAGAAGATGATGATGATAGAGAAGATAGTGTTGTATGGTTTTGTAGTGGCTTTAGTGGTGCACAACGCAACATGTTTTTAAGCTTCTCAAACGTTAGAGCTTTAGTATTTATAGACAAATTTCACATTCGAAAATAGAATTATAGTCAAAGGTACTAGAATTTGCATTGGTTGTAACTGGAAACACGTTGTCTCGTGGTGAAGAGTCGAGAAACATTTACAAGTGAAAAAAAGCCAATTTTCTGACGTATAAGTTACTAAACAGTCGACCACTTGACTCCAAATAACTGGGAGAGATGCCGGCACATGCACATCATCCTTTGCAGTGACTCGTTATTAGCATTATTGTTGTTCTTTTTTGGGATGATAATATCTAGATCACAACGTAAATACTAATTATTTCTTTTTTTTTTTCAATTTAATTGAGTATTATATTTATCATCTTTTAACTTTTCATGCTTAAAAAGTACCTAAAGTTTAGATAGTAATACCGATATTCTTTCCCCCACCTCTTTTTTTTTTGTTGTTACATAAAGTTAACTATAGCTGATGATTAGGGGTATGAATGACTTATATTCGGGTTGATGTTTACTTTGAAGTCAAATCACCTTAACTTAAGCTTTAACTATTTAAATAGTATATTGAATTTAGCTTGTGTTTTGTGTTATTTAACTCAACTAGTTCGTAAGCATAATTAAGATTAAATAGAGTTAAAAGATTAGTTGAGTTTAGATATCATTATTATCTTAATTAGATTGATAAATATTTTTTGATAATCAAAATTGATACACGTTAAATTAAGTTGAGTTCAAATTTATTAAGTATCACTTCAAGCCTAGTTCAAACTTAAAAACACATGGTAGATGAAGTTTATGTTGAGTGTGAGTTTTGAAATTTCAAATCAAGCTTTAACTCAAACTTAATATTGTATCATTTTAACTTGTTTCATTTACAATCCCATCTATAATAAAAGTTTGACTAGATTTTGAATTTGGATAAACAAGTTGCCTAGTCACCTACGAAGAGATGTATATAACTCATTTTGCATCAGGCTGAGTTTGTTGCTTTAAAGGGTAACACGGAAGGCGGAATTCGTCATTGTAAATAAAGTTATGGAATATGGATATCGACATCGGCCATTTCTTTGCAAAATGATAGATATGTGAAGATATTGCGAGCTTTGAGTTAAATATGTAAACGAAAGTTACATCATATAAAATATAAATATTTCTCGAACATTTGGCGTCGAAAGGTTGAATTGGAAATTTTTTTATGTAAGATTACGCAATGATTACCCTAGTCATCAATGAAGTGGAGCGGATGAATTAAAGGGAATAACTAAACTCGGCCTTTGCCTCGGATAAGATTAAAGCAGGTTAACTTACTTTAATCCAATTAATAAACGGATTAGAGATTTTCAGTCCAATCCGACTCATCAACGGTTAGTGAATTATATGTGGCAATTCACCAGCTCACTAAATAACATACATACATGCGTACACACATATATATATTTATATACATATAAGTTAGTATAATATACAATTCAATTTTATAGAATATAAGCAACTACATTACTATTTTCTAAAGTTAGTGCAATATAAAATTCAATGTTTATTTTATAGCAACTATTCCTTTCTATCAATTTTAGGATGATTTGAAAAAATAATGATCAGTAGAGTTAATTGGTTTAGTAGGCTAGGCAGGTTGATGTAAAGACTTGTCTGCTTTAACCTATTTAGTAGGTTCTAAAAGTAAGATTTAGATAGGTTAAGTTAAGTGCACCATGCTGGATCGTGATGGTTAATCCATTAGTTAAATGGGATGGATTATGAAACTTGATTATTGAATGGGTTGAGAAGATCGTAGTCCTTTTTTTTTTTTTTTATAGATTAAATGGACCTTTTGTATAGCAGTTAACATGATCATTATTCTCCTTTAGAAACCTAACAGGACTAGATCTCCTATTATTATTAGTTATGTAATATATAATTGGCTTAAAAAAAACAAAAGAAAAAAAAAAAAAACCTCTAGTAAATGGCTGCTAGCCGTTGTCTGATTATACGATTATTTGAAATATTTCACGGGAAATGAAAAGTTATTTATTGTTCTATAGCATAAACAGCCCAATGAAGCTCATTTAAATTTTGGACCACAGCAAGGTTAGATAAAACAACTTTTACTTATATAAAATGTGTCACAATCGTTTTATTGCCACACTACTTTAGGATGCTAGTACATGTTTTTCATTTTAAATCGTATATAGTCGTGGGATCATGGCTCTTGCAAAATATTGCCATTTGAAAAGTGTTTAATATCATTTCAGGTGCTTCTATTTAAAGATAATTCACCTGTACATATTTCTCCATATATTTCACTACACTAGTTATTTATTTCCTTGCTAAAGCATGAAGCATAAATTTTTTATACAAACATTTAACTTAGGATCAATGATCCCTATTGAAATTTTTCTAATAAGTAAATTAAAAGAAAAGTTTATTATTTGACCAGCTTAATAAGAGACCAAACACATTTCTTGTTTCTTTCTTGCCTTCTTCATCTTACTCTTCCCAGATTTTCTTCTACTTTATTATCTTTTTCATATCGTCATATATCATAGGATGCCATATACAATATTTAAATATTCGAACTAACATTAAATATTCATCTTTCATAGAAACATGTGATTGGCTCGAACTCGAATTGATATACTAAAATTATAAAATCCCTAAGGGATCCCTAGAAGTACTCCACAGAATTATCAGCACAACTGTCCAATTGCACCAAGTCCTTGAAGTTAATGGGTCGAGGAACATAAGGTGGCTTAGTACACCTCAACAATGCCCAATTAACCCCATCAAAGAATGGATGATGCTTGATTGAGGTGGCACCCATTGTGGACCCCATTCTCCTCGTGGGGTCCTTAATCAGAAGCTGTGCGATAAGGTCTTTTGCGGACCCAGGGACCCATGGTTCCTTTGGGTACTCTAGGGCTCGAGCCACAATGTTAGCTAAGGTCAATTCATTATCAACCCCTTTATAAGGTGTGACCCCATAAAATAATTCAAACATAAATATCCCTAAGGTCCACCAGTCCACCGCATTACCGTGTCCCTCACCTGACACGATCTCTGGTGCCAGATACTCGTGGGTCCCAACGAAGGACATCGATCGGACGTCTATGGGCTCGGCCACGATTTCCAATCCACGGCCGTGGTTGGGCTTCTTCTTACGTTTGCCTTTTGGGTGGAAACATGGTACGCCCGGTACAATGCAGTTCGGGAGGATGCATGATGATGTGCCAAATGGAGGGATCTCGTTGGTTTGCTCCATCGAAGGTTTTTGGTCAGAGATGATCTGAACCGTTGATTTTGAAGCATCGCTCTTTAGAGAAAGATCGAAGTCAGTGAGCATTATGTGACCGTCGGATCGGACGAGGACATTTTCGGGCTTGAGATCACGATAGATGATTCCCATCATGTGTAAATACTCTAAAGCAACCACAACTTCTGATGCATAAAACCTAATTAACATAAAACAAACAATTTAATAATCAGATTTTTCCAATTAAATTCAAATTTTACAAATTTTAAATAAAGAATCAATATTTTTTTAAAATGTTGACATATACTTGGCACTACTCCATTTTTTTTTTTTTCAGAATACTTAAATCTATACATATATATATATACACACACATATATATACATACATTATTACCATAGTATAGTATAATAATGACAGTGATCATGATTGAAATAGGTCCCCATTTTTGCTGTGAGCTAAAATAATGACATTCGAGTAGGCCAGAGAGAGATTTAAAATTTACATTGGGACCAGTTTTATTGCTTACATAACATGTATTGCATGTTTTTCTATGTGTAAAAAGAAGATTAAAAAATAAAAAATAAAAAACGAAAGGAAAATCTTACAATTATTTAAGAGGATGGGGGAAAAGACAATGTGGTATGGATTGGACAAAAAGGAAATTTCCAAGTATGCTAAAGGAGACTCAAAGGAAAAGCTGATTTGGACAGTGAAACTTGGTAGCAAATATTAATTGGTATACATTTGTCTCTACTATTTTATTGGTGCTATGGTGGACCCCACAATTTTTACTTTCATTAACCAATGCATGCTTTGTTATAATATTTATATGACATGTCACATAAAGGACATGCATATAGGGAAGTCATAAAAATGTATCTCTTCCTTTGTCTCTGTTATATCAGGAACTTTGAAGTCGAAGTGGGGGTGTGGACCATACATTTCCGTTGATGTACTTATGATTCATAAAATCTAGGAGCTACATTTATTTGCAAGTTATTTAAGTTGAATTTGATGTCCTTTCGATATTCTCATATTATTAAGTTCAACTAATTTATTAACCTAATCAAGTTTTAATTGAATTCAAATGATGTTAGTTAAGTTAAATTAGCAATAATACATTTTTTTTCCTGTGTTGTCATGTCTAATTAAGATTAATTAAATCAAACTTAAACTTATTGAATACCACCATCAAGACGAGTTTGATCTTAAGATTATAAATTTAATAGTTTGGGTTTTAAAACTTCAACCTCAATTTTGCATTTCCTTTACCGATATATAACCTTAAATAGTATTCATAATTTCCATTTCTTATTTCTTTTTTCGGTCATAAATATTGGAAAATAAAGACACAACAAGCATCTTTTCATATTTTTTTTACTGTATAGATAGTCAATTAAATTTTTCAATCACTATCAATTTGAAGCCGTCTTATAATACTTATAGTTTTGATTTTTCATTTAAAAATGAATACTTTTATTTCAATACTATGATAAAATTCATTTTAAATTAGGTAATAAGATGGAAAAATAATATCTGTTCGTTGTTTGTAGGGCACTTATTGAAAGTCCTTTAAAAAAAAAAAATTTCAACCTTATTCATTATTAATAATAAAATTTATGAGAAAATGTAAGTAAAAAGATGACTTTCTCTTTTTGTTCTATTTTGGTAATGGCTTAATAATTTTTTTGTTTAAATTATTAACAAGTATATTAGACTAATCAGTGATAATTTTTTTTATATTTTGTGAAGCAAACAGGTAATATAATTACAAAATGGCAATTTATTCAAAACTCCTTCTCTAAAAGAATAATAAGAAAAGTTTTAATAATATTAACATATTGCATGAATATATTAATAATGATAAAATATCAATAAAATTGTATTATATAAAAATATAAATAATAGTTTTTTAAACTATTAACAACAATTAATATATATTTAAATATTATTAATATTTTCCACCATTTATCGAAATTCGTAATTTTTTTCATTAACAAAGTTGTAAAGTAAGGGTTAAAAAAAAAATAATTGTAAAGTAAGACATAAACTTCATTTATCGGTGAAGCATATGGGAATAATGATTGCTAAGGAAGCTGGCTAGGTGTACTTTCCGATCAGGAAAATGGTGGCATTTATTATTATGATAACAGTGCACGACAGACAAACCAAGATCAATTTGTTGGTTTTATCATAAAACCCTGTCCCAAGAGTTATTGAAACTGGATCAGCCTTGCCATGAGAACCACACGCTATCAACAGTCCCATGAAATTAATTTAATGGTGGACCTCATTTATCATATCATGATATTTAAATGTATGGTATATCCTAGTGCAAGTAGAAAATTTTGAAATTATAATTTCATCATACACATATAAATGCAGATAGGTTTGGGCATGTTTTCTCTCTAGTGTATGATAAATTTCAAAATCAAAAGAAATTCAAATAACAAGGTACTTAAGGGCAAAGAGAAATTTTGGTCTCAGACATATTATTTCCTTTCCATTTAAAGAAAATAAATTAATTATAAATTATTATGCATAAATCGTAATAATTTTTGAAATTTTAATGTATTTTGATAATTTAAGATATAAAAAGAAAAAAAAAAAAACGTTTTTCTTTCGAAAATAACGACAAGCTGAACATTTAATATATGACCATTATATATTCGTATCACCAATATATCATTATTGATATATAAACCAGAAAGTTTATATTGACGACACTCTCTCATAATGCTTGTATAACTTAAAATTAAATTTGAATCATACAACGTTATTATTCATGAAACTGAAACTAATTAAATGAAGTAATATCACTATCTAAATTGAAGAAAATATACAAATTCATATATTAATTCATTCCTATATAGTATATGCTGAGCTAGTGAAGGTGAAGATATAAATCTAAAGCATGAAATACGAAGTACGTGGAGGATATAGTGTTACTTACCGGACAGCGGCTTCACCGAACCGTCTCTCCGGTTGCCGTTGCCGGAGAACATGGAGATCACCGCCGGGACAAAATTCAGTCAACAAACAAGACCACCTAGGACAGTCCAAAGTGGCATACAAAGTAGGCAAAAAAGGGTGGTCCAACATTTCCAATATTTCTCTTTCTATCTTAGCCCTACCTTCTTTATTCCTAGAGACCAACTCCTTTTTGTCCATTACTTTTGCAGCAAACAAGCATCCATTGCCACCCTTTAGTTCCACAAGGTACACGCTCCCTATATCCCCACTGCCAACACGATATAGGAAGCGGAGGTCGCCGAGGCCTAGCACTGGGTTATCGGACTTCGCGTGTTGTATTTCGTCCCAACATGGGTCGCTCGATGGGGCACGAGGTTTGGTGGATGAGGAAACAATGCTAGAGGTTGTCCAAGTGGTTTCGGACCCAGAACTTGTGCTATGTTCTGTTGTATCAATGACTGTTGTTGTGGTGGTTGAATTGGAGCTAAGGCTCCGGAGATCATCCGTGAGGTCGTTGCCACAATCTTGTATGGTGGTGGAGGCAGCCGCCATGTCGGGGTGGCGCCACCCTTTTTTTCTGATGGGGAAAGTTGGTATGATGAGCGAATGAGGGACAAGGGTATAAGAGAATGAGAAGGAGTGGCTTTGGAAGGGATTGTGAGTGTGTTTGTATTGACGTATGGGCCGGCAGAATTAAACTTGGCCATGTGGCTTGGTTTTGTATGATTATGACCCACTTTGGGGTTCACTAAATGGTGGATAAAATAAAATAAAATAAAAAATGGAAAGTATATAATTTATTTATTTTTTATATATAAATAATATGTAATTGTTTAGAATACAGAAACATATATCATTTGAAGATCATATCTACTTAGATATCATTTAGTTATATATTTTTATGGTATATATTAAACAAATTATTTAGTTTATTATTTGGTTTACGTATTGCCAAAAAGTTACAAGAGCTTGATATACTATATTAAAACTAAAATGTTTGTACTGTTTATGTGATGGTATAAAAATTCATTTCATAGTTAGAATTGATATATATTTAAAGTTTAAAAAATAATGCTACACTTGTAGATCATAGTATTAAATATTACTATAATTTATAATATGAATAATTATTTTTTAAAAATTTTTTTCAATCATAAAAATTCGTATGTAATACTGCAAACTATAAACCTAGTACAAGAAAATTGTATTATCCTAATATCTTTATAATGTGATGTCTAATTACTTATATACTATTCTGTTTTTGTTAACCAAAGGCTACTTTAATCTCCTTGAAAGATATTGATTCGGTTGACATATTTGAGCTTCCATTTCATACATCTTTTACCTTTTCTGTAGCTTAATTTATTTGGTCATCTTCAAAATTTATTGAGCAAATGGGATGATCCAACAATGGCGCGATAGAATAATGTGATAATTATATGTTGACTTGCTCTTTAGACGGGAAAGAATTTATATACTAATCTACATCACTTTCATAGCATACAGCACAGATACTGTTGGATACCAATCCTTTCCTAACTAACAAACATTCCTTATTCTTTATGCTAAGAATCCTAAGATTTTAAGGAGTTAGTCAACAGAACCATTATGCCTGGTTTTTTATGGCCGAATAGATGATATTAAGGTAGAGCAATTTCTGATGAATCAAATTCCATGTTACTGTTATGGGATAACGACCTTAATATTACATCCAAAGTTGCCGATGACTTGGCATGATTGATGAAATGAGACTCGATTCACATGACTTTAAAGAATTGATATAGTGGCAGGTTTAGAAAATGGGTTGGTAATCTTTCTTCAGTTATTGTCTAGATTTCCTTATAAAGTTTTGATTCCATTCTCTTTCTTTTTTGAGTTTAATTTCGGTGTAATTATCGATGTGCTTTTCATTAGAGAACTTTGGTAATTTCTTATACATTAAAGTATTTAGTTCTGGTTGTCTTCAACTAGTTAAATTTTATGCAAAGATGGAAATAATTTTTATAAATTTTGATCCAAATGTTGATATATCTATGAATTTTTAAATATTATAAAATAATTTATTGAACTTGACAAATTGATAAATAATCTTTAAATGTTGCAAACATCCTCATAAACTTTGATGCTGATGTGGATGATCTCCTTAAAACCTATTGAAAAACTTTTTAAGATGTTTTTTATATTTCTAATTTATTAAAATTTAAAAATTGATTTTTAATATTTAAAAATTCAAAAAGTAAAACTATACTTAAATTAAAGTTTAGGAGAATTATTTACAATTTAAATTCAGAGTCCCATTCGGCAATTTTAACTATCAAGCCTTAAGTTGATAAGTCTGTTGCAATCCTTGTCCTCACGTACGCATAAGGCTTACGACTCTCCATGTCTTTTTTTGTCAAAGTCTTTTATTAACGAAAATGATTTAAAACAAATCTCATGGCAAGTGAGCTAGAAAGCCTTGCCAATAAGAACCTAACTTATATGCACTCTCGATGCCACAATACATGTAACCTAAAATTTATTAATTAAATGTAACAAAAAGTAATTGAGTAATGTATTATTTAAGGGACAACATAGACAACGGCAAGCAATTACTATCCCTATCTCTTGTTGCTACTTTCTCGACGAGGCTGGGCTAAGGCCCATGGTCGGATTATTATGTTTGGAAGTGTGAGAGCTTTGCAAAATCAAAACAAGCTCCTAGGTGTCGGATGTGTTTTTGGCATGAGCACTTCAATACTCATATTAATAGAGTGAATAAGGAAAGAAACACAACAACGATGTATAGAGAGCTAAGGTTTTAGATTCCTTACCTTGAGTGTTTTAAGAGCGTAAGAGCTAAATTCAAGTTTGAGCTTTAGTCTTATTAATTAATTGGATTTAACTTTTTAAATTAAGGTGATATGACTTAAATAGTTTAGTCCAAATATTCAAAATAATCAAGAGAATTTTGGTATAGTAAGCTTGAAATAGGATTTATTGGATTGGGTCGTTCAATCCAACCTTTATAAATATTGACTCATATTAAGAATAAAACTTTCACTAAACCTAAATTCAAAGGAGCCCAAAGGGGATATATTAAGAGAAGGAATTAATCTTAGCCATCGATCAATATCACAATCCTATGGATGAAATCAATGATCAACTCTTATAAATATCTCTTTCTCTCCTTCATTGGCATAAGAGAAGTCTTAATACAAACGCTGTTACTCTGTTGAAATTCTACCTTAAAAGATACTTGAATATTTTAAGAATGTTATCTCATTCTTTATCAACTATGGAATTTGATGTCTCTTGACTCCTTTACCTATCACTATGAGTGTTTGAGTCCTATTAAGATCACCTCCTTTTCCTCCCCATGCTTCTCTTACAATTGTTCTATATGTACGATTTAAGTCATTTCTATAGATCATGTATAGCGTGACTTGATACGTGACATGTATGTGACCCTTACACCGGTACCTACATACTTACGAAGGGTATTTAAAGGTGACTGCTAGACAAGAGTGGTAATCGAACTACTTTCCCATCATTCCTTGATTTTCTTCTATCTTTAGTTGTCATGCAGTTGATCATAGGAGGGAATCATGGGATCATGGGTAGTTGCCAATTTATTGCCATGTTTCTAGCCTTATCTTGTATCGGCACATGCTTAATGGGTTGAACTTAAGCTTAGAGGCCTAAAGTTGAAATTAACTATGAACACTAGCATTTAAGGTTAATACACACAAAAAGCTATAGACCCATCATTAAGTTCGCCCTAGGTCTTGTCTACTACCTCTTATTCTATACCACAAATCTAGTTAATTAACAGCTTCATTTTTAATGCCCTAAACCACATCTATAAGAATTTTACCAAATTGATGACTTAGTTATCTTGAAAGATTGGTAACATCAACACCTAATCTATAAGGCACATCATTCTAATATTGACCTATAAATAGCGATGAATAATTGGTCGACGTTTGCTTATCTAACATAGTTACCAACCTTGACATTAAGCATAAACAATATTCAACATTTATGAGTTAGATTAGACAAATTGATAGATCAAATATAAAAACCTATAGTTATTTGCACTTGTTTGCCAAAGTTAATCACTTGTGATTCTTTCCCTAAGAACACCTATAATTTCATAGATTAAAAAAAAAAATTGTATAAATACCTTTCTTAAACTTACATTAAATTCATTTTCAACTTAGATTTTAGGTAATTCTAGCATTTAAAGGTGATTTAACTATGGTTTAAGAGAAAAAAGAAGGTTTGAAAATTGAAGAAAACAAGGTTCATAGAGAGGGGTTGGGGGTAAGGATGGCATTAGCCATGTCATTATAAGGTTTTCGACTCGTCTAATACACTAAAAACCCTATAGGATGGGACAAGTTTTGGAAATGGTTCTTGAACTCTCTAGGGTTTTTTGTTAGGTTATAGAGTTTAAAAAAAACCTGATGAAAACACCAAATATGATTAAAATATATACATATATGATTTCAATAATTTATTTTTAGTACATTGTTAATGAGGTGAGCAAACAAGTGTGTGATCCAGGAGTTAAATGACTAGAAAGAAAAAGATGAAAGAGAGCTTTCTTTATGGTTTACATTAGCTTATAAAAGAAGAGATTTGAAGATGAATATTTGGTTTGTGAATTTGGTTGGTTGAGGAGGAAAATATTGAGTGGTGTTTCATAATAATATTTATGATTGTAATAATATATAAAAAACTTACTTAAGAATATTAAAAATAAATAAATAAGCAATATTATTATTCAAAATAAACTATACACCATTTGATTAATTTTTTGTGCACACTTGTAAATCATTTTTTTTTTTTTTTTTGCATTAGTGAGTTAGGTTGGGTTTTAAAAGGGTTCTACAAAACCTAATAGAGGCAATTTTGGAAACATGGTAAAAACATTATAAAATACCTTCATAGGGTTTAAGGATGACTTATAGGTTACCAAATTGGGTTCGGATTTCTCAAAACTCGTTCCAAATCTATCCTAATGGAATCTTTTTTTAAGGGAAGAGTACACTTAGGCTATTCAAATCACAAGCCTTCTTTAGTCTTGTTCCATCTTATTCTTCCACTTTTTCTTTTACAGCGGGCCTAATTTATGGTATGAGATCTTATCTAGGGTCATAGAGGGACTCATTTTACAAATTTTAGAATTTTAAATATCCTAAATTTCATTTTGTCTTGTGAAAATTAAATTATTTTAAGGCCTTTTTTGGTAAATTTTCCAGGTATTACCTATTCCTAAATTGAGTTTTAGTAGATGATACATGGCCAATCAAAACGTTAACATGAAAATAATGAAGGAATAACTTTTGGAGAGAAGATCCAAGAGACACATCCTCTCTTAATATTAAGAGCAGTCCAATCAACTACACAATAGGCTTTCCTATTAACGTAAACAAAATTTAAACTGTAAAGTTCAATTATTATCTAAAGCTAATTGAACTCTTATCTTTAAGGTATCTAACTCAACATCTTACGCATGCTGACCTTACACATGTTTCAAGCAATGTTCTACCAATTGACCTAGTCTATTATGAATGACAACGCTTAAGGCCATTGGATTTCATGCTGTGACCCACATACCATCCACATTGATTTTGAGATTTATGCCCAAAGAATAAGTCCAACTTTCACGAAGATGTACTACAAATTCATCTCTATCTTCCTTCCTCTTATCTTCCTCTTGCTGTTTGGGGAGAGAGAGAAAAAAAAAAAAGAAGAAGCTCTAGCTTTCTTCATTATGGTCTCTAGATCAATTTTTCCCTTTAAAAGATGGTAGAGCACCTTGCTTTTGATATTTTCCATTCCATGAAACTCACTTTACTTTCCACTTCCCTCGATTTATCTTCATTGTATAATCAAACTAATCAACAAATTATGGAACTTTAGCTTGGTTAAGTCTCAACCCTAACCCCTTGACCCAAACTGCTTCCACCTAACCCCAACTGAGAAGCGCACGTTTGACTATCACTTCTCCACCCCACAAAGGACAACAACATAGTGAAGAGTTAGCTTTGTCTCTAAACAAATTTGCCATAGTGGGAAAAGAATTAGAATAAGGCTTGGTGGGGTATTTACTTGCCAAAATTTTTTCCATGGTGCTTTTGTAGTTATTGTAGATGAAGATGCTTTGTTTGACTGTATTGTCCCTTACTAATTTTTAGCAAAACAATTTTTTTTTTTTTTATAATTTTCCTCCTATTTTTTTCCTTCCTATTTCTTTCCGTTCAATTTTCCTTTCAGTTTTTTATTTTTAATTATTCCAAGCATAGTGTAAAAGTTAATGAGGCTACTTTCAAAACCACAATCTCCATTCTTCTACACGAGCTGTAGTTGAGTTTGAACATCCATTGACATTGACTTCGCCTCATCCGTCCATGAGTTTATTTTTTGTTTCCAACCTATAATTATACTACCATCTGACTCCGACCAACAAAGAGGTACTAATGGTAATGGCATCTCCCAAGATGTCGAGGTTACCAGCTCAGATGATAATCATTGAAGATGAAGCGTGGTGGGTGCCTTTTTGTGTGAGAAAATGTGTTGACAAGATCCGCTTTCACGGATCGAAACAAATCTAAAGTTCTTCTGCAACACAAATATTGACAAAATGGGACCATTTTTTATTTGAAAATTTCAACATAGGATGGAGGTGTATTAATGATTTCATATTGTGGCATATTTAATTGGTGTCTCGCCACATATTTGAAATATGATGTTCCATTTCAATAAAGAAGAGTTTCCATGCTTTAATCATGAAACTTCCAAACGAAACCAAGTTCATCAGGATTTTTTCATGGAAAATAAAATTTTAGCTTATATAGGCATGCGGTGTCAAGATTCTTATTTCATATTTGATACGTGGAAATAAAATGGGTAGAATGAAATAATTGGAAATAGAGTGAAATCACCGAGCAAATGACAAGTTGACTCCTATATTCACATATGTCCATAAAATCATTATTTCAACCCCTATATCATGTTTGGTCAAAGAAAATTTGCAATGGAAAAAAAGAATATGTATAAAGTGGTATTTTATAGAAAAACTTCTTAGTTTGTGGCATCAATGTATGTACATCAATGAGGTTTACATGTTATTTGAGTAAATATTATTAACGAGTTGGAATGCAATCACGATATTATCTCTTTTAAAGCTTAATTGAATTTTCTTTTAAAACTAGAATTTGACTTTTAAAAATGCTTCTAAACGTAGGAAAATGAATTTTGAATTGTGATTCCTTTTACAATTTATTTCAATATACCAAACTTGCCATTATTATCTAATGATATAAACATCAATTTCCTAACAGGATGGACTATATTCAATTATTTTTTTATTATATAATATATATAGTAGTTAGTTAATAAAAAAGACTAAAAAAACACGAGGTGATCTTAGGATAAATAGAAAATATGGAGAAAAGCTTTGAACTATATAGAGGTGGGGGACCCTTTACCTTGAAGTAATATGTTGGTTGGCGCGGGTGATGCCGACACTAGCGGAAGTTAATAATTGATGAGATAGTCAATTTCAAGTTTGTTCCAGTGTGCCCAATTACATTCTCTTTTATCCCTCAAAAACAGTGATAAAACCCGAGATCGAGTTTTACGAATATCAATCAATTTTTGGTTGATCCCAAAAGTAAACCTTCATACTCGATACCTAGTTAGCTTTACATATGCTGTCCCATAATTAAGAGCACAGTACAGTGTGTTTCAACAGAGACCACAACGCCAGAATTTGCGCTAACCCATTTCGGAATTGGGCTGAATAGTTAGAGATTGGGAGATTTTCTTACGAATTTTTAGAAAAATTTCAATATAGAATAGAATATTTTTAAGTGTTATATATCAATTGTTACACTTGTTAAGAAACCAAACACAGAAACTTTGTACTGTTTTATACATTTGTTTCGTACAATATCTAATCAATATTAGAAAAAGCGAAAAGTTTATTTTTTAGATTCTTAATATTGTTTTAGGACAAATGTTATGACCAAAAATAAAAAGCAATAAGGCGAAAATACAGGCAGGGGGCATATACCCATTTATAGTGCAAAAGCCCAAAAAAAAAAAGAAAAGAAAAGAAGCATTTTTGAATGTTGAAGGCTGAAAATGAAATCTAAGGTGATGCATTAGACAAGTAGGAACTCTTCTCAAATCACAATAAGGACTTAAATTTGTATGGATTCATCGAACCTTAGAAAAGACCATGAAATGGTCCTCTTTGCTTTTATTGTTGAATGTTTTCCAAGGGAAGTAATCTGTGGCTCAATCAGAAGCACTGGATTGAAGCAAAAGGCAGCACTAGGCCACATCACATGAAAATAGATCATGCGAATAAGATAAATCTAGCTAGCAACACAGCTTGAGAAAATTGCAACACATCATCAGAATTTGGAGGAGTATCAACTGATCAAAATAAGAAGATGAATAATGAAGAGGACACATTGCAATTGGCGATATCGACGCTTCAAGCGCGAGAAGAGGAGATTGAAAGGAAGAAGATGGAAGTGAGAGAGAAAGTTGAGCTTCAACTTGGGCGTGCTGAGGAGGGAACTAGGCGCCTGGCACAAATTTGGGAGGTATAATCGATGTAGACTATGAGATTCTTGGCTTCCTTTTCCTTCTTACTTGCTTATTTTCCTTTTAATAGTGGTTATCTTCTAATTGTCGTGCAAAGTTTAATTGGTACAACTATTTCGGTTCATAAATCCAAGATAGTTCTTTTCATACGCTTGATCATTTTTCTTCTAATAGTGATATTCTTCTTAATGTAGTTGATTAATTAGTAGTTTATCTTATGTCTAGCATGATATTCTTTACGTTTTTTGTAGTTTGAGTAAACAGTGTTAATGCTTTTATCTTTGTAATCGAGTATTTAAACTCCTAAATCTTTAACAAACAAGTATCCTTAAACTTCTATATAAGAATTTTATCCTTAATAAAAAAAAAAAAGAAAAAAATTATTACAATTATAAAATCACATAGTATCAAGAAAGAAAACGGGGAAAACAAACTTTTTTCATTCCTTAGTTTTCGAACGTTTTATTATGCTTTGTCATTTCCAATTTGTCTTAACTTTTTAGTCATTATGTCAAGAGAAGAATGGCCATATAATGGTCTAAGATGACAAATTCCTTGAACATTTTAAAGCGTAGACTTTTATAAAAATAGGAGGCTACATGTAATATATTTAAGTCATTTTTTATTTTTGAAAATCATTTTTTATTTTTTTAATAAACATTGCAACTGTAGTATAATTAAGTCATCATAGTGTAAAGGGGTAAGAAATAATTACCTAAAATTTCTATATAATTGATTTTATAGAGAACGTAATGATCTATATATGCCTATTTTTTTGCTTTATCAATTTTTTTTTATTAGGAGCTTGAAGAACTAGCTGATCCGTTGAGGAAGGAGGTTGCGGT
Source organism: Lumnitzera littorea (assembly GCA_024138015.1). Lineage (NCBI taxonomy): Eukaryota > Viridiplantae > Streptophyta > Magnoliopsida > Myrtales > Combretaceae > Lumnitzera > Lumnitzera littorea. The sequence goes on along the minus strand of JAMXBB010000005.1, from coordinate 109,326,527 downwards.
GGTCCGTAAGAAGATCGATGTCGTCCATAAAGAGCTAAAGCCCCTTGGACAAAGCTGCCAAAGAAAGGTTTAAGTTTTGTCTTAGAATAGCTTCATGTCAACTTGATTTGGTCTAATTTGATCCATATATTAAACAGGTCAAGTTTATTTAGTCCACTTCTAAATAAATAAAAAATCCTTGACTTTAATCGATTTAAATAGTAAGTTAAATGGACTAATCTATAATTTAAAGGTATAAATTTATTAAACCGGCTAATCCAAATCAGTTGAATTAGGATTTCGAATTAAATGAGTCCGATTCATTTGACTCGTTTTTCAAAAGGATAAAAAAAATCTTAGTTTAAACTCATTTAAAAAGGGGCCCAAATAGATCGGTCTGTGGATCAAAACTCATTTGCACGTCTCTAATAGTAAGCAAATACAATAAACTTTAAATAATAGATATTTTCTAGAAAATCTATCACTCATATCTTTATGTATATAAAATTCATTAGTATTTATCAATTACTTGTGCATATAAGGTATTACTAGTTGAATCTTTATTTCTATGTCTCTTATCACCATCATCTCTTTTTTGAATTTCTAATTTTCATAGATATACACGTTTGGAGTTAGAGCTTATTTATGGACCCAATTATTTGGCAATTCCAAAACCACGTACCATATAAATTTAAATGGTAAAAACTTAATTCCAAAATAAGATAAAATATTTATTATATATCACACATCACACCTTATGCACTTATAATGTATCAATGCTAAGAAAATTTTGATATATGTACTATGTGCAAAATATAGGTGTAAATCAACAATTTCACCGTTCTACATGTGAAAATTTTATTAGAATATTTACTAGTGTTATCAGATTTGGTCCAAATCCAATCTTGATTTGAGTCTAATCTGAATATATGAAAGAGTTAAAAATTAAAAAGATGAAAATGGATTTAACCACGGTTTAATTGAAGTTGAACCGAATCGATATTACAAATGAATTAGATTGAATCGAATTTAATTGTGTAGATCCACCCTTTAACATCATGTGTACATAGCAAAAAAAAATAGTGTTGCGACCCCATAAGTCCAACCCCATCCTGATCATCTTCTCTCTTTATCCAATTAAAACGGTAAAAATAAAGGATAAGAGCACTTACCCTCGTAGGGTTCCACACATTCCATCAAGTTTTTCTATTTGCCATAATTCGGCAATTATATGATCTCATTTATATGATAAATTCTGATTAAAAAAAAAACAGGAAAAGGAATGTAAAGAAGCCATGGATGCCTTCAATGAGAAAAACAAGGAGAAAGCTCAACTAATAGCCACATTGATGGAGGTCAGTACTTTCCTACTTTATCCTTATCTCTCTCTCTTATCTATATATATATATCTTACTTCCAATTTCATTTATTCATTGTTAAATATCAAATTATCCGCATATGCAAATACTAATATGTTGCTTTTATTGTGATTAAATTATTAGCTGTTGATGGAGAGTGAGAGACTGAGGATGAGCAAGCTGGAAGAGCTAAGCAAGATCGTAGAATCTGTTCACTGAAAAATCATCAAATGCTTCTTACTTGTTCCTTAGATTTTCAATTATTATGACATGTAAATCTTATAAATTTTCTTTTTCGATTATTCTCAGCTTGACCGTCCAGAGTTAACCTTTTTCATCATTTTTTTTTTCTTTCTATCTAAGTTAAGATTTATTTAATTTTTTGTTTTGTCTAAGTCATCCATCGGTATTTAGCTTGTAAGTGTGGGGTCGTAAATGGCGTGATGTGGAAGCTGCAGGAATGTTATGTTCACGTAATCTTAGAAGTACGACGGCGCCAATGACACTTATACTAAACTTGGCTAAGGTTTGGTTTTGAATTGTAAACCGGTTCGAAATCAATTTTGGTGGGCGTTGAATTAGCCCGACCTCATAGAAGCTAGGCTAAATTGTTTCAGTGAACCGCTAGACAAAACCACCTGACCTGAAGGTCCAAAGATTGGCAAAGTATTATATATATATATAAAATGGCTGATCATAATGACTTGCGTCTCCGCCCTTACCCTTAGACCTTACCCCCTTAACTTCTGTCCCTTATTCTTTGTTAAATTTGCAAAATGCAAATTTAATTTTCAGTGTATGTGCAATAAATTTTAAATTTGTAGTTTAAAATTTAAAATTTACGGTGCTAAACTGTTTAAAATTTAATTTTCGAAATTCAAATAATACATTCACATATTTCTCGATTATTATAAACAGTAGCTTTAAGTCTAGCAGTAATATTTACGCTACAAACTAATTATATCTCTTCATCTCCATCTCCATCTCCAACTCCAACTCCAACCCCAACTCCAACTCTAACTCTAACTATTCTGCTTTCAAATTTTTTTTTTACTTGCGAAATGTTGTTAGAAATATTTTCTTCTACTAACTACCAATATTTGTACATAATTCTCTACTCCACTCCATAGAACAATTTGCATTAGCAAAGAACACTGACATACATATACCTACCATATAATTTCCGCTTTATTTTCTTTTACATATAATTTCTGTCTTACACTCATAAATTTTTGTTGTAGTAAATAAGAGAAAAAAAATATTAACATTGGTAGAAAGATTTTTGCACTGTACTTTCTCTAATAAAAAATACGGTTCATCATCTAGTGGTAAGGAGAAGGACGTTGGAATTTTTAATAAATTGTTTATGCCACAACAGGTTAAGGACGTTCAAGCGTATCGGGATAACTAGTATAACCTAAATGAGTAGAGGACACATAGTATGGTTGAGAATGTTGAAGAAGAAGTTACACCACCTCCAAGCTTCGATGTAGAACCTCATCGCACAAGTAATCACGGCACACCACCTCTTGGCTTTAACGCTGAACATCAACGCATGAGTTACTAGGGTACGCTATCTTTCGGTTTCGAATCTTCATGCATGAGTGTCCTTGAACATCATGTTAAATTTGAACCTCCTCGTATGAGCATCCTTACACGACCTATAGGATTTGAATCCCAATGGAAGAGTATCCCTGAAAGCATGTTTGAGAATAACATAGAAATTATTCCTGAAACAAAAAAACAATATATAGGATAATATGGGCCCAGCAGTTCAAGACCATTCAGCATAGGTAAGCTTCCTAAACTCGATAAGTTTAATATTTTTACTACTCATTTTTCTAAAGGTATAAGGGAGAACTTAAGGGTATTCTGCAATTATTGTAACATGAGTTACTCGTGGAAAATGGGAGAGGGATATGGTACCTTAACAGGCACTTAAGGTTAAAGCATCTCGGGGATATGGGAATAGATAGAACACAACAACAGATTACCTAAGGCAGTGGTTCATCCAGCTAAATGCTAATGAGGTATGATGAAAAGAGGTATAAATATAACCTAGTATAGTACTTAGTGAACATATACCTCTCATTTAATGTGGGTGCATCAGAGTAGCAGAGTCGATACAAGCGGGAGACGTTCAACTCTAGCTCACGACAGTTTAGCCACAAAACGATAACTCAAGCTACGTAAGAGCTCTACTACAAAAGTAAGAGGGAGCTCGTAGGTAAGTTTGCTTTCCTCGATATGTAAGTGTTCATATGTGCAGACATATGAATGGATCTTTTTCATAATAATTCTTATATAAGTATTACTATTCACTAAATAGACGATAATTGGCAACTTAATAAATAACTATTAGCTTTAAGGGTATTTAACGATTGACACACGGCGCAAAACATTTATAAAATTATTAGAGAAATCCTAAATGAGTATGGATTAGTGAGGAAAATTTTTTCTATTGGTTTTGATAATTCAATTGCTAATACTTCATCAATATTTGATTTGCAAAATTACTATCAACCAGTGTTGGGGAGATTTTTTTCCACATACATTGTGCATATCATATCCTTAACTTGTATATTAATGATGACACTACAACTTTGCACGATAATATAGCTTTGATCAAGAATATTATCAAGACAATAACAAACAGGTTGTCCGTTTACAAAAAGTGGAGGAATTTTTACATGGAGTGCGGGAAGAGACCTCGGAAGTTTAAGATGGATGTGTAATACCGTTGGAACTCGACTTACAAGTTATTGCATAGCATAATTCTTTGCACCGAAATGCTGTATGATTTCGTAATATACAATATGTTGGGAGTTGGTATTTTCCTTAATAACTAGGATATTTGTATTTAGTTACTAAAAGTTTTAAAAGTTTTAAAAGTTTTTCATGATACTACTAAGACTTTTTCATAAGTTTATAGGATTGATGTTTACTTGTTTGTTATGTCAGTCGTTAATATACTTAGTTTAGGCCTATGAGGACCTAAACCTGTACAAATGCATATATGATATGATGTTGAAGTGGTTAACTTATTATAAAAAAATTCCTTGTATTTATCTTGTAATAACTATTCTAGATCCTTATTGTAAAGCAGAATTATTACTAATGTGTTTGAAAACTTATTATGGTTATGTTAAAAATCTAATGAATTTTCAAGACGTGTATAGCTTGGAAGCATAGCAAAAAGTGTCAACAACGACGACTGACATAGAGAAAAAGCTCAGCCATTACTAAAGTCAGTACGGTGGCTAGTCATCGGTTTTTGCTTTACCACCCACCAAGGAACGGCATTACTCATTTATGAGTGAGCTGTTACTAGCACAAAAATTGAAGAGGCAATAGTCTGGTGGTCTAATATTTGAGGTGCAGTACTATACCAATACGAATTTTGAGTTTTCTAAGAATATGTCCATCAAGGACTTCGATATTTTAGAGTGATTGCAAAGGCATAAAAGGGATTACCCACTATTATCTCGCATCACTTATGAAGTACTCGCTGGTTCAACTTTAACGATTAGTGTTGAGTAAGCGTTTAGCATAGTAGGCTTGATTGTCGACGAACGCCGAACCTCCCTATTTGTTGTCAATGTTGAGGCAAATGCTTACATAGAATATTGGTACAAGGTGACCTATAGACGACAAGAACAATGCTGGGTATCAAGTTAAGAGGATGATTACTTCAGTGACTGGAACCGATTTGATGGAAGCTCAAGCCTACCTATGAGTTCCATTCCTACTCACGAACATAAATAGTTATCTTAAGAGAATACATAGTAAGTCTTCATTTCATCTTTTATGAAAAATTTTTATTACGTAGAAAAATGTTTTTTCTTAATTATTCAAAAAAACTAAATGGCATGATTTTCCTAAAAGTTTTGATATAGCATTAGGTTTTTCCAAATTATGACGGAGTAAAATTATTTTACTTTAACAAATTTAACTTAGATAGTCACGTATACTTGGATTTGTTTCTCAAAACGTAAAATTGATCAACAAACTAAAGATTTTCTAAAAATTAAGACCGAACTATAGCAGTCTAATTTTGATTAATAGACATATAGGCACCTTTCAGGCGATCGTAAAATACAATAAAAAATATTTTCTCTCTAATCACTGCACTCTACTCGATCAGATTAGGTATTCATACTATAAGAGACTTTTCTATATTTTATTTTCTTTTTGTCTTGAATGTATACTTTATGGATAGATCGAAGGAAAAAAAAAAATGGTTAAAGGACCAATTAGGTTGAAAAGGAAAAAAATTATGTAAAGTATTGGAAGAAAAAAGAAAGAAAAATGAAAAACCGGTTCAAAGACCGTGAACTGACCCTGAATCGCTAGCTTAAGGGCTAGTCATGATTCAATGTAGTTGCAATCAGTGAATCGGTGGTTTAGGACCGATTCGAACCGTTGCTCAGTCTGCTTATAGATGGACATAGAGAAAAATAGTTTGGAAGAAGAATAAGGAGTCTTAATAGCTTAAAGGCACTTATGACAGGTGAGACAAGTCGTCTCACTATTCTTGGTGGAGTATTGACTCGTTTTTTATTCTTAAGAGTAGAGATTTTATAGGATAGCACTATTTCTTTGATTTGTAGAGCTTATGAATGATGAAAAGTGAGGAGAAATGTTTAGGTATTTATATATTCTTCGGCTTGATCATATTTGTCAGATCATGTTAATAATCCACATATAAGATTAAGCTTTACTTATTTCAAAATAATCTTCATGAGGGTTAAGGCTAGTAGCCTATCTTATGAGTATACGAGCTTAAGTTGAAAAAGCAAATGAACTAGTCTAATAATTCGTATTTAAGATCATAAAGCCAAATTTTCATAAATCATCTCAATTTTTTTATTGGACTATTGCCTAACCAAAAAGTAAACCAAAATAAATAATAAATTACTAAGGGATTCAACTTGATAAATTAGCCTCTACATAGGTCTCATAAGATTCGTAGGTTTTTTCATTTTTAATTCTAATAGAGTTAAAAGAATATATAAATATATATATATATATATATATAGTTATTGGAAATGTAATTTATATTTTATGATTATTGGTATATGCTTGTAAACTGATTCTTTTTCTCTTAGGCTTAATTACTAGTAAACATATTATAAGAACTTAGGGCCAAGATCATAAATAGAACTTACTGCATTCAATAGCAAATGCATTTTTTACTAATAAAATGATATATATGTTATATATATATATGATCAAATTATTCTATGTGTCGTTTTTATGTGCTAAAAAAAGTGAATGAAGGATACGCCTAATTTCTCAAGCATCATTAAAAGGTGCCAAAGTGCTTCTCCTCCTCCATGCTTGCTAGGGATACGCTGCCCACTCCACCAGGCTGCCCCTTTGGATCGGGTCTTTATGGACCTACTAGCTTCCATCATCCTACCATTCATTCTAGAATTATATATCTATTGATAGAGGATAAGTTAAAAGTCGATCGTTTGTAATGCTTGATCAAGGGAGGGCACTATCTAAACTAATAGTGTGTTTATGAACCGTGTTAACCATTTAAACATACTGTTAACTTTAAATTTATTGTCTTGATCATATAAACATTATCTCTTCTCTTCTAAATCCATATGGAACTTTCTGAAACTTGGGGTATTAGCCTATCACAAACGATTTTCTTTTTTGTTTTCTATAATTATGTACTGTGGTGTAAGGAGGAAAATGATAAAAAAAATAGACAACTAAATCATGCATAATAACCGATTTTAGTTTCATAGAATTCAATTGACCAAAAAAAAAAAAAAAGAATACAATCTATTTGCAAACAAAATAATGATACTGATGTGGATCTGATTTACTCTGATACAAAAAATAACGTATCCATAGATGTGCTCGGAAATCAATCCATTTGTATATTAGATTTTAGGATATATAAATGGGAAACAAATTGTGTGCTCTTATGTGCTCAGGATTGTTAATGTTGATGGATAATAGGAACTTAAAGATATGGAATAGCTTACAAATAATGAAACAGGTTTGGGCTGCGAGTGAACTACAAGTTGATATTACATTTGTACAATTAGTGAAACCCTTACGGGTGTTAAAAGGAGCAGGTGAAATTCGCACTAATTTGATCAATAACTTCGCCACAATCTAATTACAGATTGATAAGAGTATAAACATGAATGAAAAGAATGAATATAATCTCAATTTCAATATTCAATAAAGGCCGCTAGGACAAAAGTATTCAAGAATGAATATAATCTCAATTCCAATGTTCTACAAAGGCCACTAGGACAAAAGTATTCGATACTGAAAGATCAATAATATTGAACTGATTGACTGTTAAATAAGTTACCTATTCATAACCTCATAGTTAAAAATAAGAACTTAATATAAAAATGAAGTTATTAAAATAAAAACCTGGTTTATCTTTTGTTTTTTTAATGAATTTCCTTTCTTTTCTTTTTTTTTTCCTGAAATTAATGAATTTATTTGGAAAACCCAATTAAAATAGCAACAAACAACATAAAGTAAGGAAAAGAATTAAATAGGCTTGTACATCCATTGAATTTTCCTCACAATAATTTTTTTTACATATTCAATTGACCTGAATTTTTTTTTTTTTTTTTTTTTTGCAGTTTTGGTTAATAATTTTCCTCACAATAATTTAAACTGAACTACTTTAATGTTATTCAGTTTTGTTCAATTGAATTTGAATCACTTTTGAAAATATACTATGTTTTTTTTTTTTTATAACACTAACGGTTATTGGAGTTTTCCAACTAACATTGATGTCCATGTTATAGAGCATTACGAAAGAATTAAAATTACGTGACATTATGTAATGGCAACATTGCATCCATATGATAGCAAAGGCATGTGAGTTTAGTAGAGATGAGAGGTGGGGATGAAAGAAAATGAGTGGATGGTGGAGGCAGGGAGTAAAATGACAAATGACAAAAAGGAAGAGATAAATTGGGTTCAACTAAAATGTTGTCATAGTTTAAAATTAATAAATATTGCTTATTTATTTAATTTTTTTTATAAGAAGTTGTCTTTTTCAGATTAGAATGGATCCTTTAGTTTGATCATTTGAATTAAACTACGAACCTTTGAACCCTTTTTGAACTTAATCACAAATTGAATGAAATATTAAAAGACCACATTTCACGGTTTGATACGTTTCAATGAACAAACCTGAGCTAAATTGATTTCTTCTCCTCCTGGTTGATCTAGTAACCTCTCAGGCTCATCTTAGACTTCTCGATCAAGATATTTGCCTTTGGGAAGATGTCTTTGGTCCATCTCCATGCCTTTTGACTACCATCTTGTTCTCTAATTCGTGTAAAATAGTGTTACTCATTTATTGGACATATATAAGAAAGTCTGTAGAAAAGTCAATGTTCGACTATCTTTTTAATTTGAGTAACACCCCTTTAATTTTTTTTTTCTTTATTTGAATCCATAACTTTTACCGTATTTTATGAAGGAAAACCTCCAGATCCAAATGGGTTTGTAATTAGATGGTGCAACTTGACTGTGGATAGATTGCCACTTGTCATGTGCTTGGGGTGACCTTAGGTAGTGGTTATCTGCCTCTTGCCTAAGAGCAGCCAACCAACCAAGGCCTTTAGTGTTTTGCCATATGTTTTTTTTTTACTTTTAATTATATTATTTCATTTTATTCAATAATAATATTATTTTATTGAACTAGCCATTGTACATCCATTAGAAGTTACATGTGTTGAGAGTGGATCGATTTCCTAATGGATTTGGCAGAAGTCCTCTGCTTAAAAATATTGTACTTTTTCATTCTCTTAAGCAAACATATATCAAGAAGCATTGAGTTACAAATTTCCATGCATATTCTAATATCCATTGAAATATATATGCTTCATGGAGTTTAACATTGTTTATTAACTCTCATCTTAGTTTTATTTTTTTTACGATATATTTCACTTTGTATACCGTAAACTTTCATATATTGATACGTTTTTTTTCTTCATACTTTTTTTTACTAAAATAATATTATTAAATATTAAAATAAAAATATCAAAACTATTATATTATCTAATTCAGTATAGTTAATAATATTATTTCATTAACATAATTAGTTTCGACTAATCAATAGTTGATACTTATCCACTAATCAAGAGTCATAAATAAAGGAAAATTGAATATTCGCAAAGTGTAAAAAATAAAAATATATGTATGCAAACTGTCAACTAATTATGAGTGATAGATAAATATAAATTATATGTATGTTAATTGTAAAAAATAAAAATATAGCCGCACAAATTGGGATGGAGGAAGAAAAAAAAAAGAAAAAAGAAGCAAAATTGGGATGGAGGAAAAAATGGAAAATAGACATGAGTAAGGGAAAAGTTACCCAAATTACAAGGAAAATAAATTAGAATTATATATTAGTACTATTTTTCTTTATTTCCATATTCTAATGCCAATGACAAAAAAATTATATATTTTTCTTATAAGTAGTATTATAAATTTATAATTCTTCCTTTCCTATAGACCTGATTAGTAACATCTTCCTCGTCTACTTGGCTGGCCACCATAAAACCGCTGCTTCTGCTGCTCTGCTTGTTATTCTCCCTCTATCTCTGCATATTGCTTTTGCAGTATTTCCCACTCGAACTCGACAACGGAAACGCGACCACATCATCTGCAGGTGACTTTGCCAAGTATCCTTCTCTTCGTTCTCGGACACTTTTCTTTATATGTCTTACAATGTTCTTTTGGCTTCGTCCAAAGGAAAAAACATGAATATTTGTTGTTTCTCTTTTGTATTGGATTATTTATTTTTCTTTTATAACATTCAAATCGATTTTCTGTTCATTTCAATGTATCCCGCCTCTTTCGTTCTCTGCAGCATTTCAACAAACAAGTGGGCAACCATGGGATTACAAGTTTTGGACACCAATAAAATAGAAAAAAGATTTTTTTTTTTCTTTAAATCTTGTGAATTGATTGATGTTAGACATATGAAGGTATACAAATGTGCATAGGAAAGAAAGGATGGCTTATTTGATTCTTATGTATTTTGGTAGTATGAAGATGGAAGATAGCGATTTGCTTTGGGATGCAATTGGATGATATGATTGCTCTCTTTTCCATGAATAGCTTTGGGCATGGCTATATGCGTGAATTCGATAATTAAGTAAAAACTAATCAGGAGAAAATATTTGCTTTCTGTTGTTATGCATTTTATCTTAATCGATTTTCGGTGATAGCGAATAGAGTTTCGGATACAATTAGGAGTTTATAGAAAAATTAGTCCAAGAGAGGCTGCTTTTTTGGTTAATGGAAGCAGGAAGTAACAGAGGATTGCCTTATGTCTATAGTTCTGTCTTGTTTACTGCATAGGCTTATTTCTGATATGTTATGCTTCTCAAATAGGAATGAGTAAGAGGAAACTGGGAGAATTAACCAAGCCCAGTCAGTCACTAAACGAACATGAGAAGATTCTTTACGATCTAATCCGAAGTAAACAAGACATGGGTATATGGTCAGCAGACATGAAACGGGAAACACGACTGCCACCTAATATCGTCACTAAGTCCTTGAAATCGCTTGTGGCAAAACGTTTGATTAAAGAGGTGGTAAATGTTCAGCATAAGGGAAGAAAACATTACATGGCTGAGGAGTTTACGCCTTCCTCAGCAATCACTGGTGGAGCTTGGTATTGTGATGGAACCCTTGATACAGAGTTCATTGAGGATCTTAAACGTATTTGCTTGATGATGGTTCAAAAGCTGGTGGTTGCAACGGTTGACATGGTTAAGAATGCTGTCAACAAGTCCGGATCCTTAACGGAGGATTTATCCGATAGCCAAAGTAAAGAGATTTTGATAGCTTTGGTTCTAGAGAATAAAATAGTTGAAGTGAAGAGTACTGGATCAGGGGAGTTTGCTTCTATTAAACCCAATACAGTCTGTTACAAATGCACAAGGCAGTCTGTGGTTGCAAAGGAAAAGGTAGGGGCTTTTGCTTCAATTCCTTGTGGCGTTTGCCCGCGAATTAAATTCTGTACACCTGACGGTATTATCTCTCCAACAACCTGTGTCTATTATACCAAGTGGTTAGAATTTTAATCCAAAAAAAATCGTTGGTTTTTTTTTTTTACAAGATTTGATCGTTAAGGCAGTTTATATATGTGAAGCAGAATTTCAGTCTGAAACAGTCTACTTCTGATTTTGGAAGCTCCAGATTGTTGTTTATATTGTTGTTCTACTTCGCATTATTAGATTAGTGTTTTTTTTTTTTTTTTTTTTTTTCCCCCCAGTTTGTGTGATTTCTCCACGGCATTACAGAAAGCTAATTTTTGAATGAGGTAACTCGGATCACTCTTTAATTTGGCTCTTTGTGCTGCTGTACTATTTTCTCTGCTTGCCTTTAGATGCTTATAGTTTTTGTTGTTCAAAGCCATCTTCCCGAGACCGACACATCTAAACACAGACAACATAGTAAAATCTAGACAATCTGTTTCTCTATCCTTATGTATCCATAGACATACATGGTAGATTCAAATCACTTGAAAAGTGACTGGCACACCTTAAAAGTTTCATCTTTCCATTGGGTTTAGACACTATTTCTTTGTTTGCCTTTGGTCTATTAAAATTGGTGAATCCAATGCAAATACTAAAGAGGGATTGTTGTAAGAAAATATTACTACCCTGTCTACTTCAGCTCAGTTTTGAGTAATATTCCTGATAATAGTCTTTTCTATTTCCTCTTTATTATATTCTCATAAAAAAAAAAAAAAAAAAAAACCGAAAATGGTCATCGGCGAGCTTGATGCTGTACCGGTGATATAAACGTTTCTAACCCAAGTAACCAAGATAGAAAGTTAATTGTTGGCCCAAAAGGGGGAAAAAAAGAATTGCAAGAAAGATAGAAAGTTACTTAGAAACATAAAATAGGAAAGTGCAACGAGTCCAACGCAACAACCAGGATGGCCACGATCAGAACCATCCAGCTACGGGTGACCAGGATTTGGCTATTTCCTAATACGAGCTCTGAGGTTTGAACAGGTTGGAGTTGGAGATGCACTCGACATGTTTGTAGAGTAGAAAGTTTTTCATGAAATGATTGATATTCTCCTGTGCTGGAACATGCACTTTAAAGTCTCTCTCGAAAAACTGATGGCATGAACATTGATCCTTTTAACGGGATTATTCGGACCAGATTCAATCCCTCTTTCTAGGGGGATTGTTGTAATGTTAATAGGAATTGGCAAAAAGAGAAAAAAAGGTATCTCTCCGTTTTTCTTTTCTTCCTTTTTTCTTTCTTTCTTTTTTTTTTTTTCCTTCTGATCTTTGTAAAGGCACATGTGGCAGTGAGCATTAGAAGTGTTATTATGAGTAACACAGGCCGCCTTGAAAAGCTTGTTTTGGACATAACAGTTGTTTACAATGTATGAAAATGAAACACCTAACAGACCATACAAATGCCAGTTAAAAAAAAGAAAACCTATAAAGATAATCAAACGAAAGCAGTTCATTTTTTCTGTTTTTCCTTGTTAACTGTTGCTACTAACAATCTACTGTTTTCCTGGCTCCAGTTCATTTACCTGCAAATCTGCAAGAGCTCCTTCAGGGCTTGATCAACCTCACTACCCTTTTTCCTTCTCATGTTGTTGCTTAGTTCTAAGGCTCTCTTCCTCGCTCTCTCCCCTACTTTCTCAAACATCACGCTCCTCACACCTCTAGCCACCCTTTTTCTGTCTATCCTCCCCTTCTTATCTCTCTCCACCTCCACACCACCGCCAATATCCACCACCAGCCTTGCATTCACCGGCTGGTCTAAATGCATTGGCATAGCTATTATTGGAACCCCAAACCTCATGCTCTCCACCACAGAACTCCACCCACAGTGACTCACAAAACCACCAATGCTTCCATGGTTCAGTATCTTTGTCTGAGGAGCCCAATCCTCCACCACCATCCCTCTCCCTTTTACTCTCTCAAGAAACCCCCATGGCAGTGCCTCTTGTAAAGTAGTGTCTAGTCTGTTCCCATGGTGGCACCTTATGACCCAAATGAAGTTTACCTTGCTAAGCTCTAACCCATAAGCTATTTCCCTAATCTCTTCTCTCGAAAGGAAATACTCACTCCCAAACGAGACAAAGACAGTTGATTTTTCTTCTTTCTTGTCAAGCCACTGCATGATCTTTTGAGTTTTTTCATCATCTTTGTCCATATGGGTGTCTTCATCAACAAGTAGACCAACTGGAACCACCCTCTTGTCAAACAAGTTAGACAGGTAATCAATGTATTTTCCTTCAATGTCTTTATCAGTCTTGACTAAAACCATCTCCACCGACCTCTCCGAGCATTGCTGTACCCTAACCCTGTCTTTGACCCCATTTGCTGAACATTCGAGCAAGTTGTTGAACTTATAAGCCTCATAATCGTGGACATAAATTCCGGGGAAAGGGAAGTTAATCCCTGTTTTGTTGTTGGAATGATACACAAAAGTCATCATTGCAGCACTTGTGCACAAATACTCAACTGCCGGGATGTTGTGTTGAGCAGCGAGTTCTGGTGCCCAATGTTGGAGAAAATCATAAATGACCAAATCCGGTTTGAGGAGATTTAGGATGTTGGAGAAGTTGGGAGCTGCCAAGTCAAAGGCTGCCTTCAGGGTTGGCATAAGATGTGGTGGGAGGCCATTTGTGGTGTGGTAATGAGGAGGAAGCTCTGGCAAGTTTGGTAGATGAAGCTCAATGAACTGAATGGAATCACTGTATCTTTCACTGAGCTTCAGTTTGATGTATTTAAGGTTAATGGGTGTGGAGCAAAAGTATACATGGATGTTCCTGTCAGAGAATCTCTTGGCAAGTTCTAGGAATGGAGATATGTGTCCATGAGCTAACCATGGAAGCATCAATATTCTAAGGAAGCAACTTTCTTGGCCACTTCCCATTTTAGAACAATCTCCTTATGAGCTATGTTCTGCTTGAGATGTTGTGCTTTTGAAACATCGCAAAGGAAGCATATATATGATATGGGTGTAGATAAAGACCATGTTTTTGGCATATTGGATGAGTTAAACGGAGACTCTATGCATGTTGCTGTGTAACGAGACGTGGCTAAAAGGCGTTGAAGAGAAGAGTAAAAATTCTGAGAGGAATTCATGCGTGGAAGATGGTTGGAGCTACTTAGTTTTCGGTGTTCCTTGTTCTTTGTAACGTTTGGATGCCACCTGGTTTATCTTGGAGAACTGATGTCTGAGGGAGAGGATCATCGGAACATTGTAAAGAAACAACGGATCTGTCTAAGATGATGTTAAAAGATATGAATACTTTTATCTTTTCGTTTTCTTATTTTTTATTTTTTGTCTATTCCGTGTTAAAAAATATTAACGCGGCCTTTTAAATCATTAACAAGTATTGTTATGTTAAGGAATATCGAAATTACTCGGCTATAGAAGCACCATATTTTTATTAAAATCTGTTAAATGTAAGGGTATAATTTATGTTCTTGAATAATGTGTTTTCACATTTTCAAATATCTGTCATAATTTAATTTTATTCTTCCAATTTTACGGAAATCATCTCAAGAAGTCCTATATATATTGGTAGATGAATGTCAAAGGAGGGGTAATTGATATACTGTGAGTAGCGATGGTTATTACATGAATAAGAATGGGTGAATATTAGTTTCGCATTTGAAAATTAGAAAACAAATTTCCCTATTTTTGGTAGTTTTTGTTTCGCTTATCCATTGACATTTTCCTTTATGTTGGTTATTATTGATTCTATTACTACATATGAGTAGAAATGAATAAATATTTGCTATCTCAAACTTTCTGCTTCAAATGTATACTTACCAATTATATGCATATATGGTAGGTGTAGACCTAGTTGTTGGGCTAATCAGTCTAGAAATAATCTTGAATTATCGGTTTACATACTCAAGGTTAAACAAGGCCCAACCCTTGAGGTCACTAGCTAGGGTCAGTTTGGCCTAACCAATGGTTCAAGCATAGATTCGTTAACCCTTGAATCATTTTATTTTTTTAAAATAATTAATTCCTTTTATATTTTTTCTTGCGTTCTAATAAATAATTTTTCATATTTTTTCATACTTCTATTTTTTCCTCCTTATTAATATAACACTTCATGCATATATATATATACATTACATGTACTAATGCATAAATGATTTACCGTTATCTTCAATTCAAATTTTATTTATTTTCAAAATAATTGATCTGGACTATGTGAGCATAATATTAGTTTAATATTAAAATATTAAGTAATATTAAGTAAAACGAGAGAAGTTAAAAATGATGAAAAATTCTCATTTGAATATTGAAAATGTGAATATATATCATATAGAAAAAATGTGATGATGATTGATGAGAAAAATATGTATGTAATAATGTAAAAGAGAGAATATGTTGGGAAAAGAAAAAATAGAAAAGAAGAAGAAGAGGTTAGGAGAGACAGAATTTATTTATTTATTTAAGTTGGAACTGGTTTGAATTTGTGGGCTAATGTGTTGGATTGGCCCATCAGTTCAACAACTCACTAATTTGATGAGTTTAGCTGGTCAAACATCCTAGGCTCTTGAGGTTGGTGGTTCTTAGGCTAGTTCACATTTGCCATACCTCAAGTAGGGCTGGTTTTGCAACAATTCAGATAGGTTTTAAGTCCGTTCATGATTCAAAATCAATTTTTATATAGATTTAAATAGGTAAAATAAATTTATATAATTATTTATTAATTTCTTATAATACATACAATTTGATGTGACATGTTTGAGACAATAAGTTGGGAACAACAAATATTTATTCCACTAGAAATTATTATCATTTGTTATTATCTTTAGTTAAATATTGTAAAAGGGATCCTGTGGAGCATGGACAGACGTATGGGGTCGGAGTCGGAGAGGATAACGGCCTCCTACGCCTAGAATAAAATTATTTGTGAAAAATTTATTACAAAAGTATTCGTATAAGAGCACACTTTAATTTAAGAGTTTATAAATAAGATGTTATGGGTTTAATTTTCTTGAATGTCGTTTCAGCATTTTTATCCTTTTTTCTTTACAATACTACTAACAATTTACAAATGATAGTAAACTAAATAAATTCTCTTTAATCACTATTTATTTGCTAGTAGTTTACCACAAATAATTACATTGCTAATATTATAAATACTTCGGTTTTATCACATAAAATATTAGAAAACAATAATTATCATATTACTTGATGTAATAATATTTTCTTAAAATCAATACTATGAAAATAAATGTAGGCTATTCAATAACTTATTTCCTACTCGCTTGTATTAAAAATTATAATATTTGTAGCATTGCTAATATTATAATCTTATAGAGTCATTACAAAAAGAATACTTATGTTTATATCATGCTTCTCATTTCACTCTACTTGTAATTTTTTGTTTTAGATATTCTTGTGCCATATTTTTATTGATAAAACTTACATAAGTTTTGTGTATTGATTTTATTTCTTCATAAGTTAATGGCTAAATTTCAAACAATATATATGCTACAATGAAAATGCGAAAATAGTTATTTTATAGTCTTTTATGAAATAAATTGTGTACCCTTGAAAATATCCTAAAAAGCTTAACACTTCTAAAGTAATCTTGGAAAGTGCTGTGGGTGTACTTTTATAAGCAATAATAACAATAAATAATAATAATAAGCGAATATCCTTTTACAATCATCTTAATAAATATTAAGTTAAATAAGGTAAGGTGAGACTGTCTAGCCTTTTAGTCACAATATTCTATTCTCGTAACTTCTTAATGGTTGCTCCAAAATACTTAAAAAGAAACCTTTGGTCATGTATAAATTTGATCATTATGCACTTCATGAAAATATAAATGCACGGAAAGTTAATCATTTTTTCGAAACTTATCTAACTCCTTAAATAAGTTTATTGAGAGCCGGTTTGACATATTCTATACTTAGAAAAGAGATTTTGTTTTCTCTGCTCTTTCGATCTTCGTCTACTCAAATTCCATCGATACGTCGCCAAATGTGACTATAACTGAACAAGGGCTTCTGGCT
This sequence comes from Lumnitzera littorea, assembly GCA_024138015.1. Lineage (NCBI taxonomy): Eukaryota > Viridiplantae > Streptophyta > Magnoliopsida > Myrtales > Combretaceae > Lumnitzera > Lumnitzera littorea. Next base: position 109,309,141 of record JAMXBB010000005.1, on the reverse strand, counting down.
AGTGTCTTGTCTTACACAACATCATATAATCTCGAAATTATATCCCGAGAAATAAGTTGGAAATATTGGTACGAAGTTTAGGTTCCACGTTTTAGAACATGCACGGTTCTACGAGGAACTAATCCAGGACCATACAAGTAGACGATCGAGCTTATCTTTGTTGACTTGTGTTAAATTCGGTGATGGGAAAAATGTAATTATGATGCATTTTATATTTATAAAAACATTTTATTATTTTCTATGGTAACTAAAAACAATTATTAAAAAGTACATCGTGACACTTTCGGATATACTTGATCCATTCTATAAAAAATCTACATACTATTTCAGAGAGCTAGGAAAATTACCTAGTGTTAACGAAGTTGGTGTCGTTATACACATGTTGCATATACATATAATTGATATAATAAAAAATATATATATCAATTACATAGATATATACGCCACATGCGTGTTTGTATAATATAGCTAAGTTGGTATATGTTAAATACGTGTTAGTTTTACCAAGTTATAACGACATGTGAGGGTCACTGATGCTCGTGTTTGGCCTGCATGCACCGGCTTCTCTGTTTGTTTTGCCAAATCTCACGTGAAAGAGGTGGAATTTCTTTGATTGGAATTTTCATTTGACAGGTCACAATTTCTACCTAAGCAAAAACCAAGATTGCTTGCACAATATTGTGACATAGTAAAGACGGGGATTGGGCATTGTCACGTAAGATGTCGACCAATACTTTTTTTTTTCTTTTTTAATTAATTGTTTGAAAATAATCCGAGATCTAGTAATGAGAGCCATAATATTATTAATTTGCTTTCAGTTATTTCCGATTTGTTGGAATCAAGATAAGTTAATGTAAGATTGTGATGAAAACCTATTGAATTTTGGAATTCGCAAGATTTTGCGTGATTGATTGGATCAAAGGAGGATACTGGATGTAGCAGGATAGGTTTATTTCTAACTTTTAGAACATGCACTGCTAAAGTAGGATGCGAGGTATAATTTCTGATTTTATGAGAATTTAGAACTTATACACTATTACTCATATGAGATACTATGCATATTTTGGAGTTTGAATATCGAACTAATGTGGGTGTGTAGATTTGGGTATAAGGATCATGTGCATGTTACGTAATTAAGTTATACTACATGTGATTAGGGAAATGACTTGAATCATATATATGAAATGATTGGAAGAGAAGTGTAGGAAGAAGAGTAGACAATCTCAACAATATTCTAATACTTTTGGTGATAGGTAGAGAAACCAAGAGACATTAAACTCTTGAACTAATGAAGAATAAGGTAATATTCTTAAATTATTTAAGTTTTTTTTCATTCATGGTAAGAATTCGATATAGTAATGATGCTTGTATCAAAATCTCTCTTGTCTAAATAAAAGAGAGAAAAAGGTATTTATAGGAGTTGGCCATTGATCTCATCCGTTATAATCTCATCTGTTAGATCGTGATGATGATCAATAACTAGAATTAATCCCTTCCCTTAATGGATCTTCTATGGGCTCCTTTGGATCTAAGCCCAATGAAAGCCTTATTCTTAACTTAAGCCAATATTGAAAAAGATTGGATTAAACTAGTCAATCTAACGGACCATGCTTCAAGCCTATAATGCTAAAACTTCTTTGATCTTTCCAAATATTTGAACTTGACTCTTTGAGCCTCATCACTTTAGACCAAAGAGTCAAACTCAATTAATTAATAGGGTTAAAGCCCAAACTTAAATTTGGTTCTTTATATTTTGCCCATTAACCAAAGTCCTTTGGACATGGTAGAAGGGGTTTGGGCATTGAATAAGTTTTTATAAGACTAAAGCATTGCCTAGCGCATGTGCGCTATAGATTAGCTATACTTGCTACTAAACATGTTTACATGGCTAGAAACTTTATTTCTTGAAAAAATTGTAACATAGAGCCCGGTGTTATTGCCATAAAATAACTACTTTAGTACTTTTTGAAGTGCACAAACTTGCAACACTATTGAATTTTGTACATTGCCTTGGCTAAATTAAGATATATGTATTGCCCCTAAGGCAAAAAATTATAGAAGCATTCTTCATTATCGAGTAGATTTTGCTTGAATTGGTATTGTTCTTTTGTTTGCCTTGTATGAATTATTCCTCTTGTTGAGCTGATCCTCGTGTATCAACCACATGTTAAATTTTTAGTAGCTTTGCAACCATTTGCCAACTAAAAGCTTCAAGTGCATAAGTTTGCCTTCTAAACAATTCCACTTTCAGGATTTAGGGGATTCTTAAGGTTTGATTCATGAGTTTGATCTTAGGCCACAATGTTATATGAATTTTAAACCTGCACATAAGAAAGTTGCTCTTGCTCAAATTTACATGATTAATCTCATGTATATACATAATTTTTTGCTTCTTGTATTGTACACATGGTGCCTTTTCTTCCATTCTAGTACCAATATTTTGCTTTGTCTCTTTCATTTAAACATGAATTGTATTTGTAGATTGTTAGACCACAAGATAATAATTATTGCATTTCTTGGTCAATGAGTTGATGCACTTTGACAACAAATAAATCGAGATTAAAACAATCTTAAAAGGACATTAATTGTCTTCTCTTTATGTTATTGTTATGGTAAGTGTGATATCCTCATATTGCTTTTGCATTTTGAAAAGATTCCATCTCATGACATGTTTTAATGTACAATGGAAGTTGCTATCTTAATAATTCCATATCTCTAGCCAAAATCGTAGGGGACCAAATCCTTTTAGAACAACACCACATTAATTATGTGGTTCATAGAGAATGAAGCACCAATGGTAGATATCTTGTATTACATCACTCGTAATATAATGACCACGTTATATCTTGTGTTCATTTCGATATTTGTTTGTGTCATCGCAATTATTTGCATGGTAGTATATTGGTATCCCATCAATTTTATAAACATACATATTCAATTTTTGACATGTTGGGCCCTTGAATATTTGGTTAACACGTAAACTTAGGGTTCTAAGCCTACATGTGTTGATGAAACTTAGGCTAAATGAAAATCTTAGTGCCCAACTCAGTTTTAGCTAATAATGATTTCCATGGCACAAACAAATTGTATCCTATTACATTTGAACATCCCACCTCAGTTGGTAAGAGACAAAAGAAGGATATTATTATTTTTTTATTCACTTGCTCCCATTAAAACTTTGATAGATGTCCGCTTGCTTCTTTTTTGCTCCTATAGTGCAAGCAACTCCATCATCTTGGACTATATCTAGTGGTAGCCAACATAGTAAAGGAGGGAAAAAAGAAAAAAGAAGGAAGAAAAGAGCAACTTCCTCTTCAATCAGCTACAATATGTTACAATAGCTCCCTATTTTTTTCATTTCATTGAGGTACTCTTCTTCTCTTTCTCTTTCATTTTAGTTTTCATTCCTCTGGTTACTCCCCTCAACAAGTACGAAAAATTCATTATTGAAGAAAGCCTAAGATAGGAAGCTAAACTTTAAGACTAAGTTGAAATCACTTGAAGGATGGAATTTAAAGAGTAGGGCTATAGAGCAAGAAAACTAGCATTTAGAAGACCTTCATCGAAAATGAACAAGAGCATAATAGCCACTCAATACCAATGGAAGAAATGGAGAGTGAAATTGCGGCAATATAGGCCTATTTTATGGCTTAAAGTTGTAAATTAAGATTGGAATAGCAAGTTGCAGAACTTGAAATCCAAACTAAGGACATAGCAATTTGAAGAAAAAGGTTGAAGCTCAAAAGATAGCCCCATAACTGTTACGGTAACAATCTAAGTCCATTAACATCTTTAAAGGAGGTTGAAGTTGTTAGCCTTTTTCTTTTTTCTTTTTTTTTTTAATTTCCATATTTCTGGTCTTTTGTTGCCTTTATTTTGCTCAAAACTCCGTAGGTTACTTCTTTGGCTATGGTTAAGTTTTGTTCTTCGATCACCAATAAGTATGTTAGAAGCTCTTCCACATCACTAAATCGTTGATTTCCCCAAGCCTAGCCACGATGCATACATAATGCTCTTGCTTCACTTTGGCAACAAGCACCTAGCTAGTAGAATACCCCAAACAATTCTTTTGGGTATTTTTTTTTTAAGTGTAAATATCAAGTTAGGTTCCAATTTAACACCACTGAATTACGGCTTGAATGTTGTGTTTAAGGCCAAGAGGAATTAGGGAAGTAGAAGGAGATATGGGCTTTGGGTTTTCAAATGTTGAAAGGGATTGAGGGATTGTGTAAGGTGAACCGTAGAAGGGTTGAGGTTAGGTGAAGAGAGTAATATCAAAATTTAATTTAGAAAAACATTGTAAAGAAAGATAGTTTTTTGGATTTGGCGAAGTAATTGCCATGTTATATTCTTCTTTTTGGTCAAGCATTATTGAACTTCAACAGCATTTAACTCTATAGAGGTATATAAATAGCTAGAGTTTGGCTAAGGCATGTAGATTCTACAATTGTTGGATTTTGTTTGCTTATTAACTTTGATGAATTGTATATCGCTATTAAATCATTAGTTTGTAGCATGAGATGTAGGTTTGTCCTCTTTTCCTTAATCACAATCCACTAATATATAGACATCAAACTACCATGGAATAAGGCTTCCAACACCATAGATAGGTGTAGCACTTGAAAAATAATTTAAAAAAAGATTATTTTGGTCACGAACCCCCTCATTTTAGTCAATATTGAATATATGTCAGTATGTATCTAAACCAGTCTTCGATTTCCTAAGTTTGAGATAGATGTCTAGCTTTTTGACTTCACCAAAAAGAGTATGTTTTGCTTCAATTTTCTAGACCATGTTGTAGTCTTCAACATATAGAAATTAATTGCTAGGTTGAAATTTCCAAAGGCTGGTACGGACTAGTTACATAAGTTCAAGCTTGACTTGAATTCTTGTTTATGAATATTTACGAGTTGAGGTTTGCTTCTCTTTTCCATTATTTGATCCTCCCTTTTTGACTTTCATATCGTCAATGAAGTACCATTCCTTTTTTTTTTTTTTTTGGTCATAGAACTAACTCTAATCTTTGTTGTTCATATTCTATAAGCAACAAGGTTAATATTCGGGAGCTCATGATCACATTTTGAGTGGCCATTATTCTGAATTTGCCATAATTAGCAAGTCGAGTTGGTTTAAAGAGGATCTTTTTATCGCTCAGGCTATGACTACTTGCAACGAGGGTCAAAAGTCTGTGATCGAAACTTGAGGACCTGATCTCGAAGTAGCAATAGTTGGCAAATCAGCATGGTTTAAAGAGGGTAAACTCTTTATTACCTAAATCGTAACCATTTACTAACTAAGGGTCAAAAGTCTACAGCTGTAACTTGAGGACCAAATGTTATCCTTGTACTAGTTAGCAAATTGACAAGGTTCAAAGAGAGTGGACTCTTTACTACCCAAAACATGACTATTTGCAAACTGAGGGCTAATGGAGATTGATCGCTGGTGACAATGAAGAGCTATTATACTTGGGTCATATGTAGCCTCCTTTTATGATTTCCATAAAACCAATCGGAATTTGTAATATGAATTAAACGCGAGTCTTGAGGCATAAGCATATGCATACACAAACACATGAGAGCCATACGCAAGCCTTACACATGAGATGAACTAAACATGAGGCATAAATGTTGATACATGAGAGTAGAACGTGAGCCTATGAGTTGAGCACATATGAATAAAATAGAAGCCTTGGATATCAACACATGAGAATCAAATGTAAACCCGTAAGCTAAGCATACATATTAATAAAATATGAGTCTTGAACATGAATCCTGAGGTCTTAAACATGATGTAAGTCTTGAGCATGATATGATCTTTGATCATGATGTAAGTCTTTGAACATGGCACAATGGAGCCTTAAACATGATGCAATGCAAGCATTGAACATGTGAACTAGACATGAGCCTTAAATGTGAACTTAACTTAGGAATTGAACATAAGCTTTGAACCTCTTTAACACGAGTACTTGTGAATTGAAAATTTGAAATGAACACAACCCCCCTTAACATGAATAGTTGTGAACTGAATCATATGAAATGGACATAAGGCTTCTAAGTGAGCATATCATATGAATTGAACATAAACCTTGAACATGAATACATAAGAGTTGAAAGTAATTCTACGACTTAAGCACACATGAACCAATTATAAATCTTGCGCATGAATATATAAGAGTTAAATGTTTGAGTTAAGCCTTTAACATGGGCACTTGTGAACTTTCAATATGAGCATATGTGAGTTGAGCATATAAATTGAACATAGTACTTTTGACATGTAAGCTGAATGCAAGTCTTGTCATATGAGTTAGACATGAGCCTTGAAACATGATGTCTTGATCATGAGTGACATGAGGATTGCACTTGAGCATTGAATATGAGAGAAAACGTGAGTCTTGAACATTAGAGTTGAATGTAAGTGAGCATGAGTCGTAATCACTAGCCTTGAACATGATTTAACATGAAAATCAAATATGAGCCATAAACATGGGCATTAACCATGATGTGAGCCTTGAACTCAACGTAAGTCTTAAACATGACATAATCCCCAAATGTAACATAAGCCTTGAATATAAAATGAATTTTGAACATGACATAATTCACATAAATAATATGTGCCTTGAATACAAAAAAATTCTTGAACATGACATGCTGCGGCCTAAACTCGACATGAGGCTTGAAAGTGACGTGAGACCTGAACTTGATACAGGGGCCTAAACATGACACGAGTACTGAGCACAATGTAAGGTCTGAACATGACCTAAGGCTTGAACATGAAGTGAGATTTGAACATAACATGAAGTTTGAATATGACATGAAGCCTGAGCATAACGTAAGGTCTGAATATGACATAAGTCTTGGCACCATAGGTTAGACATGGCACTTGAAATGTGAGCTAAACACGAGTAGTTGAATCATAAGTCTTTTTAACATAAATGTAAATAGATATTACCCCATTACATGAATTGAACATGAGGCATTGATCATTAGTCTTCTAATCTTGAATACATGTGCTTGAACATATGAGTTAAATATGAGTGAACATGAGATTTGAACATGACGTGAGGATCGATCCAAACATAAGCTTTGTACATGATATGGGGCTTGAACATGAGTGCTCATTAGGTGAGCTTATGACCATACATGAGTTTAACATGTGAGTCGAACATAAGTCCTTTGATATAAACACACGTAAGTTGAATCTTGGAGTTAAACATGAGTCCTTTGACATGAAAACACATGAGCTAAACCCTTAAGTTAAACATGGGCTTAAACATATGTATCGAGCATAAACTTCTTAATGAATTGAAAATTAGTGTTTGGATAAGACTCCATTCCTTGTATTGCCCTTGTCATTTTTCTTCAACTTCCCATTTGTATACTTTTACAATTTCTATCTTATTTGCACTTTGCTTTACTAACTCTCTTACTTTCCTTGATTTTCATATGTAATCATTCCTTCATTCTCCCCCAAGTGGTAACAATTATGATAAACATTGCTGCCACTTTTCAAGAATCAACAGGAGGAGGTAGTATGACATCACATATGAGTAATCCCATGTGTTTAATAACTCTAATAATATTATCCCTCAGATTGAGTAAACATGGATGTTGTAAATTAGCCTAGTATATTGAATATCCAAAGTACTCATGTGTTGAGTGCTATGTGTGCATTGAACCTTATGCATATGTACGCTTCGAGCATCGCGAGCACATGTGTATCAAGTCTTGCAAACATGTGCTCATCGAACATCATGCACAAAGAGTATTGTATAAATCAAATATAATAAGTAGCGATTATTACTATGCAAGAATAACCTCTTCATATTTCATATCTATTTATAATTTTCTTCCCCTAGTTATTGACATGTAGAGAAAGGGCAAGTCAACAAGTCTTAATGTATCTCATTCTCTCATGATACCATCAACTACTTAGTGTTGCATTGTAGTACACTAGTCTTTGAAAGTCAAGATACCATGAAGGGGCATACAAATTTAGCATTACAATAATGCACTATTTTCATAAGAGCACTTATATAAAACTTTGGTTGTATGTGCACATTTGTAATTGACTACTTATGTTAGTAGGCACTATCATAAGCCTTATTTTATATAATCTTCTTGATAACTCAATTATAACTCTTATATTTCCTTGTAAGTACGAGTTGTACTTAAATATGTAGAATCAATAATAATGAAGTTCATTGATCCACTTTCATACTTTATTATCTCCTTGGTGCTTTCGTTAGTTTTTATAAAAGTGTCTTGTCGTTATGCACTTAAGGGCAATAGCTTTTCATTTAGTAGTAGCGTGCTAAGCAATAATGTAGTGGGATGACTTCAATTCCCTTAATGAATTACAATGTCTTGACAGATGGTGAGAAGTAATCTTAACCTAGTGGTAATACAACTGAGCATATCTTAAGTCTAAGCATGCTTTGTTTCATGCCTTAAAAGTAATGTCTCAACTAAGCAATTCTATTGTCTGATGTAAAGTAGTAAAATACCCTTGTTATCTTTTTTTTTTCCCCCTTAAAAATGACACCATGTGGTAGGAAATAAAGGCTCAACCTAGTCATACTAGTGTTAAGCAATCAGGAGCTCCAAATTTTGATTAAAATAACTTCAAAACTACTTAGACTCTTCGATCTAAGGAGCTTCTTGTAGAATAGATATAATTATGAGATTGCTTAAACTTAATGATCTAAGGAAGTCTCTTTTAAGATAAGCATAATTACGAGACTGCTTATACTTAATGATCTAAGAGATCTTACATGTTATCTTACGTATTGAGGTAAGACTTGGTTGCGTGATATGGCTTATGAAGATATTACCTGGGTTTGAATGTCAATTTGTTAAAGTGCTTATCAATAGGATTGTCTTCACTACTTGATGGCGTGATGTGTGCCTAAGAGGTAGTGCTCTTACTAATTCGCAACATACGTGCTAAGTTCACCATTGTGCACTTGGGAAACTAAGCTCTTATTAGCTAGCAATGATGTATAGACTATATGTTATATTCATTATTGCTTTCTTTTAATTGATTGAGGGGTTTAGTTCCCCCATTCAGACGTAAATTGTTTTATAAAATTAACTTTTAGTAAAGAGACAAGTTTCTTACTTACAGCGACAATAGTAATAGAAGGCTAATAAACACAATTGCATTCTCATAGAATGACATCAATGATAGAGAAAGAAACTTCTTTCATCGATGAGAAGCAGTTATCATTGTGTTTACATATGAAATGAAAAGAAAACTAAGATAGAAATGGTGAGGGCACATTCTAGTTGTTAAGTGTTCTCACACTTTCGAGCCTATAAAGTATTTTCTACCTTCATAATATCATTAGTTTGCTTGTGTTTCTTTACACCTTTACGACAATCGTGCATCATTCTTTTCTTAAATACTTGAGTTTAAGCTCTTTCCTCTATGGGTAGCAGTACCTTAAAGGGTTCTTCTATGGATGTCTTGCCTTTATTTACATACTCATTAAGAAGGTTGCTTCAATAAAGTAAAACTCATTGAGCATAAACGGGTCCTTTTTTGTAGGAACAAAGATGTCTTACTCATTCCAATAACCCTTTGTGCATTAATGCTATGTTGAAGGTATCATGTTGTGATCATGTAGCCATGCCTATAAGGAGATGGTAAGATATATAGGCGCATCAATCACATTAAACCATGTAGAGTTGTAGATAGGTTCAACATTGAAATCTACTTTAATGCGCTCGATTGTCTTCGTGGAAGACTCGTAGAAGCTATTTTGCACAATGGGTTGTTTTACTAAGTGTCAAATGTTTATCCTTGTAGATTTGAAAGTAGACATTGGCATGACATTAAGTGAAGATTCATTGTCAACAAATGTTTTTATGATAAGACAACCATTAAGTACACTTTCTACATATAGAGGGCAATTGTGATTAGGATTGCTTACGCATATGTTAGTATTAGTGAATGTAATTACACTTTCACTCCTTAAATCTATTCCCTCTACAAGATATGCTGTGGTACCTTTCTTGTAGTGACCTTATGCAATCCTAGTGATTGTAGTTGTTGCCTCAAGTTAGGCATTCTCATCAAAGTCGAGGAGATCAAAGAAGTTTCTATCATTAGCAATCCTCAACAAGGTAAGGATAGCATTAGCATCTCCACTTTCATCAATTTCGAGTCTTTCACCTATATCTTTGTGTAGCTCAACTAGTTACACATCTACTTCCTCTATCTTTGTAGGGTCATGGGTAATAACGTCATGATAGTATGTTAGGTGTTATAAGTTGAAAGCGAGTTGTTTCTAACGTTGTTATCTTTGACAATCAATTCTCCATTTTGAACTTATTTGTTAAATATCTTCCTCAAAGTCCAACAATCTTTCGTAAGGTAGCTTATGCTCTTGTGAAATTTACAATACTTAGGGTCGCTCTTTTCCTCATTTGTTGGTAAGCACTTAACTCTAGGGAGTCTAATGTTTCCATCATCTAACTATTGGTTGAGGAATATATGTACCTTTTCCATTGAGCATAGGTATACCAAAGATGATTTGGTACTTGTAGACTTCTCACTTTTAGATTTCTATGCTGCTTTTAGATTCTCCCCTTAGGTTAAGTTTATTGAAGGTGTGCGCTTGTTAAATTTTACGTTCTCACCTCTTTGTTGTGCGACTAAATTATTGGTCCTTTGTCGGTTCTCAACCAATATAGCAAAAGAAACCAACGAGAGGTTCTGAAGATGCATTACGTACTCAGTAAACATCCTTTGGATGCAAATCTTGACTAACTTTCTTTCATCACAAACATCTTATATATCTAAGGAACACTCTCTAATGTGCTTAATGTAGTCCATGAGGTCTTCCTTAGGCTTTTGTCGAACACTCCTCATGCCAATGAGGATGATTCTTTCTTCAGTGGAGAAGAACTTCTCTAAAGACATTTTACACATGCTTCCTCATGAATTAATTGATCTCGGGGGAAGGTTGACATACAAATTGTAAGCCTTCTCTATAACGGACTTAGAGAACTCTTTCAACTTCTAGTTGTCATCTAAGTTATACACTTTCAAAGTCTTAATAAACTTTAATAGGTGTTCTTTGGCACTCCCCTTCTTGCCATTGAACAGCATGAATTTTAGACTCATATAATCCTTAGGGTATGGCTTCGTGACAATGCATTGATGGTAAGGGAATTTCAACTTTAGTACCGCTATTGTAGACCTTGCTTATACTTCCTTCAAGTATATATCCAGATCTTCCTTGGTCACGAATGAGCCTCATTGAGTGGTTACTTTTACCTTCATTGACATTACAGGGGTAAGGTGCATAGGCGTGGGATTCACAGCTGTAGAGTTTGTGGGGATAGGGTTCATTAGTGTCAATTGTGTAGAGTAAAAAATTATGATATGTGAGATAGTATGTGAGGATGATGAGCCTATAATCTAAACTCCTTTAGTCCTTACTTTAGACAATGAATCTTGTGTAGCTGTGGATTCCATTGCAAGGTGTTGTTCTTTGACCCTATGAGTGTCTTGCTCATTAGTAGTAGAAGAATTGAGTAGTTGAAGCGTTTGTATAGCATGTTGTTGCACTACATTGGAAGGGCTAGAGGTAATTGCCCCTTGTTGTGTAGCAACGAAAGCAACTAGAGCGAGTACACATTGAGTGAACATCACCTTGTGTTCATTCAAATTTTAGTTGGTCTGTCGAAGCTTATGTGCTAATTGCGCATTGTTAGGAACACTTTCTTCCATATCATCTCTTTGATTTATGCCTCCAACTAGAGGTGGATTTTGATAATTGGTTAAGTAGTGCTATCTTATTCTTAATTAACATCATTGGTAGGATCATCTTATCTCCTTCTTGGTGTACCATCGTATAGATATCAAGTCTTTCCTCCTTAATAGAGTTACTAAAAATGTGGGTACAGGTACAAGGATCACGTATGTGTCGCATGATTAAGTCACTATATGAGATTAAGAAAACGACTTGAATCATACATACGAAATGATCAAGAGAGAAGTGTAAAGAGAAGGGGTAGGTAATTTCAATAAGGCTCTAACACTTATGGTGATAGGTGAATGAGCCAAGAAGCATCAAACTCCATAGCAGATGAATAACAAGGTAGTATTCTTGAAATATTTAAGTATTTGTTTTTTAATGGTAAGAATTCGATAGAGTAATGACATTTGTATTAAGATCTCTCTTGTCCATATGAAGGAGGGAGATGGGTATTTATAGGAGTTGGCCATTAATCTCATTCGTCGGATTGCAGTGATAATCAATGACTAGGATTAATCCCTCCCCCTAATAGATCTCGTATGGACTCCTTTGGACCCTAGCCTAATTAAAGACTTATTTTTAGTATGAGCTAATATTGAGAAAGTTTGGATCAAACTAGTTGATTCAACGAACCATATTCCAAGCCTGTCATATCAAAACTCTTTTAATCATCTCGAATATTTGGACTTGACTTTTTGGGTTCTGTCACCTTAGTCCAAAGAGTTAAACCCAATTAATTAATGAATTTAAAGCCTAAACTTAAATTTAACCCTCTACAACTATAGACATTTTTGGGTTCTAGTTTCCCATATAGCATATATGCTTTTGATGAAAAGTTCTAGGTTTAATGATTGTCAATGATAACAAAATTAAAATCTATATTTTTCAAATACTGCTCTCAATAAACTTAAGCAACTAGAGAGCTTGTTATGTGGAAAAAAGAAAATATGTCATTAGAAAGTATAAAATTACATTTGAGGCTAATTTTAGGATTTAGTGTATCATACATACATGATGTTACTTAATCTAATTATTATATCCTTGTTTATTATTCTTTCTTACCAATTCCAAATTCTAAATGTTAATAATGCAGCTCCATTATATTTGGATGGATTTATAGTTCTATATACTGAACATAGTTATATAAGATAATTAAATACATACGAGCTTCATGTTTTGCTATTAAGTTTATTCGTGTTAATATGTAAATGACTATATAACTAAAATACATGTGTTAAAAGCAAAAAAGTGTATCACCAATATTTATTAGTTCTCAATTTCTAATGGAGGAGGATTAGAGAAAGATCTTAACCAAGATGAGAATTGTTAGTTGAGATGTCTTATAATGCTCACATACTATATTATTAGTTTTGTTTTCACTCAAACAAGTATAAAAACAATTCAAACAAACGAACCAATAAAGACTCAAGGAGCATCTATAGTTTGATGCTTGTGTTTATGCTTTATGAAGGTGGAGAATGGCATGCACAACTTCATTAATCTCCTCTTCCCCTTTATTCCTAATTCTTTCACTCAATTCTTTTGCCTTCTTCCTTATGTAATAACCATCTTTCTCTACAATAACATTTCTTGTGACTTTAGAAATTTCCCCCCTCTCCAGATTTCCATCTTTAGTTCTCCTTACCTTAAAAGCAATGCCAATTTCCTCTACAATCCTACCATTAAATGGTTGATCTAAATGCACTAGCATGGCAATATTGGAACACTAAATTTCATATTCTCCATTATAGAACTCCACCCATAATAAGATACAAATCTACCAATACTAGGATGTTCCAAAATCCTTGCTTGTAGGGCTCAACTTTCAATCACTAACCCTTTATTTTTTACCTTTTCGAGAAATCCATTGGAAGTGCATGCTTAAGTTTCACGCACTTTCCTATGGGGAACCTAATGACCTAAATGAAATTCTCCTTACTATGCTCTAAATCATAGACAATCTCTTTCATCTCCTTATGACTTAAAAAGTACTCACTCCCAGATGATACAAATATACTTGATGCTTTTTCGTTCTTATTAAGCCATGTGACTGTGTTGTTTACATCTTCTTTCTCTTGCATTGGGTCTTGAACAAGTGGCTCTACTGGTACGACTTGTTTGCTTAACATACAAGTGGCTCTGCAAAAGGGTATTTCTCATTAGTTTTTTTTTTTTTGTTTTTTGCATGAATAATATATGATGACACTCCTATACCCATGGTTGGATAAAATCGTAAATTACTAAATCGAGTCTAATGTTTTCTAAGATATTGAAAAAATCACAAGAAGACATATTAGATGCCTCTGTTAGTATAGGCATGATATGGGGTGGTAGGCCTTTGGTGGTGTAGTAGTATGGAGAAAGATTGAACTCAATTAATTCTATGGATGAAGAATATTGTTGGGAAATTGTGTATTTGATGGAATTAAGGTTGATTTTTATAGAACATGAGTAGATGTAAAAATTTCTTTTGGCTAACTCTAGAAATGTTGATATATGCCCATGGGCTAGCCATTGAAGTATCAATATCTTAATACTCTTTTGCTTGCAAGTATTCACTAGTCTCTCTTAATTATTCTTCCTTTCTTAAAAGTGTGTGGTTTTTTGGAATAAACATGGGATGCTTAGAAATGGATTTTAGGCTTATATATATATATGAGAAGGAGAGAGAGGAACCTAAATTTTTTAATCATATGCTTATGTAAGTTTCAAAAGCCTTCATGAATGGAAATGCTTAAACATTTTGGTAATTCATTAACATTTTACCTTTCTAGCTTCTGTTCTCTATATGATTAAGAAATTTAGGTTTTTTCTTTTTGTTTTATTTCTCCTTTAGGAGGTATGGTTAGGAAATTTTACTACTTTATGCTTGAAAGTTATACAAACTACTACTTTTTTTTTTGTCTTGCCAAATGTGAGTATAGTTAATGTCTTATCCTAAACCACATCGTACATATTCTTAGAATTATTTGGTACATTGAACTATTAGTTAAAAATATTGATACAGATGTTAAACTTCATAAACTACTACTACTACGTCTTCTATTCATTTTGCATAGAAATGTAACCAAGGTTTGAATGCTTCTAGCCAATTTTTTTATAACCTGTAGTTTTGTAAGATGGATATAGAATCATGAAAATGAGTTGTGGAAACTTAGACTATTCAATTCATGTTAATTATTTATTGGAAAATATCTATTTATTGTATAATTATATATAAAAAAAGATCTTATTAAGAAGTAGTGTGATGGTTTCTAACATTCAATAGGAATGGGCATTAAATTATTTAAGAAATGATAATGAATTAAAGGGTATAAGTAATTATAGTTTAGGAAAAGTATATTTTACCGACTTTCCTATATAAGTCCTTAATCTTTTTTTTTTAATTTCTATTTGAGTCCTAAAAATTTTCAATATCTTACAAAGGTAGGACTATTAATTTTTTTTTTTTTTTTGGTATGTTGGGCATGTGCTAGCTTTTCATTGGCTTTGGATAAATTTTTTATTTTTAATTATTATGTAATTACATTTATTTTAATTTTTTATTATATTATGTAATTATAAATATTTAATATTATCATTTCATTAAATTAATTACTATAAATCAATTTGAAGCTAATATTTTTATGGATTAATGGATAATTCAACAGATTTAATAAAAATCGTATTTTTATAAGGTTGTGGAAAAGTTGATTGCACAAACAAAAGGGAAAAAAAAAAGGTTAAGAATTCAAATAGAAAAGTGGATAAAAAACTAAAAATGTCATAACTATTGACTAATTAATAATACGCTGGGGTACATTTCTTTAATCAATTGTTACTTTCAAATAAAATAATTGTTTTTCCTTGAAAACTTAGCAAGTATATTGAAATGCTATTATTTAAATTGTTTTAAGTATGTGAAAAGTGTTCAAATCATTTATGAATTAAAACAATATGCTTGTGCAAAAAGTAAATAGAAAAAGAAAAGAAAAGAGAGAGAGAGAGAGAGAGAGAGAGAGATTATTGGTTTAGGTTAATCTTAAGATAGGTGACCTTCGAAAATGCTGCTACATTAGAGGATAAAACCGTACGGTATTCTATGCCAAAGTAGATAATACCTCGGTGAGATAAGCTTTGTCGGGTCATTATAGATAGTATTGGAGCAATTTCCTAGTTGGAAGGGTGGAATCCCTACTTAGTAGTGGTTATAAACTTGTGTAATGAAGTTGATAAGGATGTAAGTTCTATAAGAGGGGTTAAAAGTAACACCTCTTAAATATTAGGTGATGGAACTCTAATCATTGAGACATTTTTTAGTTTAGTGGCTTGGAGATCGTCGAAACTTCAAAGTCAAGTATATTAGGATTAAGTCAATTCTAGGATGAGTGACCTCCTAGAAAGCTCTTACATTAATAGACAAAATCATGTGACGTTCTATGCCAAAGCAAATAATACCTCGATGTAAAGAGTTTCGGTTGGGTCATTACACTAGTTTATAGAGCTAGGTAATATAATCATAGTTACTGGTAGTATTGATAGGTTACTTTATATGTGGGCCCTTAAGTTTAGACTCACTTCTCTAAGACATGGACTAAGCTTATGAGGCCTAATTTAACATCGTTGCTTGTACTGAGCTCTTTGCAATTCTAGGATGAGTGACCTCCTAGAAAGCTCTTACATTAATAGACAAAATCATGTAATGTTCTATGCCAAAGCAAATAATTCCTCGGTGTAAGGAGTTTCGGTTGGGTCATTACACTAGTTTAGAGAGCTAGGTAATATAATCATAGTGACTGGTAGTATTGATAGGTTACTTTATATGTGGGCCCTTAAGTTTGGACTCACTTCTCTAAGACATAGACTAAGCTTATGAGGCCTAATTTAACCTTGTTGCTTGTACTGAGCTCCTTGCAATTCAATTACTCTCAATAAAGCCTAAGCCAAGTGCCCAAAAGCTTTGCCAGTTTCACATAAACCCTTACTAAGTCGCTAGTCTTAAGTTCAGCTGATGAGGATGAAGACTTTAGAGCTCTTGAGGACCTACACCATCTGGCTTAGGTTAACCATGCCTAGTCCATGAATTTAAATGGAGACATGTGGGATCAATTTAATAGATATGCTAAGCACAACTATCACCGGCTACTTCTACAAAATCTTAAGTAGATCTCAAGGTGTTGACCATGTCCCTATAATAGCTTGCTCTCATCTTTTATAAATAGACAATGAGGCTTCTTAGTAATAAATCTTGAATTTTGCATGCTCTACATACTTTGCATACATTCTATCCCTTTCTCCAACCTTATACTGACTTAAGTATCGGGTGGTTATACTGGAGAACTCTTTAGCACCTTCTTAGTCCTATTTCTCTATTTTGTAGGTGATTCAACCAAATTTTGAAGATCTCAACACAACATTTAACGTAGTCTTAGTAAATTTAACTCATAACTACTATCGTAAGAGGATAAAAAAAAAACAATAGTCTAAAGAAAAATAAAACACCAATGCTATTGACTAGCCATTCCAATCACAAACTTCTAGCCAATAGGTTGATGCAAAATGATTGATATGATTACAGCAACATTATGCTAATCTTGCAACAAAAGATAAACAAATTAAGGAAACCCTTAGGGCCATAAATGTGCAATCGAAGGCTTGCATTGAAGAATTAGAGTTATATAACATTCCACCACCACTTGAGAATATATCTACTCATTCTCTTGCTGCTAATGACCATTAACCACCACCACTAGCACTACTTATTGTAAACAACTACCTTTAAGATCAACATGCATGGTTTTTAGATGTCCGTAACCATACTCCTACTAAATAAATATAGCTAGCTATTTCCTGAAGTTGAGCTTAAGCATAATCAGTTCTCTTAATTGCCTCTTGTAGTTATAGTCATGTTGCGAACCATGGCAACAGATTTGAGTTGTTTGAAGCTTGGCCTCACTCACAATACCTTCTTATAGATGTAGATCTTGATTAGGTTGATGATTTTATTTAAAGGCTTTTTGAATTGTAGGAAAGTAAGAAGAGTGATCCATTTGATAAGTTTTCCATTGGAAGATCTCCATTTGAACAAGCAATTTAGGATGAAGTTTTGCCAACCTACATTCGCTTGCCTTAATTAAAATTTTATGATAGGTCAATCGACCTAGATGAATACCTTACCTATTTCTAAACCATGATGAATATGTACAATTGCAGTGATGTAATCACTTGCAAGAGCCTTTTTGAATACCTAAAAAAGGACTGTTTAGACATGGTTTAATAATATAAAGCCGAACTCCATATTTAGTTTTAATGAGCTTGCCTACTAGTTCCATCAACTCTTCTTGGCCAGTAAGATGCCGATCAAGGGCTCTTTAACTCTAAACCTAATCAAGCAATGCTTCAATAAGTCCATCCAAGAGTACCACTCTTGCTTTAACATAGCTATGCTAGATATCCCAAATGTTGACATAGTTATAACTTTAACTACCATCATGGATGGTGTCAAATCCTTTAGCCCTTCTTTATGTCGTTGAGCAAAAATCCATTGATTACATTTGAGGATTTCCAAGAGAAGGTAGCCTTAGACGTGGGCCTCCAAGCCCAGGTTGTCCTCTTTAAGACATGAGCTAAGCTCTTGAGGCTTAATTTAAACTCCTTACTTATGTCAAGCATCCTGCAAATCTTGGTTACTCTTTAGAAAGCTTGAACTAACTACTCAAAAGTTTTGCCTACTATACCCTAGGCCTTGTCGAGTAACCAATCTTAAGCTAGACTTGAAGAGGATGAATGCCTCTAAGCTCCTAAGGATAAGCCCAGCCTATGAATTGAAAAGGAGATGTGAGGGATCAATTCGATAGATTTCGTAAATACAATTGTTGCTAGCTAGTTCCATAAAATCTAAAGCAGATCTTGTGATGTTGATCCATTTCCCTAAAATAGCTCAACCTTATGCCTATAAGTAGAGGATGAAGCTTTTTAGTAATAGATCCTAAATTCAATTTCCTTTACATACTTTATGTACATTCTCTCCCTTTCTCTAATCTTATGCTAATTTAGGCATTAGGATGGTTATACTAGAGCACCCTTTAGGACCCTTTTTAGCCTTCTTTTTCTGTTTTGTAGGTGATCTTACCTTTTGAACATCTTATTGTAATAATATGGGTGGAAGTGGAAATCGTATTGCAATGTTAATTGAACAAATGTACCATTTAACCTATATACTCGCATTAATTAAAGAAGTTGATATTGAGTGAGATAAACATTTGTGGTTCCAATTGTGGAAGGAAAGATTTATTGGGTCTTATACATCATATTAACATAGTAATTCAAAGTAACAAAATTTTTGCACTCAACATAATTCTTGTTCCCTTATTTACTAACTTTTCTTAGACATGCATGTCACGCCCCGAAGCGGCAGAGTCGTAACAGCCCCGCCGTGTAAAGCATCCTAAGATAGAAGTTGGCCTTACAACCACTATCTTAGACCTGATCTACACAAGGCGTCCACGACTAATCCGCTTTGAAGTAAACAGTTTGTAATTTAAATAAATCATTTACCTATAAAAGTGAGGAATTATATATATGTTATAATTCAGTTATTGCAGTTAAAGTTTACAATATTTCTCTATAGTATATTTCCTAGTTATTACATCATTCGGAAATGAAAAATAATTCTAAAATAAAAACTCGGACCTTAAAAATGTGAGTTTATTTTTCACATGTTTTTCCTCACTCCCCAAGATCCAGCAGTTGCTAGCTTTGGAATAGTTATATGCCGCTTCTTAGCCAGCACCTACACGACGTCTATAAGGATGTGAGCAACCACAGCTCAGTAAGTTAGGATGGGGGACTTAAAACTATACAAAAAACACAACAAGGTTTTCAATCACTTATTAGGTGCAATGCATGTGCAAGCAAATGCTATCGCACAACGTTGTCCGGCCCGTCGTGAGACTAGAGAAATTGCGTTCGCTCTAATCCGGGTTAAGGAGTTGCCGTTAATGTAACAACTCACGACCAAACCCAGGGTTGTGTAATGGAGACCTTGCTCCTCCCGCGACTACCTTCGAACCACTGTCTTCACCCTCGCCGCGACCTCCTCTCCTGTCACTTAGTTCGACTGAGGATGAAGAAGGGACTATTTTGCAATCCTGTGCTATCCCTTTCGAAGAGGTCGGTATTTGGCCGGAGAGTCTTAAGTTTCCCTAACGGGTTGCCATGCATGTCCGATTATGATTACTTGTCGTATATTTGACTAAGTCCAGTTTAGGGTGATCAATCATTTCATACAAATTATACAATATATGCCAGAACAACAAATAGGGTCATAACATCACCCATAATCAAGCACATGCACACATTTAACTATCTAATAAGCACAACCAAGCATAATCTTAAGCCTCCAAAATACAGCATCGTATTAGTCCCAACTTACCTTGACTTCTCGCTCACTCACTCGAGGTCCGATTTGCTCAAGCCATCGCCGATCATCCCTATAATACAAACGTGGTTTCAGCTTTTCATATAACTATTATAGGTTCATTTTATCCTATAACGCTTATTGTTATGTTTTGTTTAGGGTTTAATATACCTAATTATCTAGGTCTTAAGTCTTTTATAATTATTCTAGGTTTGGGGTTAGGTTCGGGTTCGGTTTCCGCATCAATTTCTAAATTAGGTTTTAGTTCGATTTTTAAGTCCTAAACATGCTCGAATCCTAATGTAAAATTAATCACATTAAGTTCGATTATTCAAATATCCTATTGGGTCTTAATTTAGTATTCTAAGTTATTCGGTACACGCTAGTCCTAATTAGGGTATCGGATTTATCCCCGATGTGAGAAAATCTTACTTTTTTATATAATTACCTAAAATTCAATCTTAATTCAAATTTAATATTATTCTGATTTTTACTCTAATATTATATAAATAACCCTATTTTTTTTTAGATTTATTAATTTATAAGTTCACATATTACTAATTTCCAAAGATTAGGATTAGGGTTTCACATCAGAGATTAACATCCCTAAACATCTAATTACTATCTAAATCAGTAATTAATATCTTAATCACCTAATTAACCGCAAATTACCCAATTTTTCCGTCATTTTAGAGCTAAAAATTAACTTAAAAATTTTGAAAATTAATTTTTAAAAAAAAGGCTTCATACCATTGTTCTATATCACATGAGCATCCTACAGAAAAAAATTGAGCTCCAAACTAACTACACTCCTAAGCCTATTTATTTTTCGTTCTAATCATACTCGGTTTTGCATGATTTCTTAAGGACCTTATATTTTCAGATGTGATTAAACTAAATCACTATTTTTTCCTAAATCTAAATACAATAAAACCTCAGAATAACAAGTTTCATAATTTTCTAAAACTATTTACTATTTTTACAAAATTATACAAGAATCGGGCTGGAAATTGGACTCACCGATCTGGGTGGCTCCGGCCATCGCCGGCTGCCGTGGCTTTGTCGGTAGGCTTGGGCGCTGCTACCACCGTGTGGTGGTGGTGGCCGTCCACTTTCAGCTGCTCGTCTGGTGTGAGTTCCCTTTGAAAGTCCTAATTGCACAGTTTTTTCTAAACCAAAATTTTCTCTCAATTTTTGTCTCTCCCTAATTTTCTCTGATTTCTAACTGTCCAAATGTTCCTGGATTTTTTTTGCTATTTATAGGGCTTTAGGGGATTTATTGTGTATTAATTTGGACAAGACAATTGCCTTATCCCTAAATTTTTGGTTTTTGTGTTGTTCTAATTTAATTGGTTGATTTTTCTTTTTCAGATTCTGACTTGCCATGACCAACTTTGCATCATTCCACACTCTTCTAATTTTTTTTCCTGATTTTTCCACAATTAATTTATAATTTTCTTTAATTATTTACTAAGTTTTTGGCTAATTTAGGTAATTTCGCGTATTTTTATCTACAAGTAAATACATGAGGGGTACATGTGAACATTCCTAATTATTATTTTGGTCATTCTAAAATTTTTAGTATACATATAATATATCTCTAGTAATTTATTAGTTATTAGATTATACTTTTTACCTTTTCGGTAATTAACAATTATTATGCTTAAAATTTGAAAATTTTATAGTCTCCTATTTTATTACTTATTTTCTTAAATTCAAGTTTACGGGGTCATTTTTACTAATATTTTTCTCAATAGTTTATAATTTGGAGTTTAATCGGATTCCTTAACCGATCGTCCAAAACTTATGTTTTAAGTCCAATCCTACGATCAATTGACTTAGCTTTGGGGCTTACAATGCATAATTATACAAGCACATAACATGGAGTTATATAAATTAATATATTATATTTAAGAAGAATTACAAAGGAGAAGATCAACGTTTAGAAGTGAATTTAAATAAAAGATCAATGTTTTAAAAAGTTCAAATAAAAAATTAACGTTTCATAAAGTGGTTCAAATAAAAGATTCATAATAACTAATTTATAAAATTGTTTGAACTATTTTATAAAACATTAATCACTTATTTGAAAATTCCAAAACATTGATTCCTTATTTGAAGTTTTAATTGCTTTATGAAACAATGATAATTTATTTGAACTTTTTCAAATATTGATTCCATATTTGAATTTATTTCCAAACGTTGATCACTTCTATTATAATTCTCTTATTATATTCATTATGTTGTAATATACATGTTGCTGTATATACTGTGATAACCCATGTGTTCTAACATGAATTGTGGTAGAAGAATCGTATTGATTTATAAGGCTAATACAATAAATGCGATATTAACACAAATTTAAAACTATTATACTAAGTAATTGAAATGAGCTCACTGATATTTGTTAATATGGCTATTGATTACTTTTGGCTTGGAGCATATATAATATATAAAATGTAACTATAAGTGTGTTACCAAGTTATATCGATATATGATGATCATGCGTGCATTGCATACACGGTTTTGTACGTTTGTTTTGCGGAGCTTAATACGACAGTGGTGGAATTTCTCTAATTAGAAGAATTTCAGTTTGATAGGTCATAACTTCTGTCTAAACAAAATTCAAGGTTGTCAGATCAATATTGTTGTCACAGTAAAGACAAATATTAGGCATTGTCAAGTAAGGATAGTGAATCTTGGGGTATATAAGATATTGTATGGTTATATAAGTTTAAAAGTGGACATAGGTGGAATTGGATAAGTTTTAGTAATACTTAAATTTTTATGATCTCCTCTTTTAAAGTAGGATATGAAGTCGGATATAATTTCTAATTTATCCAGAAATTGTATGATCAGACCTCTATACGATATGCTCATATAATGTTAGGTACATGCACATGAAAGGATTAGGCACGATTAAGTCCCAAAATAGAAAAACCTTTGAATTTAATAATCTTCAACGATAATATAATAAGTATAAAATGTTTCTTAAATGTGTTCTTGATAAACTTGAAGAATACAAGTACCATTCATGAGATGAATATTTTCTCCTTCAAATTAGGTAAAAGAAGAACGAACACAATTGGAAAATTTAAATGATATTTAGGGGCATTTTCTAGAATTCCATTGTATACGCAACATGTTACCCGAGCCAATTATTTCTATTTCTTGTTTTTTTTTTTTTAACGTGTTGTTACCGATTAAAATTTTTAAAAGTTAGTCGTACAACCACGAATAGAAGTAATTATATCTGGGTAAAATTTCCAACTCTACGTTACAATATTTAATTTATGCCGGCTTCATGTTTTGCCTTTTAATTTACAATCACAATAAAATTATGCGTAAATTGAAAATACACATTTTTATATTTGGTTCTAAGTGAGTTTAGTCCCCTTATAAATGAAGTTCATTGCTTAGAATCCAAAATCCTTGAAAAATATGTTTTTAAAGGCCTTATTTTACCATTTCATCATTGAATAAACTAATAAAAACACTAAAATTAAAGAAAATATATAAGCTTAAAAGTTTAATGATCATGTATTAAAATGCAATTTTCCTTAAATTTGAGAGTCTAAACGTTGAATTTCAAATATAAAGGTTGAAACACACATAAAAGAAAACAAAAGAGATTTATCCGCAACATAACCTAATAAAAAGAAGAAACTGTTATAAAAAAATATGGAAAGCATATCTCTAGTATATGCTAACTTTAGATTTGTATAAGAAAATTTAAACCAACATCCATCAATTTAGGCAAGCAGAGAATTAGACTAATTATCTTTGGTACTTGCATATTATAACCTTTCACTTTGACCTAAACAAAGAAGTAAAACGGATAAGTCAACAAAAACCCACATAGCAATTATGTTGTGCTATCTATGCTCAGATTTTACAAAGATGGAGAATTGCATCAACAACTTCATCAATCTCCTCTTCCCCTTTGTTTTTAATACTCTCACTCAATTCTTTTACCTTCTTCCTTATACATTCACCGTCTTTTTCCACAACAACCTTTTTTATTACTCTAGAAATTTCTCTTCTTTCTAAATCTCCATTTGTACTTCTACAAACCTCCATGCCAACACCAATTGCATCTAGAATCCTAGCATTAAGTGGTTGATCTAAATGCATTGGCATGGCAATTATTGGAACCCCGAATTTCATACTCTCCATAATAGAACTCCACCCACAATGAGTAACAAATCCACCAATGCTAGGATGTTCCAAAATCCTTGCTTGTGGGGCCCAGCCATCAACCACTAATCCTCTTTCTTTTAACTTTTCAAGAAACCCTATTGGAAGTGCATCCTTAAGTTTGGTGCACTCTTCAGTGGGGAATCTCACCATCCAAATAAAATTCAACTTACTATGCTCCAAACCATAAGCAATTTCTTCCCTCTCTTTATCACTCAAGAAATACTCAGTCCCAAATGATACAAAAAGACTTGATGCTTTTTCCTTCTTATTGAACCATGCAATTGTGTTATTGACATCTTCTTCCTCTTGAGCTGGGTCTTGAACAAGTGGGCCAACAGGTATGACTCTTTTGCCCAACATGCTAGAAAAATAATCAACATATTTGCCTTCAAGCTTTCTAAATGTCTTAATGAAAATAATTTCACATGACCTCTCACAACATTGGGCATATCTATCTTTATCTTTAATCTCACCCGACTTACTATCAAGCAAAGTATTGATTTTTTGGGCCATATAATCATGAAGATAGATTTCTTTAAAAGGATATTTCTCGTTAGGCCTTCTTATTACATGAAAGAAGTAAGATGAAACTATTGCGCCTATACTCAAGAAATTTACAACAGGAATGTTATGTGATTTTGCCACTTGTGGTGCCCATGGTTGGAGAAAATCATAGATTACTATATCGGGTTTAACGTTTTCTAAGATGTTGGAAAAATTATGAGAAGACATGTCAAAGGCTTCTTTGAGTGTAGGCATGAGATGGGGTGGTAGGCCTTTAGTGGTGTGGGAGTTAGGTGGAAGATTTGGAAGAGAAGGAACATTAAGCTCGATTAGCTCTATGGATGAGGAATAGTTTTGAGAAATTATGGGTTTGATGGAAATAAGGTTGATTTTTGTGGAACATAAGTAAATATAAAAATTCTTATTGACCAATCTTTTGGCCAGCTCTAGAAATGGTGATATGTGGCCATGGGCTAACCATGGAAGCATCAATATTCTAATGGTATTTTCTCTGTTAGTATTCATTGCTCTCTCTTAATTCTCTCTCTCTCAAAGTGTATGGTTTCTAGGAACAAAGAATGGATGTTGTAGTGATGGCTTGCGGGTGGATGATTATATAATTTGTGAGAAGGGGAGGAGACAAGGAGGATAGAGTCAGCATATAGGTAAAATACGAGAAGGTTTAAGCAATTTATTTATGGAAAGACTTTTTGACATTTATCCAATAATATGATTAGAAAATTTAAGATTAGAATTATTGTTTAATAAAACTCTATTTTGAGTTGGGAAAGTTTTCGATTATATTAATACGTTATGTAAATTGATGAATAATATATAAATATCAATAAAATTTTAATATGTACAAATATAATTGTTATTTTTTTAAAGTATGTTATTTTATTATTATATATTAAAATTTTATTAATAATTATATATTTTTTATTGAGGTAAACGACGTGGTAATATCCTTAGTGGCTATCTCTTAAATCCATGATTAGACAGCTCACTGATTCAGATGTAAGTGGTATCGTAATGAAACTTTAGATTACGCAAGGGCATTTGTAATGTAATGAAGACGACCGCTACCAGAGTTTGGAGAATACGTGCCATGGTCGCCTTTGTCGTCCTCAGCACAAATATCTCGCATCTTCCGTGTCATTTTCTCTCTTGCTTGACCTTTTCAATTGCAAACAAATCAGCTGCCCGGATAGATCCAAAAATGCCAAATACAACTTCACTACTTCATGACTTTTCGTGATATATACATATCAACTAAACTAATAAGAAAACCTCCAAGCGTTTTAATGGAGATTTAGGAATTCAGCAACAATTTGGAGTGGATGGGCCATATTTTAAAAAGTTACTAATAAATTAGGTCGTATCTAGAAAGTTCAGCAATCTATCGGTTGATCAATAATTTATGATATTTATTTGCAATTTGCTGCAAATTTTATTTTTCTTTGATAATTCCTCTAATTTTATGAATTTCCTAAGCCGAAGGGCTATATAATCTCTTTCTCATTGTTGATTCGCAATTTGCCTCTACTATTCAAGTTGAACTTTTCTTTAGCTTTGGAATGGGCTAAAAATAGTGCCAATCAGGTCTCGTCATCCTCTTTCTTTAGCTTTGGAACTGAGAATACTTGTATATAAAGGGAAAATTTTAAAACAAAAAAAAAAAAAGAAAAAAAAAGAAAGAAAGAAAAAGGAAGAAGATATATGCAGGTACTCTATCAGTATAATGGCTCCAACAGAAGGAAAAATTTTACCGTCTAATCAATAAAAAGTGACTAACTTCTACGTTCAAAAATCACTTTCAATTTACAGTAGATTATACCCATCAATAATTGAAGAAGTTATGAGCAATCTCATAAAAAGTTATTGACAGTTGTATGAAAAATTTATTGTAAATCGAAAATGACTTATTAAATTCAAAATATTAGAAATTGATCATATTGAATGGCCACTTTTAGGTGATGAGATTGTAAAAAATCCCAAATAAAAAAGGGAAAAAAATAGAAATACTCTCAAAGTATAATAAGAAGGTGAATTTACTAAAGTAATTGAAACAGTAATAAAATATATAAGTTGTATATCGGTTTGTCCACGACTTTCTTAGTCTTGAATAAAACTTTTCTTTTAAAAGATTTTTTTAATGGGTTTTAACTAACTTTGATTTTGTAAGTCTGACCTGATATATAATACGACAAAACTAGTAAAATAATGTGCTGTCTAAACGTATCTTCTATCTCTGGCAAAATAGAAACAGAAACTTGTTTCGTCTCATGATATTTTTACTTTCTTTATAATCAAAACATCAAAGTACTGAAAATTTCGTACGTGGATTTGGAGCGAAATGGACACAACATTTTTTTTTTATAAATGTTTTCCTTTGCATTCTTTTACTTTCATATTTATATTTTAGTTCGGTTATTAAGTTTTATTCCACTGAACAGCAAATATGATCAATGTGTACATTATAAGAAATTTAAGCTTTAGTAACAAAATATTATAGTAAAGTAATTTTTTTGTGGTGATTTTGTTTTTTTAATACAATGAATTAGTTACTGTAAAAAAGATATCTATTTTTTTTTTCCAGTTGTGACAATATCTTATTGCCATTTTTTTATTTGTGATATCTTTTAGCAACTTATGATTATTTATTTATCATATATAGCTCTATGTTATTAATATCTTTTGGTTATGAGTAATGATTTCTTCCAATTTTATATTCAAGCAACAAAATGCATGCAATTTTATTTGTTCATTTCTATGCAATAAGATGCCATTATAATAGTGAAAAAAAAAAAGAAATAATTTTCATATCTTGTCATTAGGAAAAAATTGTTATAAAAAATTATTTTACTATAATATTTCATTAATATAACTTGAATTTCTTATAATGTCACTTGCCTCACCTCACAATATGCCCTTAATTCCTTTTCTTATATAAATTCTCCCTTTTCATTAAGAATGCCTAGACTTAGTTACAACATTCCAAGTCAAGGTTTAAAGCATATGATATTCTTCAAAACCTCATGTCTCGGTATTTTAGCAATTAAGATAGCCTTATTTATGAATTCCATTTCAAAAGTATATGATGGACACATAAACATTCAAAGGCCATAGAGCAATCACCAAGTTTAAAAATACTACCTATATTCATGAACAAATGAAATATCTTACGTTAAATCCCCGTTTTGATTGAACTCATGTTTTAGAGGCTAAGGGCTTCATTTTGAGCATTTCAATTCTCATTTCAAAATTATTTATTTATTGGAATTCTTGAGAAAATAAATATTTTTCACTTGTTTAAACATTTAAATTAATCATACCTTCATATCAGTGATACTACATCATGGATATATTGGTTAATAATGATATAGATAACCTTCAAACATAAATGATAAAATAAACATGGATTTATATAATATCACATTGATGATATGAATATCGCATGATCTTACTAATATCAATTATATTACTATTCTATATGGTTGCGAGATGGAATGATCATTGTTATTTTATATGTATTGTTCAAGGTTCTATTACCATGGTACAAGTAAGGTACAACTGTAATAAATCATCATATTTCATTAATAATAATTCAAACATTCATTAAATAGCAAAAGGATTAACCATCAACTTTTCTTTTCTTTGATTAAAATATATGTAGCTACAACATTCAACGATGTTAGCTACTACTAGAGCATCATCAACCTAAATTAGTAAACCATTAGACTTATCGTTCACATTATAATAATGGTCATGTGAGACTGTATGGTTAAATATTCTATATGAATTGTGGAAGGTTATAGTACTAGTTTATAAAATCATGATTATGAATATTTTATATATAAGTACCAAACTTTTGGGCCAAGTGATTGAAATTGGCCTATTAATATTTGTTGGCTTAGTTATTTATCATTTTTGGCTTATAGCATTACAAAAGATATCAAAATGGACCCCTGCCAGTAGATGAATTATTTGAGTTTTACTCTAATTTAAAGAAGAGGTCTGAAGATGATGGAGAATGTCACTAGGGTGTGACTCCTTACATACTTTCAAAATGACCTATAGATAGTGGGTGATCCAAATTATACATCACGTGTTTAAGGGAAGAAGATTGTGAGACCTTATGGTATGTGTCCTATATAGTTTGATTATTCACTACTTTTAGCTTGGGGTGTTACAGGTCAATATGTAACAATATTCTTAATATTATTAACCTATCTTTTTACTTTGAGGTTTGTAGTCTCGTTTCTTTCAACCTTTACTTCATATAACTATTCAAATGATATGATCCAATTCCATCTTCTATTTTCACTCAAATCTAAGAGTTCTGCATTAGTTGTGATTACCTATTTGATGATTTTAGTTGGATTTACTCTCAATTGAAATGTATTAGTTGTGATTACCTATTTGTTCGATCTACTCTCAATTGAAAAGCACTGTTTTTTTATCACATCATTTTGACTAAATGCTAGAAATTGAATGAGTTGGTGGTTTTGTGAATAGCTATTTACCCATTTGATGATTTTAGTTGGATCTACTCTCAATTGGAAAGTACTATTTTTTATTACATCATATCAGATATGTATTGAACACTAATGAAGTGTGTTGGATAGCTGTATGAACTCTCTGACTTGGATTGATTTAATTTATTTTCAATTAGTGGTGGAAATTGAATGTTTTGTTGGCTTCATGGATCCACATTTGATTATTTCTATTGGATAGCTATACCCAATAATCTTGTTTGATTTATCTTATGTTACATTTAATGGTGGAAATTGAATGTTCTTATGGTTCATGGATGCCCATTTGTTGATTGTAATGTATACTAGATATAACCCGCTTACAAATAGTAAATTTGATTGTGATTTTGTTCGTTTCGCTTTTAGAGTGGGTGCAAAGGTTCTATATTCAATTCCTTTTGATTGAATTAAATGAGTAGGCAAGTGCTGATTTCGTTCGACTTGAGTTCATTTCCATTTAGTGATGCAACAAATGTTATCGGGGTTTCATTAATATCCACATGTTGAATTTGGGACAAAAATCTATTGTCCACATAAGGCTGTCCCCATTAGTTTATCCCCATCATGTCTAGGCCATTAGTTTTCTGCTGTAGTATTGCATTTATTATCTCAGCTTTTGTTAACCATTCATTATCCCATTTAAAGCCCTCGTTTTTAGCCTTCCATCAATTCTTACATTATTTGTGAGTTTTATCGTTTATTTAATTTTCCTACCCTACAACTCTAATGTTTAGGTTCATGATGTTTCACTGAATATATTTATAATAAACCCTAAATATATACTTTCTTTCCATCAAAATAAATGTATTTACAATATGCTATGATGATGAATATCAATATATTTTAGGAGTATGATTAGAAAAGAAAATTGGAAATAATCGTAATACTTTTAAGATTTTAATAGGATAAATATATTGATCATTCATAAATATATCTTTCATTATATTAATAATTAGATTTGAACCATCATTTGATGTTATAATATATTGACATTAATATAGATTTAACCAATACTGTTTACATCTATCAATATTCATTCATATACTAATATTTAGATATTAGTTAAATCTATATATTAATAAAGTTTGTTGATTTCCGTTACTAATATTTGTTTTTCACCTCATCATATTTCATCCACTAATATTTATTTTTCTTTTCCCTTAACTTCTCCTCGATCAATGCATAATATTGATACAAATTGCAAGCCTGCACTAAGCACTTTGCTATCTGGATTTAAAATCTTAAAAATTTTATTGTGCTATAGCATTTTTGTTATTTTATTTCACTATAACATTACTAAAATAGAATACTTTATATTAGATGGTGGTGCTTTTTTTAATGGAAAAAGTATAAGAAAAAGTCTTTAATCTTTTATGTATTTACAAATCAATTCTTAATTTTTTATTTAGTTCATTTCAATTCTCAATCTTTTTAAATCATATCAAATAAGTTCTTCCGTTAAATTCTATTAAATTTTTTTATTATTGCAAATACGTGTAATATATAATTTGTTTATGTATATTTTTAAATAAAAAAAAAAGAAAAATGATAAAAAAATAAAAAAAGAGCAAAAAGGGAAAAATCCTTAGTAATATATATAATAGTTATATATATTTATATACATATATACTAATATTTATTTTAAAATAAATAAATATAAAAAAAAATCACATTCTACTACCTTAAGGCTAAAGGTAACCGACGACTACCTATGGGAGGTCGAGCCTTAGGGTGGTCGAAAAACAACCATGGTTGAAGTGAGTTACGACTTATTTTAAAAAGCGGGTCTCACAACTTACTAGTAATCGTTGGTGGTTGCCTACCCTTGGTAGGAAGTCGCTTAACCTCCCTTAGGTGGTGGACGGCCATCTATAGTAGCCTCAAGGAAAGCAAAAAAAAAAAAAAAAAGAAAGAAAGACCTAAAAATCCTATCAAGTTTCCTTACTTCTCTCTCTCTCTCTCTTTTTTTTTTTTTTTTTTTTTGCTTTTAGGTGACCACTTTTAACTATGGCCATTTTCTAACCAAGGTAGTCATCAACCATTTATGGTCTTCAGGTAGCTGGGTGTGATTTTTTCATTTTCTTTTTTTTTAATATTTTTGTTCTTGTTAATTTATTTTAAATTAAATATTAATATATATACATGTATATAAATATGTATTGCTAAATAATATATATGTATTATTTTTTAAAAATATTTATTATTTTTTTCTAAATCTTTATCATTTTTTCGTATTGCTTATTATTTTTATAATATTTTATTTATATTATTATTAGTTTATTTAATTTAATTAATTATTTGAATGAATCAAATTTCACTACATGTCTATACTTAATAGCAAAACTAACGGAATAATTTTTTTTTTTTTTTGTAAATTTATTAAAATATTGATGACTACAATTGACTAAATAAAAGGTTAAGGACTAATTCATATATATGGATAAATATTAAGGACTTTTTGTTCTTTTTCCTTTTTTTTAATTAAAGGAAGGTTAATTTAGAGAAATAAGGTTATGTAATCTTTTATTTAAAAGAATGCTAATTTAATATTTTTTCTTTTATAGATGAGTCGGAAAAAAAAATCATTGGTAAATAATGATAGTAGCTTTAGTATTAAAATAACTAATGTGCAATATTATGCCATTGAGATAAAATATAATTCATTGAGTGAGATAATAACATAATTGTTTCATTATAATACTACTAGACCTCTTAACATAAAATGCTATTAAAATAAGGACATTATTCCCATTCTAATACTCAAAAATAGCTAATAACAATAATAGCTAAGTCTTTGAATAATATATTTGTTTTGATAAAAAATACCATAATGTATGGGAAAAAAAGGAATTAAATTGTAAAATTTCAATCTAGCTTGTAAGCTAATTTCTAAACATCATCCTATTGCCTTAGAGTCCCAAATATTGGTTGCTATATTGAACTTGTATATGAAAATAATTTTTTAAAATAAGTCAAAAATTGATAGATAATTCCTTTATTTGCAAAGGAAAAAAAGATTTATATTATGTTACCTATGACATTTCATATATAATTTGAGTTAGTTCCACACATTCTTTTAATGCAAGAGCTAAAATTTGAATTTTCTTAACATATAAAAAGCGAAGTTATTAATAAATTTTTCCCATTTTCAAAGAAAACTTTCATTATTGTTACAGTAACAAGAACTTACATCTAATGAATAGGATGTCAACAGTAACTAGTTGAGATCAATTTTATCTATAGAGGACTTACCTAAGGAAGTAGTGATCTCCTATAATGTCATAATTTTGAAGGGAAAAACATAAAAGAAATAAAATATATGAATGAATATTAGTTTATCTAAATATTAAGAATAGTTTATTTATAGAAAAATAACTTATTGAAATATCATGAGATGATATGTTAATTTCATTTGTTGAAGGAACTTGAAATTAAGAATATTTAATCTTTCATTTGAAGATGAACATGAGAAATTTACAATGGACCTAATAAAATATAAATATAAGAATATTACATTGCTACATGGGTTTATGTTTGATCTAGGTGCAATTTCATCCTAAGTAGCTGTAATTGAGTAAAAAGTAACGGTAGTAGATTTCTACAATTATGATAAATTAATATTATAACAACGCTAGAGAGATATGCAATTACATTATACGGTATAAGAAAAAAAAATAATAAATGTTTAATTTTCATACTAATATACATATTGATCTCTTTCGTTTAAGATAAATTCATATTGTTCAATTATATGATATTGTATCTTCATTTGTGCTAAGCAATTGAATCCTATCACTAGTCGATAGTGTTTAACATTAGTCATTCTTTTGTCATTTTCTCTCATTCCATGGCCTGTACAACAAAAAATACGATCTATCTATTAATTTTTGGAATTTTTATGTGCCTAACTTTGTCTTCGAATACTAGACTCGTCCCCTTTGGTATATCGATTCTGGAAATCATATGCTTCTTCCTCGATCTCAAACACTTTTCCCATTTTTGGTGTATTCTTTTCTACAATGTTAGTGTGAATATCTAATTTTCCATAATCATTATTAGTGATGAGATTGGCACTTAAATCATCACTGTTCTCTTCAAATCCTTTGGTAAAATTAGGTTTTCTACAAGTTGGATTTCCATTTGAAGAAATATCATTTTTAGCTTCATGGACTTGAAAATTATATATATATATATAAACTTGAATAAATTAAAAAGAAAGAATTTATTAACTTTCAATTCTTAATCTTCTTCCTAGCACAAAACAAATAACTTTTGTTTCAACTAAAACATATTTATTAAATTTTGGAATAGTTGGGAAAATATCCAAGAGACAATAGCAATAGAAAGAAATAAAAATAAAGTAATGAATTTTAAATATCTAAATTACAAATGCTATTTTATCTAGTTTTTACTTTTCTTTTCCTATCATGATTCCTTGCAATTCTATTCATATACCTCACAATTTTTATTTACAAATAATATCCATTTTACTATCATTCAACATTTAAAATTCATCACTATTTTTTTTTCCTTATCATGACTCCTTGCCATAATTGTTATTGTTGATATTTAAAAGAAAAGAAACTAAAGCAAGCTTCTTTAATCTTGCAAGAATTGATATAGCTTCATAATTGAATTCAAGTTTATCAAACAAGTACATAAAATATTATCATTATTATTATATAATTAAAAAAAATAGTAACAAGAGAAAATGGCTTCATGGTGGTTAGTCAACAAATCATTTATTCTTTATAATATAATTATATCAAGAAATAGCATTATTAAAGAATTAATATATTTAATAAAAATATAACTTACTAATATAATACATCACCAACTTTTTATGGTGGATGAAATATAATTAATAGAGACTTGAAATTTATGAGTTAATAGAAATTCTTCAGACTTTACAAATTTTATAACAAAAAAGTAGGCAAAAGTGTTGAGAAAGAGTAAAGAGCGAAAATCCTTATGTGAGATGCGTGGGGCAAAGTTGTTGGCTTTATTGTGCCGGAAGCGGCTAATGAAAAATTAATAAATAAAAATAAAAAGTCACAAGGCTTAACAGCGCCAAATTTTAGATATATTTAACAGTGTGGCACTGCATATTAGCAGAATGATATTTAAACGGAGAGATAAAAAAGGGAATAATAAATGAAATACCACGTGGCAGAAAACTAGTGGCTGAAACATGATGGCGAGGGGACAGCAGATTTTCCTCCGCTGAATTTGCCGAGTGCTATTCCCAGTTTACACATGGAAATCTATTTTGTAAATAAAAAAGACCAACAAGATTCTTCATATCTGAGAGACGAAGTCTACTTAAGACACTCCTTAAAAAAAAAAAAAAAATGTACAACTGAAAATATGTTTTTAACACACGGTAACCCAGACACTTTCTCCTCGTTGGAAGAGGAAAATGTGTTCTTTTTCGCGAGATGGAAAAAGGAATCCTAAATTAATAAAACAAATGGGGTCGTCTTATTTTTAACAGTTTTGTTAATTTCCAAAACATGGAGCGGATGGCCTCCCATTCTCACCACGCAGCTCCTTCCATCATTTTTAATCTCACCGTTAATAAACGAGAAAGATTTCGTATGTTTTCTCATATAAATGGGCTCTTCCCTTTTGGTTTCCACATAAGAATAAATAATGTGAAACATGAAATTTAAAACACGAAAATAAAGTTGCTAGAGCAGTGCTTTGTGAGAAATAATAATGGTAAAATATATATTATCTAACTTAAAAGCTTTCTTTCTCTGCATGTGTATGGACTAAAGGTCCTCACATGGATTTTGATAAATGGTATATACAGTTAAATAATGTATAACATATAGTACTAATTAGAAACTTTTAGATCTAATTGAAATTGGTATATTACTATTTATTAATTTAGTTATTAACTATTTTTGGTCGGTGCTTTGTAGATGATTACATAGTCAATCTTTTCTTAGTGCATGCTTTACATAAGAACAATCGAAAAGAAAGAAGATTTATGTTTAATTATCAGGTTTTACGATAAACATATCGTATATTTAAAGGGAGGAGATTGTAATACCTCATGTGGGAGATGTTAAATAGTGATATATGAGATTAAGTAGTGAATAACATGTCATAATTAATTAAAAGCTTTTAGATTAAGTAGTTAAAATGAGTTACCTAATATTCGTTGGTTGGTTTTCTTTTTTATTGGCTATTTTTGGATTAGACGTTATATATAGATTCTCTTTGCCGATTACTCTTAAAAGAAAACGCTTAAGCACTCAAAATTTGTCTCGGATGAAGCGTGGTAATTGTTGATTGTAAATTATTCTAAAGAAAATACGATTGATTTTTTTTTTTTTTTTGTTACAATGAGATTTTAGGTCAGATTCATGTTTTAACGAAGCACGAGGTTAAAAAATGTTGTAACGAACACATGAATTGAGCTCTGAATGTAGGGCACTATTGTCGAATGCAGCAATATGGTTAAACACTGTTTTTGTCTATGTTTCATTAATTTTTGGGTAAAATTTGCGGCTCACCCCTAAAACTTCTTGTTATTGCATGGATACCCTTAATTTTTAAAATTAAGCATTTTACCCCCTCAGGGCTCCCGCTACTTGTGCTTATATGGATATTACAAGATAAAAAGTTGACATAATAAATGACATACATTATATATCAAATAAAAATTGCCATGACAACATAAAAAGATAGCAAATATAAATCCAAACAAAAAAGAAAAAAGAAGAAGAATTAGCCTTCACTGTTGTCATCTTATCTAGAAATTACTTTCATTGAATGGGACAATCCACATCTTCCTCCTCTTTGTGTCACGCTTTCTTTACAACTAAAGCAACCAAAAGTTTAATCCTGGTTTGATATTTATCAACTTTACATTTGAGTGTAATTTTGAAAATCGAGAGAGTTCAGATAGTGATTTTAAAGGTTAAAAACACAAATAATCTTTCAGTTTCAGCCCCATTAACCAACTTAAAGTTTTATGAATACTTACTCAATCTACCTATGGAATCAAAAAGCATTATTGGTAAAAATAATGACATAATTCATTGTACAACGAGAAGTACCAGTTACGATGTAAATTTGAAGGATAACTACTTTCATGGTTTATAATAAAATAATGTAAGGAAACTTTTGTGAAGAAGTTACAACAATAGGGAAAAAAAAAAGACACATAATTATAGTACAGTAACATGATTTTTATGTTCTGACATCCACTGAGAGATTCATATGCACAGATCTTATCATATTAGATTTTGAATAAATCTTCTAGGTTCGTGTGTGTTGTGGAAAATAATATGTTGAAGATTTAAACAATATAGTTTTGATTTGACGAAAGTTCCAGGAGAAGACAATATGGCCATTTTCTTTTTTACATTGTTTGTTGATTTTGTGTTTGTTATTTCTTTACGTTGATATGTCATTTTTTGTTTACATATTTAATATATGTTATTTATTATGTCATCTTTTTATCGTATAATATCCATGTTAGCAAGAAAGGGGTAAAGTGCTTCATTTTGAAAATTAGGGGTGTTTGTCTTAATTTTTTTTTTTTTATTAGAATGATAAGTTTTCATATCGATTCCTTAATTCTAAAATGTACTAAATATAGGTAAAATAATATTCCTCATTATAGAAAAATGTTTAAGAAGACGTTCCATTCTTTACGTCTTTCTCTACTACAGATGATAGTATAACTATTTATTATGCATCTAAGCTTTCACTATTTATTATGTAATTGGGCTTCCTCTGTACCTTGGGTTCGTCACTGGTTAGGCCTAATATTATTTGCAACTCGCTCCACCAAACATGTTAGGATGGTATGGATGGTTTTGAATTATCTTTCCGCAATTTTAAAGTTCAGCTCGTGGGGCGTTGATTGTAGGAAAGCAAAAGCCTTTTCGTCATACTTATTAACCTTTCTTCAACGAAATACTTCACCATCATGTTTTCCCTTTCTTCCATCGAGCATTTAACAATTATGAAGTGGTCCATGGAGCCATAAATCGAACTAGAAGTCAAGGAGGGATCGAGAAGTGGATGAAGGAAGAGGAAACACACCTTTGAATCACCGTTCGGACGCCGTAAGATATACCTCTGGACGCCAGGGGGAGCAAAAGTCGCCTGAATACAAAACTTCCTAGCATTTGAATGCAAAGGTGCTGCTAGCATCCGAATATACTAGCCAATACTGAAGAAAAGTAGCCTGGAATCTGGACGCTAGGTGTTGCTACCATTTGGATGCTGGCCAATAATGAATACAACAGGTTTTATTAAACTTATGTTTTGACTTTTTTTAATTAGTTTGGTTTACTTACAAATTTGCCATTCATCTAGAATAGGTACTTAAGTGTTATTTTCTTCCTTATAATAGAGTTAGACACCTTTTGACATTGAATATTCCTCTTTCAAGGTTGTAAACTTTTGTTACAAATGAGAGATTATTAATCATTTGTAAATATTTCTTCTAAGAGTGTTCTTATAATTAGATTGATTCATGAATATTGTCAATCATTCTAATTATATTTTTTTATTGATTTATACTACTATAAGTAGTATCAAAACAAGCTTCAATATCCTATCTCAATTATCGATTGATTTTACCGATCAATAGTTGTTTATATCCCCCTTTATTTTTTATTGTCTTATATAAAAAATAAATAGGCTTTTTTTTTTTTTTTTTTTTTTGTGTTGAGTGATGTTGAATTGTATTTAGATTCATCCCTTGTATCTATAGCACATCATAGTGGTATTAGAGTAATTGTTCACATACTTCTTGGTACGTCTAAAAAATTTCAACTCTTTTTGGAACTTACAGTCAAATTGAGAATTATAGAGGTGTGTGGTTGAATTTTGAAGATTTGGCATGATGTGTTGATTGTTGATGAAGTGTCATGCTTTAATTAAAAAAAGTTGTTATTATGGAAGATGATAAGAACAAGATTTGCCCCATCTTGTATTTTTTGAATTTTATTTTTATTACTTTAGTTATTTATTTTATTTTAGTAAAGGGTCCTAATTAAAAAAAAGAAAAAATAAAAAAAAAATTAGAAAACTGAAAAAGGTACCAAAAAATTAAAATTTTGGAAAAGTAAAAAAAAAAAAATTTATAAAAAGAAAGGCAAAAAAAAAATGAAAATGAAAAATGTTGAGAAGAATAAAGAAAAAAGGCTTTAGTGTATTAGGAGTTTGTTTTGTCCAAATAATAAGTTTTATTTATTTATTTATTTATATTTATTTTTTGATAAGGTCTAATATTTTCCTTTAAATAAATTTTGATAGTTATATAGAGCAGGACACAAACGGTTAATTTGGTAAGATGCATCACATGCAAACTTGAAGTCTTAAATTCAAGTCTCAATATAGGCACTTAACGCCTTTTGCATTTTTTTGGCCAGATGTGGACATGCATTGATTTGTGATTGGTCAGACATGTCCATTTTTTACCACTTTCCTGCTCTTTTCTTCCCATTCTTGTAAGGAACATTCAAGCGAAGGGTACCCACTTTCTAGGCCTTTTTGATTCCTTTTTATTCATGATTTCACTACTTGGGTTTCTATGAAATGATACCAATATCATGTACATATTTGACCATTTAAGGGATAAAAAAGAAGCTTGAAATTTGGGGAAAAAAAAAACAAGAAAGTGTGGATATTGCTTTAATGTTGATTTGCTTGATTTGAATCTTTAAGGGAAAATTGGATCTAGTAATGATCATTTTAAGAAAATGAACATTTAGGGATTATCTTTGAAAACCTATTTCATTGGAAACTAAGTGAAATCGCATCAAAATCAAATCAAGCATGAGTCAACCCATTAAATTTTAATTTGAAATTCAATGGACTATTTGGACTTTCTTTGCATGTTTTGAGCTTTAGATGTATAAATAGGGAATTGGGTATCACTTTCTAACATTAAGCATGCATTGAAACACCAAAAATCACTCAAATCCCAACTATCTCTCTCTACAAATTCTCTACTGTAACCCTTCTCTCTCTCTCTCTCTCTTTAAAAATTCGTCCTTTACGGCTACTCCCAAGCAAATCCAATCACTTAGCTAGCTTCCCTAGGTCTTAGGCTATACGTAGATATCAGTTTCAATTGCTACTATAACCGAAGCAAGCACCATTACTTGGTGCTTTACACAAACCTTAGCTACCACCTTAAAACACCATGACTACTGCTTCTTGAACCAGAAAACCACTGTGGCCAACTTCATCTGACCTAAAAAATTAAGACCTAACCACCTCTCAAACTCCATCAAGCCACCATCATGTGTAACAAAACCCTACAACTACCCTCTAATTCGCAAACACCACCAAAACATCTCTATTAGCCGCGGCGTCTACCTTACACCCCCATTCACCCATAAGATCCACATGAATCTGTCATTGCTTGATTGTTTTGGTGCTTAGAATCCACCGTAATACGCCATCCATTTCTCATTTCCACCCTTAACTCACTTTCACATGCCTAACACGACTGGGTCGGATAACTCAAAAATTCGATTTGTTGACTGCTTTGACCCACATCCTTAATCTTAATCCATGCTTCACGAGGTCTACGACCATCCCCTTGTTCTTTCTATTTTATTAATTGTTTATTATTTTAAAAAAAGGAGAAAAATTTAAAAAAAATTTCCAATTGTTATAAATAGGTTATATAAGTTTGTAAATGAATAAATTTTTTGCATCTTAGAAGTTTTTTTTTTTTTTTTGAAAATTGTTTAAATTTTTTTCCTTCCTCTCATTTATTTTCCTTTTATTTCTAAAGTATTTTCAGAAGCCTCTATTTTGAACTACGAATAAAGTATTAAAAAAAATAAATAAATAGACAAATGAATGAAGAAGTTCTATCACTTAGAAAACTCATTTTGTCAAAATACAAAATAATAATGACAAAAATATTTTGTTACTTAGAAAAGTCTTTTTTCAAAATAAATAAACTTTTTTTCTAAGGTTAGAACTCATTTAGAATTTTCTAGAAAATAAAACACTCGAATTAGGACTCTTTATATATATATTTTTAAAAGAAAATAAATAAGTTAAACACGTAAACTTGACTTTTTTTTCCTTAGTCAACACATTTAAGTTCTCAAAACTGAAGTATAGGAAGCCTAATCCCTACTAGAGGGCACGTAGGCACCTACGAGACGACTTAAAATAGGAAAGTTTTTTTTATTTATTTTCCCTTTTGTAAATAAACTTAATTTCTTAGTTTCTTCTTCTTCTTTTTTTTTTTTTTTGTAAATAAATTAATTTTCTTTATTTTCAAATTTGGAATTAGCCAAAAGGCTATTTTGAAAATAAATATAAACTTAAAAGGTTAAGATGGTACATGTTTATAGTTTAATAAGTTAACTTTTGAATCCAAAACCTTTGGTTTTAAAAAACCATTTTGAAAATTGATTTTTCCAATAGACTAGTGGCTAGATTAAAATATATCCACACAATTGATTTAATCTAACCCATATTTTGCTAACCTTCGTCGGGTGGCAATTCCAAACTTTTTAAAATAAAAAATTAAAGTTTTCCTTAATTCTTAATCGAGAGTTTATATCAAATGAATACAGGGTTTAATATAAATTGGATTAAAGAAAATAAATGAAAAATTAAAAAATTCAAGCTTAAGAGGAAGCAAGATTTGCATATGATACTGCAAAATATTAAATAAGTGAAGAGTATATGAAGTAGTTTGAGAAACTACTAATTAGACATGATATGTTTGAGTCTAATTAGTGGACTATTGCTAGATTTTTCTCTAAATTGAGGCTTAAGATCAGTAATATAATTGAACTTTACAATATTGATACCCTAGGAGATACAATCTAATAGGTGACTAAAGTTGAGAGACAAAGGTGTAGAGGAGTCACAAAATCCAGGTAACATTTGAATAAACCTTGTAAAATATATCTCTTTTAAAGATAATTACATAGATAGAGGCATGATGGGTGAGAAAGTGGTTGAACAATTTAATTCTAAGTGTGAGGATAGAATTAAAGAGAAGGGGTGATTTGTTAGTGGTGTTGATCTAAAGACCCAACGTTCAAGCAGTTCCTAATGAAAACCTGAACACGGTCTATGATTTAAATATCAAGGACATGGACATCTTATAGCATAGTGTGCAAAGCAAAGAGTTGTAATAATCAAGGGCAATGAGATGGTTTACGAAGATATTGGAGAAGCTATAGAAGATGTTGAACATAAGATCAATTTGACTACGAGAAATATACTATTGATAAAGACACTAAATGCTAACTCTAAGGTGTAAACAACCTTACCTTCCAAATCCTTATATTTCACAAGATTTAAGGAAATTCATGGTAATGTTGAAAGTGACTGTGAATTTACAATTATCGTTTAGCATTAGTGCTACTTCATCTAAATAGACCTTTAAAAGTTAAATTGCCTTATGCTTCTTTTTATAATAGCTAGATTTATCATCTTATCTTGCATCCTTACTCTCATCATCTTAGCCAAATTACTCTTAGATCTCCATAAGATGGCTTATGATCGGTTGTCCAAACAATGATGGTTCTTCAATTTCTTCATGTATAGGAGTACAACTTACCATTAACATGTTCTTCTTATCATCAATATTAGGCTTGTACACTCTTTTCATCTCTCCCAAAATCAAATTAGGATTAGAGTTTCAAATCATGCTAAATGACATTTAATCTTACCTTTCCCTTCTAGGTACTCCCTTTTGCTTCTGAACTGGGAAAATAAGCCAAATGTTGCTCATATAGCTCCATGTTTGCTTCTATTTAACAAAAAGGTAGGACTCCATAAAGTGGCATACCTAGCCCTTAGGTCAAGGATTTCAACATTGAGTTGATTTAATGCTTTTCTCATGTTTATCGTACTTGAAATTTCTTATGAGTAGAATCAAGAAGCTATGAGAGAGCTCATTTTCTAAAACTCTAAGAAAGTCCAAATTTGTTTCCATCCCATAAAAAGCTTCCTAAGTTGCTTAGGGTAATCAATTAGTAAAGAGCTCATTTTTTAGCCTCATTTTTCTTTTCTTTTTTTTTCTCTTAATTTTCATTTATATTAAGTTTGGTCCACTTGGGATAAATTTACAGCTATCTTTATATGAGTAAGCATTAGCATTTAACAAACTTTAAAAAAAGGAAAAGAAAGAAACCATAAAGGCAAATAAAAAAGTGAGAAATAATACTGACTAGAAGTGACTTGAGAACAACGGGAAGGATAAATAACTGAGAGTTGAGATGAAAAAAAAAGAACACTAAAAGGTCAAGTAGAAAAAGGTAACTGTAGAAGAGAAGAAGAGAACCACTACTAGAGATCAACGATAATTTCAACGAAGTAAGTGTGATCAATAGACTAACAGTAAAGACTTGGCTAGACCCTTTTGCTTTTTGTTTTTCCTTTAGTTATCGAGTCAAGTCACATGTGGGCTATCAAGATTTGAGCCTATTTCAACTTCATGTTAGCTTGTTAAAGTTTTAGATATAAAATTGCAGCAAGGTAAGTAAACTCAGTAGACTTGGAAAAAGATGTACTAGTTTAACGATTTTAATGTGTAAACTCGCAAATCAACCATTTATATTTTGGCCTAATAAAGCTTAGGTCAACCATGTTACAGAAATTCATTCAATATTGGTAAAAGGATGCATGTGTTTGACATAAATCTCTACGAGCTTAGATTGTTTACTTAGTCACTTGCTATTATCTTTAGGCTTAAATATTTCATGAACAAGAATCATTTATTAATAAAACAAAAGAATCTTCATGGAAACATGCATATGCTAGAATCATTTGGGTTAATAAATTATTCCATAAGTTGCAACCCTACTATTCAATTTAGTGTTTATAAAAGAATAGGTATAAAAATTGATCATATTTCTAAGGCACTCAAACATTAGTGGGGTTGCAACTTCTAAGAGTAGTGTATTAACTCATGGTTTAAATATATGCAATTTCGGTGGGTTCTAAAGTTCCTTAAACTCTGTAACCTAATGTGTTTCTAAGGAAATAGTTCATTGGTTACGTCAAAGCTTAAGTAGGATAGCCTAATTTACCTTGAGCGGTAGTTATCTTACAACACCTAAAACCTACATAATGCCCCCACCCTTTTTAAGGTCCTAAGATAGC
Source organism: Lumnitzera littorea (assembly GCA_024138015.1). NCBI lineage: Eukaryota > Viridiplantae > Streptophyta > Magnoliopsida > Myrtales > Combretaceae > Lumnitzera > Lumnitzera littorea. The sequence goes on along the minus strand of JAMXBB010000005.1, from coordinate 109,265,619 downwards.
TTAAGTTTGACTATATTTACCTTACACCCTTGACACAATTATTCCCCCCAATATCCCAAGTATGTTGTATGCAATAAGTAAATATAGCAATTTTATAACAAAATATTTTTATATGAAATAAATCATAACAATAAATAAATAAATAACATGGATATTTTGAAAAGTGAATTTAATTTCGAAATGTTTTTAAGTAGCTAACCCTCTTAACGTCCTCTATAGAGTCACCAAGCTGTCAAGCCTAGATTTTTCTATGTTTTTATTATTTTCTTAACTCGATTAATATTAAACCTTAGTTTGTTTAATACTAACTCACAATTAAGAGTTAAATTATAACCAATTAAGTGGATTTGCTATAACTTAGTTACCGATCTTTCAATGAAACTAATTTTTAAAAAGGCTTTGAAACTAGAGATTTTAGATCTAGAGGCTACCTTATTAAACCATAATCGAGGACCACTTTTATCTTTCTGAAATTAAGTTTATCTTTCAAATTATCCTTTTTAACTAATTCTAAATTTACAATTAAAACTAATTTTAGTTGCACAAACAAAAATAACAGATTAAAATTATTTATAAGGAAAATAAAAAGATTTCTCAATTTTAAGTTGCTTTATAGGTGCTTAAGTATCTTCTAATAAGGATCAAATTTTCTATAGTTTATTAATGAAAATTTTAATTTGTTGATTGATTTTAAACTAAAAAAAGGCCAGATTTAATTTTTTTTTCAAATTGATTTTATTTAAAAAAAATTCTAAAAGGATCCTAATTTCAGTAATTTATTACTTTTTTTGGAAATTTCTAAAAGAAGTCTTAGTTTTGAAAGAAGGGTTAATTTAATTTAATTTTTTAAAAATAATTTTTCTAAGCGATGAAAATTATAAATTTTTTATTTTTATTTTCTTATATTTTTTTATGTATCTCTTTTTTTTTTTCAAAAACAAAAAAAAATATAAATAAATAAAGCTTTCTTTCCTTTTTCTTCTCTTCTTTTCCTTTCTTTCTTCATTTTTTTCTTTCTTTTTCCTCTTTCTCTATTTTTTTTATTATAATAGAAATGTAAAATATGAAAAAAAAAAAAAAAGAAACAACAACAACAACTAAACAAATAAGATATCAGAGTAGGATGTGAGTAGGAGGTCAGGTTTGAGCATAGGCAAATGGGTCAGATCAAGTTGCTTTCTAGGTTAGTGATGGCAAGGAATAGGAGGTTGATGGAGGTGGGTTTAGGTACTAAAATGAGCAAGAAACTTACTATTATGTGACTTTCATTGGCAAGTGGTGGTCTAAGATTAATGCCTTGGCTGGATATAGTGGTTTTAGAAGAGTTGTAAGGTAGCTGGTGATGCTTGTGTTTAGATAGCGTGACTGGTGACCCCTAAAGCTTAAATGGTGGTTAGGTTGGGTGTTTTACAGTGCTGTGAGTCATGTGGAATGCTTCGTTTCAAGTGAATATGGTCGGTAGTCGAGTTTCCACTAATGGTGGAAGGTGATGGTGTAAGATAGAGAGGAAGGGTTGTGCATAGCCAGCTGTGGTGGCTATTGAAGGTCTTAAAGGATGTCAAATAGGGTTTTTATAGGGTATTAGTTGTCGTTATGCAGGTGTTTTCGATGGGGGTATGGTCATTAGGATGCTATGGTGGTATCCTTGCCTAAATTTAAGCTCTTATTTATGTTGAATTAGGCTTGAATGAGCAAGGAAAACTCCATTAATGGAAGATTAAGTATCTCGAATCTTAAGCATGAAGGTGATTGTCACGCCCCGAACAAGAAGAGTCATAACAGTCCCGCCGTGTAAACTAATCTAAGATAGAAGCTGACCTCACAGCTGCTATCGTAGACGCAGTTTACACAAGGCGCACAACTCAATCAACTTGAAACGTCTGTTCTGACATCTGTTAATATCCAAACCTGTGGTAGAGCTTTAACAAAATACTTGTTCTATACAATCTGTAGTTTAGTACTACAACAGTAATTATACAACATTTCACGTCCAAGGGTAAGGGTTACAATCAGAGTCTTTTAAAAACCACAGGTTATACGATTTATATACAATAAGTTAGAAAACTAGTGGGCTCCCAGGGAATTCCCATTTAGTTTTCTTCAAAACTTAAAGACAAAGCAAAAGCTCAGGTTCAGTTAAATTCCTCGTTCCTCACTTTCCCACACAGCAGCACACTAACCTGAGAACGTTGGTACCGGAACATTTTTTATCTTCACTCAGTACCTGCAAAAGAGTCTGTAGGGGTGTGAGCACAACTAGCTCAGTAAGTGGGGCGGAGTCAGAAGAGTACTATACAATCACAAATAAGGTTAATAATTATGATGAAATGCAATGCAATCACTCAAATGAAAACATCGCACAGTGTTAACCGGTCCACTGTGAGGTTAGAGAAATTTCATCCGCTCCAACCCGGATTGAGGAGTTTCGTCGCGACTAAAGTTAAACCAAACCCGGGCTTGTGCAATGGAGAACACCCCCCTCCCAAGACCGCCTTCGAACCACGGCCCCTAACCTTGCCGCGACCTCCTCGCCTATCACTTAGTTCGACTAAGGATGGGGAAAGGACCATTTCAGCTATCCTCATCGAAGGAAGTCAGTGTTTGGCTTAACACTCTTAATCGTTTCCCCTAACGGGTGATTATGCGTGACCAATTACACTTTAGTCGAATAATCATTAGTGATAATCAGAGGTGACCAATAAGTTCACACAATACAGAATCCATGCAAATATGCAGAACAGCACACCAAGGAGTTGAACTCCTGTCACAACAGAGTATCATTCACACACATAGCATGCGCATAATCATCTAACTACAAACACAACCAGAAGTACTCTTGGGTCTCCGGATACTTTTAAAATAGTACCCAAACAGCGGCGAAGCTACCATCCCAACTTACTTGTTCAGACGTTCGTTATTTCTGACTATGATTTGTCAGCCGTCTTTGGAAAGTCCTAATTACACAAAAGGTCTAAATTTAGTTTTCGTAATAATTACGAAAACATTAGGGTTTAATCTAAAATGGATATATATATATATATATATATATATACATATATATATATTATTTCCATAATATACAGTCATGTTATTAAATTATTAATTATTAACATTGTACATCATATTTACTATTACGTATTATATGTCGTTTTGATCGTATCGAAACGTACCTTTTATTTATTAATCTACGTTTTGATTCCGGTAGAGTTACCGAAATGTGTATATTCTTGAATATGTTATAGATATAAGCTAGTTTGCTTAAGGTTATCCGATTTCAACAAAACTAGTGTCATTGAGTTCGTATAGACTTAACGACACATCTTATGAGTCCTGTTCCTAGAGATGGATTTTAACGAGTAGTTTGAATTTTTAATACAATTATACATAATTATATAAAAATGACCGTATTATGCGAAATTTACAGTTTTAAATTATATTTTATCCAATTTGTCCTTATATTGTAATAATATAAGTATTATTCAATTTTAATACACCTAAAGTACATCCCGATCAGAAAATATTAATAATTGTAATAAAATCTCTATTTAACCCAATTCGACCAGCAATCCTATATATAGGTTTTATTTAATTATTTTACTCATTTTAGTCTATTAATATTACAAATACACCCCGACTTGTAATTTAAGCTATTTTACTTAATAAATTCGTAGTAAATAGTTTGGATTACCTAATAATTCCCCGAAAATTTCTATGGACTTCTAAAAATATAGGGAATTCAATTATCACTCGGTTTCAAGTTTTCGACCTATTGCCTATATTTTCGTATTGACGATTTTACCCCTAAATTTGATAAATTATCCAATTATAATTCTTTTAGCATCCAATTAATTCCAATCAGACTCAATACCATTATTGTTTATTATAGATCAGTACATGTCCATTTCATCAATTAATTTCATAATTTCCTATTAAATTCATAATTTCAGCCTATTTTCGGACCAATTTCAAGCCTAAAAATTCAATAAATATTAAAGTTATTCAAATAAAAATTTGGGCTACGTAGCAATTACCCATATATCATACACATCCTACACAAAAATTTTCAGCTAGAAACAACATCATATCGTATATTTATTTCACTAATATATATTCGGATGAATTACAGATTTCTTAATAAAGTATATTAAATATCACGAATTTTTCAAAAATAAAAATATCACATGAAAGCATGTCTAAAATAACCTAAGTGTAATTTTTTTCATAATTTTCTGGGCGGATTTACTATTTTTTAGGAATTATTGAAAAACAGGGCAGAAATTTGACCTTGGTGTTCTTGGGTGCTCCGGTAGCCGGCGGCGGCTGGGCGGTTGTCGGACGGCTGGCGCGGTGGGTGGACCGTGTGGGGTTGGCTGGGTTTCACAGCAGATCTACTCTAGGTTAGGTTTCCACACTTTCACTAATTTTTCTGTTTTTTCTAAATTTGTTTTTTTTTTTTTCTACGATTTTTTTCTAATTTTTCTTTCTGATTTTCTCTGATTCCAAATTGCTAAAACTATCTTGTCTGATGATCTTGGCTTTTTATAGTGCTTCAAAGTCGGTTTAATAATTTTTCTTTAATTAATTCATATTTTCTTTTCCAATTTCTTTTTTTTTTTTTTATGCATGAGGTGTCCAAATATT
>JAMXBB010000005.1:109242555-109260596 GCA_024138015.1 Lumnitzera littorea | reverse complement strand
ATATATATATATATATATATATTATTTCCATAATATACAGTCATGTTATTAAATTATTAATTATTAACATTGTACATCATATTTACTATTACGTATTATATGTCGTTTTGATCGTATCGAAACGTACCTTTTATTTATTAATCTACGTTTTGATTCCGGTAGAGTTACCGAAATGTGTATATTCTTGAATATGTTATAGATATAAGCTAGTTTGCTTAAGGTTATCCGATTTCAACAAAACTAGTGTCATTGAGTTCGTATAGACTTAACGACACATCTTATGAGTCCTGTTCCTAGAGATGGATTTTAACGAGTAGTTTGAATTTTTAATACAATTATACATAATTATATAAAAATGACCGTATTATGCGAAATTTACAGTTTTAAATTATATTTTATCCAATTTGTCCTTATATTGTAATAATATAAGTATTATTCAATTTTAATACACCTAAAGTACATCCCGATCGGAAAATATTAATAATTGTAATAAAATCTCTATTTAACCCAATTCGACCAGCAATCCTATATATAGGTTTTATTTAATTATTTTACTCATTTTAGTCTATTAATATTACAAATACACCCCGACTTGTAATTTAAGCTATTTTACTTAATAAATTCGTAGTAAATAGTTTGGATTACCTAATAATTCCCCGAAAATTTCTATGGACTTCTAAAAATATAGGGAATTCAATTATCACTCGGTTTCAAGTTTTCGACCTATTGCCTATATTTTCGTATTGACGATTTTACCCCTAAATTTGATAAATTATCCAATTATAATTCTTTTAGCATCCAATTAATTCCAATCAGACTCAATACCATTATTGTTTATTATAGATCAGTACATGTCCATTTCATCAATTAATTTCATAATTTCCTATTAAATTCATAATTTCAGCCTATTTTCGGACCAATTTCAAGCCTAAAAATTCAATAAATATTAAAGTTATTCAAATAAAAATTTGGGCTACGTAGCAATTACCCATATATCATACACATCCTACACAAAAATTTTCAGCTAGAAACAACATCATATCGTATATTTATTTCACTAATATATATTCGGATGAATTACAGATTTCTTAATAAAGTATATTAAATATCACGAATTTTTCAAAAATAAAAATATCACATGAAAGCATGTCTAAAATAACCTAAGTGTAATTTTTTTCATAATTTTCTGGGCGGATTTACTATTTTTTAGGAATTATTGAAAAACAGGGCAGAAATTTGACCTTGGTGTTCTTGGGTGCTCCGGTAGCCGGCGGCGGCTGGGCGGTTGTCGGACGGCTGGCGCGGTGGGTGGACCGTGTGGGGTTGGCTGGGTTTCACAGCAGATCTACTCTAGGTTAGGTTTCCACACTTTCACTAATTTTTCTGTTTTTTCTAAATTTGTTTTTTTTTTTTTCTACGATTTTTTTCTAATTTTTCTTTCTGATTTTCTCTGATTCCAAATTGCTAAAACTATCTTGTCTGATGATCTTGGCTTTTTATAGTGCTTCAAAGTCGGTTTAATAATTTTTCTTTAATTAATTCATATTTTCTTTTCCAATTTCTTTTTTTTTTTTTTATGCATGAGGTGTCCAAATATTGTAACTCCACCTTTTGAATCAACAATGTATTTCCATCCTCCTGCCACGCCTCCTTCCAATATTATTTAATTAATTTTTCTTTTTCTTTTATTAAATAATTACTTAAATATAGATATTATATGTTAGAATTAATTATTTTAATTAATATACAAGGTTATACCTTATGTAATAACATGTGAAATATATAACTTTACTCATATAATTAAGTTTCTAGCATATCTTTTATTTTTAGAATACATTCTAAGGTTAATTTCATGAATTCAACACAATATATATATAATTACTCAATTTAAAGTTAATTTACGAGTATAATTATTATTTGTACCGGGTATACTAAAAATTACGTGTATTTTTTTATAGTAAATTATACTACATTATCTCATTTTATAGCTCAATTAGCTTATCTCTAAGTTTTCGTTGTAATCTAAGTTCAATTTTAGGAGTTCTGAACATTTTAGGGCTTTAGTAAATACTCCAATTTCTAAGGGCAAAATTGGGATTTCGGATCATTATTACTAAAATCTAACTTCACTGTAATATCTCGACTAACTTTTTCATTCTAGTTGCAAAGTTTGGGCTCAATTGGATAAGTTACCCTAAAAGCCTTAAATCTGAGCTCGGTTATCTTAAGCTCAATTTTGGAAGCTTACAGTGATTTTCAAGGCCAATTTGATTCTCAAGTTGGATGTCTTTGGTCGGATTTTGAGTTAGATTCAATAGAATCCCATGTAATCGACATGATTTTACAATTAAATTGGTAAAATCGTATAGATAAGGCTATTGAATATGGCTATAAACTCAATCTAATAAGCTGAGGAAGGTGCTGGATTCATGGGATTTAGATGCCGAAGAAAACAAAAAAAAAAAAAACACATACACACACACACACACACATTTTGGACACATGTTTTTGAGCTATGCAAGAAGAAAGCTCATGTGACCTCTTGTGCAACTTAAACTTGGGTCTCTTATGTGTGTGTATGCATGTTTATCAATAGGCTAATGGCTTATGCTTTGTCTATATATGTAATCAAATTGCATATATGGAATAGGTGGCTTAAGTTAAATTAATTTTTTTCCTAAGCCCAACATTCCATTTGTGAATTTTTTACTTAAGACCCAACCCAAATAGTATTTAAAATACTAAAGTTATTTTAAATTATCTATTTCTTCTTCTTCTTCTTTTTTCTTTTTATTTTTTTCTCTCTAAAATATGTATTTTTCTAAATTTTCTATTTTTTCTTGTATTTTTCTAAATTATGATCCTTTTTATATTGTAAAATTTTTTAAAACTATGGGAGGGTAAAAATAGGGCATCTATAGCTACTCTTTTTTGTGGTAAAGTTTGAGTAAAACTTTGCCATAAAAACAAAAGAGATACCATTTTTGCTATGAGGATGAATTTGCCTTAAGCAGTATCACAACTAGTTAGCTAGCCTAGGTTCAATCCACTAAGGATTTGTTGAAAGAAGTAAGATGGTGCTTTAGGAGCTAATTGAGATCCTAGAGTAAGTTTTAGAAGGGTCTAGCATCTTAGGAGTTAGTTAGAATCCAAAAAGATATTGAGAGGAGGGTAGTGTCCTTGTAGGCTGATAAGAACCCTAAAATGATAATGAAGGAAGGTAATGCTCTTATGGGCTAACAAGAACCTTAAAAAGATATGTAAGATAGGATAATGCTTCATGAGTTGGCTATAACTCTAAAGAGAACCTAGTCATGCTCCTTTAAGCTGATTAACCTAAGTAAATGGGTAAAATACTTCTCGAGCTAGCTATGACCATAAATGAGAAATTGTAATTTGGTCATGTACCTTTGAGCTAACTAACTTAGGCGAACAGGTAAAGTACTCCTTGAGCTAATTGAGACCCTAAATGAAAACCTAGTCATGTTCCTTTGAGCTGACTAACTGGGTGAATAGGCAAAGCGCTCTTCGAGCTAGATAAGACCTTAAATGACAAATTGCAACTTGATCATGCCCCTTTAAGCTAACTAACCTAGGCGAATGGGTAAAGCACTTTTTGAGCTGGCTAAAACCCTAAATGAGAACTTGGTCATGCTGTTCTAAGCTGACTAAATTGGGTGAATAGGCTAAACTCTCTTTGAGCTAGCTAAGACCTTAAAAAAGAAAACTTGGTTATGCTCTTCTAAGTTGACTAACTTAGGTAAATAGGTAAAGCATTCCTTGAGCAGGTTGAAACTCTAAATGACAAATTGAGATGGGATAGTGTTCCTTCAACTAGTTAGAACCCTAAAAAGATTTGAGATGGGACAACGCTCCCTAAGTTGGCTAAAACCCTAAAAGAGGATGTAAAATAAGGCAGTGCTTCTTGAGTTGGCTATAACCCTAAAAAGAAATATAAGATGGGACAGTACTCCTTGAGTTGGCTAAAACCTTAAAAGAGGTTGTGAGATAGGTCGGCGCTCCTTGAGTTGACTAAAACCTTAAAGGAGATTCTAAGAGGGGTCGGCACTCCTTGAGCTTGAGCTAGCTAGAACCCTAAAGGAAATTATGAGACGAGTCAGTGCTCCTTGAGTTGGCTAGAACCTTAAAGGAGATTATGTGATAGGTTAGCAGTCCTTAAGCTGGCTAGAACCTTGAAGGAGATTGTAAGATGGGTCGGCACTCCTTAAGCTGGCTAGAACCCTAAAGGAGATTATAAGATGGGTCGGCGCTTCTCAAGCTAGCTAGAACCCTAAAAGAGATTATGAGACGGTAGATTAAGAGATGGGTCAGTACTTCTTAAGCTAGCTAGAACCCTAAAAGAAATTGTGAGATGGGTTAGCACTCGTTGAGCTAACTAAAACCTTAAAATGATCGTTGGATGGGACAACACTCCTTGAGCTAATTAGAACCCTAAAGAGAAAAGAGATGGGTTAGCACTTCTTAAGCTAATTAGAAACCTAATAGAGATTGAGAGACGGGTCAATACACCTTGAGCTAGCTAAGATCCTAAAAAGATCATGAGATGGGATAGCACTCCTTGAGCTAGCTAGAACACTAAGAGAAGGAAGATAGGTTAGCGCTCCTTGAGCTGGTTAAGACTCTAGAAAGATAGTAGGACAAGAAGCACCTTATTAGCTCATTAAAACACTAAAGAGAGATTGAGAAAGGGAAGTGCCCTATGGACTTGTTGAAACCTTAGAGAAATTGAGAATGGGATGTACCTTATGGGCTCGCTAAAACCCTAAGAGAAATTAATGAAGGAAAGCGCTCTATGAACTCGCTAAAACCTTAAGAGAAATTGATGAAGGGTTAAAGAAGCAAAGGAAGGAATATGACCAATTTGAAACTCCTCTTGACTTAAAAAATTTACAAATGAGGAATTTTGTGAAAACCACTCATGATGAAAAAAAAGGTAATAGGGATAGAGTCTCTTGATTTGAAAAAGAGTTAATGGATATTAAAAACTGCATAAAGGAAAAAGACTTAAACCAATGTGGTCGACTTAAAAAGTATGATCATATTGAAAAGGAAGTAGATGACATAGGTGCAAAGCTTAACCACTTAGGTTGACATGGAATTAAAAATAGATAAAAAAAACTTATAAGAAGCCTTTAGTTTCTCTCTCTCTTTTCCCTTTCTTCTTTTTGTCTTTTTCTTTTTGTCTCTTTTTTTTTTTTTTAAATTTGCTAACGGGTATAAATTCTTATTTAAAGAACAAGTATTATAACCATCCTCTTCCTTGGTAACCATGTGGGGCATCTCAATGTCTCCTAACCTTGATATTGAGCTTCCTAACGAAGCCTTATCATTCCTTTCCTAAAGAAAAGGTAACTTATGATTAGTCTAGTCAAAGAGGACTTTCTTATGTATTCTCAGTCTAAATTACACTCTTAACTATTGTTTCAAAAATTATAGTCCAATTTACAAGTAATACACCTTAATCAATCTATGAGATCTTTTTCAATTTAGCTTTATGAATTTAGACTTTTGGTCAAATGGTTTTAAAAAGGATTAATGAGAAGTCCTATTTTGAAGGATTTACTTATTTAACTCGGATGTATAGGTCAAGAACTTTTAAGAAGAAATTAGAAGTGTGTTTACCTAGGTTTCAAAAACAATTTTTATTTAAGATAAATTATGCCTTATGATTAGAAGAACTTTTATTAAGTGTAGGTAGTATTGAGGGTGGGAAGACTTAAAACTATTATGCCTCGAAGTGGCAGAGTTATAATAGTCCCGCCGTACAAACCATTCTAAAATAAAAACTAACTTTATAGTCGCTATCTCAAACTTGATTTACACAAAGCGTCCATAACTAACTCACTTTAAAGTAAACAGTTCATAAATTAAATAAGTTATTTACTTAAGAAACTATGAAAATATGCATATGTACTAGATTTCAAATATTACAATTAATGTTTGTAAGGTTTTGTTGTTCTATCCTTAGTAAATAATACGTTATTTGAAAATGAGAGATTCTAAATAAAAGCTAAGACCTTAAAGATATATTTGTTCTTTAAATGTATTTCCTCACTCCATAGGATCCAACAATTACTAGCTTTAGGGTAATATAAGCCGCTTCTTAGCTAGCATTTGCAATAAAATCTATAAGACAGTGAGCAACCATAGCTTAGTAAGTTGAGACGAAAACTTAAAACCATACAGCAAACACATATAGGGTTATCAATCAAATCATTAGGTGTAATGCATGTTCAAACAAATGCCATCACACGATATTATCCAGCCTGTCGTGAGATTAAAGAAATTATACCCGCTCTAATTTGAGTTGAGGAGTTTCTATTAATGCAATAGCTCATGACCAAACTTAAGCTTGTGCACTCCTCTCGTGACTACCTTTGAACCATTGACTTCACTCTTGTCATGACCTTCTCACCTGTTACTTAGTTCGATTAAGAATGAAGAAAAGACCAACTATGCTATCAAGTGTTGTCCCTTTCGATGGGGTTGGTATTTAGTCGGAGAATTCTAGGTTTCCCCTAATGGGTTACTATGTAAGTCCGATTTATATTTACAAGTTATATATATTTGATTAGGTTCAGTTTAGGGTGATTAATCATTTCATATAAATCATACAATATAAGCTAAAATAGTAATTCAAATAACATCATCAACTCCAAAACAAATACATGCACATAGTCGACTATCTAACAAACACAATCAAGTATAATTACAAGTCTTCGAATACTTCAAACTAGTACCTTAAAATACAATAACGTATTAATCCTAATTTACTTGGACTCCTCACTTGCTTACTCAAGGTGGGACTCGCTTAGTTTATTGCCAATAATCCCAATAATCCTTATAATACTAATGTTGTCTCAGTTTTCATATAATTGTTATAGATTAGTTTTATCCTATAACACTTATTGTTATCATTGGTTTAAGGTTTAATATACCTAATTATCTAGGTTCTTAAGTCTTTTACTATTACTCTTGATTAAGGCTAAGTTTGGGTTCAGTTTTTCACATTAATTTCTAAATTAGTTTCTAGTTCATTTTTTTAGTACGATTTTATACACGAACGTTAAAAATCATTTTGACCCCATAACATGAAATTAATCACATTATTTCCAAGTCTCCTAAATATCATATTTACCCCTAATCAATATGTTAATTCATTTAGTATACTCCTTATCTTACTTAACTATTAAATTTACTCTCGATGTGAGAAAATTTTATATTTTTTATATAATTACCAAAATTTAAGTTTCATATCAGATTTTATATATTTTCCTATAATTATTAAAATATTAATTTTTATTCTAATATTTTCTATTTATTATATTTCCAATTTTCCATATTATGTATTATTACCTATCATGTACATAATACAAATCTAATATTTCTATCACTCCAAATATCATCTCCCAACATCAATTAACATATCAAAATATCTAAATTCATCCCAAATTAGATTTTACATCTAATTATCCTAATTTACAAAATTAACTTAAAATATATAATTTTTACCTATTATATATATACTACATAATACCCTAAAAATTACATCCAACGCCCTAAATGCTACAAACATCATACTTTATCAGATTTTAATATCCTTAAACATATAATTACTCACTAAATTAGTAATTACTCATTTAATTACATAATTAACCTCAAATTACCTATTTTATGCATTATTTTAAGGTCTAAAAATTACCTAAAAATTTCAAAAATTAAATTTTTAAAAAGGGATACGTAGAAATGTTGTATAACTCATAAGTAATACAAGAATTTTTTGCTCAAAACTATATCTTTAAGGTCATTTATTTCTAAACCGAACAAAATTTGAGTTTGTGAGATTTCTTAGGGTTCATATATCACAAGATATATTTTCATCAAAATAATATTTTTCCTAGCTACATATAAAAATATTTTAGAATACCAAATTTCATAATTTTCTAAATATATTTAGTATTTTTAAAAAAATATGTAAAATCAAGAAAAAGATCGGATTCACTGGAATTGGCAACTCTAGCCACCATTGGGCACTAAGGCCTTGTCAGTTAGCTTGGTTGCTGCCACCACTATGTGGTGGTGGTAGCTGTCCACTCTTAGGTGTTCATCTGGTTTGGGATCTCTTCTAAGGTCTTAATTACATAAATTTTTGCTAATTTTTTAAAAATCCTAATTTTCTCTCAAATTTTTTACCCTCTCATTTTTTCTACACTTCTAATTGTCCAAATGAGCTTCTGTAGTTTTTTTTTTTTTTCTATTTATAGAGATGTGGGGGAATTATTTATTTATTTATTTATTTTTTGAGAGAGAAAGATAAGGCTTTATTTTATAGAAACCGAAAAATTTAATTACAAATAAGGATAGTGATTTTGGAGTTCTATTTACAAGTCTATAAAATTTATTTATACTTCCCTAAGTGAGGGAGAACAATAGTTAGATGAATACTATTGAAAAGCTATTTACACAAAAGGAATATTAAAGAATGAAAAAATGACAAGCTAAAGGGGACATTTATTTGAAAAATTAGATTGCAAATAAAGATAAAGAGCTTAACCTTTATTATAGATTATTATTCATTAGAACTTAACATTTATTTTAGGTCCCTTAGCCATAACCTAAAAAACCTTAAACTAAGTCTCATAGACGAGCTCTAAAGTGTTTTAGCATTTCATGGGTTCTACAATGACTTATCCAAGAAGGGCCTTTAAGGCCGATTGTGAGCTTTAGAGCATTTGAGCTTTTCTTTTAGACAGGCAATCTTAGCATCTAGCAACTGCTTGTGAGTCCTAAGGAGGTTTTGTAGCATGTCAATTCTCTAATTGTTTACTTGGTCACCTGCCATTATCTTTAGGGCCAAACATTTCATAGACAAGGACCATTTATCAATAAAATAAAAGAATAGGTACATATTCTAAAGGTCCTTACCCTAAACTAAGAATAGGTGCATATGCTAGAATCATTTAGGTTAATACATTATTTCTTAAGTTGCAACCTTACTACTCAATTCGGTGTTTATAAAAGAATAGGTACACAAATTGATCATATTTCTAAGACACTCAAACATTAGTAGGGTTATAACTTCTAGGAGTAGTGTATTAACTCATGGTTTAAGTGTATGCAATTTATGTGAGTTCTAAATGTTCTTAAGCTATACGATCTTATGTATTTCTAAGGAAATGGTTCATTAGTCATATCGAACCTTAAGTGGGGTAGTCTAATCAACTCTAAGCAGTAGTTACCCATAACACCTAAAATCTACACAATCCACACCCCCCCAGGGTCTTAATATGGCTTAAGCCTGACTATATTTACCCTACATTCTTAATGTAATCATTCTCCCCAATATCCCAAGTATGTTGCATGTAATAAGTGAATATAGCAATTTAAAAAAATATATATATATTTACATGAAACAATTCATAACAATAAATAAATAAATAACATGGGTATTTTAAAAGACAAATTTAATTTCGGAAAGTTTTTAAGTGATTAAGCTTCTTGACATTTCTAATGGAGTCGCCAAGCTGTCAAGATCGGATTTTTTTCGGTTTATTATTATTATTTTTTAACTCAATTAGTATTAGACCCTCATCTATTTAATATTAACCCTCGACTAAAAGTTATAAAAACTTAGTTTTCTTTTAATTTTGAAAACTGTTTGGAATTGCCACCTGACCGAAGTCGAGAAAACGAGTTAAGCTATAATCAATTGGATTGATTTGTTATAACTTAACTACTGATCTTTTAATAAAACCATTTTTTGAAAAGGTTTTGAAATTAAAGATTTCGGATCTAAGGGTTGCCTTATTAAACCAGAATCAAGTACCGCTTTTATCTTTCTAAAATTAAGTTTATTTTTCAATTTACCCTATTTAACTAATTCTAAATTTAAAATTAAAACTAATTCTATTTGCACAAACAAAAATAACAAATCAAAATTATTTGCAAAAAGGAAAATAAAAAGATTTTCTTATTTTAAGTCGCCTTATAGATGCCTATGTACTCTTTAATAGGGATTTTAATAGGGATTAGACTTTCTGTAGTTTGTTAATGAAAATTTTAATTTGTTGATTAATTTTAAATTAAAAAATGGCCAGATTTAAAGAAAAATTCTAAAAGGATTCTAATTTTGGTAATTTATTTCTTTTTGGAAAATTCTAAAAAAAGTTCTAGTTTTGAAAGAAGGGTTAATTCAATTTTATTTTTTGAAAATGATTTTCTAAGTGATGAAAATTATAGTTTTTTTTATAGTTATTTGTTTATATATTTTTTATATATCTCTTTTTTAGAAAAATAAAAAAATGTAAATAAATGAAGCTTTTTTTCCTTTTTCTTCTCTTCTTTTCCTTTCTTTCTTAATTTTTTCCTTTTTTTTTTCTCTTGTTCTATTTTTTTCTATTTTTTTAATTTTATTACAATAGCAATGTAAAATACAAAAAAAGAAAAAAGAAAAAAGAAATAACACCAACAACTAAAGAAATAAGAAAAGGTCGGACCCTTAGATTAGAGTAGCATACGAATAGCAGATTGGGTTGGAGTATGGACAGATGGGTTGGATTTGGTTGCTTTTTGGGTTGGTGATGGCAACGAGTAAGGGGGTCAATGGAGGTAGGTTTAGGTGTTAAAAAAAGTAGGAAAACTCGCTTTCATGTGACTTTCATTGGCAAGTAGTTGTTTAGGATCAACTACTTAGCCGAATGTGGTGGTTTTAGAGGAGTTGCAAGGTGGCCGATGGTGCTTATGTTTGGGTAGTATGATTGGTGACTGCTAGAGCTCGAATGGTGGTTGGGATAGGTGTTTTACGATGTTATAAGTCACGTGGAATGCTTAGTTTCAAGTGAGTGTGGTTGGTGGCCGAGTTTCTACTAACGATTGAAGGTGGCAATTTGGGATAGAGAGGAAGGGTTATGCGTAGCTTGCTGTGGTAGCTATCAAAGGTCTTAAAGGATGTTGAGTAAGGTTTTTATAGGGTGCTAGTCATTGTTGTACTAGTGTTTTCGAATGGAGGTATAGTTGTCGGTGGCAACAAATGTGGTGGTCAGGGTTTTGTGGTGGGGTTTATTGTTTGTAGAGATGGAAGCCATGATAGGGGGTAAAATTGGTGGCATTGGGATGCTAGGGTAGTAGGAAACGTAGTGTAAGTGGTGTCCTTGCCCATAAAAGATCAAAGAGAAAAAGATGTAGAGAGAGAGAGTATCGTATAGAGAGAGAGTGAGATTTGAGCTTAAGCTTGAATGGGTATTTTCGAGTGGATTAAAATGATTGTTCACCTTGGAAACAAAGGTTGGAGCTCTTATTTATGCTAAATTAGGCTTGAATGAGCAAAGAAAACTCCATTAATGGAGGATTGAGTATCTTGAATATCAAGCTTGAAGGTGATTTTCAAGGTTGATTTGATTCTTGAGTTGGATGTATTTAGTTGGATTTTGAGTTAGATTCAATAGAATCCCATGTGATTGACATGATTTTACCATTAAATTAGTAAAATTATGCAAATGAGGCCATTGAATATGGCCATAAACTCGATCCAACAAGTTAAGAATGGTGCTAGATTTATGGGATTTGGATGTTGAAGAAAAAATAAAAAAACACCGGTGTTTTGGACACATGTTTTTTAGCTATGCAAAAAGAAAGCTCACACAACTTCTTGTAGGACTCAAACTTAAGTCTCCTATGTATGTGTGTGCATGCATTACCAACATACCAATGGTTTATGCTTTATTTATATATGCAATAAAATTGTATGTATGAATTAGATGACTTGAGCTGGATTAATTTCTAAACTAAGCTTAACACTCTCTTTATGAATTTTTTACTTAAGACTAAACCTAAATAGTATTTAAAATACTAAAGCTTATTTTAAATTATCCTATTCTATTTTAAATTATCTATTTTTTCTTTTTCTAAAAAATGTATTTTTCTAAGTTAAGACCCTTTTTCTATTTTAAAAATTTCTAAAACTATTTAGGGGTTGGGGAACGGGGCAAAAATGAGATGTTATACCTCTTTAGACAGGACCACTAATAATTTTTTACACCATTGCTAACTCTTCCTAAAGTAACTTCCTAAACCGGAAATAAGGGGCTGCATAAATAGCTAACAAAAATAAAAAATGGGAAGAGGTTGGTACCGGGAGTTTTGCGAGTATTTATCGTCTGGACGAATGGATTTCTACTACGTCCACATCTTGGTGGCTCCAGAAAATCATGATCCCACCATTGATTCCATTTGCTTCTACGCATAACACGTGCTCGAGCCTCAAGAACTGTTTGAGCTATTCAGCACCATTTCTGTCATGTTTAGTCTCCACTAGGGTAAAGATTGGAGGACTGTACTCCATCTATAAATTCTTGATGGCCCCCTTTCAAGTGATGGGCCTACCCCCCTTGCATTCCGAGTTAGAATTTTGAAGGGTTTTCTCGACATGTTCGACGATAAAGTATCCATCATCTTGGGTTTCTGCATATTTAGTTCGACATGGTTCCAGTCCTTCGCGTCAGTCAACAAGCCAAATCTTTTTACTTGCACCATCCATTTGCATGGCTAGAATCTTGTCCGTGTCATAAACATATGCATCTCCCATGAAGGTATCATCACCTTCCTTCTCTCGTCCTCCATCATTTGGAGAACAAAAGGGACTCTCTGTAGTTCCCTCTCTTCGTTGAGAATCAACATTAGCGCCACTTCCTTGCGGGTCTCTTCTATTGTTTTGAGAATCAATGCCTCCTCCAACCACAATTCCTCCCTATACGACGTTTTTATTTGAAGGGTTCCCTGCAGTATCGTTTCAATCCTTCTCCTCTATACATAATATACTCTCCCCTCCTTATATTCTGGGGCAAAGATTACTTCCGGAACTTTGTTCTGCGTCCAATCCAACTAGCTTCTTACATAATGTTACACTTCCGCATGCATCCTGAGTGTGAAATACTGATTTCTTGCTATCCATTCCATCGTATTGTATAGGTCGCTTGGTCTCTCCGAGTCGCACTGTAGAATCTTGAATCCCTCTTGAGCTTTGAATAGTCTCACCATTGTTGTTTTCTATCTCGACTCTCTTTTCCAAACCTTTCTCTTGGTATTTCTTTTCCATAGAGTTTGGTTTCTTTGCTCTGAACTTCCTTTCACGATCACTTAGAAATTTTTAAATTACTTTTAAAGCAAAATTGATATCTTTGTGATATTTACTTTGGATATGATTGATAATTCATGAGAAGTAAACTTATGAGATTAGGTAATTGGAGAAAATGTCCTTGAATAAAAGAACCCGAAGGATACTTTTGTCACAAAGAATATTAATTTTAGAAGTTTGACTAGACAGTGAAAGAATTTACCATTTTCTATGATTTTTATCGGATATGAAAACACATTATTTAGCTTATGGTCACCGTCTAGCAACAACTAACAAGACACTTTTTCCTAAAAGGACAATATCTAGGATATAAGTCTTTGGTAAACTTAGCTTGTAACACTCTTTTGGAGAGAGAGAGAATTTCAAGAAAAGCATGGAACATTGATACAGAACAAAACATTTATATCCATCTTTTACTAAACTTATGTTAAACGTGAAATAAATATCATGGTTTAATCCCTAGTCCAGAAAAGCATAAGCTTCTTTTACTGGGATACAAGTCTTTGATAGACGTAGCTTGTAACACTCCTTTGGAGAGAGAGAATTCCAAGAAAAGAATTCAATGTTTGTACAGAACATAAATTTTTTTGGTAGAGTACAGAACAAAACATTGATCCATCTTTTACTAAACTTACATTAACAATGAAATAAATATTCTGGTCCAATTCCTAGTCTAGAAAAGCCTAAGATTCTTTTGCTGGGATACAAGTCTTTAATAGATGTAGCTTGTAACACTCTTTTGGAGAGAGAGAGTGTGTGTTCCAAGAAAAGCATGCAACATCTGAATAAAACAAAATATTGATATCCATCTTTTACGAAAGTTACATTGAATGTGAAATAATTAATTATAAAACCTTATAATTATGTATCCTATATAGATTATGAGAGATTCTGTTACTAGTTTATAAAATTATGATAATGAATATTTTAGCAACACAAATTTGAAATATTTGGTTCAAGTAGTTAAAATGAGCTTATTAGTATTTATTGGCTTGGCTATTTAATGCTTTTGGGTTTGAGCGTTACAAATGGTATCCGAGTGAGCCCTTTTGTTAGTAGGTAGATAATTCAGGTCTGGGTTTAGTTTAGAGAAGAGGTTCGAGGAAGGTGGGAAGTGTTATTAGGATATGATTCCTTATATGCTTTCAGGATAACCTGTAGGTAATGGGTTCCCAAATCGTATACCGATAAGGGGGGAAGTTAAATACCTAATTGTAAGGTCTTACGACAATAAGGATTTCGCATATTTAAGATGAGGTATTGTGAAACCCCATATTCTACATGGATTATAGGAGATTATGATACTAGTTTATAAAGTTATAATTGTAAATACCTTATCAATATAAACTTGAAACTTTTAGGTTAAATAGTTGAAATGTGTCTATTAATGTTTGTTGACTTTGCTATTCATTACTTTTGGCTTAGAGCATTATATTATTATGGTCCAATCCCTAGTCTAAAAAAGCATAAGATTCTTGCTGTTTCAGGTTAAATTTAAGGCAGTACCAACTATAACATCTATACTTAGTAATCCCTTATAGGATGCTATGTTACTTTTTGCACATAAAATAATTTTTAACTCATTAATTAGTAAGGTTGACAAAATAAATAAATAAACCACAACTTGTGCACCAAATCGAATCAAATAAAAAAAATTGATTTTTTTTATACCATTCGATTCACATTTGGTTCAATTATATATAAATAGTTAATAGTTTGATTTATGTAAGTGAACTAAACTGAATCGAATTGTTTTGAACCAAACTCAATTGCTTGGTTAGAAAAAATCATGCAATTATTCTATACTTTTTTTATGTATTTTTTTCTCATCAATCTTTTTGGATTTAATCAAAATTTTTATATCTTGATCTTATTTATCTTACTTTTAAGTCAATTATTAAGATTAAATTAAGCAATTTCATTTCAAATTTCACATTTAAAAAATTTTCTTTTTGAAATTGTCATTTTCTTATATGTTTTTAAATCAAGGGTTTATCTTTAATGCTCTTTATGCGTCTCTCATCTCTCTTTGGTTCTTTGGTATGTCTCTTTTATCTTTTTTCTATCGCTTTTGGATAAGTAGCTCTACTTCTTCTTTCTCATTATTGTTCATTGAAACAAAGTCTTTTTCTCATTTAATCAAGTTGGGTTTGTTAAGATTTTGTATAACTTTTTATTGTAATTTTTTATTAAGTATTATTATATATGGTAAATGTATGAGAAATTAATTGAAAATATATAAAAGTTTAATGGGAATAAAAATACATTATTGGAAAATAAAATATTTAGTAAAAATTTAACATATTAGGTTTGAAAAATTTACGAACCAAACTGTATGGTTAGGTTTGATTTGAAGAAAAAATCCAACAATAATATTATATTTGATTCAATAAGGAGGTTGATCTGTACTGAACCAAATTGTGCCTATACCTATATAAGAGTATTCTAAAATCACTCAAATGATATATACTAAGAATTCTTATATGAAGCATTCTTTAGAAAATAATATTAAAGATGCTCTCACACAAAATATACTTAAATATCAAAGCGAGCAATTAACTCTTCTTTTGTAATAGACGGTGCTGATTTTTTTAGAATTTAAATGCTAGAATTATTTTTGTCTAAATAGGTTATGCTTAATTCGGTATATTTTTACTTTTCATGCAAAATGCAGTGGAGCAACCACCCAAGTTCGTAGGTAGATGGGTCGATGCATATACCATAAATGCTTTTGTGGTCGGATGGGTCCTCATAGTCGGACTCGGATTTGGTGGATGGGCCAGCATGACCAACTTCATTCACCAAATTGACACATTCGGATTATTCACAAAATGTTACCAATGCCTCCTCTAACTCTTCCCCCACCATTCCCCCACCGAATGCCATAGTAGCAGCATCGCCACTCCACCACTTTGCTCCACACTACCTGTAATGTGGTAATTTCTGCTCACACTCCCATGATAGAGTTCCTCCAAAGCTTCAAGTCAACCCAAAAATTTGACCTTGATCACCAAGCAACACTTTGGAGAAGAAAAGAATGGTCTTGGATTTAAAGAGTGTAGTATGGATCCACAAAGTAAAATTTTCTTATAGTACTGTGGACTCATTACTAGCTTTCTTCTTATTTCATTTCAAAGTTAGCTTTTATAGCCGGTTACGTAAGAGATGAACCAAAAAAGAAAAGGAAAAAAAAAAAAGAAAAATATTAAAAATATTTTAAAATGTTCTAGTTCAAATATATTATAAAGTTTCAATAGATTAGTTACTCATTTAGACAGTTGAACCTCTTTGCCATCTTCGTTTTCACTCGATTTTGTTTAATTATGCTTTTGATACAAGGTACTAACAATTACAATATCCAAATTCAATATGGAGAAGGAAAAAATATACATATAAAGAAAGCATAAAAATTTTGAGAAAAAAAAAATTCATTAGATATTACATGCTACGTATTATGCTCGTGTAATATGTAAAAACTAATAAAATATTGATATATATAATAATTGTATAGATAGTTTCTAAATCAATTATCACTCATAATTTGCACTTATTATAATGACAATATGTTATTGATATTCATATATTATATGTATATTATGTGTGATATGTAATATATATTAAATCATCTTATAAAGACATAAATATCTATAGAATAGGAAAGCAATTCTTTTAGAAAGTTGTTATTTGGAAACTATTTTTTTTTTTCGTTTTTGAAAAAAAAAAGGAAGTTTCTTTTTTAAAATGGGTACCCGTGGCTAAATGACTATTACTTTAACCATGCAATTCTAACCCGCCTTTTTTAGTCCGTGACTCCAAAAGTTAAGAAATGACTTAATGAGTAATACACGCCATGTGTAATATATAAGTAGTATGTAAATATTAATAGTATGTTACTATATATGATGAATGCAAGTAAAAAGATACTTTACAAAATATTTTATAAGATATGTAATCAAGAAAAAGATAGAAAGTGAATCCACACATGCGAGTAAGGAGATATTTTCAATTATAATTTTCTTTTGAGATTTATTTATTTTTTTGCAAAATCAATTCTTCTACTTCGGAAAAGCTAAATTTTTATTTTCTTATGGTCATCCATAATGTGCTTATGTACTTGTTAACTAACATCAGGCCATCTTAGTTCTTTTTTTTTTTTTTTTGAAAGATAATTTTAGCATCTTGATTTTTTTTTTTTTTTGAAAACTTTTAAAGTATATTACATTAATGTAATCTACTATCATAGAATTTACGATTCATTAAACTGTAAATATGACGCATCTGTTTTATTGTATAAATAGATTTGATAATTAATCTTTTTTGGTCCTTTGGGGACTGATTTAGAAAGCTATGCAGATAAGATCGTAGTAATCGTTAAAAATCGTGCTACCTTGACAAATAAAACATTTAACCAGTATACATGCACCGCTCAAAGGAAGGTGATAGTGTGTAAAAACGTAGATTTATATATTTAAGTGAAGGAGACAGCTATGGTCCCAATTATAGTTAATGCAACAATCCAAAATAACCAAATTTACACTCTAACATGATCTGGTCTTCTTTTATCATTATTATTATTATTATTATTATAAAAAAAAGATATATTCGAACCACATCCATATCATTGAACTTTAAGGATTTTGATAATCTAATATCTTGTTTCTTTATTTACTAACTTTTCATCAATCATATACGATCATAAAAACATATATTATAATAAAGTTATATGAATTCATGCATTATATTCAATATGTTGTAATATACTTGTTTATATATATATATATATATATATATATATATCTATACTAGCTATTGACGCACCCGTGTTGTGTGTGCAAAAATTAATTTTGTTTTCACATTTAATAGTAAAATATTTAATAAATTTATTTCA
>JAMXBB010000005.1:108919205-109230824 GCA_024138015.1 Lumnitzera littorea | reverse complement strand
TACCAATTCAATAACCACTATAATTTCATGCCTTGAACTAGTGTAATATCTAAAAATTTCCAAAGTTTTGGGAGAATTATAACGGATGGAATTAATATTTGAAGATAAGTTCAAATAAAAAATCAACATTTTAAAATATAGTTTAAATAAGATATTAATTTTTTATAAAGTAATTTAAATAAGTGATTCAATTGTTAATATAAGACTATAACATAATAAATATTCAATAAAATTATTTCAACCATTTTGTAACTTTAATCCACTTTATAAAATATTAATATTTTATTTAAAATTTTAAAAATATTGATCTCCTATTTAAATTTACTACTAATTGTTAATCAAATTTGTTGTAATCCTTTTAATTTTCAATTTTCAAACAACAACCATAATTTCATGTCTTGAAAGTAGATGGGCCAGCCTTAACGAACCATGCTTTTAAGCCCTCAAGCAAACACGCACTAGATATTTTTAGGTCCGATTATCAGCCTCAAGAGCCAAGCTGCAGATGCTATTGGGCTCATCGATGGCAAATCAGCCCTCTACACATTCTTAATTCCATAACCGTCTCTAAGAATGCTACATCGAGGCTTCAAACATATGGAAGGTTAATTTTGTTTAATAATCAATTCATTTCTCTACATTTCCGTTATCTATTTTAGATTGATTTCCTTCTTATGCAATCCAATAGGCAAATACGAAATTGAAACTATATTTCTTTCTTTCCTCATATTTCTCTTGATTTCCATTTATTTTTCAATCGTATCCTTTCAGTTATAAGTTGCCAAAGATAGTGTAAGGAAAAAAGTTGAAAGAGGAAACAGGATCTTCTAAAGTTTCTGTTTTTTAAAGCTTTTAAAGTTATAAAAGTAATGGTTGGTATTATATTTTTTAAAAATTTAGATAATGATAACCGTTATTTTTATAACTTTAGGAAATAAGAACTTCAGACGATCCAAATCCATTGAAAAAAATTAAAATTTTACGGTCTACTTCAATTGTGTTTAAATTAAATATTTAGTTTTTGAAAATTATATCAATGAAAATCTCATCATAATGTGCACTCTAATTTAAAATAGTAACAACCTCAACTTTATCTTTTTATATATAATATATAGATATTGTTAGGTTTTGTAGATTAGAAAATGTGGTGGAATTTAAAAATATCTACAAAACCTATCTTAGAATCCATATATAATATGTAAAATAAAACACAATTTAATAGTTCATAAGAAAAATACCTTTTCTTACAAAAAAAACTGTCTCCTTTTAGGGATAGAGTTCAACTAATTCGAATATCAATCCATTGACTATTGTTTTGTCAAAAGTATTTGCCACAAAAACTTCTAATATAATCTCTTTAATAATATCCATAATAACATAGATCACTTGGTTTAGAAAATAAAAATTATTGGAAACAAGATAGTTATAACAACATAACAACAAAAATACTCTCAATGGAATTCTTAACTATCAACTTTGTTTTCAAAAAAGGTTGATAAAGAACTTTCAAGACCTGAGTCTCTTCTCTCCATAAGATCAAAAGACAAAAAGGACTTTTCCTTTTTAAAAATGCTGGTCAAAGAAATCCCTTATATTATATATAGGGTAATATAACTATTTTGTTGCCAATAACAATAATATTGAAGCCATTATAATATTCAACCACATAGGCTATTTCCAAAACAATCCTTTCATTTTCTCAAAATAAATAAATAAATTCTAACCTTTAAAAATAAACTTAGCGAATTCTAATATTTGCTAAAATTTCAATCAATCAATTAACTCTTGTTAATCATATTATTGTGTACGACCCTTTAAGTTTCTATACATGAAGGCAATACCTATCTTGACATAAGCTAAGGTAACCATGTAGCAATAATTATTGATCGTTCAACTTAATAGAAAAGTTGTGGACTAGAAAGAACAATGAATCGATTTCTGTGTAATAATATCTATTCATAAAATGATATCCCGATTAAACTATTGTATGTAATGTCATCAATATTTAATCATTTTACTTACTTTTTTAGAAAAAATAGAATCGATAAAACTTGCTGTGATCATACGTTTATAAGTCATTATTATCTCAACCAAGCGGCCTTAGATATCTACTTCCTAATCTAAGAGAGTGATGAGTTATATCTTAACTCATCATTATCCTCCCTATATTTCACATCATACCATAACTATATTATTTATAATCTAAATAAAGACTACATTTAATGACATTAAAACATAATATTTCACATATATATGAAGGTCTTAAGTCTAGAAATTATTTACCCTCATTCATATAGAGAAGGGATTAATGATATTAAACATATAGTACTCTTTATTTATAGGTCGTGTTAAGTGTATTTACTTAATTTAGGACATCCATTTGTATAACTTGGATATCTGTCTTTTGGTCCACTAGGAATAATCTTAGTTATACAATATGTTAGTATAAATATTTATGTTCTCTTTAGATATTTATTCGATTAAGAATAATTTTTAAATAATATGATGTCTTAGAATCCCACTAATAATACAAATTTATTATTATTCCATACATGTTTTAATTATCTATAAGATTTTATTGTAAAATATATATAAGTAGAAAAATTTACATTTACAACAAATACTTGCCTTTTATTAATAATAGTCATAAATACATCAAAAGGTATCTTCACATATTGTGCACAAATTATAACAAATATATATTTGTTATAATTTGTGCACAATATGTGAAGATACCTTTTGATGTATTTATGACTATTATTAATAAAAGGCAAGTATTTGTTGTAAATGTAAATTTTTCTACTTATATATATTTTACAATAAAATCTTATAGATAATTAAAACATGTATGGAATAATAATAAATTTGTATTATTAGTGGGATTCTAAGACATCATATTATTTAAAAATTATTCTTAATCGAATAAATATCTAAAGAGAACATAAATATTTATACTAACATATTGTATAACTAAGATTATTCCTAGTGGACCAAAAGACAGATATCCAAGTTATACAAATGGATGTCCTAAATTAAGTAAATACACTTAACACGACCTATAAATAAAGAGTACTATATGTTTAATATCATTAATCCCTTCTCTATATGAATGAGGGTAAATAATTTCTAGACTTAAGACCTTCATATATATGTGAAATATTATGTTTTAATGTCATTAAATGTAGTCTTTATTTAGATTATAAATAATATAGTTATGGTATGATGTGAAATATAGGGAGGATAATGATGAGTTAAGATATAACTCATCACTCTCTTAGATTAGGAAGTAGATATCTAAGGCCGCTTGGTTGAGATAATAATGACTTATAAACGTATGATCACAGCAAGTTTTATCGATTCTATTTTTTCTAAAAAAGTAAGTAAAATGATTAAATATTGATGACATTACATACAATAGTTTAATCGGGATATCATTTTATGAATAGATATTATTACACAGAAATCGATTCATTGTTCTTTCTAGTCCACAACTTTTCTATTAAGTTGAACGATCAATAATTATTGCTACATGGTTACCTTAGCTTATGTCAAGATAGGTATTGCCTTCATGTATAGAAACTTAAAGGGTCGTACACAATAATATGATTAACAAGAGTTAATTGATTGATTGAAATTTTAGCAAATATTAGAATTCGCTAAGTTTATTTTTAAAGGTTAGAATTTATTTATTTATTTTGAGAAAATGAAAGGATTGTTTTGGAAATAGCCTATGTGGTTGAATATTATAATGGCTTCAATATTATTGTTATTGGCAACAAAATAGTTATATTACCCTATATATAATATAAGGGATTTCTTTGACCAGCATTTTTAAAAAGGAAAAGTCCTTTTTGTCTTTTGATCTTATGGAGAGAAGAGACTCAGGTCTTGAAAGTTCTTTATCAACCTTTTTTGAAAACAAAGTTGATAGTTAAGAATTCCATTGAGAGTATTTTTGTTGTTATGTTGTTATAACTATCTTGTTTCCAATAATTTTTATTTTCTAAACCAAGTGATCTATGTTATTATGGATATTATTAAAGAGATTATATTAGAAGTTTTTGTGGCAAATACTTTTGACAAAACAATAGTCAATGGATTGATATTCGAATTAGTTGAACTCTATCCCTAAAAGGAGACAGTTTTTTTTGTAAGAAAAGGTATTTTTCTTATGAACTATTAAATTGTGTTTTATTTTACATATTATATATGGATTCTAAGATAGGTTTTGTAGATATTTTTAAATTCCACCACATTTTCTAATCTACAAAACCTAACAATATCTATATATTATATATAAAAAGATAAAGTTGAGGTTGTTACTATTTTAAATTAGAGTGCACATTATGATGAGATTTTCATTGATATAATTTTCAAAAACTAAATATTTAATTTAAACACAATTGAAGTAGACCGTAAAATTTTAATTTTTTTCAATGGATTTGGATCGTCTGAAGTTCTTATTTCCTAAAGTTATAAAAATAACGGTTATCATTATCTAAATTTTTAAAAAATATAATACCAACCATTACTTTTATAACTTTAAAAGCTTTAAAAAACAGAAACTTTAGAAGATCCTGTTTCCTCTTTCAACTTTTTTCCTTACACTATCTTTGGCAACTTATAACTGAAAGGATACGATTGAAAAATAAATGGAAATCAAGAGAAATATGAGGAAAGAAAGAAATATAGTTTCAATTTCGTATTTGCCTATTGGATTGCATAAGAAGGAAATCAATCTAAAATAGATAACGGAAATGTAGAGAAATGAATTGATTATTAAACAAAATTAACCTTCCATATGTTTGAAGCCTCGATGTAGCATTCTTAGAGACGGTTATGGAATTAAGAATGTGTAGAGGGCTGATTTGCCATCGATGAGCCCAATAGCATCTGCAGCTTGGCTCTTGAGGCTGATAATCGGACCTAAAAATATCTAGTGCGTGTTTGCTTGAGGGCTTAAAAGCATGGTTCGTTAAGGCTGGCCCATCTACTTTCAAGACATGAAATTATGGTTGTTGTTTGAAAATTGAAAATTAAAAGGATTACAACAAATTTGATTAACAATTAGTAGTAAATTTAAATAGGAGATCAATATTTTTAAAATTTTAAATAAAATATTAATATTTTATAAAGTGGATTAAAGTTACAAAATGGTTGAAATAATTTTATTGAATATTTATTATGTTATAGTCTTATATTAACAATTGAATCACTTATTTAAATTACTTTATAAAAAATTAATATCTTATTTAAACTATATTTTAAAATGTTGATTTTTTATTTGAACTTATCTTCAAATATTAATTCCATCCGTTATAATTCTCCCAAAACTTTGGAAATTTTTAGATATTACACTAGTTCAAGGCATGAAATTATAGTGGTTATTGAATTGGTAAGTGTTTTTTTTTTTTTTTTTTTGAGTGTAAGTACATTTGTTACTATATGCGAGGCTATAAGAATAGAATAAAATAGTAAACATGAAATTAATATTTATTAAGAAAATTATTGAAGTACAAAATGAGTTAGATATGCCAATTTGTAGGTTTTCTCCTTCTGAATTGACGGTATAAATCAAATCAGTCCAACAATTACAAAAGCTTTGTGTGTAGATATGAAAATATCTTAACTAATAATTTCTAGATATCTCACCGATCATCTCTCGTAAAATGTAAATGTTGTGACGGACCTGGGCATTAATAGATCACTTTTTATCAATTGTGTTCTGGAATTTATGGTTAGTGAGACTTGTTGCTGTACACGGTAGAATTTCGAACTATTCGAAGACAATTGTCAAGATAATTTTAACATGACGTCAGCCTTGCAAGGATGGCCAGTGAGCTCATAACGGTTGAACAAGATTTATAATTTTGCATACAGCATGATGTGAGCAATACAAAAATTAATATGGATTTCAACAACTGTGCTTTAATGGGTTACTAAAGCTTGCAAGCCTAAGCGGATCATTTTCTATACAATTCAAGAGATTCATTTCCATGATGCACCAAACAAATTCTTTTATTAGTTATACATCTAAATAAGCCAATAAACCAGGACATCACATTGCTAGGGAAGTTAAAGAATTAAAATATGATGTTTTACGAGGAGTATTTTTCAAATTAGATCTTTAGGGTAGATATCTTATTCTTTTAGATTAGAAGTTAGTGATTTGTTTAAATTTTGATGTACGGATTCCGTATATAAATAAAACATTCTATTCTTGATTGAAAAACTGCTCAATTATAAATTTGTGGGAGGGAAAAAATCCTTTATATTCTGAGTCAATTTATGTGTGTTTAGGAAGAGTACTAACAATTAGATGAGCTCTACTTGTAATAGACCTCTTAAGGGAGCTAAATATATATCCATAATAGTAAAATCGCAATTCATCTCCTACAATTTTATGAATTTAGAACTTTATATGGTTTTCTCTAGTTGAAATAGATAAAAAGTCATTTAAGTGTAAACTTTCGCAAAATTAATAGTTTAAATGTATATTTTATTGGATACACACAATTCTATATTTTTTTAATGTTCCAATTTTAGGTTAAGTTGTGAGTTTGACAGATATATACACACCATAGTAAATTAGAATTTGTAAAAACAGTTCAAATGCCCTTAATTTCCTCTCTAAGGCTTAAGGTCATTATGCCCAAGCCTCTCTAAATGAATCCCAATCTGGCCTAATGTTTGAACCTTATATTGAGCCTTTCATTTCCATCGCAGGAGTCCGGTTGTCCTTGGGTTCTCCTTATTGGGCTCTTCTTGTTGGGCTTACTTAGAGACATTGGGCACCCAACAAGTCTAAGGCTCAATTATCTTTAAAAATAAAGTGCAAATTTACAAACTTTACCGTTAGTTCAAGAGAGAAGTTTAGCATAACTCGTTGTTCATCTGATTTTTATTTGTGATAATGGCCAGAGACCCACATAGATTCTCTCGCTCTCTCTCTCTCTCTCTGTGAAACGGATGCTCAGAACTCTATGGAGATGACATGGCGGGTAAATTCATTGAAAGAGGAGATACTAAAAAATTATATGTGCTTTGCAATGGTTAAAGGAGTTTTTGGACGAGAAAGGCTTGATTGGGCTAACTGTACAGACCACATGAAATCTTTTTTCGTTTTGGACAGCATGAAATTAATGTACTTAGGTTAGGAAAATTAATCCTAAATCTAAGAGTTGAAGGCTAAACTAGATCAAAACCATGCCCGAGAAGATAAGTGTTAGCAAGTACTTTGAATATAATTTGAAAGAATTTTATTTGTTTATTAACCGAAAGTGGACGTCCAACAAGATAAATTCCTTGTATCGCCTATTTCTTCACCCAAATTAATATAAGAACAACTTAAACCTTATAATTATAGCAAAATCACTTTCAAGTAGATTCAAATAAATTCAAAAAGGACTTACAAAAATTACTTTTATTGTTAAATTATTGAACTGGGGAGAACTAGAATTTCATGCTATTAAAGGTAAGTAACAATTGACTAGCTAATCTATTTTGCTTGAAAGTTGTTATTGAGTCTGATTTTTCGGTTTTCTATTTATTTCAATTGATTTCTCATTTCTTGATTAATACTAAACCCTAACCCATTTAATATTAATTCTCGACTAAAAAAATTGAGAAATTCTAGTTTTTTATTAAAAATTATTTTTTTAAAGTCGTCACCCGACCGGAGTCAAGAAAAGAAAAGAAACCATAACCAATTGGGTGAATTGGTTACGATTTAGTTACCGGTCTTTGATTTCAATTTTAATAAAGAACCAGAGGGTTCCGAATTCGGGGGCTAACTTATTAAATCCTAACAGGTACCACTATTTATTTGCCGAAATTAAGATTATTTTTATAATTATAATATTTTTAAAAAATAAATAAAAATCAAAAGAAAAAATAACCTAAGTTTCTACATATTTTATTATCGCCTCGAAAGTGCCTACGTACCTGCTAGCAAGGATTAGACGATCGTAGTTCTTTCTTAAAATTTTTAGTGTGTTGATTGATTTTAATTTTTGAAAACCATCCAAGTTTACGTTATTATCAATTTAATTTTTTCAAAAAATAAATAAATAAATAAAGGGCCTTAACTCATAGGTGATCAAAAGACTCCCTAAAACATTATAATCTTTTTTTGTTAATTAATTAGTTTTTCTAAAAAATAATTTATTATATGAAGATTTCTAAATAAATAAGAAAACTAATTCTAAAGGAATCCTAAGCACATGTATATATATATATATATATGCGTCTACACTATTTCTATTCAACAATTATCTTCTTAAGTGAATTAATAACATCAGGAAATATACCTAATATAAAAACTAAACTTAAAGATTTTCTAAACTAATGTATATATTAAATCACTAAAGACTTAACAACATAATAATAATAATCAAATAATAAATAAATAAATAAAAATCATCAACTGAACCTGATTTAGCTATGTGGTGAAGGGGCTGCTACAGGTGTAGATGGGAAGACAGCGGCTGCCACCGACGTCCGTGTTGGTCGAAGATTCAGGCATGGTTCGTGCCTGCGCTGTGGGTTGGGTTGACTCGACGTGTCCTAAAGTTTGCTGTGCTATGAGTGTTACAGGAGAGGGATGAAATCGTTGGCTTCTGCAGTGAAGAGTGCTGTAGCAGATGGTGCACTGTGGACGTTGGATTTCTGCTATACTTGGTTGCTGCTCAACGTGCTGCAGTGGCGTGAAGTTGGATGATCGACGTCCGGTTTGGTCACTGATTGCTGGACAAAGGGGGAAGTGCACTATTGTTGTTGTGTGTGGTTGCTATTCTGCTGCTGTTCCGTTGCTGTTTCGCTACTATTCTGTTGCTGATCTTGCAGGAATTCAGTTTGGCTTGAGCATTAAATTGTTGATTGCTGTTGGTGTTATAGAGATATAAGATCGCTGGATTGAGGATGTGGCAGGAGGTTAGTCGCTGTGTATGGGTTAATGGCTGTTACGTGTGCGGACCAGAGAAAGGGGGGCGCTATAGTAGCTACTGTGTAGACTTCAGGCCGTGTCATCAGGCAATCAATGCTATTGATAAGGTAAAGGGACTACAGTAGCGCGTGGATCAGTTGTAGCCGTTGTCGATGGCGTTTTGTTTGTTGCTGAATTAATATTCAGTTGTATAGTGCTTGATCAGAGGCTTGCTATGGACGTATAACAGTGGTCAGCTGCTGTTTCGGTGTCGTGTTGTGACGTGTTGATCAACTAGGCGTGTAGACAGTGCTGTTGGATGGCTAATGTTTGTGTTCTCCTCCTCATGTTGTTGTTTTTTCTTTTATAAAGTCCAAATCAAATCCTATCATATCTATTATATTTGATTAAACTAGATTTAAATTTTATTCAAATCTGATTTAACTAGACTATTTAATTAGATATGAAACTGATTTTCGTCTCGCTTCTGCAAAATTAGAAAAATAAAAACATAGGTGCCTGTTGAGACTCGAACCCGTAACTTCCAACTAAATCCACCCAAATACTCCGCTACTTATCCGTTAAGCTATTTGTCTATATCTTGACATTCATTACAATTAAATTATATTTAAACTATTTGATTCCCTAAAATAAAATTTTTAACTAAACTAATACTAAAACTAATTGTTCTTAATATAAATTACTACCTAAAAATCTATGAAATTTTTATAATTTTTCCTTTTCTTATTTTTTTGGTATTTTCATTATTTGTTAATTTTTATTATTTTTTATTTTTTTGAATTAGGACCCTTTTTGTAAAAATAAAAGTTAAGACTATGGAAAAGTAAAAATTAGGTATCTACAGTTGTCAATATTAGATGTGGTAAATGGATGTAAACTATATTTAGCCTTTATTAATCTAATGTTGTTTTTGCTCCTTGTGTTTGAGTGGAGGCCAACAATCAATCAACATAGGTGCATCATGAATTAGGTCTTCATCAACTACTAGTGATAAGACATTTGGAATGAAGTGGCCAATAGCTTAGGTGTTGAGGCCATCATATTTAGAAAAACGAACTAGTAAATAAGGTAGAATAGTAGTCGATACAAGTTGGGACATCTAGAGGGAAACTATTGAGACGCATCATAATAGTGGTATGAAATGCTATTGTAAATGAAGGTAATGGACTAGATCATCAATGGTTGATTGATACCAATAATAAAACCAGTATGAGGAGATTTTCACTTTTGGACTTTAGGAATCTAATGGTCCAATTTGAGTAATTGCTTCTAGATATTTCTTAGGATGTTAAATTTGCTTATGCTCGCTATTTTACCTTAAATAAATGTTTAATGGGTACTATATATGTGTAGTGTGCGTTTATGTATACGTAAAATTGTATTCATTACTACATCTAAAAATAAAAGGGTAAATTAAATATCATATTTTAAACCTAAATGTTGCCTATTTTTGTAATTTACTACCTAAAGATCAAATGTTAATATAGTACATGAACTTTACCCATTTTTGCAATAACTACCTGAATTTAACCTAAATCTACAATTAAATACTTGAACTTTGCATTTTTGTAATTTACTATCATGTCTTGAAGGTTTGGTTGTGAAGGTTACATGTATGCTATATGAGATATTCAAGTAACTAAGGGAATGCTTTAATTTAAGTAGTACTTATGAGATGTTCGAATAAGGAATAGTTAATCTTAATAAGGTTTTAATATAGGAAGCGATAGTTGGAGGAGTTGAATAATATCAAACTCCATTATAAGTGATGAATGGGGTGTATGCTCCTAAGGAGGCTAAGTGTTTGATTTGTTTAAGTAGAGAATTTAATAAAGTAACTGTGTTAATTAAGATTCTCTCATGTCTAAATGAGGGAGGTATTTATAGAAGTTGGCTATTAACCTCATTCGTCATATCATGATAATGATTAATAACAAAAACTGATCCTTTCTTTTATATGGACCTCAAATAAACTCTTCTTTATGGATTTAGGACCAATAGTGGCCTTATTTTTTTAGTATGAGTTAAATTGAGAAATGTTATATTGAACATATCGATTTAATAGACTTTACTCTAAACCTATCATGCCAAACATCACTTGATAATCTCAAGAATATATAAGTTTGACTCTCTAGACCCTATTATCTTAGGCCAAAAAGTTAGATTCATTTAATTAACATGCTTAAAGCCTAGAATATGATTTAGTTCTTTGCAATTACTTAGCGTGAGTATTATATAAATTATATTTATAAAAATAACATTACCAAATTGCAAGTAGTTAATTACAAAAATAAAAGAGTTTAGATACCAAATATCACGTTTACTCATAACAAAATTAAATCAAATGCGGTTTGAGATGAATATGTTTCCTGTGGAATAGTTTTGGGTTTGAGCGATTGAAAAGTTAGACAATGCATTATTTGGTGTGTGTGTGTGTGTGTTTTTTTTTTCTTTATTTCAATTAAATTTACTCGTAATTAGAAGAAATTGGACAGAAAGTTTAGAGGATGCAGAATACGAGCCTTAAGTAACTTTACTAGGCGACTATATCAGGCGTGCAAATGATCACTCCCTCTGGATTTGGGATGTCATGTTAGGTTTAGGAATAAATAGGGTTTGTCTCTATATATATTTTCTTAAGATTCTAGTCTGAGTCGATACTAAAAGCGTGATCTCGAGGGCAGAAAATGGACTCCTCACCACTGTATACTTTCTTAATCTTTACACACGGGATTTCCCACAACAGAAATAAGATGGGACATCATAGCTTTTTGGAAAAATAAAATTCTATTTTAATACGATTGCTTGACGGGAAGAAGCATGTCCATTCATGTCGTATACTTGTAGATATCCTACGAAGAAAAGGACCAAGAGAAGCTTTCGAAAGAAAATAAAAGAGATGGGTTTTAAGTATCATATCTGACCACGCTACCATCCGAATGAAAGCACATCAGATTGACAAAGAGATTTAAAATATCTGACCACGCTACCTCTGGATTGGTGAAAGCTGATTTCCACGTTCTTTTCTGTTCAATTTGCGGTAATAAGATAAACGTGTAGTGTTTATCCACGTTTTTATTTATTTTGAAAATGATGCAGAGAGCGATGTGTATATAGGCGACAATCTATATAACAGAAGCCTCATTATTATTGTTGACTTCAACGATGTTAGGCTGTTATGTAACTTGAAGGCTGTCAGAATAATAATGTTCCTACGCAGCAATAGCTAGCATTTTACTTCCACTTCCCTATTCTCTTTCTTTTCTCGACAATATGCCAGCAAGTATTTTACAATACAACATTGCTACATGGACCGATTTACTAGGAAAAAAATATTGAATTGATAGTATTTGTTACGTGTTTGTATATATATTACATAACCATTAATTATATTTAAATATATAATAATATTATTCATTGATTTTTAAATGATTATCATTTATTATTTTCATATATTTGAATCTGATTAGGAGTTATAGATCATATATACTATCTAAGGAATTAATTCTTGAATTATTAATATAAACTTAAGATGGAAGTAGTCAAGTTAATATTTAGACATGTCATTATCCCTCACAATTTTCAATAGCTATTGCTGGTTTTTGTTTCAATCGATTGGTCCCATAAATCATTTTCCATGACTACATAATATTAGATAAAAGTCATATTACTTATTCTCGTTATAGAGCTGTTGGAAAATTTAGATTGTATACATTACAGGAATGAAGACGATAAAAGGAAAAAGATTTCAAGGCGAGTTTTGCTAAGAAATTGTATACAAAGACAATTCTCTTATGATAGAAAAGTTAAACCACAAGATTTAAGAATAATCGAAATATTATTTTCTGACCACTTAATATGAATTTTCTCTAAATAGATATTGTTCCGTGAAAGTTCTAACTTTTTGAAGAATCTTTAAGTCGAGATTCCATAACCAAGTAATATAAAATATTTTTTTTTTTGCCAACTAAGTTACACAACTTTAGTGATGCAACTAGACTATAATGGCTTTAGCAAATATTTTTATATGCTACACAAAACAATTCTGACAGTGAACATTTTATTAATATTAAAAATCAGCAATTTATATCCGACCCCTTAATTATTAATAGAAAAAGTCAACTTCCTTGATAAGAGCACAATGGTTAATTTCATATAAGAAATCATATAAACGGACATAGTTGTTCATTCATATATTCCTTAAATTAGCGAACTTGAAGTTTTTTATTTTTTAATTTTAGTTTGTACTAAACTCTTCCAATCTAATATTAATTTTTTGGAAAAAAATTGAAGGAAAATGCATTTTATCTTAATAGAATTTTCTTTCAAAAAGTCAGGATCGAAAAAACAAAATAAAAATGCTAATTTTAGTTGGAAATTGATTTTCGCAAAAAAATATGGTCTATCAAACAACCGAAAATTTAGATCCGAAGAAACTGAAACTCAAAGAGATTAAGCTATAATAAATTTTTATATATATATATATATATCAAATAGAAATGTTTTAAAAATGGGTTTACTTATTTTCCTAAGAGAAATTCAACTAACAGATTAAAGTTACTTTGTTTACACACAAAAAAAAACAAAAAAAGTTTTTTTATATTTTAGTAAGGTTATTCCGTGCTTGCTACAAACTTTTTAGAGGATCAGATTGTCATAGTTCCTTTAAAAATCTCTTGTGTGATTGCTTTTTCTTTTATCTTCTCAAGATTCTCAAAAACTTATTATTCTAAAACCCTATTATCTAATTTATTATTTCTTGACCAAAAAACATATCTTCTCTATGAAAACCCTACCCATAAACCGTTTAAAAAATCACTTTTCGCTAATCCTGTGAGAAGCTTTCATTTGAATAAAATTTTCGTATAGTGGAAATTTTTACAAAACTGTTGAAAAAGACAATTTCAATCCTAAAACCTTAATTTCTATTTTGATTATTTTCGGACCAACGAGTGATTACAACGCGAGAGATGTCCTCGTTTGTAATGCCATTTTTAAGTCACTGTAATCTCCTTGAGCATACTTATTTGCTGGGTAAAAAACAGCTGCTACGCTATTGCCAGCAAACTTCCTTCCATTCAAGCCCGCCCGAGCCTTAGCTGAATCTTCAACATCTGCATACTCCAAGAAGACCGGAAATAATGAATACACGACGTGGAAAAAGAAGGTTAATGTGAAGATTCCTAGATTTTATGGAGATGAAACTGACAGAAACATACAGGAATAGGATAGTTCAGCAAGACATGTACAGAAAAAGAATATTGGGTGAAGTAGTAAATTTGTACAAATATATAAATTCTAGTATAAACATGTAGATTCTGATAATATGGACTAAAATCTACATGTTTGTGCTACATTTTAACACGGCTTCATATGTAGTGACTTCGGTTAATAATTTCTTTCTATAGAAGATAGGGGAAAAAAGAATAATGAAATGTCTCTATTTCTTTTAAGTAATGTTTCAAGGACGAGTACATCTTAGTACTATAAAGCTGTTTTTACGCCAAGAGTCTTTTACAACGGTTCTTACTCACAAAGACAATAGCCACAATGCATCCTAAACTTATATTAATTTGTTCACAATGGACAAGTGACAAGAAATTGCAACGATACGGAAAATTGTTTGGACATATCATACTTACATAG
The DNA here is from genome assembly GCA_024138015.1 of Lumnitzera littorea. Taxonomy (NCBI): domain Eukaryota; kingdom Viridiplantae; phylum Streptophyta; class Magnoliopsida; order Myrtales; family Combretaceae; genus Lumnitzera; species Lumnitzera littorea. Next base: position 109,216,234 of record JAMXBB010000005.1, on the reverse strand, counting down.
GTCTTGCCTTTTTGCCAACCCCAGGAATTGGTTCATCGTTTGGTCGAGGACGAGGTATCACAACTTTAACAAAATTACCTACAAATTAGACACAATTGGGAAACTATTAGTCACATAAAAGGCTGTAAAACGTAAATACATAACACAGAAAGGAGAATGACAAAAAAAAAAAAATTAATGGATGCAGAAGCCTTTAGCCACCTTATGAAAGCAAATTTCCTTCCTTCCTCTCTCATATCTTCCAAAGTATCTTCGGTACTCCTAATCATCTCCAAGCTCATCGGCAGAAACCATTTGGTTGGGGCAAGCAGCTGTGAGATAAAAGAGAAGCAGCTGTCCCTTAGCAAACATGCCCTTACCCAGGAAAGAAAAAAAAAAAAAAAACATTTTGCTCTCGTGGAAAAGTTGTTAACATTATTCTAGAAATTTGACCTGGTCAATGAATTAACTATGCTAGAAGTTTGATTGATAAACGTAAGTTAGGGTTGACTGTTCAATGTAAGTTATTTTTGTCAGGTGACTTATATCAAACGTTTTTTTTTTTGTATTTATTATTATTTTTCCCTGGAATATATCATACATTAAGCGTTACATCAATCGCCAGTGACAGTAGTATGTCCAATTTAGTTATGTAATTACCCTCTTATATTTTGTGCTTGACAGGTACCGTGACTTCTAGTTAGTATATAATATTAAAAGATCACTAATTTATATCAAACCCCTTGACTAACAAGGATAATTAACTTCCGTAGCAATGAACATCATAACAATTCATGATATATAGTAAGGATAAACAAACAACCTCATTATATTTTGTACCTTGCAATACACTACTCAATGGGGTAGGTTCCAAACTTGCATTGAATGTCATAAGCTAAGTTTCGAGCATAATTTTTTTTGGAACTTGCTCCTATAGGATAAGATATAAGTACGATGTTTTAATACTTAATAACTATCTAGAAATTTATACTTTAAAATATATAAGGTATAAGTTTTAAAATATCCCGAGCAATCCTATAACAAATAATAATAATCATACTTAAAAAACATGATTATATTTTTATTTTTTAAGTCTTATAAGCCAAGTTGGTCTATTAGAAACCCTAATAAAGTTCTTCATTTCTTCTACTACTTTCTTGTCTTTTTTCTATATTTCTATTTTCTTATCTCTTTTGTCTCATTTTTCCACTACTATTGACCTTACATCTACTATTTTGTAATTCATCAAATGTTATGTTTGTAAACTTATTTTAGTGGATTTAGTGTTAGATATAGTTTTAAGCAACTAGATTATAAACATTCTTTTTAGGGGTGTGTTATTTTGTCACTTTTGTCTTATGATGTCACTTTTTGCCTAGACATAATAGAAGGTGGATTTTGTAATATCATTTTTGCAAATTTTAGAAAGTATTCCTTCATGTGATTAGGAATATTAATGGATTCAAGTTATCAAAAGTGTACCTCAAAAATTTAATAAATATAACAAAAGGCTTTATAGGTTTCATAGGTTAATTTGTGTCTTATTAGTTTTATAAGATACAAGTTCTAATTAGGGTATTCAAGGATAATATAAGAAAGGTTTCAATTTTAAAATTTAGGAACCTATATTTATAAAGTGAAGTATGGTTAAGATCGTATACTCTATCTATCATATACTTGTCACTCTTAATATATACTATAGAAAATCATGTAAACCTACATAATTGCTCATTTGCATATTGGAAGTTCAAATATTTATAGATAAAAAAAAGTTATATTTTATTAACATCATTCCATATTCAAATGCTTGCTATCATATGAGAATTCTGCCGATAGAGTATTTACAGTATTAAGCTTAGAAGCTTGTAAAACAAGTCATGGTGAGGAGCGTTAAGGTATTGTTCAGTGTGGCCAATGCTTAAGTTAGTACTTTGTATGAAGAGAGAGCAAGCAAGGGTGCTTAAGGTTCACAAAGAGAGTTTAGTGTGCAAAGAGTCAAGGTGTTTTATAGTTGGAGTGCTTGGGGCTATTTATAGAGAAGCGTTGCTGAGAATCAAAGGGGTACATTTGGCATGTTAACATGTCCACACGATCTAGGTAGTAGAAGTATGGAGTTTGACATGTTTTGGATTTATAGGGTCATGGTGTTTGGACAAGTCTCCAAGCTTTATCCAATTGTCTAAAAACAATTGTGACCATATTGAGGTGGGTTAAGTCGTTTGGAGGAGCTAACTTATTTGGAGATCCTTTAAAGAGTTTGGCTAAAGGGATAACCGAATCAAGTGCTAATGGATCAAGTTAACTATAGGCTTAATTAGGTCTACATGGGCCTAAGGGATCAATGTCCAAAATACCTTATTAATACGTCTTGTAAGCTTCGTAATTAGCTACTCGAGGTTTGATTTATAAAATTTAGGGCAATCAAGCAAATTATTCAATCCAGCCCAAATTTTACAACAAAGTTAAGAATATTAGTAAAAGATATCTCATGAATTTGGATTTAGGAAAATAAATAATTAAATAATGTAATATTGAATTATATATATATTATTCGTTATTTATCGGAAACGTATAAAGCGAATTCGATAACCAACGAATCGATAAAAATAAATTATATACACACTAAAAGTTATTAAATAACTTAAATAATATTTAAAAGTATTTATTTACACCATATATGTATTTGCATATAGATAGAAATACGCGAAATTACTTAAAATATATAAAATATGCCAAAATAATACTAATTAGTTAAAGGAGATTTATAAATAATTAAGAAAAAATCAAGAAAATTATGAAAAAATATGGAATTATCTAGAATTGAGGTGTAGCAAGCTGGAATTAAAGAAATAAAAGTAACCAATAAAAATTATCTAACTAAAAAGTCAAAAATGGAAGAAGATAAGGCACTTGTCACTTTAAATTAATGAGAAAAAAATCCTAGGCAGCTCTACAAATACCTAAAATTTTACAAAAACTCATTTGGTCAGTTTAGAGTTTAGAAAAATTGGAGAGAACAGAAACAAGAGAGGATTAAGGTTTTTCTTAAAAATTTAGAAAAATCTGTACAATTAAAACCTTAAAAAGGGACCACCACTCGATGACAACCTAAAAGTAGACGGCTACCACCACCACATGGTGGTCGCAATACCCAAATTGGTTGACAAGGCCATGGTAGCTAGCAGTGGTCGGAGTCACCAATGCTAGCAAATCCGATTTTTCTTCCAATTTTAGTTATTTTATCTAAAATATTAAATAGTTATTAAATTATAAAATTTGGCATTCTGAGGTTTTTAAGTATGTAGATTTAAGAAAAAATATTATTTTGATTTAATTATATCTAAAAATATATGTTACTTAAGAAACCGTACATAATCGAACTCTATTTGAATTAGAAATAAATGACTTTGGGAACATAGTTTTAAGCTTAAAATTTTTGCATAGGCTATTTAAATGATGTATAATAGTGCTATGAAACCCTTTTTCAGAAATGGGTTAGGATATAGAATATATCGTACGAATTAAAATATTGGTTATGGATTAAATACAATATTTAGGATAACAAAAAATAACGTGATTAATTTCACACTAAGGGTTAAAATGAGTTTCTAGAGTTCGCGTATAAAATCGCACTTAGAAACTGAATTAGAACTTAAATTAGAAATCGATTTAGAAATTGAATCATAACTTAGTCTAAATCAAGAATAATTGTAAAAAACTTAAAAACCTAGACAATTGGGTATCATAAAACTATAAATTGAAGGTAATAATAAGAATTTCAAATTAAAACCTATTTATGATAGTTATGTGAAAACTGAAACAACACTTGTATTATAGGGAGTAGCAATGATGGCTTGTATGAGTCACATCTTGTGTAAGCAAGTGAAGAGTTCAAGTAAGTTAGGATTAATACATTGTTATATTTCAAAATACTAAATTGTAGTACTTAAAGACTTGAGATTATACTTGATTGTATTTACTAGATAGTTGGCTGTGCGTATGTACTTATTTTAAATTGATGATATAATTCCGATTTGTTGCTTTAGATTGTATTTGCATGATTTGTTTGAAATGACTGAACACCTTAAACTAGATCTAACTAAATATATGACTTGTAAACATAAATTGGACTTACATTGCAACCCACTATAGGACTCTTAAGAATTTCCAACCAAATACTAACTTCTTTAAAGGGGATAGTGTTGAATAGCATAATTGGTCTCTTTTTCATCCTTAGTCGAACTGAGTAATAAGTGAAGAGGTCATGATACGCGTGAAGTCAATGGTTCGAAGGTACTTGCGAAAAAGTTGTGTCTCAATTGCACAAGCTTGGATTTAGTAGTAAACTATTGCATTAATGGAAACCCCTCAAACTAGATTAAAGCGAGTGAAATTTCTCTAATCTCACGATGAACCGAACAATGTCGTATTATGGCATTTGCTTGAACATGCATTGCATCTAATTAATTTGATTAATAACCTTATTTGTGTTTGCTGTATAATTTTAAGTTTTCATGCTAACTTACTAAGCTATTGATTGCTCATATTTCTATAGATATTATTGCAGGAGCTAACTAGGAAATGGCTTATAATTACCTCAAAGCTAACAACTACTAGATCCTGGAGGAGTGGGGATAATAACCTGAGGAGTAATTGCACTTTCAAGTTTGGATTTTATCTTTAAAATTTTTAGTATTAAATTATGTATTACTTAAGTAGATGATGATTAGACTACTAAATCTTGTAAACATATTCAAATTATTTAGTGTAAATATGTATTTTTCATAATTACATAATTGAATAACATATTTAATTTATGAACTGTTAACTTCAAAGTGGGTTAGTCGTGGACGCCTTGTGTAAATCAAGTCTAAGATGGCTACTATATGGTCAATTTCTATCTTATAATAATTTGCATGGTAGGACTGTTACGACTCTATTGTTTCGGGATGTGACATGTCCTCCCTCCTTCCCCTTCCCTTCCCCTAATCCTCCCTCCACTGACCGCCACCCTACCCCCACCCCAACACATAGTCTCATTGTTGATAGGGTGGCGAAGAGAGTGAGTAGCTAAATGGGTTCTTTAGGCGTACATCTATATTAGATCCAAAGCAACTTGATGTGTTGGATAACTGATATGTTGTCACGAGGAACTGTCTTGGCATCCATAGAAAAAGGGGTCAATGCATTAGGACTAGCATTCGACCTAAGAGAGGTACCTTATGAGGCCACCTGAGTTAGTCATATCCTAGCCAAGCTAAGTACTTACAGGATCAAATGTCGAGATTAAGAGTTAAAGGACCGACCTCCTCAAGCAAGGGGGTATGCTGAGTCGAGCGATCAATCTAGGGTGATGCCATATAGTTGCATCTATTAGAGCCAAGTTCATATTAATAGGGTTAGATTGATTCGATCCTTTCATATTAGGCATAATAACTTCTCGAGATGTTTTGTTAAGGAGATGTCGTAATGGATGAGAGAGTTAAGGGGTCCTTGGCAAGGCTTATTAGGGAAGCTACACCTTTTGAATTCTAAACTTAGCACACGTTTCCAAGCTACATTTAATGTGACATGATAATTGTTACATCTGTACAGTTACTGCATGCAGTTTAAGCTATTTTACCACCTCGATCTCAATCGTCCAATTTAAACTGTGGTTACATGTAAGCATCGTGATCATCATAGTATAACTACATCTCTTTAGATCTCAACTCCCAATACTTCGAGTCTATATATACTAGTTATTCGATTGTTTTCATACTCTAGGCACTTTGTACTCTAACTTTTTACTACGAATTCTCCCATTTCTCCAACTATCTTTCGTTATTTTTCTTACTTTCTTCTTCAATTGTAGTAAAAATGGCGAACTGTAATGAGTTGAATTCATCAAAATATCAGTTGACTCCTTTTAATTTCGAAGCAATTAGGGATGCCATTTCCTAAGTTTTTTCCAAATCTGACTAGATCTTCCTAATTGGGTGCTAGTTTCCCTTGTCTCTTTCATGAGTTGATTGTTCGATGCATTCTATGGACTAAGTCTCTTACTTTGAATTCTTTATATCAAACCTTCTTGTTACTGTACCTTGTCACTTAGTGTTGATAAGAGGTTACATGAGCTGTAGCAAGGTCTTGGATTTCTTTTATGTTGTTTACCCTAGCTTACAAGATGGATTCCTTCATAAAGGCATTCAAAAATTAAATCTTGATGTTAAGAAGTTCTAACTCTATGGGTAGGACAATTTCTGATCCAATAGCAAGGCAGAATGGAGTTTCATCAGTCAACATGCGATGGGTAATCTTATATCCTCATAAAATATTTGGAAGCTCATCTGTCCATCTACCTTGAGCTTGGTCAACTCTCTTCTTGATGTTGTCACAGATGATCCTATTAGTTACCTTAACTTGGCCATTGGACTGAGGGTGTGTAACTGAGTTGAAATGAGGGGTGATGTGATGGTTAATGCAGAACTCCTTGAATTTAAGGTTGCTAATTGTTACCCATTGTCAATTATAAGGGCATAGGGAACTTCAAATTTAGAGTGTATGTTGTTGCAAGCAAAGGACTCCGTGCTCCTCTTTGTGATCTTGGTGACAACTTCATCCTTAACCCATTTGGTGAAGTAGTCGACAGTTACTCTGATGAATTGCTACCCTCTAGATGCTTTTGGGAAAGCGCCAATGATATCGATGCCCCACTAGAAAAAGGGCTAGGGGCATGTTAGGGGTTAAAGATTTGAGTTGGGGGTATGAGTGATTAGAGCATACCTCTTATATTGAGAACACTTTTAAGCCATTACTTATGCATCTTGCCTCATTATCGGCCAATGGTATTTGAGTTGAAGGACCTAAATGTGGAGGTCTTAAGATTAGATGTGGTTGCTGCATATACTAACATGTAGCTCTTCCATAACATGTATCCTTTCTTTACGACAAAGATACCTTTAGTCAAGGAAGCCGATCCTTCTTGGGTATAAGGCTCCATCAACTAAAGTATAGTTGGCAGTGTGGTATCTCAACTTCTTAGCCTCCTTCTTATCAGTTGGTAAGGTGCCATACTCCAGATAATCCTTGATAAGGTTCATCCAACTTGGCTTTGCGAGCACCATGCTAAGCTCTAAGACCTCGGTTATGTTTCAGTTGATGCTTTTCTCTAGGATGTACTCTATATATATCTTCTTATCTTTCAACTCAGGATTTTGCATCCCTGTGGAGGTGAGCTTGGACGATTAATCAGCCACTGAATTCTCAGTTTGGGGAATCTTTATGATATTCCATGAAGGGAACTTACTAAGAGAGTCTTCACCTTCTCTAAATACCTTGCCATAGTACCATCCTTAGCTTCATATTTACTGCAGACTTACTGAACCATAAGTATGGAGTCCAAGAAAAATATATAGGTACTCAGCATCAATCTCCATGGCTAATTTGAGATTAAAGATAAATGCCTCATATTCAGATTCACTATTGCTTGTGTTAAACCTAAACTTAAGAGCATAGCAAACCATGGTCTTATGTGGTCCAATGAGCACTAGCTTCGTACCTCCTCTTTCAAAGGTAGATAATCCATCGACATGAGAGTTTGTATCGGTTTTTCATCTCCAGTCGGTACTTCCTTCACTTTAGTATATTCCACAATAAAGTTGGCAAAAACTTGCGCCTTATAGGCTGCTCATAGCTAATATCAAATTTCGTATGTACTGAGCTCTAACGCATACTTAACCATCCGACTAGGTACATCAAGCTTTTGTAAAACTATATGCAATGACTAGCCTATTGATACGGTGACTTTGTTCCTCACTTTCCCCCCTTTCTTCTATTTCTAAAGTTTCTTTTAGTTTTTTAGTAACAATAGGGGACCAGAACAATACATTTTTGTTACCGTGAGATATATTAGCAGCTACAAATCATTTGATTGGAATGAAATTTGGAATGGGTACAATTAACAAGAAGAAAAGAGACTCATGGATAGAATCAAATATGCAGTATTTACCAACAAAAGTATCTGGTTATTAGAGAAAAATCAATATACTTCTAATGGAGTCGCGACCAATCTACCTCATGGATGGCTAGATAAGTGTTTGGATTTCTATAATTATTTTTTAACTAACCTAGTTGAAGCGTAATGATCATACGTCTATATCATCGATACATAACGAATTGATGTGGTATATTCAGCCCTTCCTATCTGATAAAAAAGGATCCCATGATCCCCAATAGAACCTGTTGGGTTCTAATGGAACTAGTACACGATGTACACTAACTAAGAAGTGTAGAACAATTAGTTCATAAGGATCACCATTGTATAATACTCGAATCATTTCGTCGCTTACTACGCCCTTCCTCTGCAGGAAGAGTAATGGTTGATTACTTGAGTATTCAATTTTTCTTTGAGTCTTGTCTAGGCAGAAAACTGAAATTTAAAATGAATAAATTCTCCTAAGTTGCCTAGAAACACGATCGAAGCCGTTATGCTGAGATCACGATGGCTAAAATGAACTTCTCTACCTTGGAATACCTAGCTTTAAGCCCTTTGAAGATGTGGCTAATGTAGTATACAACCTATGTTCCCTTCCTTCTGCCCTGACCACAGTTGATGAAAGTGCCTTATTGCTTATGGCTAGGTATAGATAGAGGTCTTCTCTTAGGATAAGCTTTGATAAGATTGTTAGATGCTTCAGGAAGCTTTGTAACTTTAGGAAGGAGGCTTGACATCGAAGAGTCTACTTAAAACCTTCAAAATTCTTTAGGATTTTGAAGAACTCTTCATATTAGACCATCCTTTGAGAAACAAATCTACTCAACATGACTACCATGTTGGTGAGCTTCTAAATCTCTTTAACTGTAGCAGGGGGCTTCATGCCTCTTATTGTGGTGATCATTTCAAGGTTAGCCTCAAGCCCATGTTAAGTGACCATGAAGCTTAGGAGTTTACCAAAGGTGACCCCAAAAACACACTTTTAAGGGTTTAACTTAATATCGTACTTCTTCATTTTATCAAAGGCCTCCTTCAATTCCTTGATATAATCATTAGGCAGCTTACTCTTGATAATCATGTTATCTACATACACCTTATGTTGTGCCTAAGTTGGGGCTTAATTAGCGTAGTCATCATCTACTACTACATTGCCTTAACTTTTTTCTAAGCCAAAGGGCATCACAGTATAGTAGGAAGTGCCAAAATCCATGATGAAGGAGGTATAGAATTCATCTTTTGGGTCCATATTAATCTAGTTGTAACTCGAGAAGGTGTCCATAAAGCTTAGCAAAGCATAGCCCAACATGGAGTCTAGTTGGTCTACCTTTAAGAGGGAGGAATGATCTTTCGGGCAGGCTTTATTGAGATCGATATAATCGATGCACATTCACTACTTCCCATTCTTCTTTTTTACTAGCATGACATTTGTCATCTAAGTCAGGTATTTCTCCTTTGGGACGAAGCCTAACTTCAATAACTTTTATACTTCCCCTTTTACTGTGGCCTATCGTTGTAGAGCAAAATGCCTCTTCTTCTACTTAATAGGCTAAATTTTCTCATCAATTTTAAGACTATAGGTTGCAAGGTCAATTGAGATGCTGGGCATATCTGATTGTAACCAAGCAAACTAATCTACGTTGGATCATAGGAGTTGAACTATGGCCTCCTTTAGCTTAGTATTCGTCTTGATCCCAACTTTGGTAGTTTGGTTAAGGCTGGTGCCTATCCGTATTTCCCTTGTTTTTCCTTCAGCTCACCTCTTTCTTAGCTAGTTTCTCTTACAGCCTTATCTCTATTGTGAAGACACCATCACCTCCAGTTGCCTTCACATAAAACTCCATTGAGAGCTTCTATTTACATTTGCAAATTCTCACCTTGGTTGGAGTAGGAAATTTAGCTTTTAAGTGGAGAGACAATGTGATGACCTTGAAAATTATGAGGCTTGGTCATCATAAGAATGCATTGTAAGGGGACAGATAGTTTACCACCATGAACTCAATAGGTTACTTAGTAACATTGACGTCATCGCCGAGCTCCACGTCCAAAGTGATGATACCCTTAAGTCAGATAATCCCCTTACTAAAGTTGATCAGGTTGTAATGGTACAGCTTCATCTACATGTACAACTTCTTACACATCTTGTCATATGTGTACTTAAGGAGAATGTCAATAGAGCTTTCGATGTTCACCATAATTTTTAGAACCTCGAAATCTAAGATCCTTGGCCTTATTATGAAGGCATCCTAATGAAGAGTGTCGACCCCCTTCAGTCCTTCATCTAAGAAGTAGATAGGGGCATCTTGCCTCTACCTCTGCCTCTACCTTTCTCTCCTATTGCCATCACCCCAGATAGGGTATTAGTAGAGCTATTACAGCTCGAGTGACTCCTTAGGTGAGGCTTCCCAACTATAATGTTGATTACATCACTTAGGGTTCAATTATTACAACGGTTGTTATTGTCTTCATCTCGAGCATTCTGAGTTCATTGTCTTTGAGATGCCCTCTCAGCATCGTCATTGGCATCAACCACATACTCTTAGAAGAAGCCTCTTTAAATGGCATACTCCACGGCATTCTTTAATTGGAAGCATTCATCTGTAATATGCTCATAGTCCTCGTTTAAACTAGTAATACTTGTCTGAGTTCCTGCAGTTGGGGTTATCCCTCATTTTAGGGGGTTTTAGGAGCAAACCCCTTCCATGAACTTCTATATATACTTGATTGAGAGGCTGGTTAAGAGGCATATGTTGTGAATACACCATTGTGGGTAGGGGTCGCTTCTTTCATTTTAGGTTTCCCCTATCAGGGTTACTTGGTTGTTTGTCGCAATGTAGTCCATAAAAAACTCCTTGTCTTTACCTTTCTTTCAACATTCCTACCCCCTACACCAATCTTTCCAAGTTAGCTTCGCAACTAGCGTGGATGTCATTCTCTTGGTCCATGTACTTTTGAGCCTTTTGCCAAAATTCAACTAGGGTCTTAAGCTTACTCTTGTAAACCAAGTTGAAGGAGTCCTCAAATGGCTTGATGCTGAGCTAGGCAACATGAAATGACACTCCCTCATCCAGTTAAGGGATCTCTACTACGATATTATTAAATTGTACCACAATATTGTAAAGGGTTTCCCCTTCCTTCTAATGAATCAAATATAAAGACAACATAACCTTAAATAGGGGCTTGCGAGCCCGAAAGTGAAGATTGAAAAGACATGCAAGCTCATCGAATGAAGAGATAGAATTTTCGAGCAGGTGATTAAACCATGTTTAAGCTGCCTTTCTCAATGTACCTAAGAAGGCCTTACACATAATTGCATTCCCATTACCATGGAAGTTCACGAGGATGCGAAAATGAATTAGGTGATTATTAGGGTCACCTATTCCATCATATCGCTAATTTTCCCTATTTTCTCCTAGTGGCTATTCAAATTACCTTAAGCATCCAAGGCATCGGCGAAGGAAGGTAATGTTGCATTACCTTTCTACCTCATCTAACCTGGTTTGAAGCTCCTTTTCGAGCCTCCATCTAGGTGTTCTTTGCTACAAGATCTTCAACCATTTTCTCCAATTGGTTTAGTTTGCATTGTTTTGGGGTAATCTTAATTAGAGGTTAGTTATCATTTGGATTCATTATTCGAATGTGCTTATAAAGATCAATTGAGTTTAGTTTCATATAGATAATGCCAAATATCTTCTGAGAATTCTTCAAATAAAGTATTTACTATGCTAGGGTGCTTGCAAAAGAAGTCACGATGAGAGGCATTAGGGTGTTGTCTAGTTTGGTCATTCCATAGCTTAAATTAGAACTTTGCTTAAGGAAAGAGTAAGCAATAGTGCTTAAGGTTCACAAAGGGAGTTTATTGCATAAAGAGTCAAGGTGCTTTTCCATTGGAGTGCTTAAGGCTATTTATAGAGGAGGGTTGTTGATAATCAAGGGAGCACGTTTAGCATACTAATATGTCTACATAATTTGAGTAATGGGAGTGTGGAGTCTAACATGATCAGGATTTATAAGGTCATGGTGTTTGAACAAGACTCTAAGTTTTTTCCACTTGTCTAAAAACGTTGTGACTGTGCTGAAGCCAAGTAGGTCGTTTGGAGGAGCTAGCTTGTTTGGAGATCTTTTAGAGAGATTGGCCAGTAGGATAATCGAGTTAGGTGTTAATGGATCAAGCCGGCCATAGGCCCAATTAGGTTGGCATGGGCTTAAGAGATCTATGTCTAAAATACCCTATCAATACTTGCATACCAATTAGAGGGATCAAATTATCATCGTTCCTTCCTTTTTAAAAATATCTAATGTGTTTGGTTTACCTTTTATCATTCAAAATCCTATATTTTATGATGTTTAAATCTTTTATCTTTTCTTTATTCTTCTTATTTTTTAAAATAACCATTATTGTGCAAAAATACTCATTATGATATAGTATCTAATTTTAAGTACACAATTAAGACAGATATATTATTATTATTATTATTAAGGACAATTAAGAGAGAACACAATTAGCCATGGCTAAACTAACTTTTTTTCTTTTGTTAAAATAATGTTTTTATTAATTAATTAATGAAAAAATACTAAAAAAAGAAAAAGAGAAAGACAAAAACTACCTTTATGGATTAACTTAGTTGGTTGTGTAGCAAACCATGACTGGTGATATGTGGAACCAACACTTTTAGTAGGGATGATCTTTAGGTGTTTTTGGATTAGTGGTTAGACGTGTGGTCACGATGATGATGTAAAATGTTCTGCTTGTCTTCAATTCATGCAGGACTTATAACTTGATTTCAATAAATTTTGATCTAATTTGAGTTTACATGAAGTGTTTTCTAAGGATGCAAAGGATAGGTTTGGGATAGGTTTCATAAAATTCAAACCCATTCTAATACCTTATTAATTGTCCCAAAAACCCATCTTAAACCTTATTAAGTTGTTTACCTAACACCTAAATCCTGCTTGTTAGACTAATAAGGTACCTATAAGTCACCTAATAAGATAGCAACATTTTGGTTAAATGCTTTAGAATTCATATACTAATCATCTAAATTAAGCAAAAGAGAATCCATAACTACTAAAACATCATTCAACAAAGTCAAATGCTATTAACTACATCATTTTAATCCAAATTGTACAACAAAATATACAAAATTTATTGATAAATATGACAACAACATTCATAAAAAATATAAAATTAGAATCAATAAAATCCAATATTCATCATTCTCTCCTCCTTATAGTCACTTCAAAACTTAAAAATAATAAAATATTAGCTAAAATAAAAGAAAACTAAAAGCTAAAGGAAAATGACTTAAATTTAAAAGTTAAAACTAAAAGCTAAAACATAATATACCATGTAAAGGTTATAAGAATAGAAGTAACTAAAAGCTGAAAACTTAAAACATATTTGTAAAAATATAATAAAATAATAAATAATAATATTAGTGGATTCACACTTCTTAATGGGTATTGATCATGTCTTGAAGTCTGACTAAACCTTAGAGGGTTTTAAAAATTGCCCTGAACCCATCTTCTAAAATCGTTCCAAGACTCATCTTAAATCCTATATGATATTATACCATTAAGTAAATAGCCGTTTGATAGAATCGGCAACCTTATAATGTGCCTGCATCCTTAGTACAATGGTGCTTAAGAACTTTTGGTAATTAAGAATCTTGGTCGAGGAAACCAAAAAATGCACAAACTAGCTTAGAGGAGAACTTTGAACATGGGAGATTTGCCTAGTATGGTAGAATTCCTATGGAGACAGTAGTTGAAAAATTGCTAGCTATAGAGAGAAAATCAAGTTTGCTAATGATTTGGAATGATTTTGTGCATAAAAGTTGTGTTTTTGAATTAAGAGTCACTCCTTTTTTGTTATACAAGGGGTATAATCATTTTAGGAAGTGATTTTGATTTGTAATCTCGAGAAATTCTCACTTGCTTATAGCCCAAATCATTTTCCTTTTTTAGTGGATTTTCTAGCTCGAATTAGAGGGATTTTAGATTTTTCTATGCCCCCCATCCTTGTTTTTTAGGAGATTAGTTTCGCCCTTCATCTCGCTCTTGATTTATATTTTTTCTTAAATTTAAACCAATAAATTTAATAAAATTTAATTCCTAGTGGGATAGAGTGTTGAATCGATTTCGTTAAAATAGAGAAGGATTTCAGTCTCACATTGTGTATGTGAATGTTCTTCGAACCCTTTGGAATTAAGTTGAAGTGATAAAAATCACATTTCCAAAATTCACCCTGCTTTGCCAAAGAGGACGGTTGAAGGAAGAAGACAATTTCATATCTATAACATGTGCTACAAAGAAAAATAAAAATGCGCCTATGAGGTTTCCTTCCTCAAGTTTTTATTTTATTTTATTTTTCCATTTCAATTTATTAGTAGGGGAAGGAAAAATTGTAAATAACTTTCTAAACTTTAATAAATTAGTAATGTAAAGGATATTTCATTTTTTAGTTAGAAAAAGTCATACTATTTTCAAAGTTTAAGGGATTTTAAAACATATTTTGATAAGTTTATAGAATGTTTATGCATCAAAATCAAAGTTTAAAAGAGTTTTTTTCAACATATAAGGATTATTTATCAATTTATCAAATTTTAGGAGATCTTAAAATACTTTGAAAGTTTAAAGAGTCAATATACATGTAATTCAAAATTTAAGGATATTATTTGCATTTTCCTCTTATCATTATTATAGGATATGTGTTTGTCTTCAAATGTGTTTCAACTAATAAGATTCATATTCTTTGGGGAAAAATATTTATGATTGTATTAGATATGTTAATTTAGACTTCTAAATTGATTGATTATGAATCTAAAAGTTAAATTGAGATACGTAACTTAATTTACGCATGACAAGAGTTTAGTAATTAGGACTAGGAATTCATGTTATCATATTGTATCATATCGTGTCTCATTTCTATGTTTAAATGGGTTCATGTTTGAAAAATTTAAACTCATAACATAATCCGTTTATTAATCATATATAAAAACCTGGACTAGTGACTTATCGTATCCCATATCCTAATTAGGACTACTCATATTATGACTAACAATTCATATTATCATATCATATCTCATTTATTTCAGGTTTAATACCGTTTATCGATTAAAAGGTTGTAATTAAATCTAAAAACTATTTTTAGATACAAAGGAAAAAAAAAACAAAAATAATATTTAAATTTTATAAAAACAAATAACATCATATCTTCTAACTTAATATAAAACTATGATCCAAATAAAAGTTTTAACAAAGTAAAATCTTACTAGACATAAAAAATCTAAAAATTTAAATTACATAATATCACTAAATTAAATGAAATTATAAGTTAAATAGATATTAGTATTATTACTAATGTTAATTTTCAAATTTATCATATTACTTTTCGGATTTTTAAGTGAGATAGTAAAAGAACTTAGATATGAGTTTATAATTTTTTATTCATTTAAACTACAATACAGTAAAAAAAGTATAGAACATTACTAAATTTAAATTATATAACGTTATAAAATTAAATAGAATCATAACTTAAATTGATATTATTATTATTACTAGTGTTAATTTCAAAATTTAACATATTACCTATTGCATTTTTAAGGAGATTTTTTTTTTTTTTTTTTTTTGCAATAAGTGAGGAGATTAAAGAATCTACAAATGAGTTCGTAATATTTTGTTTATTTAAAATGTCATGCAGTAAAAAGAATATATACCTAAAAATATCTTATACCTTTAATTGTCATCTTTAACTTAAAAAATAAAATTTGTGGAACAAAATGTAAATACGAAAGATTTTATAGTTATCTTATATTCATATTTGAAAGCTTAACCCGAATCTAGACATAAATTTAATTATGTTTAAACAAGTCTAATTGGTTTATGTCTTGTGTCAAGTTTTTCAATACACTAATCGGTTTAAATAATATTTTAGTGTTTAGGTCTAAGGGAGTGGAAATTGAATTGATGAATAAAAATTTCTCATTAAAATATTGGCTCCCGACCCAAATTTGTTAGCCCTTGCAGTAATATGAGTGAAGGAGGAATTTTCTTTTTGTTTTTTTCGATAAGACTAGGTTTAACACGGTTGCCTTCTCCCGATCTCCAAGGCATAAGGAAATCTTCCGTTCCTTTTCTAATAGCCGTCATATCATAAGAAAAGTTCCTTGAGCTTTTTCTTTTTTTTTTTTTCTTTTTCAAATTATAATAATTTGAATGTTGCAAATTGAAATATTTTATGTAAGCGAACGTAGAGATAAAATTAGAGTTTCTTATGAAGGAAAGTTTCTTTAGAAGATAACTCGACAGCGTAAGGAATTTTTTGCATTCTTTAGGAATGAACACAGTCCAACGAATCACAATAAATTTGAATAGGAGTTTCTTAACATTACTTTTTTATTATATTAGATCCATGATAACAAATATTATTATTTATATCAAGTTGTGAGATTTCTAAATTCAAGTATGATATTTGCTAACTGAAATGTAGATTTTTTTCCCCTTCATATTCAAAGGTGCTAATACTTTGATGTTACATTTGAGATGTGAGAATTATAGTTATTAAAGTTGTGAGTCAACAATACAATTTTATAAATTTTTCATTTTATCAAATTTTTTTTTAGTTAAAACATGTATAAAATTGTTTAAGTATAGATTTTTTTCTAAAAATTTATAAATTTTGATATTTTATTCTATAAGCTTGTAATTTTACCATTTTTGTTTGATTTTATAAGATTTTACTCGTCTTATATTTTTAAAGTAACAATAGAATCATAATTTCGATAATTGTTTGAGAAAATAATTTGGAGTTGAATGAAATAAAATGAAACTGAAAGGAATTAAAACCTAAATTATTATTTTGTTCCTATATTTAGATTTGTCCAAAGAATATAATAGAATTGAATGTCCTAATACTATGATGTCACTTTGGTATAAAAAAATGGTTTGGAATGGAATAAAATTAGAACTGAAATCATAATTCTATTGTTATATTTAGAAATGTCTATGAAATGCATTAGTGTATAGTAGTATTTATTAAAAATACATTTAATTATTAGATGTCATATTTGGATTAAAGGTAAAATAAGCAAAAGTTCTAATTCCGTCTTCTCAAAAGTAAAACCAAATTCATTCTTAGAGCTGAAATCATCGATTTTATGAAATTATAATTCTATCTTTTAAATGTATTTTCAAATATTAGTAAATAAAATAGAAAATTAGAGTCATGATTTTTGCATACTAAACGTGATATGAATAGATATATAAATATTATCCGCCCCAATATTTATAATAAGTATACACACTTGATACGAAATATCCATTCTTTTTCCCATCTATTACAAAGGAACTTCTAGTTGTAGACAAGTAAACACCCTCTCATTTTAAGAACGATAATATTCAAATAATTAATCAAACGCGTAAATGTTCACTGACACGACTAAGTCAATTCAGTTGTTGTCGTGCACTTGGATCGTATGTATGTATCCCTTCCAAGCAACAACTTATCATATTGAAAACCTACAAATAAAACCAATCAACACCAAACCAGAAACACGTTATCCCATAGTTTATCTCCATTTCATATAAAGTTTCTTCATCAAAATTCGAAACCACAAAACGTACGTTAATTCCGAAAACAATCGATTGAATCCGAAGTTGAACTCAAAAGCTATAATGGAGCCTAATGCTCAGAACCCTAATTTTCAAAACACCATCGACTGTCTATCGCAACTCGAGAACAACAATGGAGTTAAGGGTGAAGAGAGCAGTATTGCGGAGAAACCGATGGACCCGCGATTGGTAATCCTCCTCAAATTCTTCCGAGAACTTTACGTTCGGAGGAGCGATCTCTTTGACAAGCTGTTTCCCAAGCTTTGTGAAGGGCTCGAGGAGTTTATGAAGAGGTTAGAAGCCGTTTTGGTGGAAGAAAAACCGATGGCTGGGGCTAAGGTTATGCCGTTGCAAAGGAGCTCGAGTGTTGGCTCCCCATGGATACGGTCTAGAGGATTGACTGAGGATTCGACGGGGGACTTGAAGCTTGAGAGGTTTAAAGTTCGTACGGTGGATATTGATGATAATGGCGGCGGTCCCTCGGGTGGTCAAGGTGGCGGTGGTGGTGGTGGTGGAAAAGATGGTGGTGGCATGAAATCTGGCGGCTCTAAATGAAGACTTTGAATGAGATGTGAATATTATACGACAAACGGGTTGTTTTCTATTTTTGTATTTTATTTATTTAATTTTGAGTTTAAGTTTGATTAGTTTGACATTTTGGTGGAATAGTCTTGGGAATTGGATATTAAACATTTTCCCCATGAATAGCAACCACGTTTTCTTTTCAAATGTATATTCTCTTCAATCCAATGGAATGGACAAGATGTTTTACTTTTCTAAGTCCACATAAAATGCAATATTACTTTTCTACGTCCGTATCTTGGCCTACTAACTTTGACTATGCCAAGCTAGTAAGGTTAAAGTGATCATTTTCTTCATGCTAACCGAGAGAAAAATTTTGGTCTACATGCAAATTTTAATCGACTGGAATAACTATTTCCATCCACAAGATTAGACAATTAATCGCTGTTTTAGGTATATTTTCTTTTTAATCTTGATTTGGTGGTCTACAAGATATAAGATGTTAGGAAATAGTTTTCTATCTATTATAAAATTAATGGTTGAAACTATTTAAAAATTTAAAATATTTTATCACATTATAATAATGTTTTCTCTGTTATTATATAGGACAATGTTTCAAAAGGATAAATTTAGAAAATAGTAAATTCAGAATATCTAGATCCAACATATTAAGAATTCGTGCGATCTTAGTCCAATGAATTTTCAATTCTAAATAATGGGTACTTATTCTTCGGGGTTGCCACATTCAATTACCCATAATCAATAATAATATCGCATGTCAATATTTCTTTTTAACAATTAACTAGTATCGAAGCATCCAATAGCGATTCACTAGGCTGGATGAACACCTTAATATAGTAAATTCATTGTCGTTGCAGCAAGTTCCATCTCCTATTATCAGGTTAGTATGGAATCAACACCACCAGTCATTGGTTTTGCTACCTAGTCGGCAACCAGATTAGGCACAAACCTTTTCCAGCTCAGTATGCCATCCCCTATACTCACTAATGCTAAGATTTCCCTGTTCCAACTTCATAGAGTCGCAATTATCTTCCGATAATGAGCAACATCTGAAAAGTATTTCTCAACAAGAATTCCTACGAAAACTTAATCGCGTGATAGGTACTTTTTCAACCAGTTTTGGCTTATTAGATTTCCACCAATGGTGTGCTTCACCTTGAAACATGAACTTAGCAAAGTTTGACACGTCTTCATCCACACATGGCGTGGACGAGACAAGATTATAGTATATGGACTTTTCTTGGATAAGCAAAAGTAGAGGAAGAAAGAGACTAGGAGCGGCATGAATCAGATTCAGAAGAGGTTAGAAATTGATCCAGGGCGACTAGAAGCCGTAAGTTCAGAAAATAGTTCCGATTTTTCAGTTGTGAATCGGTTAACTTTATTTGCGTCTTTGAAAGCAGGGGACCTAATTTCTTAAATTGCTCAACAGTTGCGGTTTTCGCTCCGTTTACTTTCATCAATTACCCTCCATTTATCCTCTTTAGATATTATCATGTATAATTAATAGCTGATAATATTATGATGATATTATATGATATTTTAAAATTTTGAAATTGAGGAAATAGAAAATAAAGAAGATCCAAATAAAAAAAAATGAGAGGAATATTTTTCCCGTTTCTGATCTTATTTTTTCTGCAATGAGAAATTTCCCCATTTGCTTTGCTATACTCGGCAAAGCTTTGGCTCTGTAATCAGAGCATTTTAACCCTTCTTCATTCCCCGTTGAACCTGTGATGATTTTATTACTGGATCTATGTTTTACCTGCTTCATGTATTTTCTCAAATATCATCGAATTATCAGTCTCGCTATCGGAAGATTTGTTCAAATTACACCCGCTTAATACATTATTATCTTCACTTCATTACAAATGGATCAACATACTTTACAAATAACATTAGTAATTTTGGGTAAAAAGTCCATTACGTTACAAACTCAAGGCTAGAAGTATCGCTTGGAGGCATGGTTTTCTTCATTCCGAAAAAGATAAGGCTTAGGCTTATCCTCGATGTCAATCTTCTTAGTCGTGGAAGGGATTATCGCCTTTTCTTTACTAATTTATATAATTTCATCTTCAGGCAATTACATATATCCTATATAGACCTTATGTGGTGCTGCCCTTTTATTGGGGGCAACATTGTAGAATTCAAACCTAATCATTAATGGGAGAAGTGATGAGAACAATAGAACCCTAACGTAGAAGATTGATTTAACAAAAGAATTCTAATAATCCATTCGATAGATGGCGGAACAAACTAGGGACCATTTCAATTCATTTAGCTTTAAAATTCATGAGATAACCCTTGTTCTTGAGGTTTCCATCAGATACCCTTCTACTTCTAGTATGCCATGAACTAGGTCAAAATTATTCTCAATGATTTCACAAGAAGTGATCCCCTTTTTTTTATCGAGTCCAAGTATAAGGGGAAGGAGAATGAGACGGAGAAAGAGATGGGGTCCTCGACTTGCAATAAATAAACATAGACTTATCCAACCATATATGGCTCCCTTAGGACTTTCTATTTAATTATATTGAAATTACCAATGAATTGTAATTTCTCTCTTAGACCAAAGTTGAAATTTGCACATAATTTGCCGAGACACTTTTTCATGTATTTTTAATGGTATTAATAAAAGGTAAGTATTTATTGTATTTATATACCTTTCAATACGTATATATTTTACAATAAAGTCTCATAGATAATTAGTGATTATTGGAATTATAATAAAGGTATATTATCAATGAGATTCATGACATCACATTATCTAAAATCATTTTTTGTTGGATAAATATCTAAATGGAATATAAATATTTAAACCAACATGTTTATAACTAAAGTCATCTCATTAAACTAAAGGAAAGATATCCAAGTTATATAAATGGGTTTTTAAAGTTAAACAAGTACACTGGATATGACTTGCCAATAGATGATACTACATGTCTGATGTTATTAATCCCTCCTCTATATGGATAAGCATAAATAACTCTAGAATTAAGACCTTCACATAGAATGCCACAATTTAATGCCGTTAAACGTAGTCTTAATTAGACTACAAATAATATAGTAATTAGATACGATATGAAATATAGAGAGGATAGTAATGAGTCAAAATAAAATTCATTTCTTTCTTAGATTAAAAAGTTGATATTCAAGGCCTCTTAGTTAAGATAATAGTGATTTATAAACCCACGGCTATAGCAGATTTTATTTAGTCTAATTTATTTCGAAATTCGAGTAAATGATCAAACATTGATGACATAATATGCAATGATTTAATTAGGATATTATTTGATGAAGGGATTTAATTATGCAATAACTAATTCATAAGGGTTTGTGGTTTATAACCTTTCTATCATATTGGATGATCAATAACTATTGCTAAATAGTTACCTTAGTTTATGTCTATAAAATATTGTCTTTGTATATAGAAACCTAGAGGACCACATATAATAGTATGATTAATGAAAACAAGTTTAATTGACTAAAATTTTAGTGAATACTAAATTTATGTTATTAGCTATTTTTGAATTAGAATTAATAAGATAATTAATTTATTCTGAAATAATAGAATGCTTTAAGGATGGTTTAATTGTCAAGTGAATATTCATATAATCTAAATCTTAATAAAATATGATTACTGGTTTGAAAATGATTAAGTTATCAAACTTTATTTATTTTCATAAGAAAGATTTAATCTTATAAGAAAAGATTATCTCCCTACCTTATATATATATATATATGAGAGAAAAGGAGAGAGAGATATTGAAACACCCCAATCAAGTTAGTAATTTATTTAAATCGTAAAATTCTTTTAGATTGTATCGTTAGAAACTACTTCCTAAAAGAGAAATTTCTCAATTTATTAAATTAAATTTCAAATAATGCTAAATTCATTCCAAAGTATATCTTATTATATAAAAGTCTAATTTAAGGTTCCGATTTTATTTTTCTAAAACTATTATCTTACATACGCATTAAATAGATTAAATTTTATTTTACGTATAAAATATAAATATTTTATTAGTATTAACTATATATGTTGCTATATTTTATACATGATTTATTTTTATAAATACTATTTATTCTCTTTTTAGCTAATATTTTATTTTCCTATTTTTATTATAAATCCACCTTATGTTCTAAAAGGTTCTAGAATAATCTAGACTCTACTCCTAAAACTCTATCCTAAACCTTACCTTAATTCTCCTTTGCCACAATCTTTTTCTTCTTTTCTCTCTCAGCTCATTTTCTTTTTCCTCTCCTAGCTCACTTTTTCTTCTCTCTCAACAATTAATGCCAAACCCTACCGACTCTCTTATCGCCATCTTCTCTCTCTAGCCTCCTCACTCTCTCATCATCTTCCCTTTCTCTCTCTCTCAATCCTCTCCTAAGCCCCACCAACCCCCCTAATCTTCCCTTATGGTTTGCCTGATTCCTCTCATTAGTCCCTTAATTCGTTTCCATCGTCCACAAGTATTCTAACCCTAATTAACCCTTAATGTGTTTCGAACAACCTTGGTAGTTTAGTTTTTGTTAATTATTTAAGTACATTATTATGCAAGTTATAATTTCTATATTTTTTATGTCTAATAGGTTCGTAATCGGCATTGATTCATGTCCATCTAGTATTTTCATTTCAGTGTCTTATTCCACAGGTCGACTCAGTTACATTTTTTGTATCTTATACATATTATATTATTTTTATTTTTCTAGATTACTGTAAAAAGTAATTATTCTTCTAGTAAATTGATTTCTTATATAAATTGAATTATTTGGTATGTTATACTTTCCTATAAAGTTGTTACTATACTTTATGTTATAATATCGAATTATGTGTATATGTAAATTTTTAGCAATGGATTCTAATTTCTTGAAATAGTTGACATGGAAACGCTATTTTCTAACTTGATATACAATTACGTTAATTCCCCATATCATATATGTATTTCAAGTATTGATTTGGTTTACAATAATACTATATTTATTATTGTTTTACCTTATTATTAATATTGATAACATTACAATTTAAATATTTCTATTACAGTTATTATTATGATTATGTAGTATATGACATTAATTGTAAGTATGCCCAGTTTAGATTTCGATTATATATTCTTCTTTATATATTTCTATGAATTATTATATTATCTGATTAAAGTACGTATTCTTTAAGCATACCAATTAACATCCTCATAATGTGTTCATCTTATATTTTTTTTCCCTTATTATATATATATATATATATATTGTACTTTACGATTTAAAATAATTAAATAATATAATATAAATATGTCAACTTTTTGCTTTATCGTATTATGTATTTATATTATCTTCAATTTATATTTTTTATTTATGATTGGATTCAATTATTTTCTTTCAAAACCTTTGATTGGATAATTTATAGGTTTATGGGTAACTTGTAGGTAGAACTTAGTTATCAAGTTGCTAAAGTTTAACGTGTATGCTTATTATTCAAATAGATTCATGGTGGTTATCGAATTCCTTGTTAGGCTTTAAGTTTTTAATTCAAGATTGTGAGTTTGGAGTTTTGTTAGCTGTTGTGGAACAATTCCAAGTACGTAGTGGTTGTTTGTATGGTTATGCATGTTAAGACTTAGAATGTAACCGAACTAATTTATATATTGTCTAAATGATCTTAACTGTTAGTTATGCTTGACCTGCTAACTCTAAAAGTCGGTAGTAGTAAATCTCTAGAGGAATAACTACTAATCATATACGGGGATTCTTTAGTGGATTTTCATATAGGACGACGCAACTAAAATATTAGGTTTTTAGATTTTGGACTCTAAGCGTAAAAAACTTAAAAAAAATTTATAGTATATCAATCTATGTATATGAACAAAGATCAGGCATAGTGGGATTATAAATAACCCTTTATTGTTTGTTAGCTTAATGTAAAGATAATCAAAGTATGGGTTGTTTGTATTTTGTTATACCTGCATTATCTGCATGTAACTGATTGGACTTAGCATTCATATGTATTTTGTGCATCTATATTGAGCTTCGGCTCATTCCTTTTTCTTTTTCAGGCACAAGATTAGAGAATTATCTCATTTATGAAGAAACTTTTGCTGATGATATCCAGGAGGAGGAGGAGGGTGTTGAGTATCTTTAATATTATAAAGATTGGAGTTGAGTTGAGTTGTATATTTACTAAGGATAAGTTTATGTTATGTTGAGAGTCTTATTTTTCAAGGAGATGGACTCTTTTTCTTTAATACTTGAGGATTTTTTGGTTATTTTGATCTATTTTATGTAACATGGATATGAGGCAATATACTTTTTAACTCTGTTGGATATTTTTGGTTTTATGAAGATGATGAGTAGATGTGGTTACGCACTCTTTTGTGGTTTATATATATAAATTGGTGATTTTTTTTATTATATTATCGATTGGTGGACTTAGAAGCCTTAAGTATGTAGCAGATTGTAATGCCCATTTAGGATCCTGTGACATTATAAATGTAGAACTCCATCTACTGATAAAAGCAAAAAGAGTTTTGTTGTAAAATTTTAATTCAAGTTATCTAACAATGAAAAGGATTATAATTTGTTTCTATTGTTGTTTGTATGGGGATATAGTTAGAGGAACGATGCTTGATGTTCTTGGGGTGAACAAGTATATTTTTCTATAAAAGGTACTAAGGAAATTAAATGTCACTCGAACTCCATTCTCAGAAGAAGATATTTTTACATTACTAGAAAAGGTAATTTTCTTATAACTTAATTTCTCATAATATTATGCATGTATATAGAGACCCTATGGTATATTTTGTAAAGAAAATTTTAAATTTTCATTGTGTTTTCATACTATAATTCATACTATAAAATCTAATAGTGGTATAAGAGCCACTTATATAATAGTTATAACATTAACCTAGATTTAATTCATAGAACTACTCTTAATAATCTTGAAAGGGAGAGGATTAAATTTTAGCATGTTCTATGTTTTAGATTTAATGTGAGACATTACTAATTAATTTCAAAATTGGAATCGGATTTTATTTGGTGTATGTACATGTTTGATATGTCTATCTACCTTTTCGGTCAAAGGATGACGCAAATATTGTAACCTAATAGTCGCGCATGTGAAGTGAAAACCATGACGCAATTGTTTTGTTTTATTTGAATTGTTTTAATATTAAAATATACAAAGGGAGTTAAAGGCGAACTTGTTCCCTTAAGCAAATAAAGTAACGTTACATTAATTTCGTATTATATATTTTTGGACCAAGAAATTTTCATGGATAAAATATTGGCAGTAATTATGAAAGTTTTGCTAAAGTTATTAATCTTGAGTTTATATCAAGATTCCAAACCATTGTTTTGAATCAATAATATTGTTTATATAGTTTAAGGAATATTAAAAGGGTGTCCACATATAGCTTTATGGGATTATGGGATCTAGAAGTTATCCAAATCTTTTCTTTCAGAATTTCTTCGATCCAAGGTATAAGTTGAATTTCTTTATCATATATATATAATACTTCCAATAATAAATGTTTTGATTCAACCAAGAAATTTTGGTAAATAAAATATGTATCATTATTTATGAAAATTTGGTTGTAGCTACTAATCCCAAGTTTATATCTAGATTATAGCAACTATTTTAAATTAATTGTTTATTGTTTATGCAATTTATGGAATTATTTTGCATCGTATATGATCATGGGCCTTAGAATGAATGTACATTTTGTAAATAACTGTAATTTTACTAAATAGGGCTTGTGTGTCTTTCAGATAGGTTGAGTCCAAAAAGCAATCGTAATTTTATATTTTATTTGGGTCTACGTACCCATAGATAAAATTTAATTTTGTGTACTTGAGATGTGAACCCAAAATTAAGAATTTCACTTGTATTTTATTTTCTCAACAATTATTTTAGAGATTTAGAGAATTCTAATACTACATGGAAGACTAGAGGTGCATATTCATTTAAGACATAGAGAAGTCTATAAGGCCAAAAGAAGCTACAATTCAAATTAATGGATTTTTGGGAACTTGACCTATAAGTTATGGACCTAGGATTGGCCTATGCTCTTTTAGTTAGCCTATGATCATTGCTACCCATTATCTGTATTATTTTATTTATCTACTATATACAAGTATTGTTAATGTATGTCAATGATAGTATACAAATTTGGTGAGGTATAATGACTAAAAGAAATCTCCTAAATATATTAAGTCAACATAAATTATCTACCCTCCAATTATGAATTATAAAATAATCAAGCTTTCATTTGAGTTGATATAGCTTAGTTGTTAGCTTATATTAAATTACTATAATTCTATAATTTATTACTAGGTTGACTTAAATTAAACTATTGATTTGTTAGCTCAACCAAGGTTGATAATTTAATGGGTGAGTATTGGATTTTAAAATATGGAATTGTTGTAAAGAGTTATTAGTCCAATAAAAAATCTAAAAGTCATATAGATTTATGATTAGCGAGTTAATCAAGGCTTACCTAATATAATGTGTAGGTATAACTCAACTGTATGAATATAAACTTTATTTTAGATTTTGGATCCACTAAAGAACCTTCCGATGGAGTTTTCCAAATCTAATAGATCGAGTTATTGGATTTAAATAAAATAACTCGCAAAAGCTAATTTTAAAAAACCTTTTATGAAATAAATTATTTATAAATATTAAACTATGCATTTATCTTGTATAGATTTGAAATGATAAATAACAATAATAACCTTTCACTATAATCTATTCTTGATAAAGACAATATCCTCATTGGACCCAATTTTCTTAATTAACTAAGGAAACTGAATTGTTCTTAGGCATAAAAGGAAATTATATGTCTTAAAAGAGAAAGAAATTAAGGAATCGAGCAAGGATGTTACTACAACACAATATAAGCAATATCAAAAATACCTAGAGGGCTCTATTGAAGTCTAATGTCTCATACCGTTTGCAATGTCATTAGAATTGTAGAAATAACATGAGAATATGCCTGCAATATATATATATATATATATATATATATATATCGATCATTTGACCTAAGTACTCTCTTAAGAGCACACACACACACACGTACGCACACATACATACATACATACATATATATATATATATATATATATATAGTGTGATAAGTTAGTTTGTACGATATATACCTCTAAATATATATCGTACAAACTAGCTTTTTATCTCTAATTCTTTGGGTAACCAACATCACATACAAATAAAAAGATTCTCCAAGCAAATTATATGCTCAGACAATATAAAATAAAAATTCTAAAGCATTTTTTAAATAAAGATAAAATTCAATTAAATCATTACCATTATTATCTTGAGTTTTTTGAGACATTAAACAGCATTAATTGTCTTTATATTAATTGTCCTTGGTATGTAGCATGTTCAGGTTTCAATCGATATACCAAAGAACTTTTTAAAATTCTAAATTATTCTACAAATTTACTAATACTACTATTTGGTATTAATATTAGTTCTAGATACATAGCATTGTTAGCATTTTCCAGCCTATAAACCTTAGAATTGTAAACCTCCACAACCCAATATTATTATCGATATCAAATGGGGTTTTAAATTAATACAAGTTGCTATTATATAACACAGTATAATGCCATTCAAGAAATTCTAAAGTATTATCTAAATAACCATAATCACATATAGGAACAATAGATTGTAACATAAAATTAAGACAAGAATATGAATAGAAAACCACCACAAGTGATAGTGCTAAGACTAGTGAGGCTTTATGCTATAATATGAACATTAAATGCATAAACATTAATATATATATATATATATATATATATTATCACCATAGGAGGAAATACCAGTTGATTATAAGGTCTTATAGCAATTAATAATAAATTAACAGATCTTGTAGAGTTACACTCAATTTAATTGGAGATTTTTCACATAAGATATAATATAAAAAGAGAGATAATAAAACAGTAGAAATTTTATTTCATTAAAAGTTTGTACAAAACATAAGAGCATTATATTCAGATTATTGAAAACATTAAGAGATATTAGTGTTATACCTTAAGACAGAAAACTAGGAACGCTTTGAGAAAGAAAAGAAAATTATTTGTGAAAGAAGAAAATTAGATCAGATGAAGATATGAGAAGAAAAGAAGTAGGAGAAGAAGGTAAGAAAGAGTAGAGATGTGTATAGAGAAAAGAGAGGCAGTTAAATAGAGAGTAAGGTTGAGTGTTTGAGAGAGAGAGAGAGAAGAGAAGAGAAGAGAAGAGTTGAGTGGCAAAGAGTTTTGAAGGAAGAGAGAAATGTGTCTATGCATCTGACCTTGGTTATGAATGAGAAGGAATAGCATTTTATAATTGAGAAGACCGAGCAAGTACTATAGTGAATAGTGACAATGTGGCTAATAAAATACTATAGAAACAATAAAAGTGGGAGACATTTTACTGTAATAAACAGTAATATGTCAGATGGTGAAGTCTGATGTTATTGGTGACATTATTGTGTACTGTAGTACATGTGTATACATATACATACTGTAATTTATAGTACAAGAATACATTTAGAAAAACAAAATGTATACATTGTTCAAGAATCACCTAGATCTATTCCATAGCATTCATCTTCATTTACATTTCCACTGTAATGGGATTCTGATTCAGTTGTTGAATCTGAACTTAATCCTTGGGTAGATTTATTAATGCTTTATTCAAAAATTGTTTCATCTGATATGAAGAACTAGCATAAGCTAAAGAAGACATTAAAAATCCTTTGTCATGGAAAAGTGGTGTTGAGACATAAGTAAGAATAATTGAAGAATTATAGGTCTTGATCTAATTTAAAATTGATTCTTCTTTAACTTTATTCCACATTTTAAAACTATTCCACCATTTGACTTTATACATTCTGACTAAATTTGTGGTTCTATTAGATTTGTAATCGAAAAACTACATCATAACCTAAGACACACTAATATGCATAAAATAAAATATTTCCTTTTGGAAGCATTTTTTCATATGGTATTAGGTTATAGTTTTTCATAAAAACATTGAAACCATTTTTTACTTTTTGATGAATAATCTTAAGGACTGCTCCAAATTGTTTCCACCAATATATAAACCAGTAAGGAAGAGTTTTTGATAAATAATTATAAAAAAATATGAACCATGTATGTAATCTTTTTGCATTCATTTGGTAAAAAACATTTCACGAAACTTGTTTATAATCATAATAATTATAATTAGCTTGATAATTTGGTTAGGTTGATAAAGGGCTCATTTAGAACTTAATTGGTATTGTTGGATGGGTTCGCCATTCCTTAAAGTTAATAACCTTATGGATTCTGAATGTAGAATAACTGATCATTCCATCATTTTCAAAGTGCTTGAAAGAAATTGATTTAGTTTCAATTAAAATTCTTTCATAAAACTGAATTGGTTTATAAAAATTATATGAAACATAGAAGAAATCTTTTGTAAAAACTTTTCTTGCAAATTCAAAGGGATCCGTTTCAAACATGTTTTCTTTAATAGAGAAAACATATTTAGAAACGGATTTTTGAAAAAAATTTGACCTTTGAATTGTAGGTCTTACTATTGAAGGTACTGAGGATGATACCTCTGTAATTTGTACATTCTGATTCCTTCTCTGGATGTCCATTTATTGTGAAATTCCTGGAAGCACAGGAGGTACATTTTTTTGTTGTAGAGCGATTGAAATTACTTTAAGAAATTTTGGAGTAATTACATTCAAGGAGGTTTTCATTGGATAGTGTTTGAATATTAGGAGACTAGTCATTTTGGTCATTAGAGGACTGAGCATTAAAGGACATTGGTTTAGAGGTCCTTGAAGAAGATTCCTCCTTGATTACAAGAGGGGCATTAGATGGTTTACAAATATTTATCCATGTTTTGACATTAATAAAACCCTTTTTAGAGATTAATGAAGTTTTTCCTTTATCCTTATCTTTTTTAGGTGGCATTTTCCTGTAAGAATTCATGCGTAAGAAAGTTAGGAAGGGAATTTAATAATCCATTGATATGCTTAATTTCAAAATTAAAAACAGATAAAATCCCTTGCCATCCTACTAAAATCTGTTTTGATACAATATTTTGAACATCTTTATTAAAACATTTTTTATAGCTTTACAATCAATACACAAAAGAAATTTTTGACTTAATAAATCTCCTTAAAACTTGGAGATAGTTAAAACAGTTGCTAAAATTTCTTTTTTGATTGTTGAGTAATTACGTTAGCATTTATTCTAATATTTAGAAACAAACTGAACTACATATTCCTAAACGTTTTGTTTTTATTTCAAAATTCCACTGAACCTTAAATTAGAAGTACCGGTTTCTACAATTTTTAGTAGAGATCGGTCAACAATGTTTAAATAAGGAATTTTATTAATTTTTTGTTTAATTTGTTTGATCACATTAGTATAAATTTCAAACCATGGTAGGGGATTCCTTTTTAGTCTTTAAAACAAAGGTTTATAAAGAATATTAAGATTTAAGAAAAAATTAGCAATATAATTCAAGCTTCCTAAGAATCTCTAAAATTAATTTTTATCCTTAATTTCATTAAGAAATTTAGAAGTGAATTCAATTGGTCTTTGCATTGGATTATTGCTCCATTATGAATATTAAATCCTAAGAATTTAATCCTAGTTTGGAAAAGATTGATCTTAAAAGGCAACACAACTAGCCCATTTTTTCTAGCAACATTAATAAAAATTATAACGTGTTTAAAATATTGATCTATATTGGGTGAAAAAATTAAAACATTATTAATATAAACAATTATAACACTTGCAAAGTCATTCAAGATTTCATTCATTATTCTCTAGAATTCAAAGAGAGCATTTTTTAATCCGAATGGTATAACATTCCATTCATATTGAATAAAAGGAACTATGAATGCAATTTTGTACCAATCACTTTCCTTAATTTGAATTTGCCAAAATCCAGATTTCATGTCAAATTTCAAAAATATTTTAGCATTATGTAATCTATTAAGTAAATCTCTTTTATTAGGTATTGGATATCTAATCCACTTTGGAACATTATTTAGAAGTTTATAATTTATAACTAATCTAAGGACACCTCTCTCTATTTCTGTGTTTTTATTAACATAAAAAGCCGAACAACTCTATTGAGATTTACTTTTACGTATTAAT
Source organism: Lumnitzera littorea (assembly GCA_024138015.1). Classification (NCBI taxonomy): domain Eukaryota; kingdom Viridiplantae; phylum Streptophyta; class Magnoliopsida; order Myrtales; family Combretaceae; genus Lumnitzera; species Lumnitzera littorea. The sequence continues at coordinate 109,184,958 of JAMXBB010000005.1, read as the reverse complement.
TTTTTATTAAACAAATCATTAATTTCATTTTTACAATGATTTAAAACTTCATTATTCATTTGAGTAGGTCTTATTTTAGTTAGAATATTTTTTTCTTTAAAATCATTTTTATAAGGTAAATCTAGAATATGAGACTTTTGATTCCAACAAGCATTAGGAAGTGTCGAACATATTAAATTTTTAATTTCTAATTCTAAATTAGAATTTTTTTTTCATTAAGTTTTTATTGGAAAGATGAGTTTCAAATCTTTTAAACTTAAGGTCATTTTTTAAATACATTAAATGTTTTTCCTTACAATCTATCGGACAGTTAAGTTCTAGAATCGAATTATGTTTAAGTTCATTTAAAATTTTTGTCTATGATTTTGAGACAAAATTTAAGACAATTTTCTTTTTGAAGTAGAATGTCTTAATATCAGAATTACTAACAAAAAAGGGTTGAATCAGGTTAATAAAAGGTGTTCCTAAAATAACATTTTGTTTTAAATTCTTAACAACAATAAAAACAGTTTTATATGAAAAATTATGTTTTATTATTTCAACATTAGATAATTTAAAATCAATTCTCAATTTGTTACCAAATGCAATATTGAAGGATTGGGTTGTTTTTTTCAAAATATTTGGTTGGAATTAACCTTTCTCTAATTCAATTTAAATCCATGCTTGTATCAAACAAAGCTATTGTTTCCAAAACAAATTCATTATTGATTTTAATTATGATATTAATTAACCATTTTCTAGTCGTTATATCAATGAGTTGATTGAGATAATTAGAGTAAAAAATTTGTTGTTCATTATTATTAGAAGTTTCAATTCCCTCATTATTAGAAAATTCTTGAATTACCATTTTTTGTTTAAATTCAAGCAAATCCTTTTGAAGATTCAATTGCATTAATTTTTATTCTTTTATTTCCTATTTCTGGATATTAATTTCATTATGAAGGCCATTAACGGAAATAGATTTCTTTCGTCTCATTTTACCTCTTTCAAGGATTTCATTAACGTTGTAAGATAATTTTGGCGTAAGTGTAAGATTAGTTTTTTTAAAATTTTTAAACAATTAAGTTTATCATTATCATTGGATAACTAGTCAATATTGCAAGGAATTTCTTCTTCTTTATTTGTTAGAATATTAATTTCATATTCTCCTTCAGATGATGAAGATGATGTGGATTCAATATTATTGACTTAAATTCCATCATCACAATCATTATCTAATGAAGAAGGTTCATTATTTGCAAAATGTTTTCCATTATTTTATTATCAAGGTTTAATTCATTAAGTTCATTGTTAATTTTATAGAAATTAGCTGTATGACCAATCTTTCTATATTTATAATACCTTAATTGTTTATATGATTTTCTTTTTTGCTTTTTATCCTTATTCTCATTTTTAGTTTTTTCAAGTTTTTTAGAAAATTTTTTCTTAAAATTTCTACGGGGGTTTTTATGTGAACATTATGGACATTTTGAATGTGAGTAAAAATGTTCTATATTCTTTTTCTTCTTTTTATCTACAAAAGAGTGATCATATTGAGCACAAAATTTACCAAGGTTTTGGCATTTTAAGCGGTGTTCTTTTTTCAAATGTTTTGCAATCTGACTATGGTATACAAATTGGTTCCAATTTTGTATATATAAGAAGCTAATTCTCCAGAAGATAAATTATTATAGGGAATTTATCCATTATTTTTTTCTCGGATTTTATTTCTAACGTATTCTCTTGTTAAATTGGGTAAATAGGTTAAAAATTTTTGTTTTTAGGAAGATTGATTACAATCATTCTTATGTAAGACTCTTTAGAAGAAAATGTTTTTATATTGTCTAAATTCTCCTAGAGATTTACACTTCATGTTTGAGAACAAATATAAGGTTTTGTCCCTAATATGTGAAAGGTCTTCTATGAATTGTTGGCGGATTGAAAATATTAATGTATTAACCATATCTTAGATTGGTTCATCATTATCACTAAGGATTCTTCTTCAATTTTCATCAATTTTACATAAAGTTAAAGTATTGTTACGTTCTTCCTCAATTAGATAGTTATCCTACCAACCTTTTAATTGTCTAGTAAGACCAAAAATTAAAAAGACTGCTACTTAATAATCAGTAACATTTGGAATAATTTTATTAGTATTTAAAAACATTATCATTTGGTTAAGAACATTAAGGATTTTTTGTTTAGAGCATCCATCTATATTCCATTCATAAATAGATCCTATTGAGTACTTATTTTGGTAATTATTATTCTTTTCTTCAAAAATTATATCAGGAGATGTTGCTCTTTGGTAGTATAATTTTTTATGTTCTCTCTAATTAATTTTATTAATTTCATCATTTAACTCATTAATAATTAAATCTTTTAAAGAAACATTGGAAACAGTTTCATCGATTGAATCATTATCGATTTCATCAAAGACATTAATTTTTTCTAAAGGAGTATACCTTATGACAATTCCTCTCTTGAGAAGAGTTAATGTATCTAAATTTAACATATTAATTGGTTTTGCAGACGAAGTTTCTCTTTTAACTATTTTATTTTTTAATATTCTTTTCTTATCATCTAAAGTTTTTAAAAATTTATTACTTAGATTTTTTGGCATTTCAAAATGGCTAAACAAAAGTGTATTTTTATTGAATCTATTAGTTCAAATTTTTTCATTAGTCTTTTTTATTTCATTATTAATTACATTTTCCATTCTATCTAATTGTTTTCCTATAGTATGTAAGCGTAGATTAGTGAAATTGCTTTGATTTATTCTTTTTTTTTTTTAATTCCTGATCCTTCTTCTTCTGTAGCATTTTTAAAAGGCACAAGGGTTATTCCAGTATTTTTATGGGTAATTCTTATATTACTAAGTGGTGGATGACTAGATTCTATTATTTGTTCATCACTTAATTTTCATTTAAAACATTCACCAATAACATTTAATTCTTTGGGTTTCAAATAATATTCTTCAAACCATTCGAAGAAATATATTTAAGAACCAATCTCATTCATGAAATTACAATATTCTTCTTTTATTTATTGCTTAACATTATTAAAAGTATAAAAATACCATTTTCTAATTCTTTCATTTTCAGGTGAGTTAAATTTTTTGTTTCATAGAATTCTATTAAGCTCAAAAGGTTTTTTTTAATCATTATGTTCAAGGTCACCTATGTTTGAAGGTGTACATTCCTAATGATCTAGTTCATTGGTTGGTTGGTATACTGGTCTAGTTATACCTGACCTATTATTGACTATTCCAAAAATAGATGGATTATCTTGGACATTAGGTTTCACATTTGGCTAAACATTGGATTGCATATTAAATGGTGAATAAATTATAGGTGAAGGTGGAGGAAGATCTACTGATCTCCTGGAAGATAATGACATTGATCTTATTTCTAAGAGTCTTCTAGATTGATCGAAAGAACTCTTAGCAAATTAAATGGTAACTTTTCCATCTAGGTGTTAGACAAGATTTGATGGTTTAGTATTATAGACAGATTGTTTTGGAAGTAGATTTTCTACTTCCTAATGCTCAAGTAGGTTGACTTGAGACCATTAAATCATTTTGGGTACGGAGATATTGGCTTTGGTTAAGTCTATTTGAATAAGAAGAGTTTGACCTCTCTTATCAATGTTGTAAGCCTTAGAATCAAAAGCAGTTTTTATTAACTTAAAATATATTATATAAATTACAACCATTAGTATTGCTCCTTCAACCATTCTATAGTTATGGGTTTTGATTTGAAGTATTAAAGAACTCATTATGGTTTTGTCTCTTAGACCCAAGGTAATATTCGCATGACATTCAAATTGAATTGGTCCACTACTAAAGTTAGTTTCAATAGTAATATAGAATGATCTTTCATAAACTAATTCCCTAGCATCTTTATGGACCATGAATATAGAAGTATCTAGCCCTAATTTGGTATGTAGTTTAGCTCCTACTTAGACTAGACCTATGTGCATATAATTCCAATCTTTAGCATATCTTTCAGTTGAATCGGCATTTAATAATTTTATTGTAATTAATCTATCAGAGATTGGGATATCTTTTTCCTCTAGGGCTATGACATGATCATTTTTCCCAAAAATTTTCCGTTTAGCCATTTGATAAATTTGATCACAGGATGTTTTTGGTATCTTCCAATCATCTATTGCCTTATTAAAGTCTTTCATATGTATTTCATCCCTATTATTTAGTATAGATTCTTTTGATTGCTCATCAGACACAAAGCTAAAAGAGGACATAGTTCTCCTAACCTTAGAGGAAAAAAATTGAGAGTTGATTTTAAATTATATAATACTGAAATAATAAAAGATAATGTTTCATATAAAATTGTTTTTATTCTTGTTAATAATTTAAAACAAAATGTTATTTTAGGAACACCTTTTATTAACCTAATTCAACCCTTTTTTTGTTAATAATTCTAGTATTGAGACATTCTACTTCAAAAAGAAAATTGTCTTCAATTTTATCTCGAAACCATAAACAAAAATTTTAAATGAACTAAAACATAATTCGATTTCAAAACTTAACTGTTTGATAGAATGTAAGGAAAAACATCTAATGTAAAACCTAGGAAAATCAATAGTTGAACCCTAACTCAAGTCCGAGTGTCCTAAGTTGTACAATAGGTCGATAAGGCTAATAACAATAAAAAAAATTACGAAATTTAATAAATCAAATATAACACCAATAATAAAACCCTAAGAATTGATCGAAATCCTAAATTATATACTAAAACCCTAAAATTGATTTATGCACCATTAATCAAAATTGAACCCGAATTTGTTCGAAACCCTAAAATTATAAATATAAACCTGTAAAATAGTTAAATATTATTCAATAGTGATATAATCATAGTCGATTACAATTTTCGACTAAATCGCCTATTCACGTGAAATTTTAATGAAATTGTTATAATAACTTATAAAAATTATAATTGTAACGGATACTAATTAAATTGATAAATTTTCACAAAAATTTAAAAATTGATTTACGATGAGTATTGTTATAATTTATATGTTTCAAAAAATTACATATATTTATTTTTAATTTTTATTTTCTTCCTCTTTCTTTATTTCTTTTCTTTCTTTTTGTCTTTTCTTATGGCTACCATGTCCTGCAAACAAAGAGAAAAAAATTAGATTGAGCAACCCATGTGATCAAATTAAAATGCCAAGTGTTGATGATACTATAAAAGAAAAATTGGAAATAATTAACTTTGTCCCATCCTCATTAATGTAAAGATTAAGCTATGATTTTATTTTATCTTCTTCTCATCCCAAATTGTTGATCACATGGGAATAAAAGAAGCAACAAAATCTGGAAAAAAAAAAATTGCAAAACAAAACCGAAAAGAAGAAGAAAAATCCTGGAAACTTTAAACCTAAAAACGTGAAGAAGAAAGAAGAAAAGGAAGAAGAAGAAAAATCAAAAGTAATAGGTTAGTAAATTATTTTGCAAGTATAGATGTATCTTGTATAGTATATACATGTATAAATGAAGTATTTGTATAGTATTTTTTTTAAATATAACATTACTAATATATGTATATGTGCATAAATACATAAATTGAATTATATATGCATGTATTAGGTTATGTATGTATACATGTAAGTACATATGTATATTATACGGAAGAGCATGTATTATGTATTTTTTTAGGAATACATGTAATTAATATTAAGTATTTTTATTAAATAACTATAGTATATATATACATATTTGTACCGTAAACTATATATATATATGTATACATGTATAATTATTTTTGTATATATATATGTATAGTCATATAGTATATATGTAGTGGTGTGTTTTTAAAAGTGATACTATATGTATATAAGACATATAATATAGAGTATATGCTTTATGGTATATGGCATATACTATATAATACATATATAATATTTAATATACATAGTTTACAACAAATACTATATAAATATATATATATATACCGAACATATATGTATGTAGTTATATTTATATACACATGTAAGACTTATATGTATAAATATAAATACATGAATACATGAATATGTACATAAGAGTATGTTTATTTTCAATAAATATATATACATATATAGGGCGTATAATGTATAGTGTAAATAAGTAATATACCGAAAATATATATGTAATTTAATAATAACTATAAACTAAAATAAATTTATAATTAAATAAGGAGTAGGTACATATATATATATATTACCGTAATTAAGGATTTTTCAATAAAATAAATTATAAAATATATTATAAGTATATGGATATATATATGTATGTATAAATCGTAAAATATATAAATGAGAAGTAATAAAAATAATAAAGGCAATAATAATAATAATAATCATAATAAAGTTAAAAATCTCAAAAATAGGAAAATATGTTCAAACAATAAAAATATCGAATATATGATTTAAATAATTATTAAATCATAAATATGTTAAGAAAAAATGAAAATTAATATTTTATAATTTTTAAACTTAAATAATAATTTTTTTGACATTTTTATATCACAATTTAAACTACGAGTTACAACATCCAAAACGAACCCCGTTACGAGAAAATACGCTCGAAAACGATCAAAATGGACTATAAGTTCATAATGATTCGAGCTAAAATGAAAAAGTTACACGTAATTCGATAAAAAGCTTGAATCGATAATTTCACGTAACTAGGTAAAATAGACCTTACAAATTATAATATTAGTTAACTTTAAATTACCAAACTTACAAATTTCCCTTATTTTTAGGTGATCTCAATATCGACCATGAGCTGCCCCCAAACTACTATAACCCCTAAGTTAGCCATGACTGAGTGAGTTTTTCCTAATGATTCCATACTTGTTTATGCTTATAGTTAGTGAATATAAGTTATGATTTATAAATGAATGTGTATGGGGTTGGGTTATACTTATGTATGATAATTCTTGTTAGTGGTGAATTTACTTTAAACTTCAATAATATAATGATTGTTGCATAGTAGATTTAAATGATTGTTGCATAGTAGATTCACTAGATTGATTGTTTGTGACTTGGAATGATCACTGAATAAATAAGACTTAATTTTATTTGACTAGAAAAAAAATTAACTTGGATCATGCATAAATCATGTACCGCATAACTAATTCCGGCAGTCACATTATATGGAGATAGCGAGAGGTTATACATGGATTGATTATTGATTGTTATTGATTTCATACGTTGCACACGTGCGATATGACTTTATCCTAGCCCACGCGGTGACTAAGCGTTGGAGGCGCCAACTACCTGGCTAAGGGTAGAGTCCAGAGGCCTTCGTTTAAGGGTGAATGAGGGCTGCGTGAACCTACTCACAATCATATGTAGAACTCATTTTGATAAGGTCGGTAATGGATATACTATTACATTTTAAATACAAAACATAGAGTTTCATTATGAAATAAGTTCTAATATAATACCTAGATTTGACTGTATCGATGAATCTCCAATCTTGACTTTGAAGGGCGTTAAATCTGAGTTACATGCAGTACCTGGTCACCTACATGTATTTGTTTAGCATACTGTTTGTCATGCATTCATTTGCTTAAACTTAACTGTTGTACAACTTGTTTACCGTATGGTTAAGGGAAATTATCTCACTAAGCTAGTAGGCTTATACCCTTTTAGTCTTCTTTCGCAGGTTGACCTTTTTGTGGAGTCGGGTCGTCGCATATTCGAGGTTAGTTTTCTACATGGGGTCAGTGTGGGAGCTGAATGAGGATGAAGAGTACTTTTGATTAATCATAGATCTGAATATGTAATTTTTATATTAATCTAACTTCAGATACGTTTCAGACTCTGTATCTTTAAACTTTTATACAAATAGACTATGTATTATATTTTTATAATATTATTATTTATCATGAAATAATATTGCTTAAGCTTGCACACTCTTGGTAGTTAGTAGTAGTCATAGCCTTAGCCTTGGCCTTGTGTATTGTATAAAAGGATCATCGATTGTAAGGGAATTCAATCTGCAATCCTTTGTACGGTATACGGCGACTGCTACGATTAGCCCCATTGGATCGTGACATCTAATGTATTTAAAAAATGATCTTGAGTTTAAAAGAATTGAAACTTATCTTTCTAATAAAAATTTAATCAAAGAAATTAAATATTCCTAATTTAGAATTAGAAATTAAAAATTCAATATGTTCGACACTTCCTAATGCTTTTTGGAATCGAAAATCTCATATTCTAGATTTACCTTATGAAAATGATTTTAATGAGAAAAATATTGTAACTAAAGTAAGACATTCTCAAATGAATATTGAAATTTTAAATCATTGTAAAAATGAAATTAATAATTTGCTTAATAAAAAATTAATACGTAAACGAAAATATCAATGGAGTTGTTCAACTTTTTATGTTAATAAAAACATAGAAATAGAGAGAGGTGTCCTTAAATTAGTTATAAATTATAAGCCTCTAAATAATGTTTTAAAGTCGATTAGATATCCAATACCTAATAAAAGAAATTTCCTTAATAGATTATATAACGCTAAAATATTTTCGAAATTTGACATCAAATCTAAATTTTAGCAAATTTAAGTTAAGGAAAGTAATTGGTACGAAACTGTATTCATAATTCCTTTTTATCAATACGAATGGAATGTTATGCCATTCGAATTAAAAAATGCTCAATCTGAATTCTAGAGAATAATAAATGTAATCTTTAATGACTTTGCAAATTTTATAATTTTTTATATTGATGATGTTTTAATTTTTTCACCCAATATAAATCAATATTTTAAACATGTTAAGATTTTTATTAATGTTGCTAGAAAAAATAGGCTAGTTGTGTCGTCTTCTATGATCAGTCTTTTTCAAACTAGGATTAGATTCTTAAGATTTAATATTCATAATAGAACAATAATTCCAATTCAAAGATCAATTGGATTAACTTCTAAATTTCCTAATGAAATTAAGGATAAAAATCAACTTAAAAGATTCTTAAGCCTAAATTATATTACTAATTTTTTCCCAAATCTTAATATTTTTAGTAAACCTTTGTTTTAAAGACTAAAAAAGAGTCCTTCACCATAGTTTGAAATTCATACTAATGTAATCAAATAAATCAAACAAAAAATTAATGAAATTCCTTATTTACACATTGCCGACCCTTCTCTAGTAAAAATTGTAAAAACTAATGTTTCTAATTTAAGATTCAGTGGAATTTTGAAACAAAAACAAAATGATAAGGAATATATAGTTCAGTTTGTTTCTAAATATTGGAATGAATACCAACATAATTACTCAACAATCAAAAAAGAAATTTTAGCAATTGTTTTAACTATCTCCAAGTTTCAAGAAGATTTATTAAACCAGAAATTTCTTTTATGTATTGATTATAAAGCTGCAAAAAATGTTTTAATGAAAAATGTTCAAAATATCACATCAAAATAGATTTTTGCAAGATGACAAACAATTTTATTTGTTTTTTATTTTGAAATTGAGCATATCTTTCTTACGCGTGAATTTTTACAGGGAGATGCCTCCCAAAAAAGATAAGGATAAAGGGAAAGCGCCATTAATCTCCAAAAAGGGATTAATTAATGTCAAAACATGACTAGATGTTTGTAAATCATCCAATGCCCCTCTTGTAATTAAGGAGGAATCCACTTCAAGGACCTCTAAACCAATATCCCTTAACATTCAGTCCTCTAATGACCAAAATGACTAGTCTCCTAATATTCAATCACAATCCAATAAAAACTTCTCTAAATTGGCTTATATGGCAATTACTCTAAAATTGCTTAGAGTAATTTCAATCGCCCTATAACTAAAAAATGTACCTCCTGTGCTTCCAGGAATTTCACAACAAATGGACATCTAGAGAAGGAATTAGATTGTACAAATTATTGAGGAAGCATCCTCAGTACTTTCAATGCTAAAATCTGCAATTTAAAGGTAAATTTTTTTTTGAAAATCCATTTCTAAATTTGTTTTCTTTGTCAAAGAAAATATGTTTGAAAAGGATCCCTTTGAATTTGCAAGAAAAGTTTTTACAAAATATTTCTTTTATATTCCATATGATTTTTACAAACCAATCAAGTTTTATGAAAGAATTTTAATTGAAACTGAATCAATTTCTTTCAAACACTTTGAAAATGATGGAATGGTTAGTTATTCTACAACCATAATCCATAAGGTTATTAACCTTAAGGAATGGTGAACCCATCAAACAATGCTAATTAAATTCCAAATGAGCCCTTTGTCAGCTTAACCGAATTATTAAGCAAGTTATAATAATTATGATTATAAATAAGCTTGGTGGAATAATTTTTACCAAATGAATGCAAAAAGACCACACACATAGCTCATATTTTTTTATATTTGTTCATAAAAAACTCTTATTGGTTTGCACACTAGTGGAAATAATTTAGAGCAATCCCTGAGATTGTTCACTAAAGAGATAAAAATAGTTTCGATATTCTTATGAAAAACTATAACCCAACACAACATGAAAAGTGCTTCCAAAAGGAAATATTTTCTTTTATGCATATTAGTATGTCTTGGGTTACAATGTGGTTTTTCGATTACAAATACGATAGAACCACAAATACCACAAATTTAGTCAAGATGTATAAAGTCAAATGGTGGGATAATTTTAAAATGTAGAATAAGGTTAAAGAATAATCAATTTTAAATTAGATCAAGACTCATAATTCTTCAATTATTCCTACCAATATCTCAATGCCACTTTTTCATGACAAAGGATTTTTAATGTCTTCTTTAGCTTGTGCTAGTTCTTCAAATTAGATGAAACAAATTTTGAAGAAAGCATTAGCCAGTATCAATGGATCAACTTAAGGATCAAGTTCAAATTCAACAACTGAATTAGAATCCCATTACAGTGGAAATACAAATGAAGATGACTATTATGGGATAGATTTAAGTGATCCTTGGTCAATGTATGTATTTTGTTTTTCTAAATGTATCCTTACACTATAAATTACAGTATGTATACGTATACACATGTACCACAGCGTACAATAATGTTACCAATGACATCAGACTTCACCATCTGACATAATACTATTTGTTACAGTAAAATGTCTCCCACTTTTATTGTTTCTACAATACCTTGTCGGCTACATTGTCACTGTTCACTATAGTACTCAGTTGGCCTTCTCAATTGTAAAATGTTGTCCCCTCTCATTCAGAACCAAGGTCGGATACACAGATACATTTCTCTCTTCTTCCAAAACTCTTTACCACTCACCTCTTCTCTTCTCTCTCTCAGAAACTCAAACTTACTCTCTCTCTAACCACCTCTCTTCTCTCTACACACATCTCTACTCTTTCTTACCTTCTTCTCTTACTTCTTTTCTTCTCTTATTTTCATCCGATCTAATTTTCTTCTTTCACAAATAATTTTCTTTTCTTTCTTAAAGCGTTCCTACGCTTCTATCTTGTGGTATAACACTAATACCTCTTAATGTTTTCAATAATCTAAATGTAATGCTCTTATATTTTGTACAAACTTTTAATAAAATAAAATTTCTACCGTTTTATTATCTCTCTTTTTATATTACATCTTGTGTGAGAAATCTCCAGTTAAATTGAGTGTAATTCCACAAGATTTGTTAATCTATTAATCTATTATTAATTGCTACAAGACCTCATAATCGGTTGGTATTATCGCCTATGGTGATTATATATATATATACGTTTAGGCATTTAATATTCATATGATAGCATAAGGCCCTACTAGTTTTGGCACTCTGCCTGTGATGGTTTTCTATTCATATTATCTTAATTTTATGTCACAATATGTTGTTCATATATATGCTTATGATTATTTAAATAATGCTTTAAAATTTCTCAAATGGTATTATACTGTGTTATATAATAGTAACTGGTATTAATTTAAAACCTCATTTGGTACCAATAGTAATATTGGGCTGTGGAGGTTTACAATTCTAAGGTATATAGGCTGGAAAACGTTAACAACACTACATACTTAGAAATAATATTAATACCAAATTATAGTATTAGTAAATTTGTAGAATAATTTAAAATTTTAAAAAGTTCTTTGGTATATCGATTAGAAACCTGGACATGCAAGCTACTAGGTTAGAGTAGGCTAACCAATCCCTTGTCAACTTGGTAAGACAATGTTACGTACCAAGAACAATTAATATAAAGACAATTAATAATGTTTAATGTCTAAAAAAACTAAAGATAATAATGGTAATGATTTAATTGAATTTTATCATTATTTAAAAGATGCTTTAGAATTTTTATTTTATATTATTTGGGCATATAATTTGCTTGGAGAATCTTTTTATTTGTATGATATATATTTTAGGAGAAATATATATACTTATTTAAAATACTATCGATACCAAATGGGGATATAGTGTGATATATAATTAAATGTTATTTATAGCTCTGATACCAAGCTATCACACTATATACTCTCTCCTTGGCCTAAAGTTTGTACTATAATCATATACCATATATATATATATATATATATGTGTGTGTGTGTGTGTGCTCACTTACAGGAGTTATTCTAGGAGAGTACTTGGGTCTAATGATATAATACATCCTTGGTCTTCTTTAATTGTAAAATCACTTAAGAGAGCCAAGTTAGGCCTCATATACTTAAGATGATAAGGTATATGAGAGGCTTGAGAGCTTGGGCTCTAAGTTAGAGGACAACTTAGCCAGTGATTTGATATTGTCTTTTCTACTAGATTCCTTCTCCCAATTTGTTATGAATTTCAACATGAACGGTATAAAAAGGTCTTTGACAAACTTGCTTGCTATTTGAGGACAATAGAAAAGGATATGAAGTTTAAGAAATCAATTCCTCAACAAGCTCTCTTGATTAGTAAGCCTAATAAGAGAAAGGCTAGTGGAACTAGTAATCCTAAGGCCAAAAAGCAAAGAAGGGTGAGCAACCTAAGCTTAAGAAAGGACAACAAAATCCCAATTCTGATGAGAAGGAAGTAATCTGCTTCCATTGTGCCAAGAATGGTCATTGGAAGAGAAATTGCATTCATCTTAAGAAGAAGATGTCAAGTAAAAGTAATACCTCAGGTATCTTTATGATTAAATGCAATCTTTCTGTTTCTTCTATATAAGTTATAGATACATGATGTGGTTCTCATATTTGTGTTGACTCGTAGGGTCTAGATAAGAGTAGGGAATTGTCTAAGGGAGAAGTGGATTTACAAGTAGCTAATGGGGCGATAGTTGCTACTTTAACTGTAGAGACTTACAACATTTCTTCACCTAATGGACTTTTATTAAAATTAGAGAATTGTCATTATGTTCCTAGTTTCACCAAAAACATAATTTCGGTATCATTTTTAGATACTAAGAGATTTGTTTTTGAGTTTAAAAATAAGAGTTTTCATTTTATTTAAATGATATATTTTATGGTGATGGAACATTGATTAATGGTCATGATATCCTTAATACTGGTAAACTTACTCATTGTATTGAGACTAAGAAACAAAAAAAATGTATTATTTGAATTTAGCTTACCTATGGCATTATAGACTTTGCTAGCCATGTAAATGAGAAACCCTTAGCTAAAATACATTCTAAAGGGTATTTAGATTCAATAGAGTCCATAGATATATGCATAACATGTTTACAAAGTAAAGTAGCTAGGAAACCTTTTACCAAGAAAGGTGAAAGTACTCATACACAGTTATGTGTGTAACCCATTATCAACTCAAGTCAGGGGTGAATTTTCTTACTTCGTAACTTTTACTAATGATTTGAGTAAGTATGGATATATCTATTTCATGAGACATAAGTAAAAAGTTTCTGAGAAATTCAAAGAATTTAAAAATAAAGTAGAAAATCAACTTGGTAAGAAGATAAAAATACCTCGAAGTCATAGACGTAGAGAATATCTTAACCAACAGTTCATTGACTATCTAAAGGAGTACAAAATAATTTCACAATCCACACCTCTTAGAGCATGAAAATGGAATTGTGTTTCAAAATGGAGGAACCACACCTTATTGGATATGGTTAGGTCAATGATGAGTCATTGCAATGCTTGCATGAAGAACGGATTCTCTAATAAGCTTATGATAAAATCTATTAAATATACATATATTGGATATCATAAAGAAACTAATGGGTGCTACTTTTATCTTCTAATTGAGCATAAAGACTTTATTATTCGATATGTTACATTATTAGAGAGAGGGTTTATCTCTTAAGAAAGTAGTAAGAGTAAAATAGATTTGGAAAAAATTTAAGATTTCACAAATGAGTTAGAACACAAGCAATTGAAAGTGGAACAAACATCACAAAAACATGTGGTGCCATGGCCAAAGATTATTCTTGAAATGCAAGAACCACGTAGGTCAACAAGAGTATGTCAAGAACTTGAAAGATTAAATCTTCTTGTAATAAATTAGGAAGTTGTACTACTCTCAAGAATGATGAACCTTCGGCATACAAAGAAGCCATTGCTTCTCTAGTGTGATAATCACTTGATTATCTTCTTAGAAAGTAATAATAAGATGTCATGATCTAATAATAAGAGTTGAAGGCACAATCAAATTTAAAACTTAAAAATATAAGGTTATATAGAAATAATAAGTAAGGAAATTTATGAAAAGACTAATAAATGAAAAGATTAATTTACCCTTAGTCATAAATAGTAAATAGTAAGTTAGTTAATGTAAATAATGAAACAAAGGTAAGAAACATAATGCCTATTATATGGAAAACATCATCATAACATATCATAAGAATATATTTTGAAAATAAAGGGAAAATATTAAAATAATTGGTGTAGTATCAAAATATGATAAAATACCCCATAAAAATACCCTAAAATGCCAAAAATTCCCCAAACCATTCTAACAAGTGTCAAGAATATTCTAAAATGCTCCTAAATATCTAAAAAAATTTTGGAAAAGTGAAGCAACATGTTTGAGAAAAAAATTGGAAATTTTCTAAAAATGTAAAAATAAGATAACTTAGCTAATAAATTACCAAAAATATCTCCAAGTGTCCAAAATTAGTGAAAAATTTACCTTACACCTATCACACATGTAGTAACATGTGTTCAAATTTTAGGAATTTTAGGAAATTAACAAAACAATAAAAAAAAATTAAAAAGCAACTAGAAACCCCTCATAAATATTGCCCTTCCCTTCAAAAATTCTCCACACCATGTTGTTAGCTCCCAAAATTAATATGAAGGCACACACTCTCTATTAGAATGCTCTTAGGGTGGCTTGACAACTAGGTGGTGGAAGAAGGTAGCTAGAGGTGGTGGTTTGCATAAGTTCAGTTGTTTATGGTGTGGAAATTTTGGCACATTCAATTTCTCTCCTTTTAAAATGCCTTTTTTATTGCAAGTTATTCGTTTATATACCTACTTATACAAATTTTTTTAGAATTAATTTAGTATGTTTAGTATTTTTTATAATTTTTTAAAATTTCTGCATATTTTATTATAATATACTAATTTAAAGAAAAATTTTAAAACCTTATTTATTGACTTCCTCAAATCCTCAAAATTTTTCTCATACTTTCTAATACATAATGTGGCCTTTTGATTCCATGCATACCATTTTTTAAATTATATCCTAACTTTCTTACTATTTAAGTCATAATTTTGCCAAATTATAAATTATACTATAACTATATAATATATGTTTTCTTCATAATACTCATTATTTATGTACATTATATGTTTTTAAGTTCCCTCTTGACCTTATTTTAGAATATATAATAGTTATTGTACTTGTATCAATTTATCCTAGATTACTATGCTTAACGATCACTTAACTTATGCTCTAACTTCTTAAAGTATGTACGTACTATGCATAATAATAGCCTTATTCTTTTTTGTTATGCTTCAAAGTCATAGAGTCGCAATAGTCCCGCTGTGTAAAACCAACCTATAATAGAAATTGACCTCACAATACCTATCATAGATGTGATCTATATAAAGCGTCGACAACTCCTTGCTTTAAAGTAAACAATTCAACCAAGATTTTTAACTAAAATTTACCATAAAAGTAAAATCTTAAGTTACACATATATAATTATATTCACATTATTGTAGAATTCCTAAGAGATCCTACATAATACAACAATTAACTAATGTACATATCATATATCAGTTCTTTATCTTAAGGATACTATCAAGACTCTAAATAAGACTTGATCTTTTGCCAATGGATCCTCATTCCCCATAGCTTCAATAGAAATCTAACCTTTGGATAATTATATCACAGCATCACAAATTAGAAGTCAGGACCTACAAAAGAATTTATACAGGTATAAGCAACTACAGCTCAGTAAGTTGAACTGGAGACTCATGAATGTATACAAGCATAATTAAGGTTATTAAGCAATTATTTTTATGAAATGCAATAAACAAGTGCCATCATACAATGTAATTCAATCCGTTGTGAAATTAGAGTAATTTCATCTGCTCTGATCCGAGTTAAAGAGTTTTTATGTTATGCAACAGCTCATAACCAAACCCAAATTTGTGCAATGAAGACATTGCTCCTCCTAAGACTATCCTTCGAACTAATGTCTCCATCCTCATTGCAACCTTCTTTCCTATTACTTAGTTCAATTAAGGATGAGAAAAAGATCAATTTGCTATTCAATACTATCTTTTTCGAAAGTGTCAGTGTTTGATTGGAGAGTCCTAATGATCCCTTATAGAATTACAATACATGTCTTTTTAGGGAATTTAAGTCGATTAGGTCTACATTCGGTTTAGGGTAACTATACAATTCTACATTACTCTAATCACAACAATCATCAAACATAACACAGATTTTAGCATGAAATCAGATATATAAGCACATGCATAAGACTACTTATAATCAAAATCATATACAAACCTAAGTCTCCAAGTACTCCAAAATATAATGAAGCATTAAACTTAACTTACTTGGAATCCTGAGTCACTCAACCACTTGTCGTAGGTTGACTTATCTCCGTGTATCCTATAATATAAATATGCTTTTTAGTATTTATACTTAGATGATACATATTCTAAGTTATGATTTAACTCAATTCTTTTTATATACCTATCATTTACTAATGATTCATCTTATGTTAATTCAGGGTTCGATTTTCGAATTCGATTCTAATTCAAGTTCTAATTTGATATCAACTACAAGTAATCCTAAAATACATTTCAAACCCTAATGTGAAATTAGTCATATTAAGCTCGAGTATCCTAATATCATATTAGGTCTTAAGTTGGTATTTTAACCTACATGGTACACTCTAATTCTAATTAGTGTACCAGATTTACTCCTAACATGAGAAAATTTTACAATTTTTGTATAATTACCTAAAATTAATTTTTGTACCAAATTTAATAAGTACTGATATTATTATTATATTATCCAATTTATCATATTCATTAAAATTCCAATTTCACATATTATCAAATTTACTATGTAATTTCTTTATTAATTCCAATTAACACTCCAAAGGCTAGGATTAGGTTTCCGCATCAGAGATTAATATTCTTAAACATCTAATTATCTTCTAAATCAGTAATCAGTCATTTAATTACTTAATTAATCCAAAATTACTCATTTTTTCTTATCATTTTAAGGCTAAAAATTTACTTAAAAATTTTGAAAATTAATTTAAAAAAATTAGCTTTATAGCACTATTCTATATTACTTAAGTATTCTACAGAAAAAAAAAATTGAGCTCTAAATTACACTCCTAAGCCTATTTATTTTTAATTCTAAACATGTTCGATTTTGTTCAATTTTGAAAAAATCCTATATTTACAGACATGATTAAACTTAAATACTATTTTTTTCCTAAATATACATATAATAAAATATCATAATAACAAATTTCATAATTTTTTAGGAATAATTAATAATTTTACTAAATTTTGCCAAAATCAGTTGAAAAATTAGACTCACTTGATCTTGGGTTTTCAGCCACCAATAACAACCTAAGGGTAGTCGGCCGGTCCAAACGTTGGGTTTAGAGTGGGGCGGTGGTGGTAGTGGTTTGGTCTTAGGTGGTGGTGACTTGTAGGTTCAACCTAAATACATAGTTTTGAGTAAATTTTTTTTAAACCCTAATTTTCTTCTCAATTTTTCCTAACTCCCAACAGACCAAATGAGCTCAAAGGATTTTCTTGCTATTTATAGACCTGTAAAGGAATTTTAGGGCATTAATTAAACAAGGTTTTTTTCTTATCCCTTTCCATTTTGTCTTTTAAGTATTTGATTTTGATTGGCTAAATTTTCTTCTTACTTTCCTTAGCTACCATGACTTGATCTAGAGCATTCCCCATTTCCTTGATTTTTCTTTTTCTGATTTTTCTTTGATTTTTTTATAATTCTCTTTCATTATTTAGCAAATTTTTAGCTAATTTTGGACAATTTAGGTAATTTCGCGTATTTCTGCATATACATAAATACATGTGGGATACAAGTAAACACTCCTAAATATTATTTAGGTCATTCTATGATTTTTAGTATATATATAATTTATCTTTAACTATTTGTTAGTTATTGGAATGTATTTTACGTATTTTTCAATAAATAACGAGTAATATATATAAAATTTGAAAATTTTATATACTCTTATTTTATTACTTATTTTCTTAAATTCAAACTTATAGGGTCATTTTTACTAATATTTCTAACTTTAATTTATAATTTAAGTTTAATCGGATCATTTAACCAATCGCCCTAAACTTTGTGTATTAAATTCTATCATACGGTTACTTAATTTGTATTTAAGGCTTACATTTTTCCTATAAAAGCTAAATATCTTCACTTTAATAGACATTCGTAAAACATCTTTTTCTTCAATGAATAAAGAAGAAAAAAATTGTTTAATTAAGTCAAAATAACCTTTTTGAGCATAGCGAATATAACTAATAAATAACCCTTTTTTAGGGATGTGACAATCGCTATAAGGAAGACTTTAGTGACTATCAACAAGTAAGTAGCCTACCTCATGGCAATTCTTAGTGTGCTAAAAAGGAATAGTAAACCGTTATATTGCTTGTGATTATAGATCAGTTATATTGGCGCATGCAGTAAATGTAGGTGTAGTAATGCTATTTCATATGGCTTGGCTTTACATAATTCTAATATGGTATTGATTCATTGCTTGGTCACTTTAAATAACTTGAATAATGTAATATTCGACTCTAAGAATTATACATGCATAACATACCAGCATTTTGTATTTTTCTTATCAACTCAACCTATACGATGAGGAAATAAGGAGTTTTCTTTTTTCAACCCTACTAAACTAAGTGACAAAAGAAGAGGTCGCCATTTAAGTTTGAAAGTATCAAGTAAAATAGTGTGGAATTAAGTATAAAGGGGACGAATAGTCCATTGCACATTGTTGAATTGGTTGGAGACTTGAGCCCACTAAGTAGTGAGCAAAAGTAGAACTCATCGAAACCCAAGCTAGAGTAAGGTTATTTTCTCTAGTCTTGTGACATATCAGTCAACATCGTAGGATGGCACTTAATATGATTGCATCATGTTACACTTTAAAAGACTTGTTTATTTCTAATTATATTATATATAATGTATATCCCTTATCACTTTTTGAGATGTGGTCTTGCTCACATCCTTATAATCCTTTTATAAGAATAATTGAGTCTAAACATACCAAGAACAGTTCAAGAATACTAACTAGAGTATACAAAAGATAATGTAAAACCATCTCTTATTCCAATTTGAAACAATTGAACAAAAGCTCAAAACGATATAATTAAAGAAAATAAAATAATATAAAATATTCCTTTCTTTAAGTATTTGGTACTATTTTGAGAGTCTTGTGTATAATGGACATTTGTAGGGTCAACAAATACTGCCTTGATCACATATGTTCAGTATACAAGGTGAGATTGTTGGTTTCTAAACTTTTTGGGACATAACAACCAGACTTTAAGAAATGGCTGGAAGCCATGAGGTCTAAGATTGACTCCATGTAATCCAACTAAGTATGGGATTTTGTAGATGCACCAACTGGAGTAAAACCTATAAGGTGCAAGTAGGTCTTTAAAAAGAAGACTAACATGGATGGGAATGTAAGTATCTATAAAATTAGATTAGTAGCGAAGGGTTTCACCTAGCGTCATAGAATTAACTATGATAAAATTTCTTTGCCAATATTGATGCTTAAGTTTATTTAGATTTTACTCGTGATAGCAGCTTACAAGGATAATGAGATTTTGCAAGTGGATCTTAAAACAACTTTCCTAAATGGAAAGTTAAAGGAGAAAATGTACATGGTACAACCTCTTAGTTTTTGTAGCTCTAGAGAATGCTAATAAAATATGTAAGCTGAAGAGGTCCATTTATGGACTAACATAAGCTTCTCAAAATAAGAATATGAGATTCAATGAGACATTCAAGGAATATGGCTATTTTAAGAATCTAAAAGAACCTTACGTTTATAGGAAGGTGAATAGGAGCACAATTGTGTTCTTAGTTTTATATGTTAATGATATCCTTCTAATTAGAAAGGATATACCTACTCTAGAGTCTACTAAGGATTGGTTAGTAAGTGCTTCTCCTTAAAAGACTTAGAAGAAACAACCTATATCTTAAGAATTAAGATATATTGAGATAGGTTTAAAATGTTACTTGGACTAAGTTAAAGCATGTACATTGATAAGGTATTGAATAGATTCAATATGCAAAATTCTGAGAGAGGATTTTTTTTCCCATATCGCATGGTGTACATCTCTCCAAGGCAATGTGCCCAAAAACACAAGCAAAGTTGGATAAATTGGACAAAACACCATATGCTTTGGCAATTAGGTCCATAATGTATGCCATGATATATACACAACTAGATATCACTTATATTGTAAGCATGACAAATAGATATCAGGCTAACCCAAGCAAGGGTTACTAGGCATCTATTAAGACCATTCTTAAATATTTAAGAAGAATAAATAATTTGCTCCTAGTCTATGGAGGAGATGAAGAACTAGTTGACAAAGGATATACTTATGCTAGTTTCTAAACAGATCAAGATGATCTGAAATCGCAACAAGGTTATATATTTTGCCTAAATAGTAGAGTTATTTGTTGGAGGAGTTCCAAACAAGAGACAACGGAAGATTTTATAGCAAAGTTTGAGTACATTGCAGCTTTTAAAGCAATTAAAGAAGCCGTTTGGATTAGAAATTTCATCTTTGAGCTAAGAGTAGTTCTAAGTGTTGTTGATCCAGTTACACTGTATTGTGATAATAATGCAGCTATAGCTCTAGCTATGAAACTAAGATCTTACTAGAGGTCCAAACACATGCCCAAAAAATTTCACATTCTTAGAAATATAGTGCAAAAAGTTGATGCATTGGTTTATAGAGTAGCAACAAAAGAAAATGTTGCAAATCCACTCACAAAGGCCTTACCTCAATAGAAATATGAGACCCATGTGAGGAGCTTAAGACTTAGGGTTTATAGTGTTTGGCAATAACACAAGTGAGAATGTTGAAATTTATGCATAATGTGTTAAGACACTTTTTTATATATTTGTGAATATTTTTAATAAAAGAAAAGTATTTATTGTATTTATATACTTTTCTAATCATATATAATTTACAATAAAGTTCAATAGATAATTATTAAATATATGAAATTATAATAAATGTATATTATCAGTGAGATCCAGACATCATATTGTCTAAAATCGTCCTTAGTTGGATGAACATCTAGAGGGAACATAATTATACGAATAGGTGCCTAAAGTTAAACAAGTATACTGTACACGACTTACTAATAGAGAACACCACATATCTAATGTCATTGGTCTCTCCTTTATATGGACAAGCATAAATAATACCTAGACTTGAGACCTTTACATATCTTATATATGAAACGTTGTAATTTGATGATGTTAAACATAGTCGTAATTAGATTGTAAATAATATGGTTATTAGATACGATATCAGGGCCACTTGGTTGAGATAATAATAATTTGTAAGCTCATGCCTACGACATATTTTATTGAGTCTAATTTATTTCGAAAACCAAGTAAATGATCAAACATTGATGACATGACATGTAATAGTTTAATCAAGATGTCATTTGATGAAGTGATTTAAATATCCAATAATTAATTCATAGTGATTTATGATTCACAGTTCACAACCTTTCTATCAAACTGGGTAACCAATAACTATTACTAGATAATCACCTTAGTTTATGTCTATAAGATATTGCTTTTGTGTATAGAAGCCTAAAGGGTTGTATACAATAGCATAACTAATAAGAATAAGTTTATTTGACTATAATTTTGGTGGATACTAAATTTATGTTATTTGCTATTTGGGAATTAGAATTGATAAGATAATTAATTTATTCTAAAACAATATAATATTTTAAGAAAGATTTAATTGTCAAGTGGATATTTATGTAATCTAAATCTTGATAAGATATGATTACAAGTTTAAAAAAGATTTGGTTATCAAACCTTATTTATTCTTATAAGAAAGATTTAATTTTTTAAGAAAGATTCTCTCCCTACCTTATATATATATATATATATATGAGAGAAGAGGAGAGAGATGTAGAATTCCATCTACTAACTAAAAGAAAATGGGTTTTCCTATAAAATTTTAATCTAAGTTATCTAACAGTAGAAAGAATTAGAATTTGTTTCTATTGTCGTATGTGTGGATCTTACTAGAGAAACAATGCTTAGTGTCCTTATGGTGAACATATATATTTTTTTGTAAAAGGTACTGTAGGAATTAAATCTCACTTGAACTACATCTCCAGGAGAAGAAGGTTTTTTGCATTAATGAAAAGAATAATTTTGTTATAACTTAATTTCTCATAATATTATGCATATAGACATGGATCGGTGGTAAATTTTATAAAGAAAATTTTAAAATTCTACTACATTTTCATACTACAAAATCTAACAACCAAATCATTTTAGGCCAAGCAAATCATTTACGATAAAAAGGATGAGCTTTTAGGGAATGATTCCGAATTCTTGTAAAGTAAAATCACGTAGTACCCGTGATTGCTTAAAGATCCCATGATAGCAAATATTCTGGCAAGCATCCGTCTTAAGTTCAATTTCCCTATCAAGAATTACGATTAATTTTCAGGACTCAAACTAAACCCCGTACAATGGGCAATCATGGTTGTTGGAATTGATTGTCGAAGCATATGTACAAATATAGAATATGATTTAGCTGTTTATCAAGAAAAGGCAAGCAAATAACCCTTTAGAGCACAGTAAAAACTAGAGTTGCAGTAGAGCATGATTAATAAACCAAACCCTCTCTTTTGATGCCTCATGAAAAGATATCTACTTATGATACCACACAAACTAGTTGTCCCTTGCGTACCACATCATGCTAATCCATGAAATTCAAAAGTAATTAAATGAAAGTTTTAAGGAATAATCTCTTTCAGATATGTTTAGTAACATGCTAAGTATTTTCTTGAAATGAATACTTCCTTTTAAAGCTCTAGAGTTCAACTAGTAAAATATTGAGCTCTTTAGATAAGTTTCAAAACCATTTCGCATGTTTCCGATAAATACTTTAAAAATCAGACATTTTATCTCGAACTTTGCTCCTAAATTCTTGTTGCTCGACTCATTTCACGAATGAAAATGTCTTGAAATTCTTCTTCTTCAATCATTAGGAGATAACAATAAGGTAAGGATCCTTCGATGGAGCACCATTGAACTGATATCTTCATGCGTGAAGTCTTCTCTTGCCTGGAATTTCTAACACACCATGGTGTTTATCATCGTTGCCGAAGTTGTGCGGGATAGCTTAAAATGGTTCGAGGAATAAGCCGAATGATTCTTGCAGAAGATGTAGCTACTTTTATGTGTCAATTGAACCTCACATGAATATTGACATATCAATTAATCGAAATATAAATGCAAAAGCATTTGAAAAAAAAAAAAAAAAGAGAAAGAAATAAAGAAAATCATAGGAAAAATAAAAAAATAAAAAAGGTTGTTCATTATTATCAATCTCCTTGTTTCCTACTTAGGGTTAGGGGTAGCTAGTGACCACATTTTGCTAATGTCACGAATAGAATAGTTCATATACTCACACATATTTTACAAAATCATTAATTATTTCTGCGTTTGTTTAATCTTCATAAGAATGATCAAAAGTCTGTAATTTCATTGTTATTAGTAAAATCACTCTCATTCTAATATTATTCCTAATGTTCATAATTTTACTCGATTTTTCGTATTCCACTCAATAGAGCCTCCTCTCATGGAAAAACAGGGTCTTTGAAAAGCGCACTTTTGTTCACTTGTCTTGAGATTCATGAATCTTCTTTTTCCTTTTTTTTTTTTTTTCTTCTTTTAAAGGTCATGTCCTTCTCATTATCTAGTATATATTTGGGGGCATTCCTTGCCAAAAGAGAGCTGTCCCTTATTTACTTGGATTTTTGGGGAGAAAAAGAAGAAAAACAATTCACTTCTTATCTACTAATCACATATTGCAATGTATACAATTAGAAAAAAAGAAAAAAACGAAGAAAGAAAACTAAAGAATGTTCATCATACATGACGTGACTTACTTGATAGAGATAAAGAGGAAAAGGATTATCTACTAGAGATTTAAAACTTACATCCATCAATTCTCATTTGAACATTTCAGAGGAGAAGCATCAAATGATTTCACGAACTAGATATTTTGCTTGAACTTTTGAAGTGGGCAGCCACTTTCATCATGGACTGAGTCACTAAACATAGATAATGTTTCGGATAAGTTGTGCTTTCAGGCACAACATATGAAAAAAGGAATCTATCTTAGCATCCTATGTGCATTTACTTTAGACACGTACTAATAAAAATACCAGAAGAGATTGATCGTTCCAACCTAATCATTGTTTTCAGGATTCACTTTTTACTCACCACCATAGAGGCAATCATACATACAAACGGATATTTATTATTTCCTCTTTTAGTCGGAGTTAATAATATAATAATTAGATTGCATAGACAGCATACTCACATTTCTTTTAAGTGCCCATGTAGCAACCTACCCAACCGAAGAAATGGATTCAATTAATTTATTTTTCTTCAATTTTTATTAATTTAATCCCTTAAAATTTTATTATATATAATCGACAATTGATATTAAAAATCAATATAATTACAATTATTGATTTGTAAATTGAAAAAAATAAAAGAAAAAGTAAACTGAAAGGAATTGATGGGTCTACTTTTGATTTTTATTCCTACAAATCACTCATTATAAATGGTGTATTTGGTTATATCCTTTGAATCCCAATTTAACAAAACATTGAGTCAAATACAAAACCAATGAAGAAAACATACAGTGGCATAGACATAATTAGAGATGCAAACGTTGCAGGTTGTTATGGTGTGTCTAAACTGCTCAACCCAACAAAAATCCTAGTAATATCTTATAAGATTGTTATCGCATTTTAGGATATAATTAAAAAACCTATAGGGTTTAAAATCAAGTTTTGAGATTACAAAAAAATAAATAAATAAACGAGAAACCCTACTTGATAAGAAATAATACATTATTGCATTAATTTTATCTTTTTTTTTAGTATAAAGATTAATAAGTATATTATACATTTTTTTAATAAAAATCATTTAAAAATATGCTAACAAAAAGTTAAAAAATCAAAAGTAAAATAAATATTTTACGTAATCAGGGTGGACAAATTCAATATTAGGTCCATGAAAACCTTTAGAGATGGATTTTAATAATAGAAGGAAAAACCTTTATGGGATTTTGAAAAACACTAAATCCTAAAGAAATAAGTTCAAATTTTATATAATTGGTCTAGGAACGAACCTAGGATCATATAATTGGAGGGTTGTACATACTTTAATTAAGCTAATATTAAAATCATTAATAAAAATTTAAGTCAATAGTAAAATTATTGATAAAAAATCTACTTACTATCATAATTATATTAAATCTTATATATGTAAAAGAATCTTATCAGTGGTTTGGTATGCAATAAGATTAAGAGTGAGGGATATACTTCATAAAAATAAAATAAAAAAAAATAAACCTTTTACCTTTTTATTATGCATATTTATTAAATAAAATTTATCAATTAATTTATAAAAATTACATCAATGTATAAAACTTATGTATGTTTTGCTTTTAAACAAAAAAAGATTAGGAAAAAATATATTTAAATAGGAAATTACAAGTAAAGCAAAAAAAAAATTGATATATATATATATATATATAAGTATTGTACTAATTTTTTTCATTATAACCTTAAAAATTGTTTCATTAATAATGCTAAAAAAAAAAAGAATAACATCAATTTGAACATAAGTTATTAGGTAATAATGATTAAAATGATCTACATTTGTTTTCATAACATTAACTAAAAAAAAGATGTGCTTAATCAAGTTATATAGTTAGTAATATTTATTAATAGTTTATATCATACGAGAAGTATATATATAATATGGACAATATAATTATTATTTATGATGTGTTGCTAGCGAAAAAATAATAATTTTTGACAATTTGTTTAGTTTAATTGTAATTAATAAAATTAATGTTATTGATCATTGTAATAAAAAAATTAATAAATATAAAAAGAGAAATGTTATGTAAGTAATTAATACATCTAGAAAAAAAAAATAAAATAACAAACATGAGATTTAAACTCAAGACCTTTTCCTTATAAAATTAAAACACTTAACCGCTAAACAATAAATTTTTTCAAAATATATTTTACTTTTTAAAATATATATTTAATTTATACTTTTCTATTTTCTCAAAATTTAAAATTAATTGTTTTTCAAACTTGGAGGAGCTAGGCTCCTATACCCCCCTTACCCCCTAGGCCTGTCCTTGAATCTGTTCGAGCCCACTTCGATTGCATCTTAGACATAACAAGCCCATGAGTGTAAAAAGGGTTATTAAGAAAAGAATAAATAAATAAAGGTAAAAACTTTGTGTGTTTTTTTTGGAAAAAATGGAAAAAAAAAAAAACATAACAG
The DNA here is from genome assembly GCA_024138015.1 of Lumnitzera littorea. Taxonomy (NCBI): domain Eukaryota; kingdom Viridiplantae; phylum Streptophyta; class Magnoliopsida; order Myrtales; family Combretaceae; genus Lumnitzera; species Lumnitzera littorea. The sequence continues at coordinate 109,157,970 of JAMXBB010000005.1, read as the reverse complement.
TACCATGTGTCATATTGATAAGCAACTTTGTTGGACTTCCATATCGAAGAAAACATTTACACCTTCTCTCTCCAGGAATCAATGCCTCTCTCTCTCTTTATCACATTCTCACTCACTCGCTTGCTTGCTCGCTCGCTCACTCACACACGCACATAACTGAGCTACACATTTAGACTGCGACAAAATATACTACATGGCCTTCATACACAGAATGGAAATTACACATTTGTGATGAAAAAGTATAGGAGATGTGAAGTGGGCTTTTCATACTAAGCGTGAGAAATACAAGGGAAGAAAAAAAAAAAAAAATGGTATCTTCAGGGATAAATTTGGTGATGACGGTAATTGGATTTTGTCTAAGCGTAATGTTCATTGTGTTCGTATGCACACGTCTCATCTGCGCCAGTATTCACCTCACCATTACTCACCGTTCGACCGCCCACTCCGATCGTCTTAGCACTGTATGTATGCAACTCTTTCTTTCCTTGCTGCTCAAATTTTACCACTTCACCAGAATTTTATTATGCACCATGATACATGTTTTAAAAAATATAAGAATTTCGAATTTTTAAAACATACAGTATATGCTAAATTAGAAAGTCAGTTTCCAAAAAAAAAAAAGAAAAAGAAAAAAGAAAAAGGTAAACAGAAAACAGAAAATGTCACTTGCTATATTTGTGCTGAATTTTGAATTGTACTACCAATGCTTCCATTCCATGTGTGGAAGGGGATTTATATATTTTACTGTGAAACTCTCCCCTAAAGTCTGTTACTAGCATTGTCAGTATATTAACAACTTTTAGTAGATTCTTTTGGCTAAATCAATTGTTTTTTTCTTTAAATTTATTAGAATGAATAAAAATTAAAAGGTTGAGAAAAAGCACATAACCATCTTTAGATGTTTTGGGTAGGGCTGATTATTTGGCACTCAGCTAATCAGTTAGAACACAATATAATGCAATTATAAAAGGGTTTATAATAGTAAAACTCAATGTAATTAATAAGCAAATCATACTTGTTTGAATCCACATTATCCAGGTTTGAATTTAGCATTTAAAACCCTTTATAAACCTAGCAAGCCATTTAATACTAGGGCTTTTTAACAATATTTCTTCTAAGTTATAAACCTAATTTCAGCACGAAGTATGTTTACAAAACGAGTCAAGCTATAGGTTTTAAAATTGTAAATATAACTGCTAAAATCGTCGCAATCCGTTGGTATTAATATTAATTTTTCAATAAAATAAGTCGAATTTGAATTTTCTTCTTTAAATTATAACATAGCAGAGAGAAAAAATAAATCGTAAATGCGACTGATAAACAGTATTCTCGTGGAACAAAACTTTCATTACCCGTTAACACAATTTTGGGTAAATCATATTTTGCATGATGTGTGCTCTGAAGTTTTTGTTTTTGCCAATCACTTTTTCCTTTTTCTTCTTTTCTTCCCTGTTCCTTGTCCTGTTAAAAGAGCAGGGACGTGCACGCAAATGTGATCGATAAAGACAAGGCAGCTTCGAAGAAAACTACAGTTTTAAACCTTTTTTTTTCTTTTTCTCTTTTTTAATGAATAGATAATGAATCTGAAGATCAAGAGGCTTTGTTTTTTTTTTTTCCTCTAACCAACTGCTATGCATAAAACTTTGGAGGAGGGTTCCTTCACGTTTGTAAGATCAGTGTTCATGTGATAACTGTATAATGGCCTTAACAAATATGAAAATTATGAGACTTTAAAATGCAGAGATATCCAACTAATAAGAGCATAAATTATTAAAAATGATATTTTCTTTTATTTGGTCGTGCTTTACATGATATTGTCTTTATGTCATACATAAAATTTTTCAAATTATCTTCTTAAAATACAGACACATATAACTAATTATTAAATTTATCACTTTTGTTTTAACTTACTTTTGGAGTAAAAGCCACTGGATCCCGTATCCATACAAGAACCGAGAGTTAATTAATGGTTTCTTTTCGGTAGTTCCATATTTGTTATCTTATTTCCTCTTCGCAATGATGATGATAGTACGGAGAGATGTGAAAATATCTCTCTTTCCCTACCTAGGTGTACGAAGCTTTACTTTAATTAAGGGAGCTTTTTCACGGTTATTGAAAAATTTAGTAATTTTGGTCTTTCAGTGGTAATTTCAGTTATATGAAATATTTTTTATTTTATAAGAAAGATAGAAATATTGATTTTTTTAATAAATTCCCTGGAATATAATTTCATTAGAAAAAGAATAGATTAGAATCATGAGTTCAGTTCACAATTTTATGTTTGACAATAAAAATTTTTGTTGACTTAACTGTGCATTTCCCAATTGTAAATTTTTGCAGAAGTGGAAAAAAATCACAGCATTTGGTAAAATGCAAAATGCAAACAAGAACCACACCTCACAATTCATATTCATGCCACTTGCAGCAATTTGTACTTCTATAGTCGCATTTATTATATGACGTACAAACTTTTCAATTGAAACCATGCAAAACATATGCTTTGTAAGATTCGCTTAAATTGACCTGAAAATAAAAAGGTAAATTACAATACTCTATCTTATTTAAACTAAGAGTGAGTGACTATAAAATAGATATAATATGAGACATTACCAATACTTTATTATATAGATGCAAATTTATAATTTAAAACCTATCATATAGTATCTTAAAACCATCTTATACCTTATTATTTGTGGATTCTATAGGCTAAAGGATATCCTATGGAGTATTTTTTTTTTCCCTTTATCATCCTTCAAAACTTGTATTTGAACCATAATCAATATCAAAATTATAGTTATACTATTGGTTGATCCACTAATAATAACTTATATATGTTACAATAAATATTGAATTGAGATAATATAAAACTTTAGTAGATAAAATAAAAAATATTTTTACAGTTAAAATTATTTAAACCCTTAGTTTGGTCATGTTTAAAATTCTTTTATCTTTTCTTTTCAAATCATCAAAATAAATTTTTTATTAAACTATAAGATCATCTTACATAAAATACAAAAATCAAGTGCGAGTAATTTTAATGTAATGTATTGGATGATAAGTTGATAATTGATATATTTTTAAAACCTTACTAAACTAGAATTAGTAAAAGAGAAAGGAGGAGGCAAAAAAAAAAAAAGGATAGTAAAAGAAGAGAAAAGTTTTTACTTAAAAAAAAAAAAGAAGAAGAAGAAGAAGAAAAAGAAGAAAGATGGACTAGATAATAAACACAAATAGCATATAATTGTAAGGTTTTACTATGAGTTAAGTATTTGTTATTATTTTCTTTAAGATTAAAAAAGAAAAGCAATAGCATATTATTTAATTTATTCATATTATTATTTAATTATTATTATAAAGTAGACATAAATTACCATGTAACATGCACCATAAATTCTTTAAAGTACATGTTTTATGATAGGATAAGGTATACTGACTTCATACCTATATCTAAAACCTACTCTATGACTCTCATTACTCACATTCACCTCAAACTTATTCATTAGAGCAGAATCTGAGTGGATACCTTGTGTGATAGGGTTATCTATTCACCCCTAATTTAAATCTACATATCTTTAAAAGAATAAAAATTGCTTTCAAACACTTTTGTTTTTTCACTATTTTATCATTGGATAAATAATAATTATATATATATAATCAATTGTAAATTAGTTATGCAAAGTCCAAATTTACTTTTTTAAAAAATTTGGAAATGTAAATGTTTAGTTTGGTTAAATGTACAAGAATTATAAATAGGTAAATGTAATTGCAATTTACCCCTAACTATATTATAATTGAAAACAATATCAATAATATAAGAAGTCGTTATGACCAAAATTTTATAAACTAAGTTACTATCGATTTTAATATGGTACGTCTACGATTTTAGACTTAGTGTCAACTATTTTCCAAAAGTTTACCCATTTTAAAGATACTTAATACTTGGCATACTTAACCTTAGAAATCTAATGAACTTTAAGCTTTAGCAAAAGATGTTTTGATGATCAAAGCTTCACCACACTCTATTTGAATGATATCACAATCTTTCTCGCTTATAAAACTGACATCTTAGCAATTTTATTTTATATGGTTAGGACTACATCAAGTGAAAACTTTAGATATACTTTCTTATAAGCTCTACTATAAAAATTTTAGCCATGGGTGAAGTTCAATAAACATCGTTAATCGAGGAAAAAAACGTAGCTCATAATAATATTTAATTCTTTTAATATATAGCCTACATACATTGCTAAAAGGTTTGTCATGAATCAATTCCATTATATTAAATTTCCTCAAATAGATGAAACTTAGCTAAATGTCCCACAATCACCTATGTTTATACATGTAACTATGGGTAATGTTTAAGTGTGGTTAAAACATATTTATATGTGTTAGATAAACATCATAAACATGGTGGAAAAACAACCATTGGCGACATTTTAATATATTAGTGTTAACCTTTCATGATGTTTAAATGTGGTCATATAATTTTTCCGCCAAAAAAAAAAAAAAAATCAAAGAAGCAACACATTAGCTATGTTTAAATGTAGTTAATGAAGATGATTGGCAAAGTTTAAACATGGTTATCTTTACCTTAGGTGATGTTTGAAGTAATTATACATATTTCCTAACAATGAAAATATCCAAGAAATTTCATTTTAACTATATTTAAATGTGATTAATGATGATTATAGGCAATGTTTAAATATGGTTATATATAACCACAGGTAACATTTAAATGTCCAATTAAAAAAATTCTAAGAAATATCATATTAGCTATATTTAAATGTAGCTAATGAAGATAATTGACAACGTTTTAATGCGGTTATGTTTATCCCTAGGCGTTGTTTAAGCATAATTACTTATTTTTACGACTAATTAAAAAGCCAAAGAAATTCCACATTATTTTGTTTAAATGTGATTAATGAAAATGATGGATTATGTTTAAAATGTCAAAGAAATTTATTTTTCCTTTAGTGTAACATTTTGCCTTACATAGATAGCACTTAGCACTACCTTTAGACTAGTGATTTGCTTTGGTGCTACAAGTAATGATTAAAAATCTATATATCATGGTATTATGCACTTTGGCATAATATATCTTACAGTTTCATCTAATCAAATGGAAAAAAAAAGGGAAAAAAATTAATATCAACAGCATTTCAAGATGTCACCCATCTTTCGAATGCACCATATTAAGCTTGCTTAACATTAAAGTTCCAATGAACTTTATATTTTATACCCAAAAGTTCCTCAATGATGATAATTTTGTTACAATCTATTTGAAAGATATCACAAAAGTCATATAGATAGTTAGATATTATTTGATTATCATATTCTTATGATACAATATTTGACAAGTTGTTTAATTCATTATTTGGTTCATACATTATCTAAAGTTATTGGATAAAATAGCATTGAGGTACTAGATAAAGGTTAAAAAATTTGTACCATATATTTGATATTATAAAAATTTGTTTTTTATAGTATGAAACAATTATATCTTTAAAATTCTAAAAATGATCCTATACCATGTATCCAAATCACAATATTGAACTTTATTATAATTTATAATGTAAATAATTAATTTTTAAATTTTTAAAAGTTTTTCATTTATACAAGAGAATTGCATTTTTCTTTTTTCTTTTATACTGTGCTATCCAATTCCCATTCTACTATCAAGTTTGGACTCTACCTTCAATGTCGAAAAATCAATGTTAGTACGAATAATTTCCTCCTCCCAACTTCTCTATCTATTGGTCTGGGGAGAGAGGGATTGAAATCACGCATTAACCATTACTCGGATTTGGGCTAAAGTATAAATAGGATCGGAGTAGGCTTAGGGATGCAAATAGGGCCGGATTGTAGAGAAAAGAGTTAGGCTTTGTTTTGTAGAGAGAGAGAAAATAAAACTGCATAAATGGGGAAGAAGAAAAGGGGTTTACTTAAGCCCTGATTATTTATGGCTTCTTTATAATATGGTTTAAACTCAATTTCCAAACTTCAACTTAGAATTCAAAATGGTGAGCTGAAGCACGATCTCAATGAGTTTTTAATTTCTTTAAAAGCTATTTTGGGGTAATTTTTTGAGCGATATAATATTTATTTTTTAATTGTTTCCTGTAATTTTGTTCCTTAAAAAAAGGACCTTATATTCACTTTCAACTTCATTTTGTTTTGTCCAAAGCAAGAACTAATTGCCCCAATGAACTATTTCTGGATCAGTTTTTCTTTTGTCAATGCAAACATCAATGTACTAATTTCAATTTCATTTTTTTTTAATTTGCAATCATTGGAAGATCCTAAAAGATTTATTTAATGTTTATTGAATCATAAACTTCTAAAATTTGCAATCACAATCTGTTAAATTTTTTGGTGAGATACAAGTGTGAGTAGATAAAAAAAATGGAATTTCCACATTAAAAATATGAGAGGTAAGTAAAAAATATATAAATGAATATGACCCATGACCTAATACTTTAAGGTTTTGGATTGGATATAATATCAAACCTTTAAATGTGTTCCTTTACAAGACCTATTCTTCGTAATTATGCATCCTGTCTTGACTTAACAAGTGGTAACAGAGCCAATGATTCAACTAGGACGAGACAAAATAAATGTAGTAGTTTAGCTTTCATTAATAACTATCTTATGTAGAAAGAAGAGTTATGTATTGGTAACTCAAGTGAAACCTATAATGTAAGTTTTGAGAGAGGCTAACTAGAAGCTACTCAAGAGGCAGGTTGAATGGAGTCAATCTATAAGCTCTTAATGGGCCCACAAAAGGTTTCCACTTGAGGAGGGAGCAAAATTAAAGTCCAATTTGAAAGAGACTTGCTCTTTTGAGGGATATTTGGGAATACAAATGTGATTAGGTGAAAAAAAGAAATCCTACATTAGAAATACAAGAATTAAGTGAATGATATATAAAAAGAAACACCCATAAACTAATACTTTAAAAGGTTTTGAATTGGATATAGTACCAAGTTCATAACTGTGCTCCTTCACAAGTATCATTCTCCCCAATGATACAAGCTCTCTCAACTCAACTCTTTTTAAAGCATAATACCAATCCATTATCGCTTTGTTATATTTGTACTTACTGACAACATGAGATATTTCATGTGGTGTGATTGGTGCAAATCAAATATCAATGAAAGCGGATTAACCTCAAAATATAATTTGATTATAGTTTTAGTACCTCTCAACGAATGTCATCGTAGTTTACTTTAAAGTTATTCAACTAAATCAAGAAAAACCCAAATCGATTTTGAGGAGTCCATTTGCTTGTAAAATTGATTCTTTTTAGTGTTGATATTTTTGTTCTTGGACAGGTGGAAAGAGGTTTACAAGGTTTGGAGCCACGAGAGGTAAGCAAATTTCCCACAAAAGAGTATAGCGACAAGTTCTTCTCTTCTTCAGACCATAATCAGTATGTTTCACGTCTCCCTTTGTTTTCCCAACTCCTATACATGTCGCAACTAATAAAAAATAGAAAATTCAAGTTAATTCATCCCATTAAAAAACCTATATTCATACCATAAAACTTAAATATTATCATTTTCTATATCCTGTCTCACCTTTCTCTCCTGAGAAGACCAAAGGCAAACTCGACACCGTTCGGTCTAAAACAAGTTGCAATACAGAACAAAATTTTAGCCAAAAATAACCTAAAATCTTAAATTTCTATTCACACATGGGATTTTACAGTTATAGAAGACTCTGGCGTAGGCACAATGATGCCGCTTTGCTTATGAGGGTGTAAATAGTAAGTAAAATCTAAATTTACTCAAGTTCAGTATGACCATAGCCAATAGCCAATTCAAATGGAATTTGATGGAATTCAAACAAAGGTTGCTTTGACTAGTTTATTTAATCAAGCTTGAAATCCATGATACTTGACTTGAGATCTCAAGCATCTAATTGAACAATAATCGAGCTTATTATGTAACTTGAATTCAAGTTGAGCTCAAGCAGAAATCTTATTTTACTTAAAAATAAAAGAACAATTACATAAAACATTACTAAGGAAGCCTTAATCGAGTACAATCCGAACTTATAAAAAAACTATCTCGAGTCCAGTTGAAAGTTTTGAACTTCCAAATTTAGCAACGTGAATCGTAGTGTATTCTTGGGGAAGGAAGCTGTCATTATAGAAATATATGTCGAAGCTTTCAGCTTTTAGTGCGATTAATAATCAAAGAATTATGACTACGCTTGTCCAAATATGAAATGGGAAATCAATCCAAACAGTGATAATTTTCTATGAAAATGTTCATCGTTATATTCAGAAGTATAGTTTAGCACTAGCATGTGAATACACTAAGTAAATATTTTGTCATTCTGGGATGTTTGAACCATGTTTTGGATGCCTCCCGTTTCACTTACTAAGCAATTTACATGGTATATCACTTCTAGTAAATCATTTTTCTGAATGCTCATGATCGAGATACAATCATTTAATGTCAACGTACTTAGTTGAAGAGATGATCCCAAAGTACTACGCTAAAGGAGCAATATAGCCTTCTGAGATTTAACTAGGGTTTTTCTTGATTAGACATAATCCATATTAATAATTAATCGAAGACTCTGGATAGTACATAGTGTTGTGAATTTGGGATTTCGGATCGATAATTATACGTTGTAGAATTATGGATCATTTTTTTTTTTTTTATATCATGGCAGTTAGCATTAAAAGAAATCGAATGGTTTTAATGGCAGATGCGCAGTGTGCCTTTCAGAATATCATCAGGAGGACACTTTGCGTATCTTCCCAAATTGCGAGCACTTCTTCCATGTAGCATGCATAGATCAGTGGCTTCAGCTGCAATCAACGTGTCCTATCTGTCGAATTTCATTGAGAGCATTTCATGAGAACAAACAAAATTTGCAACCGTCATTATGTTCCTCCTTGCAAGCTTATCATAGTACAGGATCTCTGAGCGGTAACATGCATATATTCATGCTGCCTGGCTAAGGTTTTCCAGCAAGAAGTGATGCCCCTGAAAGCGTGGAAAATCCTTTCCATTTGATGAAAGTTCTTGTGAAAAAACGTGACGAGCTATGCCATCCCAGGATGAAAGTCGGATGATCCCTGAACTCTGCAGTCACATTTGTTCAGTTTGTTTTCATGGAGCTCAATGTCTTGTCCCCTGTTGTATTCATACATAAACTGATGTTTTGCTCATAAGATTTTTAGCAATAGCCTAGTAGATTCACACTTTTATTATGTTAACTTAAGAATTGGGATTAGTTTTCAACATATGGGCAGCTATTTGATAGCTTGATGAGAAGAGTCCGCTAAGAAAGAAAGAAGTACTAGATAGCCAACATTTGTGTTGAACCAAATAGTTAGCCCAACAACCATCGGAAATTGATTATCTCTATCTAATTTTCCTCTATTTTCTTTAGTTTATCCCTTCCAAAAAATTATTACGTGTAATTAATGATTGCATTAAAGGGAAGATGATGATATTATGATGAAATTATGGAGTATTTCAAAAATTAAAATAATCTTAATCATTAATTTATAAATTGAAAAAATTGAAAGAAAATAAATGAAGATAATCCAAATTCATAATCATCATCTCTTTGCTTGATGGTAAGATGAGAGATAGGTAATTTCCCATCTACCCATTTGATCCGGAATTACAAAGATCAATCAAGATTTCTTCGAGATCTTACTCTTACTATTTTGAATTACTCATTAGAAATCCATCATTGTACATACTTATGGGCATAGTGATCGAAAGAGAAGCTCTCAAGAAGTCAAGGTGCCTTCTAGGTTGAGAAAAGATTTATTATATATTACATACAACGTGTTATATAGGTGTAGTGTTTAAACACTGATCAAATTTTGATAAAATGCAATTGATGATTATTTTAAAAACTATCCATTCCATTATCATGTGTGTAAAAATTTTATTTGTATTGATAAAATTTTGATAATATTATTTGAAATGTTTAATGAAAAATATCATATTTAGGGTGAGTAGATACGGAATAGATGAGATATAAAACCATATAATCTGTAAATTTTTTCATGTATTTGTAATTGACATATTATTAATTTGGTAATCTCCAACAATTTAATTGTAATTGATGTATTTTCGATCATATATTTCTCATTAAATACATATGTTATGAACTTCATAATATAACTTCAAACAATTTATTTTATTGATACAAGAGCATTCAAAATAAAAAAAATGAAAAATTAATATAGTAAAATTAAACCAAGTGTCAAATGATGTTGACTTAAAACACAATTATTCATCATGGGGCTCGAGCATGTGTCAATTTAAGATACATTGAGTATAGTGATACTATACTCTATACACTAGGTTGAGCAAATATCTCCTACTATTACGTAAGATATTCACCTATATTTTACTTAATCAAATAAGTTTCTTATGGATGTTGAGTGTCACAAGATAGATTGTAAGTAATTTCTTAAAACCTGTCCTCATGGGATATGATATGGTTATAATGTCTTCATATCTCGTACTTATAATAAAACTTATACACTAAGATATATGGGATATGTGTTTTAAGATACCATAAGGTCATCTTGTAAAGATTATTAAATAATATTAGTACGTGAAAAATTAATGATAATATGTCCTTTTTTTTTTCTTAGCAAAGAAACATTTTACTAAGAAATTGAAGAAAGGGCACAAGGCCATAAAATAGAACCATAAACCTAAAGCTACCTCTCTTTAATATCTCTCATGTCTCAATAACCACATTTTATGGTTTGGTGTAATTCGATTCAACTCAGTTTTATTTTATGAAGAATTCTAGTTCATGCATTCTATTTTTTTAGATGTTTACAAATATTATCTCTTTTATTTATTGGCAAATAGGAAAAAAAAAAAGTTTAAATTGTGATGTAGTAGCAATATTGAAAAAGCAATGAGGATATTTGCATATACACATTTAAAACTATTAAATAAGCATAAAAGGAAATCTTTTAGCATAAAATGAAAAAAAAAAAGAAATAGAAAAAAATTTATGTTAAAAGAGCATGTGAAATTTAAATAAATAAGAAGAAAAGAAAATTTTACAGGTTTATAAGATATCTAATGCCTTATAAATTTTACAAGATATGGGTTATAGAGTAATTTTAGAGTACTACAAGAATGGTTCTGGTTTCAAAAATTTGGAAACCTTTAGTCATAGAAGGGTGACATATGAATAGAGCCTTGCATCTACCTACTTTATATTCACTTTCCCTTACTCTATCCTATGAAAATAGATTTTAAAGAATTGGAACAAAAGCTCATGTTGTGACCTTCAATACTCACCTAAACATACTGAGTCATGTAAGGTTAAACAAGTTTTAAAATTTGACAATATTACCCATTAACCCTTAGTAGCAACAAAGTTCATTAAAGTTTTTCTAATAAGATATTGTAGTTATGAGTAATGTTTCATGGTATGTTAATATACAAAAACAAACAATATATAGGTTTAAAGAGCAAGGACTTAAAATAAAAGATCAAATTGTTCATCTAGAAAATATTATTAAAAACCTTATATATTATAAAAATAATAATTTAGTTATAAAAGTATATTTACTCCTAAACAAAGTAAATATTAGGTTAGAATCGACCCAAAAACATATTAGACACTGTCATAATAACACAACAGTTTGTTTGTAATCATGCCTCTCTTAAAAAAAATAATATTAATAGACAATCTTATTTATTATAATGAAGAAATACAATTAGACAGGATAGGAGTAGTTAATAGTTTTATTTATAGAATAGGAGAAGAAATATAGTCAAACTTAGAGCTTAATAGGTTAGTAATAAAAGAAAGTGAAGAAACAATACACTTCCAAATTTCATAGCTAGGAATATGTTGTACCATTTAGTGTTAATAGCATTTAGGCAATATCTAAAAAACTTAGAAAGCGATTATCTAACTTCATTAGGAAATTATCTTAGAAGATTGTGAAACATTAGGTTATGAATAGAATTATAGAAGTAGTCTTGATCATCTACTTAGCATTAATCATTAAATATTTAGAATAGTTATATTTAGATTATATAGAAGAAAGTTTCTAATCTAATGAAAGGTTTCCTGCTAAATTAAAAGATTATATATTAGATTTAGATTAAATAAACTTTGCAAAGGAGTCATTAGACCCAAATATCTAAAAATTGACAACATAAAAAAATTAGTATAGTTGGGTTTAGGAATTTCTAATCCAAATAGAAAAATAGAAAAGACAAGACAATTTAAACATAATTTTCATTAAGCTAAGCATCAATTACACGATAGTAATAAACAATTAAATAGTATTGTAGATCAACAAATAACCCCACCAAAATCATTATCTCAACAAGAATTAAGAAATTTTAGTCATTGAATGGTTATTGAAGGGTCTTTGATAGATAAAAATAATATGTTAAAAGAAATAAGAGAAAATAAAAAATTTATTAAAGAGAAAAATAATACAATCATTAGGAAAGTAAATCAGCTAAAAGAGAATAAACAAATAAAGATATTACAAAAAGAACATATAGAAATAAATAAAAAATTCCAAGAAATACAACAAAATTATAAAAAGATAGTAAACCCAGTAGAAAAAATAAAACATCAATACTTACCTAAACATACTCGATCATGTGTGATATCTCCAATTAGCAATTAGGACAAAAATATTTAAACATTAGAGCAATGCCTCATTTTTACACGATTAGAGTCAATAATTGATTTAAGGTATTCAGGAAAATAACCCGATTAAGTTAGAAATTTACGAGAAATTTGATAACCTTAATCAAGAAATTCTCAAAAGCTTTGAAGTAAAAAATATAATAAAATATCAATAATATAAAAATAATGAGGATTTATTTTATGTGAGCCCCTAAAGTTATATTTAAAGTAACCATATCTAAATTTAAGGCTTTTGAGAAAACTTCTCCGATTAAGTTCAAAATTTACAAATAGGTTAGAAGAGTTAGCAAAGTGAGTTAATAAAGTCACATTTTAAAAATAATATCCTAAAAGTTCAATTTTAACCTTAGAAGTGTAATTATTCAATATAGTATAAAACTTATCGTAATCTCTAAAACCAAGTCTAAAATGCAATGAGGCTCTAGAGATAAGTTATTTAAGTTATAAAAGGTAATAATATAATATAATATACTATATGAATATGCATGTATTTTTACGAATATACCGGATATATATAATAATTATACTCATAAATTAATTCAAAAAATTAAAATTATATTAGATAAGCCATAAATTCACAAAAATTAAAAATAAAATATATCTTAAAAACAAATAATATGAGCAAAACATAATTATATGAGTGTGATTACTCATTACACATACCAAATATGAAGGATATATATATGTATATTAGTAAAATTAATAAACATTAATATAATATGCACAAAATATTAATATTTTGCTTAAAAATCAACAAAAAAAAAAATCCTCAATTGGGAGAAATCTCGAAATCACATGGCCATCTAGCAATTAATCAAATGTTGAGTCAATAGTTCAATCCAAGAAGATTCAACACCTCCTCCTTAAGAATTTGTGAAAGAAAAAGAAAAATTAATTAAATAAAAATTCCTTAACCTTTAAGAAAAATTATAATTGACCCAAATATATATAAATAAGACCTTAGGAGAATAGTCAATATATTTTGGGACCCTAGAAAATACAAGAAAAATTCAAGAAAGAGTATACAAAAAAAGAGAAGAAATTAGAAAAAATAGAATAGAGACCGAACAAGGCAAGTTCTTTAACACAAGATGACTTGACATGGAAACCTGCTACCTCCTAACTGAGCTACCACTAACTATGCCGGTCGACAACCCCTGATTAACTAATGGTGGCTGAAGCTCCAAAGAATAGGTTTTCCAAAATTTTACCCTACTTTTCCATATTTTCTAAAAAATATTAAATCAATTAATAAAAATCTAGAAAACGTTATTCTTAAGTTATTTTTAGGATAATTTCATACTATATTTTTATTTTTGTACAATTATGATTACTTTATGTACTTCCTTAAGAAATGTACTATTTACCTGAATTTTCAAATTAAAAATAAATATATTAAATGATATTTTTTTAAGCCCGAGAGTTTTTTATAGAATATATATTACATTTAGTTCATTGTTATGCAGCCCAATTTTGATTTTATGTATATTTAGTATTTATTACACTTTTAGGCCTTAAAAATGGCTTAAAATAAGGTAATTTAGGAGATAAATTGATTTTTGTAAGATTGATTGATTAAATTGGTGTCCAATGACTTTTAGAGACTTTTAATAATGTCAGGACATGTTAGAAATAATTTAGTATAAAAACGATAGTATTTGCTTAATTAATCGTAAATTAGAGATAAAAATGTAATTATACATATATAGGTGATAAGCTCGATACTATGAAAACACTTGATGATTGAATTCCTTATATTTTTCTAACTCTACCTAGCTATTTATCTAGTGATCCTAGCTATTTATCGTAAATTTTTTTAGTTAAATGGCTTAATTTACTAACCAAGATATGTCTTTAACAATATTAGAATGAAAGGGTGATAATTAATTGAATAAATCCTAAATATATATAATCTAGTCAAGTGTGATTACTCGTTATTTATCTTATATTTTTTAATATTATATGATTTTGACCATGATATACACGTGTTAGAGATAGGAAAGTACTAACTTTATCACGTTTTACTTAAAAGTTTTATAAAACTATACTTTGTTTAGGTAAGATGATATTAATGTGATATTATTTTTGGTATCAGTACATATGTGAATTAGAGTTAAAAATATTGTTTGAAAGCTATTTTTTTTAAAATGAAACATATATTACGTACCGTTAAGTTCATACAAACTCAATGGTACTAATTTTACTAAAATTGGATAATTCTAAGTAATAAAGTAGGCATTTTATAATATTACGGAAAATATCATTCTATGATGATCTTTCTATAATTAAAATGTAATTTGAGTAATAAAAAACACGTTTCGATATAATCGAAACGATATAATATAGGTAATAGTAAAACTACATACATTAGATAATATTAAATAAATTATTATAGCTTATATGATAAAATAAAATACTTAAAGTATATATGTATATATATAACATGTAAGTATGTATATATATAACATGTAAGTATATAAATATACATATATATGCAACTCTACTAAATAACTATATAAATAATATCTCAACCAAGTATTAGATAAAATCCTAACTTTTGCATAAATCTTACGAAAATTGAATATAAGCTTTGGTATATATAGGACTTTCAAGTAAGTAAGCTTAAGTATAAATAAGTGGGATCAAAGTTTCATAGTATTTTGGAGTATTAATTTAGAATATTTAAAGACTTTGGTATGTATTTACTTGTGCTTATAGTTAGCTGTTTGTTCGTATATAGCGCTTGCGTTTAAGATTCAATTTGCTATGATGGGAGTTGAACTCCATGTTATAGTTGTTCAGTAAACATAGTTATGCTTAAATTAGCTAAACTTGGTGGATCACCCTAAAAATAAACTAACTCAAACTTGACTTAACATTTAACCTAACATGCATCGAAACCCACTAAGAGTAACGGTTAGGATTCTTGGGCCAAACCTGAACTCTCTTCAATGAGAATAGTTAAAATAGTCCTTTCCTCATCCTTCATTAAACTAAATAATAAGGGAAGAGGTTATGGTACGGTTGGGGGCTGTGATTTAAAGGTGGCCATGGGAGGAGGGTGTTTTTCATTGTATAAGTCCTAGTTTAGTTTCTATTTATGAGTGTGTGACGTTAAACTCCTCAATCAAAATTAGAGTGGGCGCAATTTCTCTAATCTCATGACGGATCGAATAACGTTAGGTGATGATATTTGCTTATATACATATTACATCTAACTAACTTGATTAAAAACCCTACTTATGATATGCTGAATGCATACTTCAGTCTCTACCCTACTTACTAAGCAAGTTATCGCTCATTCCCTTATAATTTATTTTGCAAGTTTCGAAAAACAACTAGTTATTGTCCTTTGTATTGACTTTTTTTACTTTTAAGGAAAATTATATAAAACTTCTCAAGAAGCTTATTAGTTTTCAATATTCTAGTTTGTATATGAAGTAATAGATACCTGTGGAATTTACTATCAGTCTTTTGCAAAGTCAAATTACAAGTTTATTTTAATAAATTATTTCGAAATATTATTCTACAGGTTATTGAATAGAACGCTTCAATGTGGTAGAGTCAAGTACGCTCAATGTAAACTAGATATAAGATAGTAGTTGTAAGATCGGTTTCTATCGTAAGACATCTCATACAGCAGAACTATTATGACTCCACTTTTTCGAGGTGTAACATCATGTAAGGTAGAATAAGTTCTAAAATTCGACGGTATTACCTTGTTAACCCTTGGTTATATGCATTATTTAACACGTACAACTATTGCTTACCTAATATTATAAAACACATTACATAACAATAATGTCTAATATATGTTATTTATTATTTGTACTATCCAATATTATGACAAGTCATATGTATAATATAACATCATGTAAACATATAATATGTTAATACAACATATTATATATGTACAATATAACATGTATAATTATACATGTTATTGGAAATCAAATATACATACATACACATATAGAGAGAAAGAGTAGATAAAGAGAGAGAATATCTATATTTAAACAATTTATCTAATGATAATATGATACATAAATATTATATATACTATCATGTAACATATAATATAGTATAATACAATATAATATAACATCATGATTTAATAAATAATATATACAATAACATCTTATAATGTACCATATACATGTACAATAAAAATTATTATGGAACGTTTAAATAACTAATATATATGTATGTATATGTATATATATATATGAACTATTATTAAGCCAATACTAGCTTATTTGACTACATATCCCCTTAAAAATTATTAATAATACTTAAATTATCACTAAATCCTTAATATCATTTATCAAATATTTTATTTTTCCAATGATTAAAGCCATTCCCTTAATCACTAAGGTTATCAGTGGAAATGAGTGGCTAAACCTATTTTATCTTGTATTTTATAATATTCTACTCAATCGAATAGAATTGTACAAGTATTGAAGATCATAGTATATGTACTACATATGATTTTCTAAAACATGCTCTTATAGAGTATGGTATAATTATAATGTCTCAATACCCTATACATATCCTATAACTTGTAGACTAAGGTACACAAAGTACAGGTCTAAAGCACCCTATGCCTACTTGTAAAAATTGTTAGATAATACAATGACTCTAAAACAATGTATACTTTTACCATATAAGTCTTACCAAAAGTAAAAACAAAGAAATATATAATTCGATTATAACTCAAGTTAATCATCCATAAATAAACCTTAAAGAATTTCTTGCTTCATTTTTTTCACCTTTCTCTTGTCTCTTTTTTATATTTCAATTTTCCACCTTCCCTTTCTTATTTTTTTACTGTTATCAACTTTATAATCATTGTTATATTTTTACTAGATTATATACTTGTATACTTAATGAATTTAGTGCTACTTATTTTGAGTAAGTAGACTAAACTTTCTAATATTGTAAGGTTTGCACAAACGAAGGGCCATATATGTATTATTTTATCACTTTTATTTTGTAATGTTACTTTTATTCAAGATATTAATAAAATAGATTTTGTTTTACAATGTTGATCCTTGGTTTTGTAATGAATTATTGGCACAACTTATAACTTCTCATAATATATATTTATATTATTAAGAGAATACTCTCGTATTCAATTCTATACTACCTTTTATTAAATTGACCCTATATATGTTATTAAGAGAATAGTCTCTTATTCAGCTATACATTAATTTTTATTATATTTTGCGTGATATTATTAAGTAAATAGTCTCTTATTCGATTTCTCTATACCTTCTATTGAACTTTACCTATAATGAATAGTAATTTCTCACCCATCATCTTCTCACTCACCATTTATGAAATAAATCCAATCCAAAACCATTTTTTACTAGAGTATCATGTTGATACTTGTAAACATCTTTACAAGTTTAAATATATTAACTCTCTTTGAATTGTGGTTTATGCAAGTGTTGAAGGGTATCTAATTCAAACTATAAGTTATATATCTAAAATATTTTATTTATTCACCCCTCATCCTATTAGCTAAATAAAATTGTTGTACCTAGAAAAAGAAAGAGGCTTTAGTGCAATTGAACAAATTAACCCTCTTAGTAGAAACTAGTTGATTACGTGTATATGTGTTTATATTATATCTTTTATTATAGATTTATTTATTTATCCCTCTTCCTATCCACTTGAGAAAATACCATTGTATTAAGAAGTCATTAATAATGCAAATTTAGATTTTTATTTTCAGCAAATTATTTCATATTTTATTTCAATGGTCTAATGATGAATTTTCTATCTTTAGCACATACACCATAGGTATACATTTGCTAATAATTTCTTAAGAGAAAATTACTTATTTACAAACAAAATTAAAATAAAATACCCAAATACAAATTGTATCAAAATAATTACCATGAGACATAGCAAATACACGCATGTCACATCTTTAAGATGCGACAAACATATAACAGTATAAGTATCGCATCCATACAGCAGTAGAAGTATCATATCTTAAAGATGTGACACTAATATTACCATATTGCTTTCGTATTTTTAAGATGCAATACTAATATTATCATATTACTTTCATATTTTCAAGATGGGACTTTATTATATTAGTACCTATTTTTTTTATAATAGTATCCTATGGAGATTTTTTCTCTAACTATATTTATAAATTGTTCATCAAAAAATTTTTTTTAAACTTATTTCATAACTAAAATGTTGTTGTATTGGATTTTTTATACTTACAATAAATATATCATTTTTAACTTTATATTTTTTACTCATATTACTACATTTGTCATTCTTGTTATTTATTAAACACTATTTGTGATATAAAGCAAAAACATATACATATCATTAGTAGTAATCAGTAAAATTATAATTATTTTTTAGTTTAGTCATATTCAAAACCGACTATTTCATATCTATTTATGTTTTCCCTTATATATATATATATTTACTTTCTTCAGCTTGTGATGTATTTATTGATTCTTGTAAATCCTTTGAAATTTCCTAGGGCTCGATCTACAATATATAAATAAATGAATTAGTAATCAAAATATTATACAAATTAGAATCTTTTATTATAAGTATAAATTTTATTAATTAGTAATTACCTATGTGACTGTCTCTCCTATATCTAATGGTGTTAGATGTATCAGTCTAATAAGGGTAAGCGGGGTGATGACGAATGATGATGATATAGTTATCTGTGGTGTTAGTAATATAAATGATGGTGCATCATCTATAATATGATTCACTAGAGCTTATACTAGTGGATTTACTATTGAAAGATCAATCGTCGAAGAATCGACAGCAAGAGCATTAGTCATAAGTAGATTTGCTATTGGAGGATCATTTATACGAAGATCGGTAACAGGAGCATCAATAACAAGAGTATTAATAACAAGTGGATCTACAACATCATCAGTTGGAGCCTGTATATCCACATCTATTATAGGACTTAGAGATCCATCTTGTAATTATAGTTGCTAATCTTGAACTCGACCTTATCCTCTTCCTCATCCTTGGCTACATCCTTATCCTCTCTATCTGCTCGGTTGGTCCTTGGGCTACTATTACTGCTCCTGCTGAGCTAGACCACTTAGCCTAATACCTCCATATCCCTCCATTGTATGTCTGCCTATAGCAGCTAAGGTGTAGATGTTCTGTATATCGATGCTCTTCTCTATCCGTATGAATGTGTCAAACTGCATTTTTTTAATGTGATTATGTTAGTTTATAATACTATAGTACTAAATTTTAATTATATTTCATTATTCATAGTAAAAAAACTTACCAATGTGGCCAAAAGTGCTCCTAATCGATTGATATATCTTTGTGTCACTCTAAAGTACTGGTCAAAGTAGTCGATAAAGACCATACTAAGTAGGTTATCATCATATACTATCCAAACCAGTCTTTGCCTCCTATCCTACCATTAGGCAATATATCTTGCATTCTTTATAGCCTAGTCTTCTTCTGACTTTCCTTAGAGATCCATCTTATATATGTTATTTAGATCCGTATTACAATTTTTTAGGATCTATTGTACTCCGCCAAATTATCTCATCACTCTATCTAGTTAGTGCATCTCCATGATGTGGAAGCATATTATGAGGATACAAGCTAGCCATATATCACTCCCTTCCTGGCATATCTTAGGCAATGTATCTAATATCTTTGGTATAAGGCATTCAGTAAATTTACAAAAGATAAATTTATTTTAGTATATAAGTTGTAGAGAAAATAATTTGAATTGTACAACTAATAATTAATTCATACATGTTTAGGAGTCTAATGGTCAAAGTCTCGCGATACTAAGATAACACATGAGTTTAAGTCTATTCAATATCAAATGAATCATTCCATTGGTATGCTAATAGGCCAGAGCGAGCTATACATTTGTGTGACATTTGTGGTGCCAAATGAGGAAATTTGTACCATGGCCACACTTAAATTAGTACTACTACGCCACCTATCTCTACTACCCCATCCTTTACGACTTGGCATAAGTATCTATACAACCATGTAAGGCAAGCCAATCCTTAGCTATAGTTACGTGTAGCCTGTAAATCCTCTAATTGCAGTAAGAACATCAAGTGCACGTAACTAGATGATGTATCTAAGGATAACAGACCTCCAATCAGATGTAAAATATAGATCCTTATATAGCACTAGATTGCTATGTCATCTGCATTTGCTGGTGAATGCATCAACAAAAGACTTATGAGCAAAGACAAACCAACTCTCTACTTAACTATTTAATCCATATCCGGTGTTGCTCCCAATAGGTGATCACACTATCCCAACCAATCCTGTATCGTAGTGCTAATCACTAGTTGCTTATCTATGGCCAAACCCATCTTTGGTCACCATCTCTCTACTAATGCTGTAATTAGTCCCTAATCTAATTGTATAAATGGCAAGTGGATTACTCTATGGAATCCTGCCTGCTCTAACCATCCTCTTGTTGTACACATCACTCATCTCCTAAGGATTCTTCAATGATGCCTCTTTTTGATGACATTTAACTAGGTTATGTTCCTAAAAAATTCAATTACATTAGATTTTATGAAATTATATAATTTAATTGAATAGACAATAGTTTTATGTTTTGTACCTCCCCTCTCCATATAGCCTCGGGTTTATATATGTCTTATCGTATTAGCACCAATCTATCTATTGGTCTCGGATCCATCTGTATAAGAAAAAGGGTAAATATATATTAGATTTTTGGTAATTTATGTCAAACGTATCAAATTAATTATAAGGTAGAACATCGTATATAATAATGTGACAAATATATTATAAGTTGTATTAACCTTGTCCTAGGCATGTTCTTATATTGTGCCCTTATTTTCTACATCTTCTACAATAGTTTTTTGTTGGTTTCTCTTCTACATCTATCACATTGTGATATCTACTTGCTCTCAATCTTCCTTCTTTTCTATACAATGGGTGTATTTTTTGTATTCCTTTTGGATCTATCCATGAATACTTATCTCCTAAAGGTTCAAAGGCAGTTTGGTAACAAGTCACATGATTTTCCTAGTGATACCATCTCTCAATCTTATATACAGGATCTATTTTTAAGTGAGCCATGGTTACAGATGCATGTAAGCAAGTTAACTTGTACATTTACCACTATTACAGCTACATCAATTCTTATTTATATCAAAACTATGGTAGCAGCTACCTTTCCTTCCATATTTACTTATGCATGCATTCTCATGTTAAATGTTTTTACTTGGTAACGAGTAGCTGTCCTTCCCTATCTTTTTATCTTTTTGAGAACCTATTTGAGGCAAGATTTCCCTTACATATAGCCTTAATTGTCTTATCGCGCCTTTCTTGGAAGTATCCTGTAGCATTATAGAAGATCTCTAAAACTAGTGCCAATATGAGCAATGACCTTGCACCTTTCAATACTTCATTATAGCTCTTACTTGGTCGTACCTAAATCTCCTATCATGTGATCGTGTCTATAGCTCATTAGGGATGTGTGCAAAATAGTTTAAAGTAATGGAATTCATCTTTCTTATCTCTTCCATGTAGAATTCAAATTTGCTTTCTTGTGCTTGGAAAGCAGTCGCAGTTATCATCTTCTTTAGATATTGGTTTTTGTACTTTGTGTTGAAACTACTGGCAACATGTCTTATACACAGTTTTCCATTTTGCATAAGGTAGCTACCATCTAATACTCTTATCTTTCATTGCTTTTGCTATACCCTTGTATCGGTCTGATATAATACATAAGGTGAGATCATCCTCACGTGATCAATGGAGGCACTACTTTAACTTTTTCATGAACCATTTCTAGCTTTTACCCAATTCCTTATCAACTAGTGTGAATGTCAAATGGAGTATATGATTCGCACCATGCATGCTACACATGATCAACAACCTATGTTAATTTTTTTGTATACAAAAATATGCCATCTATACTAATTATCGGCCTATAGGGTTTGAAGGCTTCTATACTTAGCCTAAATGCCTAAAATAGTCTTTCGAATACCACATCGATTTTCTTCTTGGTTAATAGGAATTTCCATACAATACGTGTTCCTAGACTGATTCTCTAGATTGCATTCATCAGTTTTGGTAGTTCATTATATGATGCATCCCAATCTCCATACACTTTGTCAATTGCTATTCTTTTCTCTCCCTAAACTTTTCTTTTTGAAATCACATAACTATATGTGTCTTCTATTTGCTGTTTGAGTGTAGTGATATTTACATTTGGATCATTCTTGATTTGGTTTAGAAAACACTAGCTAATGAACATTTGGTCAAGCTATGGATGATCATTTTTGAATGTCCTTCTAGCACAAGTGTATGGGCCTTTAGAAATTTTAATTACAAAGTCTGTATCTTAGCACATTTAGATCGCACAAATTCACTATTTATAATTGCATGTATTCCTCTCTTCACAAATAATGTTCTATACCTTCTTATCTAATTCAGTCACTATAAAGTTCTAATGATTCTTTCTGTGCCACATTTTCAATACATAGATCAAGTTTGACTTATTATTGAACATCATCCCTTTCTTCAGCTCATTTCCTATCTATAAGTCATTGTCATGGAGGAAATCTTCCTCATATGATATGTATTCGTGGCCCACATCCATTCTACTAAGGAATGGAATGTGATCTTGGAATGATAATCTACTAATCTATTGTTCTATTAGACTATTAGGCACTATTGTCTATTTTTGGCATTTTATGGTGAATCTAGACACTCATCTTCTGCTTCAGATGTGTCCATCTCAATATCCATCTCTCAATCATTATCTGAATCCACTTCATGTATTAATTCATCTTCTATATCATTGTCTTCAAGTACTTCCTCTATCTCCCAATCAAGATCATCATGGTAGGTAAATTATCTTCATTCTGAATGTAGAAATCATCGATTGTTTCAACATTTCCTTATACTTATGGTGGACAAGGTGTTTTCATCTAAACCATCATTGTTTACTCTTGAATCATGGCACCTTGATCTTTAACTTCGACATAGAGGTGTTGAAGGCATGTTATTCCAAATGCCTTAGCCATATCTATAAGAACTTCGACATCTTTGTCATTATTAATGTATTTCAACAAGAATTCTTTCAATTCATTTCCATATACAAATATCTCTCTATGATATATTTATATATTTCTTGTATTTGGATCTACTTGTAGCAGCTCAGATATCTTAGATAGGACCTTTGAATAGACATCCACTTCTACTTGCATGTTCCTAATAGGCTCCCTATCATAATATGGTCCTTTTGGACTTACGAGAATCTTACCATTTGCAAAAACTGAAGGCTTGACATATTTCGTTATTTTCACTGTTATTGACACCAACAATAGTTGTGTTAGTTATATTAATAGAAATGGCATAACAAAAGGTCCTATAGTTTATAATTAGAGGCACATTGGAACATTGGGTATATTACTTTATTCAATTATGTTGATATAGCAACTATCATAACCAACATTGTATTATTATATTGTAGTTGCTAACTTAACCAAAGGTATAATATGTTATATCTTAATGTGTTATACCTTTATATTCAAAATCCACCATCTAATCACTTTAACATTTTGAACAAATACACCATGCTAAGACAAACATGTAGCAGATGTTCATGCTAAATTAATGGCTATAGTCACAAATCAGATATGCTAAATTTCTATGTTGCAATGATAGGAGCAACTTGTTGATATGGATGTACGAACAATATGGAAACTACACTTGTAACTAGTAGAAATCACTAAAAATGCACAATGTTGCAATGATTGTTATAATTAGTTACAAGTCATTTACTATAAGCAGTCAATTATATATATTCATTTCTCTCAAATGGAGAAACAGGAGCTACTTGGTCATTTTCTGATTTTTCAAAACACGTATTATGAACTTCTGATGGAAAGAAACCCAAAGCAAGTGTTTGAACAATATTTTCCAGTGGCCTAAAGCTTACATTAATCATATAGAGAAAGAGTTAGACCTGAGGAATCTATTTTAACTAGAAACATATGCATAACCCTAACTTACCCTACAACTCTTGGTTAGTTAATGTACCAAAGCTAGCGGTGAAATTTGGGTGCACACCAAATCTAGTGTAAATGAGTATTTTTCTATTGCTAACAAACGACTTCATCTTAATCTAGTAACAATAGATTAACTGCTAACTTCATGTAGCATAACTGCTAACTTCAGGAGAAAAAATATATTAAACTAACTCCCACTTTGTCATTACCTTAGATGTTTTGATGGAGATGGTAGCTATGTTTTGTTTGCTACTAAGTAGCACATGTCACCTCCTAACATGCCACTTTAAGTGGCTATCATACATAATGCTTAGGCTCATTAATAGAGGGCAGCAATGCCATTGTTTGATATAAACTTTTATTGGCTTATCAACTATATTCACTTAAGTCCTTCCATTATTCAAGATAAAGCTTATTGTATCTGTTTAAGATTTCATAATCATGTTACTAGGGCATTAATCCTACAACTCCCTATTACTTTTAGTTCATATCTCAATAGTTGATTTCACGAACAGCTTATCAAAGATTATTGGATAGGATACACACTAAGAAGGATAGAATGACATACTAGTTCAAACTCGCACTACATGTATAGCAACATTAAGGTACAATCAATCTACAATACTTGCAATCAAACATACCTCACAACAGAATCAACCATTCAAACATGATTAAATGACATAAACGATTTAGTTCCCATGATAAATATCTATATTTTGGGAGCAATATTATATCTAGTTATTAATTATTACATAGATTAAGTGTACATGGACCAAATGAAATATGAAGAACCAAAAAAAAAAAAAAAAAAAAAAGAACCATCCATAAGAGTATGTCAAACCAACCACTCTTAAAGTATCAGCTATCCATGTAAAATAAAAGAGAAGCACATGTATTGGCAATTCCACAAAGATAGAAAATTAAGACTATTAGAAATGAAGTTGGTGATTTAGGCAAATAATCTCACCAACCAACAAATGAGCAAATGATGTTGAAGAAATGATGACATGTAGAAGGCAGAGAAAAGAGTAAGTGCAAATATTATCTAGATATAGGACTGGGCATATAGGACATCACCATGTACCTAATTACTTCTATATTGCTCAAAAGCATCACAAATAAATTAAAATTAATGGAACATGAATTTAATTGAATTAAGAGCCTACATGGAGGTGACAAGCTATGAAGAGCAATATATAGTCTCACCTCATCACGTTGAAGATCTACTTTAGCTTCCCAGTCAATTTAACACTTAAAGGGGTATGATATTTTACTTCAAATATCAAATATAGAACATTTAAATAATCAAATCCTATTTACCTAAATGATACTTTTCAATTGCTACTTATTGACAACAGCAGTGAACCTACATATTGAAATAGTACCCTGTTTATTCTCTTAGAAACATCAAGAGCCTCAAGTCTAGGAAAGTATTCAATTTCCACACCAAGCAAGCAAGTGGATGGCAATAATACATAGAACTTTTTTCTATTAAAAGCAGGAAAAAAAATTTTGATCATTGGTATTACACTTTCTTTTTTACTATAACATTATGTTTTAGGATTATCTAAAATATGTTTTTCTTGCTTACATAAGTTAATGTGTAACAAGCATGTAATATTTTTGTTTAACCATTGTCACCTAGTTTTATTGATTATTCCTACCTATTCTTTTTTATTTGGAAGGTAAATCAACATTAAACTACATTATTTATGCTTAAATTGTGATTTAGTAGTCTATGTTACCTAAATGTTAGATGTGATAATCTATGCACAATCAGTCAAGCATTGCATTTTTAACTTTTCCTACTACATTAGCACATGGTTTAATAGTGTCTATTGTAGTTACCTTAGCCACAAGAAGCAACCAAACAGAGAAAAATAACCTCTCCTAGGTACATTATGAAAAATTTAAAATATGGGAAACATCTTGCAAGCTAATAGCTATCTCTATAAACCTTATAAAGTTTTAATCTAAACTCTAACTTGGACTCGAATACCCTAGATAACTTCATAGGTCAACAAGGTTGAATAAGTACAAATTTTATTAAATTATAAATTTGAATATATTATGAGTAATAAAAACTGTAGAATCTTGATCGAAACTTTAATCGCATACAAAAACTCTAAACCTCATATATGTGTGAATATTGAAATTAAACTCGAATTCGACCAAAACTCTAAAACTATAACCTTAAGCTTATTATAAAATATATATAAAGGTATCCTAAAAGTATTAAAGCCCTAATATAATACAATTATCAACTAATATGCATAATCACGTAAAATCGTTAACGAACAAGTTGAGATAATTCCTAAAAATTACAAACATAATGGGTAACAATTTAATTAATAAAATTTATAAAATTATGAATATTATTTCCTCGTTATTATTAACTCTATAATTTTATATTTAGGAAAGTTAACATATTGCTTTTTCTTTTCCTTTTTCCTTTTTCTTCTTTCACTTTTTTTTTCCCCTTCTTCCATGTTGATCTTCTAGAACCATGTTCAGGTGCCATGTGATTTTTGTTCTCTTTCCACATGTCTTCATAAAGATGATAAAGCCAAAATAATAGATAAGCTACATGTCCAATCCATTAATTACATCTTATCCTCCTTTTCTTTTTGTTTTCTTTTACTTTAATCCTTACTTTTTCATTTTGGCTAGTTACATATCCTTATGTGTTGACTTGTTTCACTTTTCTTTCAAAATCAAATCTAAACTAAAACAAACACACATTCTCTTTCGCTTCCTTAGTCGAAAACTTCACCTTCTTCTTTTCTTTTCATCTTTCTTTCACTCTCCTTTCATTTTCATGAATCTATTACACAATCTACCATTCCTTAAATTATATATCCTATTATTAGCTTATTAACTTCATATCAACTTCAAGAAGGAGAAAAAGGAGTCCTTAGTTTACTATTTCAAGACAGTACAAAGGATGATTATTTATCTATATTGTATATTTTGTAGTATTATGTATTTAGGGAATATGTAATATAGTTGATTTTTTACTTATTTTCTTTGTATTAAAGTATTTGTACATATAATTAAAGTTATATATATTTTTCATTTTATTTTCTTGTATAAGTGTCTATGTATGTGCCTATATATATATATCAACTAGTACCAAAGAGAGAAGCTACCTTAAATAGATAGCAATGAGCAAACTATGAAATATTAGATAGATTAAGAAATAGAAAGATGCAATATTAATGTTTTATTAATTAATTTCTTCTAAAATATATACTGTATAAATGAAAAGATTCTTCAAGCAAACTATATGCCTAAACAATATAAACTAAAAATTCTAAAGCATCTTCTAAATAAGAATAAAATTTAATTAAATCATTACCATTATTATCTTTAGTTTTTTGAGACATTAATCACTATTATTATTGTTCTAGGTAAGTGGAGTTGTCTTACCAAATTGATCAGGGGATGGTTACCTTACTTTGGACCAATAGCCCGTATATTTAGATTTCTAACCGATATACCTTAGAACTTATTATATGAATTAGAGGGACTAAAACCATCACAGCCTGATATTACTATCAGCACTTAATGGGGCTTTCAATACCAATTACTAGTATATAGCAAAGTATAATACCATTCAATAAATTATACGACATTATCTAAATAATTAAAAACATATATATAAGCAATAGATTGTGACATATAAATAAAATGACAGATAAATAAAATTATTAACAGAAAACCACTACAGACAGTAGAGCCAAGGCTAGTAGGCCCTTATGTATGAATATTAAAGAATATAAACATTAAATGCATAAAGTATTAACATAAAACCACCATAAGCAGTAATACCAACCAATTATAGGGTCTTATAAATCTAAGTAAACATTCAAAGTAATAGATCTTGTGAATTTATACCCACTTTAATTAGAGATTTCTTACACAAGATATAAGAAACAGAATAATAAAACAGAAATTTTATTTCTTCAAAGAGTTTGTATAAAACATAAGAGTATTACATTCAGATCATTTTGGAAAAACTAGAAACATTGAAACATTAGAAGGTATAAATATTATACCTAGAGGCAGAAGTGTAGGAATGCTTTAAAGAAAAGGGAAAAAGAAGAAATAGATGGAAGATCAAAGGTTAATCTGATGGGAAAGGAGGAGGTTCAATAGATGAAGAATGGAAGAGATTAAGGAAGATGGGAGGAAATGTATGCGGATAGTTATGAGAGAAGAAAAGTGTATGTGTATGTGTCTAAAACCCCCACCCCCCTATATGAAATGAGGGCCTTTATTTATAATGGGAGGTACCAACTAGATACTATAGTAAATAGTGACATTATGGCCGACATGTTACTATAGAATTAGTAAAAAGTGAGAGACATTTTACTGTAGTGAATAGTAATATGTCAAATGGTGAAGTTTGACATCATTGATGACATAGTTGTGCATTGTGATACATGTGTAGAGGTATTTCTAATGTATTTTACAATGCAAAAAATTACATTCAAAAAAGTAAAATATACACATTGGTTAAGGTTCACATAAGTTTATCTCATTATAGTAATCTTTATTGGTATTTTTGCCGTGGTATCTTGATTCAAATGCCAAAGTTGATCCTTAAGTTGACTCATTGAGGCTAGCAAGTGCTTTCTCCAAAACTTATCTCATTTGATCTGAAGAACTAGTATAGGCTAATGAAGACATTAAAAATCCTTTATCATGGAAAAGTGGTGCTGAGACATTAGTAGGAATGATTGAAGAATTGTGAATCTTTATCCATGTTAAAATAGATTCTTATTCAACCTTATTCCACATTTTAAAACTATCCTACCACTTGACTTTATACATTTTGATTAAATTAGTGGTGTTTATGGTTTTATATTCAAAAAACCACGTCATAACCCTAGACATACTAATGTGCATGAAATAAAACATTTCTTTCTAGAAACATTTTTCATGAGGTGTTAGGTTATAATTTTCCATGAAAACATTAAAACTATTTTTGGCTCAATCATGGACAATTTCTGGAATTGCTCCGAATTGTTCCCACTAGTGTATAAATCAATAAGGAAGGTTTTTCTATGAACAGTTATAAAAAAATATTAACCATGTATGAGACTTTTTTAGATTCATTTGGTAAAAAATATTCTACCAAAACTATTTATAATCATAATAATTATAACTGGTTCGATAATTGGGTAGTAAAGATATTGGGTTCATTTAGAATTTAATTAGCATTTTTAGATGTGTTTGTCATTCATTAAGGTTGATGACCTTACGAATTCTAGTAGTTAAGTAACTAATCATTTCATCATTTTTAAAATGTTTGAAAGAAATTGATCTAGTTTCACTCAAAATTCTTTCATAAAATTGAATTAGCTTATAATAATCATATGGAACATAAAAGAAATCTTTTGTAAAAATTTTTCTTGTAAGTTCAAAAGGGTCCTTTTTAAACATGTTCTTTTCAACAAAAAAGATATATCTGAAAACAAATTTTTGGAAAAATTTTGATCTTTGCGTGACATTTTTTTGTATTGAGGATGCTTCCTCAGTAATTTGTACATTTTGATTCCTTCTTCACGTGTCCATTTGTTGTGGGATTATCTCTTCCATAGATTAGATTCCAGGAAGCATATGAGGTACATTTTTTGGTTATAGAGCAATTGAGAGTGCTTTGAGAAATTTGAGAGTGATTAGCATATTGGACATTTGAAAAAGGTTTTCACTAGATTGTGTTTGGACATTAGGAGACTGGACATTTCAAGCATTAGAGGACTAGGCATTATGAGACATTGGTTTGAAGGTCCTTGAAGAGGATTCCTCCTTAATTACAAGAGGGGCATTGGACGATTTGTAAACATCTAACCATGTTTTAACATTGGTTGATCCCTTCTTAGAAACTAACGGTTTTTTCCCCTTATCCTTTTCTTTCTTGGGAGACATCTCCCTACAAGAATTCATAGGTAAGGAAGTTAGGAAGATTGTTTAATGATCCATTAATATGCTTTGTTTCAAAATAAAAAACGGATAGAATCACTTGCCATCCAGCAAAAATTTGTTTAGAAGCAATATTTTGAACATTTTTTAGCAGAACATTTTTTTGTTGCTTTATAATCAATTTATAAAAGAAACTTTTAATTTAACAAATCACCTTGAAATTTAGAGATTATTAAAAAAATTACTAAGATTTCTTTTTTTATTGTAGAATAATTACGTTAACATTCATTCCAATGTTTAGAGACAAAATGGACAATACATTCTTTACCATTTTATTTTTGTTTTAAAATTCCACCAAACCCTATATCAGAAACATCTATTTCTACAATCTTGTATAAAAATCGGGTCTATTATATGGAGATAGGGAATTTCTTTAATTTTCTCCTTAATTAATTTTACCATATTTGTGTGTTCATTTGACCATTGTAGAGGATTCTTTTTTAACCTTTCATAAATATTTTACTATTGTTTAACCTATTAAGTAGATCCCTTTTATTAGGTATTGGATACCTAATCAATTTAAGAGCATTATTAACAAGTTTATAGTTAATAAATAATGCCCCTTTCTATTTTAGTATTTTTGTTAACGTAAAAGGCTGAACAACTCTAAGGAGACTTACTATGTCTTATTAAATTTTTATTAAGTAAATTATTAATTTCATTTTACAATGTTTTAGAATTTCATTATTCATTTGAGAAGGTCTTGCCTTAGTTGCAATGTGTTTCATTAAAATCATTCTCATCTGGTAAATTGACTATATGAGATTTACGGTTTCAAAAAGCATTGGGTAAAGAAGAACAAATTATATTTTTTATTTCTAATTCTAAATCAGAAATTTTCTTCTTCATATTTTTATTAGAAAGTTGTTCTTCAATCCTTTTATGTTCAACATCATTCTTTAAGTACTTTAAATGTTTTTCTTTACATTCAATTAAACAATTTAATTTTGAAATTGAATTTTCTTTTAATTCATTCAAATGTCTAGTTTAAGGTTTTGAGATAAAATTGAAAATAATTTTCTTCTTCAAATATTATGTCTAACTGCCTTTGTCATTAGTAGAAAATGGTTCAATTAAATTGATAAAAGGTGTTCTTAAAATAATATTTTGTTTTAAATTTTTAACAAAAATAAAAACAGTTTTATATGAAACATTATCTTTTATTATTTCAGCATTTGATAATTTAAAATTAACTTGCAATTTGTTACTAAAAGCAAATTTTAATGAGTGGATCGTTTTTTCAAAATATTTTGTAGAAATCAATCCTTCCCTAATACAATTCAAATCAATACTAGTATCAAATAATGTAATAGCTTCTAAAATGAATTCATTATTGATCGTAATTGTGACATTGATTAACTATTTTCTAGTCGTTATATCAATGAGGTAAATGAGATAATTAGAGTCAAAAAGTTGTTGATCATTATTGTTAGAAGTTTCAATTCCATTATCATTATTATAAAATTTTTGAATTATCATTTCTTGTTTTAATTCAAGAAAATCCTTTTGAAGATTAAACTGCATTAATTTTAATTTTTTTATTTCATGTTTTTCGACATTAATTTCATTGTGAAGGTCATTAATAGAAATAGGCTTTTCTATTTTCTTTTTCTTCTTTCTAAAATTTGATTAAGATTATAAGGTAAATTTGGTGTAAGAGTAAGGTTAGATTTATTAATGTTATTTAAACAATTAAGTTTTTCATTATCATTACTCATTAGATCAATTTTATGAAGGATTTCTTCTTCTTTAGTTTTTTGAGACATTAATCATTATTATTATTGTTTTAGATATATGGTGTTTTCTTACGAGATCAATCAAGGGATAATTCTATTATTTGTTCATCACTTATGATTAAATTTATCAAATGGCTAAATGAAAATTTTTTGGAAAGAATGATTATGTTATAGCTACGGAGGAAAAGGATATCCCAGTCTCTAATGGCTTAACCATAATAAAATTATTAAATATTGACTCAATTAAAAGATATGTAAAAGAATGGAATTATATGCATATGGGTCTAGTCCAAGTAAAAGCCAAATCTCTTACCAAATTAGGATTAGATACTTCCGTTTATATGGTCCTTAGAGATGCTAGGAAACTAGTTTATGAAAGATCAATTCATGCTACTATTAAAACCAGCCTTAGTAGCAGACCAATCTAATTCAAATGTCATCCTAACATCACTCTTGGTCTTATAGATAAGACCATAATAAGTTTTTTAATTCTTCAAATTAAAACTCATAATAATAGAATGGTAGAAGGAGCAATATCAATGGTTGTTATTTATAGAATTTATTTCAAATTAATGAAGATAATTTTTGGTTCTATGGCTTATAAAATAAATAAGAGAGGTCAAACTCTTTTTATCCAAATAGAGTTAACCAAAACCAATGTTTCTGTACCCAAAATGATTCGATGGTCTTAGGTTAACCTACCGGAACATTAGGAAGTAGAAAATTCACTTCCAAAATGACTAATTTACAATATTGAACCATCAAATGTAGTTAAACATTCAGATGGAAAGGTTACCATCCAATTTGCAAGGAGATCTTTTTATCAACCTAAAAGGCCCTTAGAAATAAGGTTAATGACCAATCAAATGTTCAATCTAATATCCAAGATAACCCTTCAATTTCTGGTATAATCAATAATAGGTTGAGCATAACTAGGTCGATTTACCAACCTAACAATGATCCAAAATATGGAGAACCTTCACCCTTAGAATTAGGTGATCTAAAACTCAATGTTGTAAAAAAACTCTTCAAACTTGATAAGATTTTCCTAAATAATGAATTTAATTCACCTAAAAATGAGAAAATTAGAAATGGTATTTTAATATTTTCAACAATGTTAAGCAATAAATAAAAGACGAATATTATAATTTTATGTATGAAAATAATTTTCAAATACATTTCTTCGATTGATTTGAAGAATATTATTTGAAACCTAAAGAAATTAACGTTGTAAATGAATGTTTTAAATGGAAATTAAGTGATGGACAAATAATAGAATCAAATCATCAATCACTTAGTATTATAAAACATACCCATAAAAATGTTGAAATAACTCATGCCTTTTAAAAATGTCACAGAAGAAGAAGGCTTAAGGATTAAGAAAATAATACACCAAAATAATTTCACCAATTAACACTTTCATACAATAGGAAAACAATTAGATAGAATGGAAAATGTAATTAATAATGAGGTAAATATGATACAAGAAACAACTATAATTAATAAAATTAATAAAAATGTACCTTTGTTTAAACCATTTGAAATTCCAAAAAATCCGAGTAATTAATTTTTAAAAGCTTTAAAAGATAAAAGAAGAATGTTAAAAGCAAAAATGAAAGAAGAAATAAAACCAATCGATATTCTAAAAACGAAAACACCAATTAATACTTTAAAATTAAGAGGTATTACTATAGAAGAAATACCTTCAGAAAAGATTAATGTTCTTAATAAAACTGATAATGATTCAGAAAATGATACAATATATAATATTTCTTTAAAAAACTTAAACATTAATGAATCTCATAATGAAATTAATAAACTTGTTTAGAAAGAACCTTAGAAATTGTATTATCAGAAAGCAATAACTGCTGGTATACTTCCTGAAGAAATAAATGATAATTATCAAAATAGGTATTCTACAGGATCCACGTATGAATGAAACATAAATGGATTCTCATAACAAAAAATTTTAAATGTCCTTAATTAAATGATAATGTTTTCAAACACTAATAAAACTGTTCCAAGTGTTATTGATTATCAAGTGGTATAACTTTTAATTTTTGATTTTACTGGACAATTAAAAGGTTGGTGAGATAACTATCTCACTAAAGAACAACATTTTAATATTCTAACTTCTTACAAGACTAATGACAACGGAATTAAAATACTTGATGAAAATGATGAACCAATTCAAGATATAGTTAACACTTTAATATTTTTAATTAATCAATATTTTATAAGAGACTATTCACACATTAGGGATAAAACCTTAGATCCGTTGTCTAATATGAAATGTAAATCTTAGGAGAATTTAGATAATATAAATATATTTTCTTTCAGAGAGTCCTACTTCGCAATGACTACAGTTAACCCTTTCGAAAGGAAAAATTCTTAGTTGGTTTACCTAAGTTAATAGGTAAACAAGTTAGGAATAAAATTAGGAAAGAAAATAATGATGAGATCCCTTATAATAATCTGTTATATGGAGAATTAGCATCGTATGTGTATAAAATAGGAACTAATTTATGCACAACAATTAGACTACAAAAACAATTAAAAAATGAACAACGCTTAAAACGCCAAAACCTTAGTAATTTTTATG
Source organism: Lumnitzera littorea (assembly GCA_024138015.1). Classification (NCBI taxonomy): domain Eukaryota; kingdom Viridiplantae; phylum Streptophyta; class Magnoliopsida; order Myrtales; family Combretaceae; genus Lumnitzera; species Lumnitzera littorea. The sequence continues at coordinate 109,122,922 of JAMXBB010000005.1, read as the reverse complement.
CTCAATATGACTTCTCTTTTGTAGATAAAAGAAAGAAAAAGAGTGTAAAACATACATAATCGCATTCACAATGTTCACATAAAAAACCTTGTAGAAATTTTAAGAAAAATCCTTTAAAAAGCTTGAAAAAATAGAAAATGAGAAAAAGAATAAAAAGCAAAAAAGAAAATCATATAAACAAGTATGATGTTATAAATGTAAAGGGTTGGTTATACAGCTAACTTTTGCAAAATTAACAATAAACTTAATGAATTAAACCTTGATGATAATACATTGGAAAACATTTTGCAAATCTTTGCAAAAAATGAACCCTCTTCATCAAAAAATGATATTAAATCCACATCATCTGAAGAAAATAATGAAATTCATCTCTTAATTAATGAAGAAGGAGAAGAAATCCTTCATAAAATTGATCTTATGAGTAATGATAATGAAAAACTTAATTGTTTAAATAACATTAATAAATCTGACCTTACTCTTATACCAAATTTACCTTATAATCTTAATGAAATTTTAGAAAGAGGAAAAAGAAAACAGAAAAAAGCCTATTTCTATTAATGACCTCCACAATGAAATTAATGTTTAAAAAAAAGAAATAAAAGAATTAAAATTAATGCAATTGAATCTTCAAAAGGATTTTCTTGAATTAAAACAGAAAATGATAATTCAAGAATTTTCTAATAATGATAATGGAATTGAGACTTCTAACAATAATGATCAACAGCTTTTTTACTCTAATTATCTCATTCAAATCGTTGATATAACGACTAGAAAATGGTTAATCAACGTCACAATTAAAATCAATAATTAATTCATTTTAGAAGCTATTACATTATTTGATACTAGTGCTGATTTGAATTGTATTACGAAAGGATTGATTCTTATAAAATATTTTGAAAAAACAACCGAATCATTAAAATCCGCTTCCAAAAACAAATTGCAAGTTAATTTTAAATTATCAAATGCTAAAATAATAAAAGATAATGTTTCGAGATAAACTGTTTTTATTTTTGTTAAAAATTTAAAACAAAATATTATTTTAGTAATACATTTTATCAATTTAATTCAACCATTTTCTGCTAATGACAAAGGCATTGAGACATAATATTTGAAAAAGAAAATTATTTTCAATTTTATCTCAAAACCTCAAACCAGACATTTGAATGAATTAAAAGACAATTTAATTTCAGAATTAAATTATTTAATTAAATATAAAGAAAAACATTTAATGTACTTAAAGAATGATGTTGAACATAAAAGGATTGAAGAACAACATTCTAATAAAAATCTAAAAAGGAAAATTTTTTATTTAGAATTAGAAATAAAAAATACAATTTGTTCTTCTTTACCCATTGCTTTTTGAAACCATAAATCTCATATAGTCAATTTACCTTATGAGAATGATTTTAATGAAACACATATTCCAACCAAGACAAGACCTTTTTAAATGAATAATGAAATTCTAAAACATTGTAAAAATGAAATTAATGATTTACTTAATAAAAATTTAATAAGACATAGTAAGTCTCCTTGTAGTTGTTTAGCCCTTTACGTTAACAAAATGATAAAATAGAAAGAGGCATACCTAACTATAAACCTCTTAATAATGCTCTTAAATAAATTAGGTATCCATTACCTAATAAAATATATCTACTTAATAAGTTAAACAATGCTAAAATATTATCGAAATTTGATATGAAGTATGGATTTCAACAAATCTAGATTAAGGAAGTGATAAGTATAAAACTGCCTTCATAGTTCCCTTTAGTCAATATGAATGGAATGGTATACCGTTCAGTTTGAAAAATGCTTCCTTTGAATTTTAGAGAATAATCAATGAAATTTTCAATGACCATGCAAACTTTATAATTGTCTATATTAATGATGTTTTAATCTTTTCATCTAATATAGATCAACATTTTAAACATGTTAAGATATTTATTAATATTGCAAAGAAAAATGGGTTAGTTGTGTCACCATCTAAGATTAGTCTTTTCCAAACTAGAATTAGATTTCTAGGATTTCACATTCATAATGAGACAATAATTCCAATACAAAGGTCAATTGAATTCATATCTAAATTCCCTAATGAAATCAAAGATAAAAATCAACTTCAGAGATTTTAAAGTAGTCTGAATTATGTTGTTGATTTTTTCCCGAATCTCAATATTTTCTATAAACCACTTTACAAAAGGTTAAAAAAGAATCCTCTATAATGGTCAAATGAACACACAAATATAGTAAAATTAATTAAGGAGAAAATTAAAGAAATTTCCTGTCCCCATATGGCAAACCCATCTTTATACAAGATTGTAGAAACAAATGCTTTTGATATAGGGTTTGGTGCAATTTTAAAACAAAAACAAAATAGTAAAGAATGTATTGTCCAATTTGTCCCTAAACATTAGAATGAATGTCAATGTAATTATTCTATATTCAAAAAAGAAATCTTAGCAATTGTTTTAATAATCTCTAAATTTCAAGGTGATTTGTTAAATCAAAAGTTTTTTTTTTACAAATTGATTGTAAAGCAACAAAAAATGTTTTACTAAAAGGTATTCAAAATATTGCTTCTAAACAAATTTTTGCTAGATGTCAAGCAATTCTATCCGTTTTTTATTTTAAAATAGAGCATATTAATAGATCATTAAACAATCTTCCTTACTTCCTTACCTGTAAATTCTTGTAGAGAAATGTCTCCTAAGAAAGAAAAGGACAAGAGGAAAAAACCATTAGTTTCTAAGAAGGGATTAACCAATGTTAAAACATGGTTAGATGTCTGCAAATCATCTAATGCCCCTCTTGTAATCAAAGAGGAATCCTTTTCAAGGACCCCCAAACTAATGTCTCCTAATGCCTAGTCCTCTAATGCTCCAAATGTCCAGTCTCTTAATGTCCAAACACAATCTAATAAAACCTTTCTAAAATGTCTAATATGCCAATCACTCCCAAACTTCTTAAAGCACTCTTAATTGCTCTATAACCAAAAAATGTGCCCCATATGCTTCCAGGAATCCAATCTATAGAAGAGACAATCCTACAACAAATGGACATGGGAAGAAGGAATCAAAATGTACAAATCATTGAGGTAGCATCCTTAATACAAAAAACTGTCACGCAAAGATCAAAATTTTTCTAAAAATTCATTTTTAGATATGTCTTTTCTGTTGAAAAGTACATGTTTGAAAAGAATCCTTTTGAATTTGTAAGAAAAATTTTTGTCAAAGGATTTCTTTTATGTTCCATATGATTATTATAAGTCAATTTAATTTTATGAAAGAATTTTAAGTGAAATTGAATCAATTTCTTTCAAACATTTTGAAAATAATGGAATGATTAGTTACTCAACTGCCAGAATTCATAAGGTCATCAACCTTAATTAATGGTGAACACATCTAACAATATCAATTAAATTCCAAATCAACCCAATATCTTTACTACCTAATTACCGAACTAGTTACAATTATTATGATTATAAACCAACTTAATGGAATGTTTTTTACCAAATGAATCTAAAAAGGTCTCACACATGGTTAATATTTTTTTATAATTGTTCATCAAAAAACCTTCCTTACTGGTTTACATACTGGTGGGAACAATTTGGAGCAGTTCCAGAAATTGTCCATGATCGAGCCAAAAATGGTTTTAATGTTTTCATGAAAAATTATAACCTAACACCTCGTGAAAAATGTTTTTAGAAAGAAATATTTTATTTCATGCACATCAGTATGTCTTAGGTTATGACGTGGTTTTTCAAATATAAAACCAATAAAACCACAAACATCGCTAATTTAATTAGAATGTATAAAGTCAAGTGATGTGACAATTTTAAAATATGGAATAAGGTTGAAAAAGAATCTATTTTAACATGGATAAAGACTCACAATTCTTCAATCATTCCTACTAATATCTCAACACCACTTGTCTATGATAAAGGATTTTTAATGTCCTCATTAACCTGTACCAATTCTTTAGATCAAATGAGACAAGTTTTAGAGAAAGCACTTGCTAGCCTTAATGAGTCAACCTATGGATCAACTTCGACACTTGAATCAGGATTCTACCAGAGCAAAAATACCAACGAAGATGATTGTTATGGGATAGACCTAGGTAATCCTTGACCAATGTATGTATTTTAATTTTCTAAATGTAATTTTTTACATTGTAAAATACATTAGGAATACCTATATACATGTATCACAATGCATAACTAAGTCATCAATGACAACGGAAATACCAACGAAAATGATTGTTATGGGATAGACCTACGTAATCCTTGACCAATATATGTATTTCACTTTTTTGAATGTAATTTTTTGCATTGTAAAATACATTAGGAATACATATATATATGTATCACAATGCACGACTAGGTCATCAATGATGTCAGACTTCACCATCTAACATATTACTGTTCACTACAATAAAATGTCTTCCACTTTTTACTGTTTCTATAGTACCATGTCGGCCATAATGTCACTATTTACTACAGTATCTGGTCCTTACCTCCCATTATAAATAAAGGCCCTCATTTCATACAGAAGGGGGGGTTTTAGACACACACACATACAGTCTTCTTCTCTCATAACTATCCACATACACTTCCTCCCATCTTCCTTAATCTCTTCCATTCTTCATCTACTAAACCTCCTCCTTTCTCATCATATCAACCTTTGATCTTCCATTTGTTTCTTCTTTTTTCCTTTTCTTTGAAGCATTCCTACGTTTTTGCCTCTAGGTATAATATTTATACCTTCTAATGTTTCAATGTTTCTAGCTTTTCTACGATGATCTAAATGTAATGCTCTCATGTTTTGTACAAACTCTTTGAAAAAATAAAATTTTTGTTTTATTGTTCTCTTTCTTATATCTTGTGTGGAAAATCTCCAATTAAATTGGGTGTAACTCCATAAGATCTATTACTTTGAATGTTTAATTAGATTTGTAAGACCCTATAATCGGCTAGTACTATCGCCTATGGTGGTTTTATGTTAATATTTTGTGCATTTAATATTTATGTTCTTTAATATTCATACATACGGCCCTACTTGCCTTAGCTCTACCACCTATAGTGGTTTTTTGTTAATAATTTTATTTATCTATCGTTTTATTTATATGTCACAATCTATTACTTATATATATATATGTGTTTGATTATTTAGATAATGTTGTAGAATTTCTTGAATGGTACTACATTTTACTCTATACTAGTAATTGGTATTAAAAGCCCTATTAGGTGCTGATAGTAATATCAGGCTATAGTGGTTTTAGTCTCTCTAATTCATATAATAAGTTTTAAGATATATCGGTTAGAAACCTAAACGTGTAGGCTATTGGTCCAAAGCAAGGTAACCATCCCCTGATCGATCTAGTAAGACAATGATACGTACTTAGAACAATAATAATAATGATTAATGTCTCAAAAAACTAAAGATAATAACGATAATGATTTAATTGAATTTTATTCTTATTTAGAAGATGCTTTAGAATTTTTATTTTATATTATCTAGGCGTATAATTTGCTCGGAGAATCTTTTTATTTATATGATATATATTTTGGAAGAAATTGATTAATAAAACATTAATACTATATCTTCCTGTTTCTTAATCTTTCTAATCTTTCCTAATTTGCTCGTAACTGTCTATTTTAGGTAGCTTGTATATATGCAATTATATGCATATATGTAATAAGATTAAAAATATAAAAATAAGCGGTACTTATAGTTATGCATATATAGTATATATGTTGATCTGTTGTCATTATTTTTATATGAATACCTATGTATATGCTTCCAACTATATGTATTAGTGTATAATTATATATATAGTATATGTACATACGTATAGTATATAGTATACATAGGTTTATGTTGTAAATTTACATATATGTATAAGTATAAATAAAATAAGAAAACCTAAGTATAAGAGTATGTATACTAGTAGTATAGTATAAGTATATGTATATGTCTAACTAGTATTGGTACAATATACTAAAATACTAATGTATTAAATAAAGTAATAACATATATATATATATATATATATATTAATTCTGTAGGTTAAGAAAGGGATCAAGTTAATTTACACAATTTAATAAAATATAATAATAGATATATATATATATATAAATATTAAGTAAAGTTACAAAATAAGAAAAAATAGAAAAATATGAAAAATCCATGAAAATGACACATGGAACATTCATAAGCTGCCACATTAGCATTTTATATTTATAATTAAAATACGTAATTAATAATAATAGTAAAATAATTAATTGATTAGGAAATTATTAAAGTAACAAAAAGTGAATTAAATTAAACAAGTATTTGATCTAAAAATATTATAATAAGTAAATTGTTATAAAATAGACTTAAAAATAATAAAATTACAAAAATATAAAATTTAGATATGTATTAAATCATAAATCTGTAAAGAAAAGTTTGAAATAATAATTTATAAATATTTAACTCAAAATAATAAAATCATAATATTTTTAAACCATCATGAAAAATGTAGTTTAAAACATCCAAAACGGATCCCGTTATGTGGAAATACGTTAAAAAACAATAAAAATTAACTATGAATTCATAAAAATCGGAATTATAATGAAAAAGTTATACGCAATTGACAAAAAAACTCAAACTAGGGATTTCATATGAATATATAGCTAATTTGGATAGTCAATACTAAATATATGAATAGTTTAGTTATTTCATTCAATTACTTATTATTCTTCATATTCCTTAATTGTCAGGTGAACACAATATTGAGACCGATCTGCTAATAGAGTATTACGATCCTTAACTACTATGATGGTTAAGTGAGTAATCCTAATGATTCTATGCATATTTGTGCTTATAATTAGTGAATATTAACCAGTATTAATAATTAGATGATGTGTGGGGCTACGTTATGCATGTGTCTGATATTGTTTGATAAGTCGTGAAATTACATTAAAGTATGATAATGCACTATTTGTTACGTAGTAGATCCAATAGAAATTGATCTATCTATGATTCCGATTGGTCATAAAGAAATTGGACTTAATTAAAATTAGACTTGATTAAACTAAATCGAAACATGCTTAAACATTTATTGCATAAATAATTCCGACCATTATATCACATGGAGGTAGCGAGAGGCCATATAAGGGTTGATAAATTATGACTATAGTGTTTTAGTGCGGTGCACACTTACAATATGACCTTACCTTAACTTACAAGATTACGAAGCATTGGAGATGCTTATTGCATCTCTAAGAGTTGAGTATAGAAACCTCCATTTAGGGGTGAGTATGGATTGTGAAAGTCTACTCACATTCATACTTAAAACTTAGTTTTAATTAAAATTGAAAATGGATAAACTGTTTATTTTTTTAAATACAAAAAGCGGAGTTTCATGGTTATAAAAGTTCAAGCATGATACCCAAATCTGATTAGTGCTGTCTATACTCCAACCCTAATTTTGAAAAATGTTAAATCTGAGTTGCACGTAGTACCGGGTCACCTACATGTATTTGTATGGCATTCTGTGTGTTCATACATTCATATGTTTGAAAATTAACTATTGAATAATTTGTTTGTTGTATGGATAAGGGATAGATCATTAAGCTCTTTAGCTTATACCCCTATAGTTTGCTTTTGTAGGAAGACCTCTTCATTACATCAAGCTGCGAGATGCCTAAGGTCAATGGGAAGCTTTCAGGTTGATGTGAGTTTGAGCTAAGAGTTAAGAGAGTATTACTCTTATTGTAGCAAACTCTTAAATAGAAACTTATTATTTGATATTATGTGTCATCTAATATATCTGTCAGTTTACAAAATAGTACGTAAACACTTAGTGTATTTGCTATTATGTATTATAATCATATTATGAGACTCATGTTAATATAATTATGTTGTGATATTATCTATACCTACATAACTCTTGGGTATTTAGTTATAGTAATAGCAGCCTTGTATATCGCATGAAGGGTTGTCGATTGAAAGGGTAACCAATTTACGATTCTTTGTACAATGTACGGTGCCTACTATGACTAAGCCACCTGATGGGAATTAGGCTACCAAACCCTTGACCCGCAGCCAAGCATAAGGATTAGAGGGGCTAGTACGATAAATCCTTCTATTCCAACCAACCTTTATCGAAGCTAAATATTTTCTTACCGAGTCACCCTTTATGCCGTACTGTATAATCGCCCATTTTTTTGTAATATGCCGAGTTGATGATTACTCTCCAACATCGAGTTAACCAATTACTCAGCATCTTCCTTGTCGAGAAGCTGAGAGAAAGAGAGTTTAGATTGACTAAGCCTTCTTTGTTCGGACAAACCCATCTGTCTATACTTTTTGTTCTCATCTTTTGACGACCTCGCTAATGTATCATCGCCACGTATATATTATCATGTGCAAAATCCATTGCACCAATGATTGTTTTTTTTATATATTCATTTTTATCTTTTTGTATCTTATATATTACTTCCTTAAGAAATACCTTTTTTGTCTTTTCCTTTTTAGGCAGGTTGTCCTAACTTATAGATATAAATGCCCTTGTACTTATAACTGTAAGAAGATCAGATCATTCTTAATATACACTCTTTTTGGTACTTTTCTTCCTTACGTAAATATTGTTTATTTACTCTCAACATCACTCTTATCATTTCCCTTAAGTAAAGTTAGGTGGCGAGTAACCTTACCGGATCAATTCGTGCATCATATCGAATTGAGTTGTAAGTCCTCAGAAGTTCTATTAGTGTGTTATATCCTTTAGAGCTGTTCATGAGTTTTGCTTACTGTTTCATTCTTCATTTTTGCCCTTTTGCACTTTTCCCCATTAATCTCTTTCGAGTTTTTTGTAAGCTTAGACCCATCCAACAACCTACCTTGTCTATTCTTGGTTATGGTTCGCAACACCACCTCTCAAGTCATGACAAAAAAGTAGTATCAAAGCATGACTTTAAATAAGATAAATAAAACTCGACCCTAGACATTAGGACAACTTACTTAGTGAGATTGAGAGGGGTGGAACTGGGTTAAGTGTTTAATCTTAAAAAATAATTATTGAATGTTATAATAATGTAATTATAAAAGTAATCGTATGTGTTGTTAACTCGAAGATCAATTATTGGGCTGTGGACCAATTTAGCCTTATTCCGTCTCTTTGAGGGAGAGACTTTGTTAGAGTATTAACGTTGCCTATGGATTTTATGTGAGGATTTAACCTTAATAGGTAGACTATGCACACTTCATGAGGTTTTCACTACATGGGGAGTCGGTCGGAGCATATACTAACAGGATCAACGGATTTATTGGACACTACATTGTCATGCCCTAAAGCAGCAGAGTCGTAACAGCCCCGCTGTGTAAACAATCCTAAGATAGAAGTTGGTCTTACAACCGCTATTTTAGACTAGATCTACATAAGGCGTCCATGACTAACCCGCTTTGAAGTAAATAGTTTGTAATTTAAATAAATCATTTACCTAAGAAAGTAAGGAAATATATATATACAGTATAATTCAGTTATTGCAATTAAAGTTTACAATAATTTTCCATAATATATTTCCTAGTTATTACATTATTCAGAAATGAAAAATAATTCTAAAATAAAAACTTAGACCTTAAAATTATGTATTTATTCTTCAATGTTTTTTCTCACTCCCTAGGATCCAGCAATTGCTAGCTTCAGAGTAATTGGTTACCGCTTCTTAACCAGCACCTGTACGACGTCTATAGGGATGTGAGCAACCACAGCTCTGTAAGTTAGGACGGAGGACTTAAAACTATACCAAAAACACAATAAGGTTTTCAATCACTTATTAGGTACAATGTACGTGCAAGCAAATGCCATCTCACGACATTGTCCGGCCCGTCGTGAGATTAGAGAAACTGCGCCCGCTTTAATTCGAGTTAAGGAGTTACCATTAATGCAACGGCTCACGACCAAACCCAGGCTTGTGCAATGGAGACCTCACTCCTCCCGCGACTACCTTCGAACCATTGACTTCACCTTCGCCACGACCTCCTCTCCTGTCACTTAGTTCGGCTAAAGATGAAGAAGGGACCATTTTGCAATCCTACGCTATCCCTTCCGAAAGAGTCGGTATTTGGCTGGAGAGTCTTAAGTTCCCCGAACGGGTTACCATGCATGTCCGATTATGATTACAGATTTGATTAGGTCCAGTTTAGGGTAATCAATCATTTCATACAAATCATATAATACATGACAGAGCAACAAACAGAATCATAGTATCACCCATAATCAACCACATGCACACATCCAACTATCTAACAAGCACAACCAAGCATAATCGTAAGCCTCCAAAATACCGCATCATATTAATCCCAACTTACCTCGACTCCTCGCTCACTTATTCGAGGTTTGATTTGCTCAGGCTATCACCGATCATCCCTATAACACAAACGTGATTTCAACTTTTCATATCACTATTATGGGTTCATTTTATCCTATAACGTTTATTGTTATGTTTTGTTTAAGGTTTAATATGCTTAATTATCTAGGTTTTAAGTCTTTTACAATTATTTTAGGTTTGGGTTTGGTTTTCGCATCGATTTCTAAATTAGGTTCTAGTTCGATTTCTAAGTATTGTTTTATACTAGAAATTCGTTTCAACCTATAATATGAAATTAATCACATTACTTCCCGATCTCCTAAATACCATCATTACCCATAGTCAGTATTTATTTTACCCGGTATATTTAAATCCATATTAGTGTACCGAATTCACTCCTAATGTGAGAAATTTTTACATTTTTCATATAATTACATAAATTCAAGTTTCCTATCAGATTTATTGTACATGTTTATTATTATCAAAATATCAATTTTTATTATAATATTTTCTATTTATTATATTTCCAATAATTACCTATTATGTATTATTACCTTTTATGTATATAATACACTTCTAATATTTCTATCACTTTAATTATCATCTCTAAACATCAATTATTATTTCAAAATGTCTAAATTCATCCTAAATTAGCTTTTACTCCTAATTACTCTAATTTACAAAATTAACTTAAAATTAACTATTTTTCCCTATTACTCATTTACTACATAATTAACCTAATAATTACATCTAACACCTTAAATGCTACAAGTATCATACTCCATTAGATTTCAACATCCTAAAACATATACTTATTCACTAAGTCCGTAATTAACCCTAAATTACCCACTTTATGCCTCATTTTAAGGCCTAAAAATTATCTAAAATTTTTTAAAATTAATTTTTGAAAACGGGCTTCATGGCACTGTTCTATATCATCTAAGTAATCTACACAAAAATTTTTGGGCTCGAAGGTCATTTATTTCTAAACCGAAATATGCTCGGTTTTGCACAATTTCTTAAGGACCATATATTATGGGAGATATTTTCATTAAAATAATATTTTTTCTACAAAATACATATAAAAATATTCAAGAATAACAAAATTCATAATTTTCTAAAAATATTTACTATTTTTACAAAATTACACAAGAATCGGGCTAAAAATCGAACTCAACGATCTGGGTGACTCTGGCCACCGCGAGCCGCTGTAGCCTTGTCGGTCGGCCTAGGCGTTGCCACCACCGTGTGGTGGTGGTGGTGGTCGTCCACTTCCAGCTACTCGTCTGGTGGGGGTTCCCTTTAAAAGCCCTAATTGCACAATTTTTCTTATTTTTTTTTCTAACTCAAATTTTTCTCTCAATTTTTGCCTCTCCCTATTTTTCTCACTTTCCAAACTGCCCAAATGAGCTCTGTGATTTTTCCTGCTATTTATAGGGCTTTAGGGGATTTATTGTGCATTAAATGGGATTAGACAATTGCCTTATCCCTTAATTTTTGGCTTTTGTGTTGTCTTAATTTAATTAGCTGAATTTTTTCTTATTTTTCTTTGCTGCCATGACCCAATTTTGGATCATTCTTGATTTTTTCTGATTTTTCTTGATTTTTCCTTAATTAATTATGAATTTTCTTTAAGTATTTTGTATTATTTTAGCACATTTTGCGTATTTTAAGTAATTACGTGTATTTATACCTACATGTAAATTCATATATAGTACAAATAAATATTCCTAAATATTATTTAGGTCATTCCATTATTTTTAGTATACATATAATTTATCTCTAGTAATTTATTAGTTATTAAATTACACTTTTTGCTTTTTCAGTAATTAGCAATTATTATGCTTAAAATTTAAAAAATTTTATAATCTCCTATTTTATTACTTATTTTCTTAAATTTAAGTTTACGGGATCATTTTTACTAATATTTCTAGCTTTACTTTATAATTCAGGTTCGATTAAGTCTTTCAACCGATCGAAACCTCGAATGGCTAGTTGTGGGGATTACATACATGCATTGGGAGACATGCCTACAAACGATGAGATGTTGTATTACTTGGAGGTTAATGAGATTACTAATCGAGCGCAAGAGTTAGTATTTTTAATACAAGTTGATTCATTACCAGAGCCACCTTCATTTGTTCATTATAGGGTTATTAGTCATGACATGACCCTAGCTATTAATCACCATGCTAATCACAATCTGATCATTGCTTAAGATAATGCCAGAGCCATGGTTGACTTCTAGGCGAGTATAGGGCACTAGTATAACCACCTATAGAGGATTAAGGTTTGTAGACCTAGGCTAAATATAGGATTTAAGGAGTTGGGCATACAATTGGATGCCCTATTGTATCTGTCGAGCCTATTAAGGAGATACCCCCTGCTGAGGACTTTGAATAGTACCGGGTTAACCCTAGACTTCCTCTTATAGTGCTATTCGGAGGTGACCCATTAAATGTGCTTACTATCTGTTTAGACCCTTTAGACTTCTAGTTACCCAAAAAGTGGGCCTGATAAGCACTTGGTGAAGAGTTAGGAGTCTATTTTAGTGTTAGTTCTACATTCTTTATCCTGAGATTCAGATATTTAGGTGATGTAGGTGTTAGACTGTCTCTACGCCCTTAGTAGATATGTAGATACTTATTTTGATGGGCTGTCCTGTTAGAGTTACTGCTTAGCATTAAAGTGATCATGCATGCTCTTTTTGTTGTATATGTTAAGATTATGTTTGATCATTTTGTACAATGAGAGTTTTATTATAGTGCGGTTATGTTATATTTGTGAGTTTTGATATATTGAGAGCTCCTTGTGTTGTGAGCATCTAAGTATTAGGAGAAGCTTTAATGTATTTTGAAACTTTGTATTTTGACTCAACTTTATATAGTTGTCAATGAAGATTCACTCATTAAAAGTGACCACTAGATAGATGTAACCTTACTATGTTGACAAGAAATGAAAGGTTGCAGCCTTTATTACTATTAATGTTGTATATGCATATATGTTATTTCCATTTTGTGCTTGCAGTTTCTAAGACTATTTAAATATAGTTGATTGTTCTAACATAAAGTTGGAAATGAATTTCTTAGTTGAAGCAGGCATAGAGGGAGACCTCAGGCTAATCAAGCCTCACCTACTCAAGAAAGAGAACCTAGTATGCAGCATGATCGAATTGATGAAATTCTTACTTCTATTAATGCACATAATGAGTTTTTGAGGACATATTTAGCCCGAAAGCATATGCCACCCGCTTAAGCGCTGCCTCCAGTAGTAAATCCAAAGATTCCTTTTTCGTACCTTCCTCAACCACCAATTAGATTAGCAAGAGTTATGCCTCCAGTACCCCTTAATCTCAAGCAACAGTGTAGTCTATTACCAAAGTTTATTCACTGTAATAAATACTTTAAGGATATTGCCAATAGACCCGATGAGGCTAAGGATTGGTTACATAAAATCGAGAGATCATTTGAGGCTTTTGAAGTACCACTACATCTCAGACTTTCTTATAGTACGTATATGTTAAAGATGAGGGTGTGTACTTAGTAGGAATCAAAGTAACAGAACTTAAGAGAACCAATCACTTAGGATGTTTTCAGACGTGAATTCCTGAACTATTATTTTCTTGGAAGTTTAAGGATTAAATATAATGAGGATTTACTTGATATTATGAAATGAATTCATACTGCAGAGCAGTGTGAAGCTGAATTTAACAAATTGTTGCAATTTACTCCACTAGAGTATTAGACTAGTAATCAATTAAAAATGCAACTATTTTCTAGACGATTTGATCTTAATATGAAAAGAATACTCCTGGAATTCTAACCAAGAAACTTTGCTGATCTGGTAGAGAAAGCGAGGGTTTTAGATAATGCAAAAAGACAAAGTGAAGAAGTAGGCAAGCGTAAAATTAGTATGTTTAGAAAAAGACAATTTAGAGGGCCAAGTAGCAGTAGTAGTAGTAAAGTGAGAAGATTTGTGAGACCATAAGGAATGTTTCAAAGAAAGATTGGTGGGATAGCTAAGTGTTGGAAATGCAAAATAAATCATTACCTTGGCCCGCAAGATTACTAAGTATTAGAGGCACCAACCGCTTATCTAAGGGTTGAGTCCAAAGGCCTCCATTTAGGGATGAGTGTGGACTATGAGAGCTCACTCACAATCATATTTGAAACTTAGTTTTGATTAAAATTGAAAATGGATAAACCATTTATTTTTTTTAATACGAAACATAAAGTTTCGTAGTTATAAAAGTTCAGGTATGATACCTAGATCTAATTGGTGTCGTGTATACTCCAATCCTAACTTCGAAGAGTATTAAATCCGAATTGCATGCAGTACTTGATCACCTATGTATTAATGCGTTCACATGTTTGAAAATTAATTGTTACATAACTTATTTGTTATATTGTTGAGTGATAGCTCACTAAGCTCTTTAGCTTACACTTTTATAGATTGCTTTTACAGGAGGAACCTTTCATTATACCTAGCTATAGGATGCCCAAGGTCAATAGGAAGCTTTCAGGTTAGTGTGAGTTCAAATTGAGAGTTGAGAGAGCATTATTGTTATTGTAGCAAACTTTTTAGTAGAAACTTATTATCTAATATTATATGTTATCTAATATATTTGCTAGTTTACACAATAGTACATTAAAGACTTAGTATATTTGCTATTATATATTATAGTCATATTATGAGACTCATGTTAATATAACTATATTGTGATATTATCTATGCATGCATAACTCTTGGGTATTTAGTTGTAGTAGTAACCTTGTATGTAGTATAAAAGGTTATCGATTAGAAGGGTAACTAATCTATGGTCCTTTATACAATATACGATGCTTACCATAATTAAGCCACCCTTCAAGTCATGACAACCTCAATACTCTTTTCAAGATTGACCATCTCAGTTTTAGTTTAGACAATAATTCTTCCTCATTTCCTACTTTATACTCTCTAGAAATCGGAATTTGTAAGTGAAAATTAGCTTTTGAATATGTTATGCCACAAATGCATAAATATAATGCCAGTCTCACAATGCTGTCAATTGAGTCTAAGCAACCTAAGCTTAAAATCGCTTATTGCATCATCCATATGTTGGATTGCTGTCATTTCCTTTGTAGTTTGATTGATCAAGCAATCTCCATAGCTGCTTCAGTTGACGTCGAACAACAAATGGGCAATTGAATTAGAATTTTCCATAATTTCAATAACACAAGTTGCAATTTCAATCTCATGAATTACTAAAATTAAGGGAAAGGGAAACTCTTTCAATTGATTAGCACCATATTTTGTTATAAAGCACTAACCTTGAATGAACATAATGAATAGAGTATGATATGAGAATTTCTTACCTTGTTCAACTTTAGTATGTAGCCTATTTCAAATTTGTTATCTTGTACTTAATTTTCTATTCAACTGTAGTAACCTATTTCAAAATTTAATCAAATATTTGGTGAACTTAAGTAAAATTATAATACTAAAAGAAAATCTAAACAAATTATCATCATAAACTCACCACACAACAATTGGCTTGTGAGTGAGAGTTCCTTGATTTTGAAAATCATACAGAATGTTTTTAAAATTTTGGGTGAAAAAAGTGATTTGAGCGAGGGAGGAAAGTGTTCTTTTGTTTTGAAGTCATGGCTATATCACACTTGCTAAATGCAATCTAGTGATGCACACTGTTTTATTAAGCTATATCGCATTTAGTAAGTATGATATAGTGTTGCGCAAAACTTAAGGTCTTGCACTTTATAAATGCAAGATAAGCTTTGGACTAAACTATGTGTGGCTATACTATATTGCATTTAATAAATGCAATAAAGGCCAATTACAAGATACTGAGCTTGCACTTTGTAAATTTGAGATTAGCTTGGAACTGTTTACACTATATTGCACTTTAAAATTGCGATATAGTTTCACATAACCCCTTTACAAATTTTGTAGTAGCACCAAGTTTATATCGCATTTTGTAAATGCGATAAAGGTCAATTACAAGATAGCAGACTCACACTTTGTAAATGCAGCCCCTCTGTAAATTTTATAGTAACACCAAGCTTATATTGCATTTTATAAATGTGATAAAGGTCAATTATAAGATACCAAACTCGCACTTTGTAAATGCGAGATTAGCTTGAAACTGCTTGCATTCTATCACACTTTAAAATTTTGATATAGTTTCACATAGCCTTTCTACAAATTTATAATAGCACTAAGGTCATATCTCATTTTGTGAATACAATAAAGGTCAATCACAAGATACTAGACTGCTACTTTGTAAATGCGAGATTAGCTTAGAACTACCTGTACTATATCGCACTTTAAAATTGTGATATAGTTTCACATAATCCCTCTGCAAATTTTATAGTAGTACTAAGTTTATATCACATTTTGTAAATATGATAAAGTTCCAATAAGTGTATCACATTTGTAGAATATAATATAGGATTGGTACTACTTTGCCTATATCTATCGCATTTGTTAAATGTGAAATACTTTTTATTAATTGTGTCGCATTTTTCAAATACATATTACATTAGTGTTTTTGTAATTTCTTTTATACAATTTATATTTGTGTAATTTTTTCTTTTAAGTTGGTAAACACATGTTTCACCCTTTTTCTTAAGGAAGTTAAGCTGTAACTTTTCTTTATTTTAATAAGATTTTAAGGTTGAATACTGTTATTTAATTGAATATGTGTATTTATGCATTACCTCTACTTATTTGTGTACCAAATATAGTGTTAGAGTCTTTGCTACATATAATTTTTCTTATCATTATTACTTGTGTATGAACCTATTTTAAATATTATATTATTATGCTTGAGCTTTTTCGAGACTCTACTTTTATTAATTAAGTTAAAGGTATTTGATTAAATTTAGATACTATATATTCTTTACCTTCTAATGTGATTTTTAATTATTCCGAAGTTAGTGTTTCGAAAATTCGGGTCATTAGAGATAGGTATTGATCTGGCACTTATTATGCTTTTAATAGGAGAAAGTACTGAGCATAAAATAAGCGAGAGAAATCAAAGTTGTAGGTTGCTTGTGCTTGCAAGCTAGACTCAACTATGTGTATGAATAGATGGTTATAATAGAATTGTGATGCACCCATAATGAGCTTGTGTTTATTGTTAGACCTCATAAGGTGTTTGATAAGGAGAAAAAAATATATATCACATACGTCGATAAATGATGATAAAATATTAATAATAATATGACACATGACATAAATGGATATACTTTTTAAAATAGTATCGATTATGTTTTTACGTATTAAATTTTTATTAGTACAAATATACTAATGTACTCTTTTAAAAAATATTAATTATGTTTTTATATATTAAATTTTTATTGATATCTAAAAAGAAGGTTAATATTTATATGTCACTTATCAATCTACGTAACGTATTAGTACAATTGAAGTTTGATAAGTAGTTTGTCACCCCTTTTAATTCAAGTGGATTTATATTCTTCATAACTGTAAACGAGACATGCATAACATTTCATAGTATGACCTTCATATTTAAACTAAAAAGAGGGTTAAGAAGTCTAGAGTATTCTAAGTCAAATACTTTACGAGCAAATTTAATTCATTTACCCTCTAACTACAAGTTTAAATCTTCATATATTGATGTAAAATTTAATTAGACCATTTGTTGGTAAATACTATCCACCAGATTAATGTATTACAAAGAGCAACAAAGACCCTATCCACCTTATAGAAAAATTAAATAATGTATTGATATGAGTTTTTGGGCCTCATCAGCTCGAATACAAAAGAAAGTTGTTCTGAAAAAGGTCAAACCATCGAAGCATGTTGACTCTGATTACTGTCATTCGCTTGTTTTGCTGCCATGGAAATTCATGATGGTCCTGACTTCTTGTTGATCGAGGTCAAAATGCAGATGAGTGGCATTCAATGCCCAGTGGCAGTTTGTTGGTTTAGCATCATCATCATAAATTGGAAGGACCCCACAATATATCGATTTCATTTTTTTCAACTTGGGCAGCAGAGGAGGCTAATTAATGGTTCAGAAAAATAATTTTGAAATTTAATGAGAGCTTTTAATGGAGCAATGCAGTTGAGTAATAATTTTCCATCTACCGCTGTTGGCTTGCTTGCGCCCATTGACGATGGATGATGAAAATAAAAAAAAAAAAAAAAGAAAAGAAATTGATAGGTAAACTACTAATTTATTCATTTTTATCAATATTTCTTATTAAGGATATGATATATAAGATAAGTAAAACTATACAGTCTTCTATAAAGTCTTACTTATCTTATATATTTTATTATAAATAGAGAGTATTATTAAAATAAGTAAACTGATCTACTTATTTATTGTTAGACAATAGATAGATAATCAGATTCAGCTCTGTCGTGTGAATTCTCACCACTTTGTTTTTTTACGCGTTACACAACAGTATTTATGGCTCAATTAATGTACTGAAAGTTCCTTAATGTGCCTGTGTTTCGTTCGTTGTGTGCGGTCAAACACCACTATCTGACGCCTGAATGGATCGTTGGAAAATGATAGTAACGAGAGGATGGTGTGTCGGGATAAATCGCATTTTGGTGAGGTTAAATAAATTTCCAATTTATGAGGTTAGATCTTCTTCTATGAATTATCCTTTTCAAAATCTCCACCGTTAGATCATTTTAATTCACTAAATGGCGACTATTTTAATAGTCTTCCCAATAATGGCTATAGAAGTGTTTCAATTTTGTATGTTTTCTATGTTTTCAAAATAAAATAAAATACTTTGTATGTTTTCAAACTTTGTAAAATGATACTTCAATGCCCAAAAATTTGTAAAAATATTGCCTGCGTTGCGAACAACGTAAATTATAGTGCTTAAGTATTTTATTTAATAGGAAAATTGGTGGTAAAGATATCTAAATTTGTTCTCTTTTGTTTTTGACATGGTCAATTAAAAGTTTTCGAACTTTACATTATTAAAAATGAAATTTCCTTCTACCCAAAAAAAAAAAAAAAACATGAAATTGCCTATGCATCTTCTCAACTTTATATTTTTTACAATTATGTGTGAAAGTTTATCAGATATTTTCTATTATCAAGAATATAGATACATGCACTTTTGTCGATTGGATTATCTTTCGTCTTTCTTACTAATTTCTTCTTCTTCTTCTTCTTCTTTTTTTAATTTAGAATGTATTTGATATGCTACATATTTTATAAATCAACCTACCACACAAATGTGAAAATTTTACTATCAAATTTTAACTCATACATTTTGACGTCACCCGTGTAACACATTTTCAAAGTTATTTTGAGCTCATATATCACTTGCTTTACAAGGATAAGAGATTATAATAGCGTTTGATTGCGTAATTTTTGTGGTATCAAACTGAACAAAAAATTTCTTTCAATTTCTACCATAATACTACAACAAATTGAAGCTTAAAACCCCAATTGCCAAATTGCCACACCATTCTCTTCCTTTTTTATCTTTTTCTTTTGATTTCCTTCACTTTTCTTCCATCTAACATTCTACCAAAAATTCAACTACCTATTCCATATATTACCAACACTAAGAGACGAAAAAAAGGGGATTTCTTCACCAATTATTCTCCAGAACAAGTAAATGTATTATTTTTGTATCATACTAGTATTATTTTTCTTATGTAAATTAGGTTTTATGTAATTTTCTTTTATAGTTTTGTGTATTTTTATGCTTGATGTATTGGCATTTATCTTAATATGTGGTAGAAGAAATTTTATGCATATGTATTGGATTTTATGTATACAATCTTATTCCTTTTAGAATTGTGTTTACATATGTATATATACTTAAACATATTGATATATTCACATACGTATAGAAGTATTACATAGACTTAGTTATGTATATGTACATATATGTATTTATATTATATATGTATATTCACATATACAATTATAATATAAACACATAGTACATATACATATATGTAAATAAACAAGAAAATAAGATAGGAATACACACATACACACACACACACACACAAATACATGTACACCTATATAAATATATACCATAATATGTACATAAACACATATATAAGATAAATTAAGTATTTATACATATATATGGATAAACAAAAAATTATATAGGTATGTATATATATGTATTACATTAAATTTCCTTAAAAATAGATTAAGAAAACACAAGTATATATATATGTATACATACATATATAAAAATATGTATAATAGTAGTATAGTAAAGTATAAATACGTGTACACAAGTATATGTACATGTATAAATATACCTATATTATTAGTATAATATAAGTATAAATACATGTATATATCTAAGAGTACAAGTATATGTATAATAACATTACAATTCATTAACATAAGATAATAAACATATATATAAATACATATAGATATAAGTGGGCTGAAACCCATGAAAGGAATTTAAAGCCCAATTTATAATAATTGATGTAATTTAATAAAATATATGTATATATATTGATATTTCAAAATTAGAGGAATACAAAAAATTAGAAGAAATGATAAATGTGTCATGTGGATTAATGAGAAAGTACCATGTCAACACCTTCCATAAATTCCTAATTAAACCACAAATTGTAAAAATAATAATAATTAATTAGGAAATTATAATAATAATGAAATTAATATAATGGGAAAATTAAGAATAAAATGAAGAAACAAAGAAATTAATGTAAAATGGACTAAAAATAAAAATATGTCAAAAATACAAAAATTAGAAATTAATTAAATCATAAAATAATAAAGAAAAGCTCAAAATCAATAAATAAAATTATTTGGGCCAAAATAACTAAATTTGTAACATTTTAGACTCATAATGATAAATATAGATTTTAATGCCCAAAATGGACTCAATTACATGAAAGTACATCAAAAAATGATAAAAATCAACTACAAGCTTATAAAAATTAGAATTAGAACGAAAAAGTTATATATGATTGATAAAAAATACTTGAACTAGAAAATTTTATAAGATAAATAGGAAATTTAGATAGATTTTTAGATAGAGCCATACATAGAATAATTATTTCACTTGGATACTTATTATTTTTTTTATTTTATAATTATCGAGTGATTTTGACAAGGATACGGATCTTTTCGCCGGTTACTATGATCCTTGAGTTTTATTATGGTTGAATAAGTACTCCAAATGATTTTATACTTACTTGTGTTTGTAGTTAAAAATATTTAAATATTATTGATAATTGATTAATGTGTGGGGTCATGATATACATGTGATTGTTGTTGATTGCTATAACATGTAATAACTTTAAATTATGCTAATGAATTGTTGCTATATAGTAGATTCAATAGAAATTTAACTGTCTGTGATATTGTTTGGTTATGCAATAAATGGATATAATTATATATGATTTTATTAAACTAAATTGGATCATACATAAATATGTATTACATTATAATTATTTCGACCGTCACATTATATAGAGATAGAGAGAGGTCATACAGAAGTTAATTAATTATAATTATAGTGTTTTAATACAAAACACACATATAACATGACTTTACTTTAGCATATAGGATTACGAGGTATTTGGGGTACCAATCACCTAACTAAGGGTAAAGTCCAGAGGTCTTCATTTATGGGTGGGTATAGATTGCGTGGGTCAACTCACAATCATACCCGGAACTTTGTTTTGAATTAAAACCAAATAGACAATTTTTAGTTGAATATGAAACGTAAAGTTTTGTAACTAGATAATTTCAAGTGTGATACCTGAATCTAACTGGTGCTGTGTATTCTCTAACCTCGACTTTGAAGGGCGTTAAATCTGAATTATATACAGTACCTTATCAATTGTATATATTTGTACAGCATTTTGCTTAACCATATATTCATATGCTTGTAAATAATGTTTGAATAACTTACTTGTTTGTATAGTTGAAAGATAACTCATTAAGCTTAATAGCTTACACCTTTATAAACTTTTGATGCATGAACACTTTTTTGCTGTAGTTGGCTAAGGTTTGCTCGAGGTTAGTTTTGGGACTTTTTAGGAAAAGTGTGATGTAGATGGAGAGAGTCAAGTGAATATATGTTAGACTCTCAATTAGACATTTATGATACTTTGTTAATAATGTAGTTATATTACTGATATTTTAGATTTAAAGTGTTGTATCACTTATTTAGTGTTGCTACTCTATAAACTTTATGTTAATATAAGTATGTCATGATATTATCTTTATTTGTATATTCTCGAGTATTTGGTGAAAGAAAACCAATTTACAGTGTTTTATGTAATATACAATGCTTGTCATGACTAGGCAACCCTTAAGTCATGACAAGAACTTTCATCTTAATTGTCTTAACTCCTAACAATTGATGATACTCTCTAATTAATCTCCCTTAAAATTATCATCACCCTCTTCATTAATCTCATACCACGTTTACATTAAGCTACCCTTAGTGGACTTATGGCTATGATGTGGTTAGACAAAATTTTGCATAGTTTTTTTAAGTATTTAAACTCATTATTTCGTTGCTCAAGTGAATTCTCTACTCCTCATCAACTATTTTCATGTCCTCTTTTTTAGCACCAAGACCTATAAATAAACACTCTTCACTTAGACATATAGCCTCTTTTACACAACTCAATAACAACAACAATTTGCACTTAAGCAATTTGTTAAACATTTAGTGTACTACCTTTGCCCTTAATGCATAACTTGTGGTATATTACAATATCCAACTCGAACAATAACAACACAACATATTCTTTGCACGAATCCTATTACATCTACAAATCAATATTCAATAGCAACAACCATAACTTACAATAATAATAGTCACATTAACAACACATAACTAACTTTATGAATGAAAAGACTAGGAAACTGACCACAATTCCTACTGATACGATATCTCACCAAAAA
The DNA here is from genome assembly GCA_024138015.1 of Lumnitzera littorea. NCBI lineage: Eukaryota > Viridiplantae > Streptophyta > Magnoliopsida > Myrtales > Combretaceae > Lumnitzera > Lumnitzera littorea. The sequence goes on along the minus strand of JAMXBB010000005.1, from coordinate 109,099,655 downwards.
CTCTAATAATAAATATGCTGGCATGGGTAATATTCTTGTAGTTAGATTCTAAGCACAATTAAAGGTAGTTAAGACTAGTGAGATTCAAATAAATGGGAAAATGAGAATCTAGATTAATGTCTCATGTACTCTTGGGTTTTAAGCAATATAAAAAAAGGATATGAATGATTTAAATAATTTGATATAACTCATCAATTAAGGAAACAAAACTAGTGACTAAATGTAGGAATTAGTATTACTCACAAACTTTAGAAGTAATCAAGGTTAATTAATAAAATACCAAGACAACTTATGGTAATTCTAATAATCTAGTGGATATTTGCGATAACCTAAGGTCGAAATTGATAAGAACATATTAATGAGAGAAAATTCTTCAATAATTTATCAAAAGATAAGGTTTAATGGTTGTAAAATGAAAAAAGAGCCCACTTTAATAGTGTCTTAGCTTTAACAAGTGTGAAACAATTACAATAATAAGACAAAATATGTCATAATTAGTTGTGTCATTTAAACACTAGGATGGCTTCATTTAAACAACACGATGGATGCCACTATCATCAATGACTTAGGTCCTCTTAGTTGTATGCCTCTCTAGTGCTAGTCAAATGGAAAGCCTTCTTCTCCTATCACTGGTATTGTAAGTCGTCATCGTTTGGATAGGTTAACAATGTCATCTATGCATAGAGGCATTTAGTCTATCACCAATACGCTTGCTAGTAGCCATTTCAACTACTTAACACTTTTCCTATTGTTCTTGGCTTATTTCCTAACATCCAAAACCTTAGCTTGGTTTTGGTTGGTTCTTCCTCTTCGATACATGGACCGATACTTAAAGTCTAGAATTTGATGCTTATCATGGTTGACTTATTGTTGCAATCTTATTTCTGCCTTTTTATTTTCTTTTGTATATTATAACCATTCCAAACCTTAAGAATTTAATCATTAGAATTTATCCTTTAAAATATTATTGAAGAGTTTTCTATCGATTATTTTGTTTTTATCTATCCCAATCTTAAATTGTGGTAAACACCACCTTTATCATTAAAGTTGTGAATCATGTTGGTAATTTGTTAGTCTAATCTTAATTACTTCTAAAGATTGAGTAAATATCAATTGCCAGATTTAATTAATAGTTCAATTTTCTTAATTAGTAACTTACATCAACTATACCTTGTTTTTCAATTGACCCTAATTTCATTAATTTTGTTGACTTTTGATCATGCTTAGAATGCAACATCAAGGATATTATAGGCACATCAATTCATTAATACCATCACCTTCATACCATTGCCTAATGCCACCACCGTTACCACTAATTTTATGCCCAATATTATAGTTGCCATAACTCTCATACCACTACAATAAATAGCATCATAACATTGCCATTAGCATTGTCATTGTTGTCACTTTTATGATATTGATATTGGTGATGGTACTATTGGGTTAAAGTAGTGATGGCACTAATGGTGGTGATCATTTGATTGGTAATTTGATGGTTGTTTGTGATGGTATAGTGTAGTTATATTGCTGTGGTAGTGATGATAATAGATATAATAGTCCTAATGCAATGGTAATGTTTAAGGTCAATGTGGTGATGGGGTACCAAAAATGGTAATTTGAGGGGGGGGGGAGGGGGTGTGTTATGGGAAAATGGTAGTGATAATAATGGCAAAAATATTAGTGATAGTGTAATAATGGTATAGCTTTAGTATATTGAATTGAGCACATAAGTATCTAAAGTTTTAAGAGACATTGATTACAAAATTGGTCACGAAGGGTAGGATGATGGTGTCATGGAAATTGTTTTGTGGAAATGGTGATTGGTAGTGATAGTATTGGTGATGTTACAATGTTAGCATGGTGAATTAAGAACATAAGTATTAATGGTTTAAGCTAAGGGCTTATTAGTTATTTTACACACTAATTCTATATGGAGGAATTTTTTATACTCCATTGTTGTGCTCCAAATCTTACTTCAATTAGTTGCATCTATAATTAATGAACATGGGATAAGTAGACTTGCTCATTATTGTCCTTAAGAAAAAAACAAAGGTAGATTATTAGTCTATCTACTTGCAATATTCTCCATTGAGGGTGTGATACATAAGATAAGTAAAATCATACAGTCATCTATGCAAGGAATATATAATCCCATTTATCTTATGTGTCACACCTTCAATAGAAAATACTAATCTACCTATCTATTACTCATCACTATCCTTACAATTTAGAAGATTAATAGACCTTTTCACAAAATAAAAACTCTTTCGATGGTTATATTATGTGATAGAGGAACTAGAATGAACATTCCATATGAAAAATATTATTTCCTTTAACATTAAAAGTGATGAATTGTCCTTTTATTTTTCCAATAAGGAAAGTTGAAATGAATACCTTAGTGGCACTTATTAAGATATCTTTTATACTTCGAAATATCTTTTTAAAGAAAAACAAAAAGTATATCATCATATTTAAAAATGTGAAAAGGAAAAAAAAAATATCTATTTTTAGGCTTTTAATAAATGGCCTAAAACATTAGTTGATCTTATCATTTTTATAGAAAATTGTGTCAATAACGTCATTTTAGTTAGATATATAAGATGAGTTTATTTCTTTTTATTGAATAATATACAAGCCATTATCAATAATTATACATTAAATGCATTTATACATTTCTACATTTTTATGGGAAAAAAAAAAAAAGAAAGAGAGGTATTAGTGTTTGGTTAATCCCTAGAAAAGAGAGAACTCTTTTCTTCATATATGAACAATTCTGTCCTATAATAGCAGGGCTAATCTCGCTTTTTATCCTATTATTTATTTTTATATTTTTAAATTTAAATCATTAAATTTATAGTTTATTTACTTATTTACATTTAAAGAAGTACAAATTAATAATGAAATAGTTGAAAAAACTAACACCATAAAAAAATAAGGATGAAACCATAGAAAAATCTAAATTATAAAAAATAGTTGTATCACTTGCTCAAATTTTGGATATTGAAAAAAAAAAAACACAGAACACATATTATGAAGTTAGGAAAATAAAAAAAAAATTATAAATTTGGATAAAGTAAGTAGGTATTCATGATATTATCTATATATATATATATATTATTAAATAAATACTCTTCATTCGGCTCTTATATAGATTTTAATTACTAAAATTAAAAGATTGTTGCTATACATTTTTTTTTTACAATAACTAATGCTATTATAATTTATTAACATCATCACTGGTATTCCATTAGGATCAATCATGATTCAAATTCATCTCTCTCCAAGTTATAATATAGTTAAAAAAAAAAAAAAAAGATATGTGTATAAGAGATGCATGCCTTCTAGTTTAAAATTATTTCTTTTGAACCCAATTTTACAATTTTTAATTTTCTCACCTAGGATTCAAATTACATTAAGGTTCCATTTGATTCATCTATTTTCCATCTTATTGGTATTTTATTCTTATTTATTTGAATATTTGTATTTAACAAAAATAAGATATAAAAAAGATTGAAATATATTTTTTTCAAAAATATCAATTAAAATAATCATTTTTAATACATAAAATATATTTTTTCAAAACTTTTTTTGTTAAAAGTATGTGAACTTTCATTTCTCAATTCTAACACTTTAATTATTACCTTTATCATAATTATAAAATAGAAGCAAATAAGATAATTTTTCAAACACCAATTTTCAAACAAATAGGAATCAAATATAAATCAAATAAAACAAAAAACAATCTAAATAGGCATTATGTACCGATCAATTTCTTAACAACCCTCTCGTTTTGATTACTAATAGTGGACCATTACTATTATAATAGTGTAATACGATGCATTAATTAGAGGTGTGTAAGCAAGTTAAACGGACCAACCTGTTTCGACTCACTTTGGCTTGCGGATTAAATAGATAGACTTATTTGGCTCGCTTTTTAAACAAGTAAAAAAACTTTGGTCCTAATTCGTTTAAATGTAGGTTAAATAAGGTTGGCCCACAAACCAAAGGAATAAATGTATTAAACTAGTTAATCCAAATCGGTCTACTTTAGCTAACGAATTAAACGAGTCGGGCTTATTTGACTCGCTTTTAAATAGGCTAAAAAACTTTGATCTAAAATCATTTAAAAAGCGGATTAAACAGATTTGTCCATAGGTTGAACCTCACTTACATACCTCTAGCAATAATAAAGAAAAACACTAAAAGAACTTTAATTAATTTCTAGAATAGTTCTTCCATTTATTTTGTTTTTAGAAACTATAGTTGCTTAGTGCTTAGTGCTTATTATATTTATTTAAAAAAAGAAATCTTTTCCTCTATCATAGTTTAGAATTTTTATTTTCCTCAATAAAAACTATCTATTTCAACACTCCAATTAAAAGTATAATTTGCATTAATATACTGTTAGACCATATCCAATGAATCACATATAAGTGAATATATTTTCTTTTCTTATAAATCCTCATAATAAATATGAATGTATTGCCTTTCAAACTTTAACTCATTTGGATAACAATAGAGAGAGAGAGAGATTCACAAATAAAATCACATGACAATATGTCTTGACTCCACATTTTATTATCATATGCAAATTTAGACTCTAAGGAATGAAATCAAATTAGCAACCAAGGTACTAAAATTAAATTGTACTAATCAATCACTCGTTTATGAAATAGGATGGAAAACTTAAATTTATATAATAGAAATAATATGATGAGCCCTATCTTCTTCATAGCCATTTAAAAAAAAAAAGATAAGATAAGAAAATTGAAAATAACACAAACCCCAATCTTTCTTCTTCCTCCCTTTTTTTTTTTTTCTTTTGAAATTCCTAATTGCTCAAACCCTAGGCTTGATCAAAGCTCTAAGAGGGTTCTTCATCACAACTGTGAATTCCAACTTCCCACTCATATCGATCTTGCTATTTGGTGGATAAGCACACCATTCAAATTCCTGAACCATCCTAGCCAGCATCAAGTGAACATGAACTGTTGCCATCCCTAAACCAGGACATATCCTTCTCCCAGCACCAAACGGTATCGACTTAATCCCAGAAACCCCGGTTATATCCGCATCCTCGCCTCCGGTTATATACCGGTCTGGGTTGAATCGCTCCGGTTCCTTCCACAATTTGGGATCTTCCCCAATTGCTGGCAGGAAAATCTCAACATTGGCATCAGTTGGTATGTCATAACCTGCCAACTTTGTAGGCTCATTCACTGCATGAGTGAGTGAGAAATAGGTTGGTGGGTGCTTCCTCAGGATCTCCTTAACCACGGCGTTCAAGTAAACCATTTTCTCAGTGTCCTTCTCATCCACTTTCCTATCACCAACTGTTGATTTTATCTCTTCGTAGAGCTTGGCCTGGATGTCTGGATTTTGGATCAACTGCGCGATCCCCCATTCGATCGCCGTCCCCGTTGTGTCCGTCCCTCCATTCAGGAACTCAGAACACAGCGAAACAAGCTCTGCGTTCGACGGGGACGATTTCCGGCCTTCGATCTTGAGATCATATAGGGTGTCTAGGTAGGAGAAGGATGTTGCAGAAGGGTCTGATCCCGGGTTTTCGAGAGCGCGTTTTCGCTTCTCTATGAATGGAATTATGTAATCAAGTTGCTCTTGCCGGACCTCAAGTGCCCTTTTCCTCTCCTTGGAGAAGAAGGGGCTTAAAATTGGGAAATAGTCATCGATTCTTGGATCAAGCACGATGAGGACAGTTTTCATTACCTGGTCCATCCTTTCAACCGTTTCTTCATCCATTTCGAGCCCGAAACACATCGTTAAGAGGATGCAGAACACGGCGAACCGGACGTTTTTCAGGACAGAGACCACTCCGTCATTGGCTTTAGCCTCCGCTTTGATCCTCTCAATGAGCTTGTCCATAGCGGTATTCCTCACATCTCGAAACTCCTTAAGCCGGGTTGAGCTCAGCATGTTCTGCACCATGTTCCTCCTAAGCGACCGCCATTCCGGGCCATAAAGTGCAGCATTGACGGTGAACTTGTTGCAGCTGAAGATGGCCCGAGTGGGGTTCTCGCGGGGCCGGGTTGCGAACAAAGGACCTCTCTGAATAAGGGCCTCATGGACTAGCTGTGCATCACACAATATGATCATAGTCCTAGTCCCCATTTTGAGCGTGAAAATGGATCCATACGTCTTCCTAAGGTCATCCGCGTACTCGAAGAACTGCTTCCCGGATCGAGCCACCTGGAAGAGGTTCCCGACGATGGGCCAACCGGGGGGTCCGGGGGGTAGGTTAAGGCGTTTAGATTTCGATCTGTGGGAGATCAAGAAGACAAGACAAGAGAGGAGGAATGCTAGAGCTGTGAAAATGATGTGGTAGTGAGAGGAGGAGAAAGAGGTAGAGGAAAGCCTTAGTTCCATTTCTCTCAGTAGATTGAAGATCGAAAATGGTGGTGGAGACTGTAATTAAAGTTTAGCTCGTGAAGTGGTAGCAATGTGTGTGTGCGCGGGATTATGTTGATGAGATGTCTGAGGCTTGAGGGATATATAAAGGGGCCAAAGTCTTCCTCGGGCACCTTTTGGATACCCTCCATGTCCGAGTTAAAAATATCGTATAAATAAAAATAATGAGAAAATCTAATTTTATGAATGCTGGTGACCAATGAAATGAACGGATTCTAATCCCTTATCCCTAGCGCATAAGTACTAAAATGAGAAAGATTTTAATGATAATAATACTTCACATACGTATAATTATTAATAGAATTTTGAAATGTAAAAACATAAATGATACTTTTTCAAGAAATATGTTTTTTTATTATCATTATTAGATATTAAAATTTTATTAATATTTATACGTTATTTATCGATTCATATGTAATATTAGTACTGCTAAATCTTTTTTCCTATCCCTATTATAATCACTTAAAAAAATAATGGAGAAGTCACACTTTGTATTTTCCTTTTCTACTCTCCAAATCTTTATGTATTTTCTTCTTTCAAAATGATATCTTTATTTCAAAAACTAGTAATAATTCTTTTTTTTTTATGTCATATAAATCTGCTAAAATGTCCTTGGGTTTTTATATTGGAAAAAAAGTATCATAATAGTTATCCACCTTATACTTTCTCTTTCAAATTACTTATTTTTCTATTCAAATCATCCATATTTTTGAAAAAGTTAGATGAGTCTCTATGATTTTGCTAAATTTTTTCCAAGACTAAGACACTTTTATTGTTTAATTGAGATTTGACATTAACCTATGAAATAGCATGATAGGAATAGAAGTTTGTTACAATATGTTTCAAGGTTAGCTTTATCTATTTAGGAATTTAGTTTCTTAGATTAAGGAAATAAGCTTGTATATTGTTGTGATTGTTATTCTCTCTATAATTTAAATGCGAGTAATGGTTAATATTAGTTGAAAAAAGTGGGTATTTTTCCATTGAAAAAATCCTTTTAGTGAATACAATACTAGGTAATTCTCTAATCATCTTGAATTAATGGATTATTCAATAGAAAATTTTAAAAAGTGTTAAACTTAATTACTAAAAAAAAAGAGAGAGAGATAGCAATGATCATTTAGATTTTCCCTTTTCCTATTTCATATATATATATATATATATTGTGTAAATACTTTACATGATTACAAAACAATTTGATGCTGATCAATTTCGATGTGAGGTATTTTAATATTTCTTGGAATTTCTTTTTTTTTTTCCTTTAAGAAACACAGAGAAAATATAGTGATTAATTAAAAATCAAGCAAAATTGATGAGTATAGATTCATGTATAACTCCAACCGGAAGGATGAAAATAAAAAGGTAAAGAAAAGAAAACTTTATTGTATGTATATATATATATATATATATATATATTTTCCCCCAATTCACGTGGCATGACATGAATGATGGAGGTATGGTCTATGCAGGACGGGAAAGGAAAAGCAGGGCCAGGGGGAACGTCTTTGTTCATGCAAATGGAAGAGAGAGAAAGGAACAGAAAAAGAGGCAGCTAACGGCGCATTTAATACAAGCAATGAAATGCTAAAATTAGTAGGTGAAATTCAGAAAGGAAAAAAAAAAAAAAAGATAAAGCCGTGGGACTTGGGGGCTCATAGTTTAGAAAAAGCTTTGAGGGAAGTAAAATCATAAATGAATTATGATGGTTGGCTAGCGGTTGAGCACTGAAGTATTCTGACCATCTTCTTGATTATGAACATGATCTCTTGCAGTGTTCAGCTGCTGCATGTCAGATGAGAAAAACTTCAATTTTATAACGCCACATCAATCGATTCACTTTTATTATTATTACTTAGCAAAATTTTGATAGTATTTATATCATTTTTAATAATTTACTTAATATATTAATATCATTAATCTTTTTATTTTAATAGAGATATGGATATCTTCTTCTCTTTTATACTTCTTATTATAAATCACAAAACATAAAAAGATGAGAAAAATTAGATTTAAAATACTCAATTTATATTAATAAACTTATAATCTAACGGTATAAATATTAATTTCCTAATAAAACAGATTATATTCGAATTTCTTATCTTTATAATAATTACCGAGAAAAAGAAAAAAATGGCTCAGTTTACAAGGTGTATGCATTAACGACCTAAATTTTTGGAATGTGCACTTAAACTTCTCGCTTTTTATCAAAAGCCGAAATTTCGTGATATATCTAGAACAATGTTGTTACCTTAACCTAATGTGTTACTGACGCCAGTAAGAAAATCTATAGAAGAAGGATTCAGCTTTATAGGGCTTACATTTTTTGAACATGCGTTTAATTGCACCCCCAAAGGAAATGCACAATTAAGAATCCCCATCATATTTGTACTGTCTGTCCATAATATTAACCATTATTGATAGAGCCTGAAATGCATTAGTTTCTAACAGAAAAAAGAAACATGTGCCTAATCAATAATTGTAAGCTTTAAACTTTACCATTAGAGAGAGCTTTCACGCATGAATAAGACATAAGTACTTCAAGGCTGTGTTTGAAAATATTAATTTTAGATTACTAAACCCAAATTGCTAAACTATATTACCTCGAAATTATGTGCCACCAATAATGTCATGCTCCAAGACCATTGAGATGTGATAAGTCCACCATATATTTTAAGCATATCTAAGACTCTATAGTCCTATAATCTCAAAAAATAATATTAACTTAAACAATTCATTTACTTGATAAATTGAATCTTAATTTTCTAACAACATACTAAAAGTTCAATATAAATTAAATCATGGCCTAAAAAAAATCTAAATTAAATCCATTCTTCTATGAAGAATAACATCACAATCGAACCAAACAAATTAAGTTTAAACACCATTTCATATAAGATTATATAAATAACTACGATATATATTAATATTGTCAAACTCAAGTTAACTCCTATGATTCAATTCGATTCAACTTGCTTTAGCTAAAAGTAGGTTCAATCCAACCTTCATTTAACTTAGTTTCACCATGATTGAACCTAATTTCATTTCTTTAACCTTTGATTTTCTTATATATTTGGATCAATCACTCGAGTCGAGTATGATAATATTGATAAATATCTAAAATATGTATATATCAATATATAGAGGTGCACACTAAGTCGAGTTAGCTCTAAACCATCAGTTCAAAAGTCAGCAATTAGTTGAATCAGGCTCGGCCCTTAAGGCTGCGAACCAGTGTTGGTTCAAGTGAACTAGCAATTCAAGGACCGATTCGAATACCCTTAAATCGTGCTCCTTTTTTATTTTTTTTTTTATTTTTCAAAATTAATTTTTCTCATTTCCATCAATCAATATTAATAATTTTTTGTCTATTGGCATATTTCTTTCTTTCCTAAATAATTCAAATACTTTATGTAGACATATAGTCACACATGAATGGTTCACTTTTATTTTTGGTTGAAATTTTTTTCCTTTTTGAAATAATCAATTTAGATCGTATAAATGTGATATTATGTTACAATGTTGAACAAGATTAGCCAAATTGACAGAAATTGTAAAGGAGGAAGATTTGTTACTCAAATATCATAATACATTGTCAATACAAAAGGAAGTAAATTATAACGTAATTATAAACTGTAATTTGTGATAATATATTATAAAATATTATTTCTCATATTGGAATACAATTACCAAATAGAAATATGAATTACAATGCCATCCATAATGGTACAAACAAGTAAAGAAAAAAGCCATGAGAAAGTAAAAATGAGAGAGTAAGTGAAAAAGCAGAAGCTGACAGTGTTTTTGTTTTTTTTATTGACAAAAAAAAAAAATTGAAGTTAGAGCAATTCAAATTGACAATTTAATTGATAGATGAACTTGCCAATTTAAGGGCTTGCTGAATCGATGATTCTTCAAGGTTGAACCGCTTGAGCTCTTAAGGCCCGATAGTTTATCAATTGATTTAAACTTGTCCTCATTCAAGTCAATTCACGATATAAAACTTACTTTATTGCTGATTTATCAATATAAATTTTCCAGATATTTCATAAAGCCCCTTCATTGTGAAAGATTTGAGTACATTTGAAATGAAGTTGACACTATCCATTATAAATATTCTATAATTATATGCTTGTCGCTATTAAGAAATTACTTTCCTTTTCTAAGTATTCTCAAAGAACTTGCATTTGCTGCAAGACTTTTGTTAATTGCCCCACATATATTAGCAATAATCTTTTATATCGAAGACCTTAACAAAGTTCTCAACCCGATGAGATTTACTTCGACAATTACGCGTTATATTCTAGAAGAAAAGCAAACATTATCACTCTTGAAATTTTAATTTAGAAATCAAACCTCAAAGAGCTTATTTTGATTCGAATGGTGTATAAAAATCCAGGAAATCTTTCATCCTTATTTTGCTTTCCTTTTATTTTTATTTTTTAAAATTTTCCCTGAATTTTCTTTAATATATGAGCAATCGAGCAAGAAGAAACGTCTATCCATTCAAGGACGTGTGAGCATACATACCAAATATGGCAAAGAAAGAGCCATGTCAAAGATCCTACATTCAACGGACAAAAAATAAATAAATAAAAAATCAAAGATCCTACGAAAATAACTAGCTTAGAATGAAGGTTGAGAAGAGAATGTGCTTAAATTTTGAAAACTGAATAATGATTTTGAAAAGGATCTTATCCATGGGATCCTATTTTCCGATTAAGAGCGTACTGAAATTTTAATTCTTTTGTAAAATATTAGGCGATTATGACTATGTAGACTTATTTGTAGCTCATTTTAGGAGCTTGGAAAGCTTAAGTATTATAACGATCGTGAATTTGAAGGTCGAGACCTTCAGAGATGGTATACTGGTTGGGCTTCTTGAATTGCTATTCTCTAATATCTGGACAGCAAGTCATATCAAGGCAACCAATCGAACGCTAAAAGGCCACCATTCAGACGGTGACCAACATGCCGCTGATCCCAAAACACCTACCTCTCCCATTCGAAAGGTAACCAACTTAGCATTTGGACATAGACATAAACTCTCATTTGATACGTATCCACTCTCTTGTCCGCATGGTAGCAAAACACCTTATTAACCACGAAATGCACCAAAGTACCATTTGAATGGTAGCAACAGTCTCGTCTAATTGGCACCCCTTATTTTTACATTTTTAGTTAATTGTTTTAAATGACTTTCTAGTGGCTATTTTATTTGCCTCCTACATTATAAACTCTAGCTCTATGGAGTTCTTCCTCAAACTTCAATTGCCTTGTGCATGCTTACCTTAGGATGAAGGCATGCAGGGAATCAGCATGCTTTTCGAATCTATGACATAACAACCACAATGCCAACACCTAAACTTTGAGTCATGAGTCCAGTTAATTTCTTACGGAATACTAGACTATACTAATAATAAATAAGTTAGTGGGAGTCGGCTGCCTTTTATTACCATTGCTAAACTTTATTAAATTTATTAGTCACATATGCATATCGTTTACATAAAACTAGAAATCATAAAAGTTCTAATACATAGGTTTCGGGATATATCAGCTATTCTATTGTCTGAGCAGGTTTCAACTATGAAGTTGGAACCTATTTACAACACTTAATAGTTAGTATTCAGCTTGAAATCTTTTCGACTCCACAAAATACAATGAATTGCAAAGATTACCATGATTAATGTAACTGTATCATCTTTCAAATAAAAGATTGCATCAGTAAGGAAGGAATATTACTATGGGTAATTACTTTATTTCCATTAAATGGGAATTGGGATACATTGCTTTGTTTCATGTCATTCACTGACATATGGGAGCTAGATTAGTATGTCCATAACAAAAAGGAAGAGACTACTGCAGCAATCGGATAAGGTTTTCGTATGCCCAATAAGTATCACATTACAATATAAGCTATTCAAAATTTCAAAATGAATACTTTGAGTACTAAAATTTCTATATTCGAAAAATAGCATGAGTTAAGCAGATAAAGTTTTCATGTGCCCAATAAGTATCACATTACAATATAAGCTACTCAAAATTTCAAAATGAATACTATGAGTACTAAATTTTCTAGAGTTGGAAAATAGCATGAGTTAAACGGATAACGTTTTCCTATGCCCAATAAGTATCACATTACAATATAAGCTACTCAAAATTTCAAAATGAATACTTCAAGTACTAAATTTTCTATATTTGAGCAATAACATGAGCGATTAAAAAAAGAGACAAGTATTAAGTGTTAGGATATAAGTATGAGTAAATCAAGAAAATAAATCCCACATTACAAACATGGGAATTAAATAATTTATATATAAATAAAAAAGACTTATTAACTTAATACTTTAAGATTTTAATATGGTGTTAAGTCTACAAGGCTATTCTTTTAAAAGTTTTCTCTCGATCCTAATCTCAAGTAAATCCTAAGATATAAGGTGAGCAATGGGTTGTGAGCCAGTCATGAGGTGGGCTTAGTGGAATCAATTAATGAGCTCTTTGTGTGGTAATAAATGGTTTCCATGAGAGAGAGAGAGAGAGAGAGAGAGAGGGGGAGGGAGATGTAAGTTCAATGTGGATGAGACACATGATTGAGGGGGGCGATTGTTAGTGTCAACAAATTAAGAAAAGAATTCTCACATAAAGATGGAAATTAAATAACATGTATATAAGTGGAGAAGGCCAATTAACTTAATGTCTTAAGGTTTTTGATTGAATATAGTGTTAAATTTATGAGTCTATTCCTTCAAAAGTTTCCCTCCCATTATTAATTGTCTCTTCCCAAGTAGAGCAATTAGAATAACTTTATTAAAACATATATGTATAATTTCAAAAGTTTTCACTATTTATGCTTTTTTGAAAAGTAATATCATTTTATTAATCATCACCGATGTTCTACAATTCTTTAGACCTTTTCTATTATGTATTTTGTATTAGTAAAATAAGATGGAAAAAAGGGAAAGAAATTTTTTTTTTTTCAATAAAATCCTTAGATTAAAGTCATAGCTATTTATTTTTATTTACAAAATATCAATTTCAACTTATTTGTAATAAGAGTTGTCTTTCATTTAAATGATACAACTTAGAATTGTAAATATAGCATCATACAACTTTTAACATCCCCATCTATATTTGGAAGGACTGTAACTCTTACTATTTTTACTAATATAAATATATACTTTAAATTAGTATCCACATAAATCGAGGCCTTACCTAATTAGAGCTTACCACAAGTACATTCTCTCCACAATTAGTCGATGGATGGAATATAAAGCAAAGTTTCTTCCCTTAATTAGTGCTTTAAAGTCCACAACCATATGGCCCAAAATAACAGGTTGTTAACAAATAGTTTTTACAAGTTCAGTAGTTAGGGCTGCTAGCGTACGTTTCTGATATGTTTGGTTGCAGAATGAAATTAAGCAGAAATAAAATTGTGATTCTTAAAAAACGGAATAATAATAGCTATTTTTTATAATTCTTTTAAAATCTCATCAATATATTCAAAAATAAGTTGGAAATGACTGAAGAATAACTACTTTTGTGCTCTTATAAAAGAATGAAGTTTCTCATTTTATAATAAAAATAATTTTACAGAATAACAATTTACTAACCAAATCCAGGAATAGATTTACATAGAAGGAATAACTTTTTTTTTTTTGCCCTTATAAACTCAACAAAACATGCAGTTGATGAATGGCTCCTACTTGGGTACCTTAAAGAATAAACTTTTTTTTTTTAATTTTTCAATGCAATTCAAAATAACGGCCATTCACTTAAAAAAAAAAAAAATTGTAATAGGCCTGTAATTGTATCCCTATTGAATAGGAATGTGATAGTTTATTTGGACAAAAACCATTCAAAGAACAAACTTAAAATAGAGTTCTCATCTTCTTCCCTTCATCCATTTCTTTCTCATCTTCTCCTCCCTATAAAAAACTGTAAATGTGATTCCATTCTAACCCATTCCGTTTGATTCCAATATATTTTTATATATCAAATGTGATACATAAGGATCTTAATATAGATATTTATTAAATAATGGGATTATAAGTTTTTTTTTTTTTTTTTTTTTTACCATAATGATTTCATCTTCCGATGATACTTTAGGACGATGAAATATCAATAAGAAACATGTGAAATAATAATTGCGTAAGCAGTATGCTCGTGAGAATTTTTAGAGATCACTTAGGACATGACCGAGAAATACGTCAAATGTTCTTGAGGATTTGACCTTTCTAAGACGTGGCCAGTTCCAACGAATTATTGTCGGGTCTGATTCTTGGCTTAGCGGTTGGCGATCCAAAATCGTCAAACATGAACCGGTTCCCACGATGCCTATCCAGTTCCTAGAACCATGAACCAGACCGGTTCTGCATATGTTTAATTTTTTTTTTTTTTCAATTGACAACCAATTGATCCTGCAAAATATAGCTCTTCTGACTCTTCTTTTATAATCCATTTGCAATTGCGTCAAGTCAACGAGACTGAGGGGTGTTTTGGTTCAAACCCAAAAATAGCCGGTCTATGTATTAGTAAAATGCTATATCTCTAGTGTATACTTGAATGAAGGCACCACTTTATTATATGGGATACCAAAATGTTTCAATGTAAAAAGAAGAAAGATATACCGATTAGTCCTACACTAAACGCAGGAGATTTTACACATTTTAGAACACTAACATTTTTTACAAAATTATGATAGTAAAGTTAATAAATGCATAGTGGTGCTCATTAAGAATAGCTTATTTATCTTACTTTTTAAGTAAAAACTATCATCTAATTTCTCCAAATTTTAAAATTATGATATAATAAATTAGAGGGTATGGATAAAAATCATCTAAAAAGTGAAAAACTAAGCTTTAATAAAACTAATCGGTTTTGAAAACGTGTTAGAGTAAATGTTAATTTTTTCTTTCTTTCTTTTTTCCAAATCATAACTTATATATGGAAAAATAATTACCATATTCTTTCACCGAATATTTTGAGATGCACATATTATGGATGTATATTTCTCTAACGTATATGGTTTTAATCTAACCTAAACCATGGCAAGTGACAAATAAAGAAAGCATTATTCTACGCGTCATTTGCAACTCTTTGGTTCTTTTGCCATAAAAAGCATTACTTATCTTGACTTGTCTCATACATTTTCCAATTACGTTATCCTTATTTAGAATGTAGGTCCTAAGGAAAAGGAATTAGATAATTTTACTTTAAATTAGACCATAGAACTTGAAAATTTTTAATATCATACAATGAATTCCATCTCCCTGGCTCCTTGAGGAATTTTTCTTTTTTTTTTTTCAACTATCATAACGATTATTATTATTTAGGAAAATTCTACGATATAATTACATTTTTATTACAATAAATAACCCCAATTTACAATAAATAAGACTCATTGATAGTAAAATTAAGCCGTTGACAACCTCTTGAAAGTTATTGATGGGTTTCAATCACGGTCTCAATTTTACAATAGATAGTTTCATTTTTTATTTTTAATGGATTTTATTTACTATAAAGTAGGATAATAGACTAAAGTCAAAATAATCGTACAATATGATTACGTTTAAATGACTCTACTGCAGAAAACTCAATTTATTCAAAATGAAAATCGAACTTCAATTGATTCCGTTGAAATATCGATCTTGATGCTATTAAATTTCTTTGCATGAAAGAAAGGTATCCCTAGTAATGACTAGCCGATAAAGTCGGTTGGAAAAAAAGCAGGTCACGAATTTGGTATTAGCAAGCGTTAAAGATATCCATATGATCGACGCACAAGGAAACAATGAATGCAATGAACTACTGGCTTTTGAGAAGTTAGGTACTAACAGAAATAAGAACCCTAAGGAAGGACAATATATTTTCCTTTCCAACACGAACTTCTCCAAGGCCCACATGAAAAAAGATATGATAGGGTGAAATTTGGTTGGATCATTATTAGGGGAATATTAACGGGTATCTCTAAATAAAATTTTTATGCATTTACGTACATTTATGTTTTTCTTATACTACGTAATCTGCCTTAGATAAATGAAAAATTATTTTTTTCTTTTATTTATTAATTAGTATTTCGAAAACACTTTTCATCGGGACACATATTAGTACGAGTGTGATAATGACAATCTAGCTAGGCGTTTCAAAATGTTACGGAAACAAAGAAGTCCAACTCCATGCGGCGTACTATTATTTTTGGTATCTATACAGAGCTATGTTGTTAGACTTGTACTATTTAAGATCTTACACCCCCCCCCCCCCATTGAGGAATATTGCCTATATATACATATTTTTGCATCATTTTAACAATTTAGCAATTCATTTTTTTAAACTTGCCATAAATTTCTATTGATAATTCTTACAAGTTATTCTATTTAATATTTGAGCTAATTCAGGTGAAAAGTAGTTCCAAGTGTGGTGACAGTTTTTCCTTCTCTTTTCATCCGTACACATATGCATATTCAACGTTAAGCGTAACCAAAATCATGCTTTAAGTTCAATGTTGTCTTACTTGATCTATATAGTTAATCTAGACATGTAAGAGGGTTAAGGATTAAGGAAAGAACCAAATTCAATAGAAAGTAAAACTGAAAATAAACCATAGAGATCAATTTAAATTTGACAATATTGTTTAAATTCGATTCACGTTGAGATTGACTATCCCTGACTCTATCATAGCTTTCTTATATGAGATAAATTAAATTTTATGAAAGAATTAATGGCTGTTACATAGGACTTTTTAATTTAAAATTTATTTACATTTTATCCATCCTACATTATATCTTTTATTTCCTTGCATAATTACAATAGTAAGTATATATGCATAGTTTCAAGTGGTACAAATTGAGAATAAATTTACTACAATAAGTAGTATATATGAAGGATTGATGTAGATCAAGAAAGAGTAAATATGATATTATTAATATATTTTATTTTAGGATTTAGTTATATAGATATCTTTTATTCAAAATACGATTTTAGATTTATTAAAAATTTAGTTTCTTAGAATATTAGATCTTATTATGCTTATAAATAGGCAAACTTTGTAATCAATTAGAAGAGAGTAATTATTGAATAAAAAAACTATTTTCTCAAGATTAGTGTAATGCCTTTTCTTTTTACTGATGGTATAAAGTTATCTTTTTTCTTAACGATGGCGTAAGACTATCAAATTCTCATCATATATGGTGTGAAGTTATACAACATAATTTTAATTTAGTTGTGATACTGCTAGATATATCTTTTCAGACTTTATTATTCTTTCATAAAATAATTATTTAAATTAATTTTTCTTATTGATTTCTATATTTTTCCTGCTTTCACTACTTTTTCATTCTATTATAATTTTCGCTTCGGCTTCGCTATCCAACATCAAGGACATTGTTACCTTCCAATTATGATTGCATTAAGCACGACATTTTCGATTTGTATTTACAGGCAGATATACTTTCTCCGTACAGCGTGCAACATGTGCTGAAAAATTATTCTTCTACTAAATTAGGGGCAAACATATTTTCTTTGTATACGTTACAATAATATAATTAACATTCATTTTTAATTTATATCATTTAAAACGTATATCCTACCATTTACACTTGAAAACAAACACCCGTCCACTTTATTCTAATTATAATATATATATACATATATATATGGCTATCACTCTCTGGATTAATACGAGGTTGCCAATTAGTTGGCTAAAACAAAGCAGTAGTGGGGTTAGGAAAAATGGGTTACAGAAAATGGAAGCCAAAAGTAGGAACAATTAAATGCTTTTGCTGGCAATGAATGCTTCCTAAAAATTCCAGCATTGTCTAGAAGAAGCAAGCAAACATCGCACGTAATACGTAAAAACATTGAATTTGATATCATAAAATCGACATTCCACCGAGTTTCATCGTACATGACGACACTTCTTCATCAGGAACAACAAAATTAGTTCGCTTGCTTTGAAATTAAGATCTTAGGGTTTCTAGTCTCGGCCAAAATTGACCTCATAATGTGTCTAGATGGGATAAATGCAACTTTAATCCTAAATATTTCAGGTAATTATTTTCATTTCAGTCTTAAATCATTTTCAATTATATATTAAGTTAGGTGTGAATTCATTTTCAAGAGCTTATGAATCAGTCGAGATTGCATGCATTATTTCTAGATATGAATATGACATGTGGGGTTGCATGCCAACAAAATGGATAGAAATTAAAAGTTTGTAAAAATGTTTAGGTCTTAGTGGAATATTTGAGAACGTATGAGCTTAAGTTAACAGGCGATGTTATGTTGCACTCCCTTTCATTGGATCCGTAAGCTTCTGAGGGCAAATCAATTTGAAGGTATGAAGAAAATAAATATACTTAGAACTTTACATTAATCAAGTGTAAATGTGTGTGCGTATAAAGAAAACAGGTCCGCAGTTTGGAATTATTAAAACATTACCGCAACTTTGGTGCTTTTTATTATGGAATGAATGTCAAAATCACTATCATAAATTTTGAGGTATTTTTTTTTTTTTCAAATGTACGCCTAAAATTTAAGATAAATGTAATATCTAATCGAATTTTTACTTGTCAAATATACTACAACCAAAGATTATTTGCCACATCATTTTTTTAAATATTATAGAGATAATAAATTTGAGATGAAACAATTAATTGAGTATGGTACATAGCAAATTCAAACTTTAGATGTATAATTTGATAAGTATAAATTCAAGTGGGATTTCATGGCATTGATAATTCACGATCAACCTAAGGTAAGCTTTTAGCTGTTACCTGAACCTTCATTTACTACCACAGTAACAAACCACTCTTTCTTCAAGTACTCTCTGGTGTAATGAGACTTTTTAATAAATGGCACTTTACTTCCCACAACCTTCTTTTATCATCATCCTTTTCCTCCATCTTGCCTTTCCCTTTCGAAAAACAACTTAGTTTCTCCTTTTCAACTCTATCTATTCCTCTACCAATAAAGGATTTACGTTATGATTTCTTGAATTCTACTAGGCCTTTAGAAATTGCTATTGCCTAAGAGACATCTTTGAACCCCTTGCGCTCTAGCTCCATCATGGCTTATCGCTTAAACCCATTGAAAAACATGACAAAGCTCATCATGTAGATTGACATTTCTAGAATTCTATTTGATTCCAACCTTTTGTATTAAATAGAGAAGCTTGATCTAAGGTTCCTTAAGGTAGCATTTGGTTAGCAAAATTAACACAATACAAAGAGACCTAAATAGCATAATTCAAAGAAAAACAAGACAGTACAATCCCTTTTATCACTTTTAGTATATGTAGTACTAGACATGAATTTTGTGATTGAGAAAATTTCAAAAAATAAACATAAAATATAAATTATTTATATTATAAATTATAACAAAGTTCAATGTGATGATTATGATACTTGGCGTAGGGTAATCCTTAGATTTCGAAGATATTAGTTTTATACTTTGAAATAGATTTTCAGACCACTAAATATACAATACAAATTTTTTCTTCCCTTTTATCTTGTAACTTTAGCTAATATACAAACCAAACAATAGACTAAAGATATTATCTAGAGCTATGCTATAAAATTATGACAACTAAATGATGCTTAAGGGCGTTATATGGATGAGTTATCCCTTAAGTTTTATTTTATTTTCTTTATTTTCCAATTTTTTCTATTATCTCATTTTATTCAATTATTTTATGCTCGTAAGTATTAATTTCATAATCTTTAGAATTTGAAAGAGATAAAAAAAAAAAAAAAGAAGTAATTGATTGAGCGATTAACTTCTAACTAAGGAGTCATTTTGCAATTTCTTCAAATCTTAAAAAAAAAGTAAAACTTTTCATTTTTTTCTCTTTCTTTTGACATCCTAATAGTATCATTAGCTCTCCTATGCCACCACACAATAGCAAAATCCTTTAGATATAGATCAGCAATGCATATTAATGAGACTAACTAGTTCAAGGACTAATAACTTGATTTGAAGTATGTGGTTTTTAGAATTTACAAAATCAATAGTCAACAATGTACTTAATAAGGAAGAAAGTCACTTGTTTATAGGGTTTAATTTTCACTTTAAAGACTTTAATGATAGAGTGTATATTAGAGTATGCAAAGCAAAAGAAGATGATGGATTAAGGAAAGCAACAAAGTACATAGGTGGCTACATGACCATGTTCCCAACCATAAAACTCTTGGACATAGAATAAGATAAAAATGTTTAAGAGCACAGGTATGTACTTAGGCAATGGGTAAACAACAAAGTTATGTTGTACTTCGTGTAACTCTCTGGTCTTTCTTAGTTTGAAGGATTTTAGTATATGAACAACATGGCTCAATATACAGGTGAATTCTATGACCATGTACCTTTTTTATTTTGTTATGATTTTGCATCTTTTCTTACTTTATTTACTATTTTACTATTGTTTAGCCTTAAAACATATTTAAGGGTCTTATAAACATCATTAGGATTATTATTGAAAGTTTACATCTTCTCAATTAAGTTTAACTCATCAAACTCTATTCTCACGAAATCTTACGATTTGTGGTAGATAACCTATCAATTTGATTTATGTGTCATATCAAATTGAATAGGTGTAGTTAGGTTATATCAATGTGTTATATTAGTTAAAGTGTCTTCTTTATATTTACATCCTTGATCCTTACTACACAATCCTAAAAAAACAATATTTTCATAAAATTCGAGAATAGTATTAAATTTGTGAGCCTATAGTTCTCCCCAAGTCACATCATCCACCTTACTTTAGTTAGCCATGATACCCAATAGGCAACTACATTGAGGCATTACCCTAAACCCATAAAGAAAATGTCTACATCTTGAGTCGATAAGTCCCCTTAAAATACTTTAACTCTAATAAATCTACTTTTAAGCCTACTTAAATGGTCACCCCATTAGCTATAGTTGCTTAGCATGCTATTAATTAATTTCTAAGATCTTTTAACTCTTTATGCATGTTCAATAAAGCAATATCTATCTTAGCCTCACACGTCTCCACCTTACCTTCAAGTGCACCTATCCTAGCTTCAAGGATCTTCTCCTATTCCTAAATTACCCCATCACACTAACTGAGCTCCTCAATGGCTTGGCTCAAAGCACCCTATAACTTGCTTCGAAGTCCCTCATCAAACTCTTCCATGTAAGATTGGGCATCATCAAGCTATTCCTTTATGTTGATGTTTTCACCTTTTCCATCTTGGCATTAAGAGAATTCATCATGTTTCTAGAACTTGTGCCTTACCTAGTGACACGATTATCATCATGGTCAGCCACTACCGGAGAGATGTTGCTCTTAATTCTAGACAACATTGTCTCTTTTCAATGCCTACACCAATACCAATTGTCACGAGCATTAATTCTCTAGACACCTCCATGTTGCAATTAGCACTCCTAAAGCACATAAAGAATGCTTAGTTTAACATAAAACACTTGTACAAGTATTGAGAGAGAAATAAGTGAGAGAAGCCCTAAAATAAGAATGTCTTTCTCTCAAATCTAGATTATTACAACCTAAGAGAAGAAGAATGAAAACCCCCTTTATAGACACATGAATCATCTAATGGATGGTCAAGATTTGAGTCGATCTAACAATCAATATCATATTTATAAAAAGGATGTTACCTACTTTCTACCTATTATGATATAATGAACTAGGACATTCTAAGACCTTTTGAAACTTTTCATTTTTTAAAACCTTCATTAGGTGTAGGCCTTTCTCTTCCCCCTTTTATAGGCCTTTAGAACCTCATGAAGCTTGATATTTTGAGTAGCTTTATGACACCAGCACTTTTAAACCATCATTATTTACTTGTAGTTTGAAAGTGCTCATTGTAGTAGTAGTAGGATAATTTCAAGGCAAATTCTTTTATATATTTTAGATTTACAATAATATTCCTTATGTGTATAATATAACTAAAGAAGATAAGACTTGCTATGTAGATTCTTTCTCAAAATAAAATTATTGTTTTAAATTGATAACTATAGTGGTTGCTCATAAATTACTATTACAATTGGTCCATTTTCTAGTAGTGCTAGTGATGCCAAGGAGTCTCTTTACCAAAAACAATACTCCCAAGCTTATTTATATAATATATAGCCCGATAAGGATTTACCCATTAAACCTTTTCACAGGGATTTATTAATTGATTTTGGGTGGGTGCGCTTGATAAAACATGTTTTTGGTTACTCAGAGATTCGAATTATAGCTTCTTTTTCATGAATTTTATATTAATTTTGTCACTTCTAAATTGATTGGTGCTTTTTTTTTTTTTGGGGGAGGGGGTGGGTTTATGATAGAATGTGATCGGTTTTTTTACAATTTCAGTATTTTTATCTTATAAGTGGTGTGAGAATTCAAAGTTCTAGATTTATTTTTCCAATAGATGTATAAAGATGTGGTCAGTATTCATAATTTTGCCACACTTGGAGCGACCATCATCTACCCATACATGAATAAGAGGGCATTTAATTGTTCATTACGAAATAGGCCAGGCCTGCAATTGTCTCATGGGATCAATATGGGCTTAATATCAATCTGGGCCCTATAGGAACTTGAGGTTTCAATTTTAAGTCATTTATATTTTTCCTTCCTTCTGCCAAAAACCAAATCGAATTATATAATCATACGGATAAGTGGCTTATATTACTCTTTTCGTGGCAGAAATAAGTGAAGAAGGGAATGATCTTTAACGGGTGAGAAGATTTCTTTTATCCCGCCTCCTATGATCCATAAGTGATACAGTTCAATATATCAACCACTAAGATTGATTCTCGCGGATTCTTCTCCGTAAGATTAGCTATAGAATTTTTGTTTGTCTCTTTCTTTCTTTCTTCTTCTTCTTTTTTTTTTTTTTTTTTTTTCCTATCCCTTTTGTTCTAGATTACAAAAAGAACTGGAAAATAATTTATTTATATCATGGGCCAGGAAATCCAGTTAGCCGCTCAGATAGTCCCTGGTGCATTCTTCTCTATAATGTTGGCTATATGATTTTTATTTTCTTTTTTTTTTTTCTTCCCCCATTTCCCTTTTCCTTTAGTTCCTGATAAAGGTGTACAAGTAGGTAACCTTTTGCCCAGACCTTTTTTGATATTCAGGTTAAATAGATTAAGTTTATTTAATCTTCTTTTTAAATAAATAAAAAAACCTTGATTCTTATCCATTTAAAAAATGGATTAAATAGATTAGTTCAAAACCGAAAGCGTAATTGTGTTAAATAGATCAACTTAAATCAACTTAATTTGATTCACAAATTAAATGGACTGAATTTATTTAAATCTCTTTTTAATAAAAAAAAAAAAAAAAAAAGATCGACCCTAACCCAAGACCCACATAACTCATAATTATTAATTTTTTTCCTCCTGTGCATTTCGATCATGTACAGTGTTCCTGGACTCTGTGATTTTAGGCACTTTAGATATGTGCATTCACTGTTTTACATGGCCAGCAAGTTCACAAAAGGTAAAAGGAAATTTTTTTGGGCCCAAGAGCCTACCCGACGAAAACTGGTGCCCCATAAGTCAACTCACACGACACTTTTTGTTTTTTTTGATTTTTTTTGTTTTTAATTCTTTTTCTCTGCTGGGCTTTGAGAAAGAGATTGCAACTTACTTATTTGATTTTATTTTGGGATGTCTTTATTTTTTAATGGATCAATCATATTTTTTATCTTATTTTTAATTTATATTTCTTTAAATCTCAATCATTTAACAAATTATAAATTTAATGATTCGAATTTTTAAAAAATGTAGATGAATGGTGAAATGAAAGATTGAACGATTTTATTAAAATAGAGTACAAGGCTATAAAACTAATATCAAACAAATCCTATATCTATTGTTCCTAATTATCAGCAAATAAGGCGCATCACCTTTCAATTATTTATCACTAGGAGTATAACCGTGTTCCATGCGCTATCTTAACAAAAACATAAACATGTAGATCACCTCCACTCCAATTCTAATTGTTAGATCGAGCATTTTGCTACGGCATCAAAAGTTACAGCAGACCCACTCACCACTCTTTTTTTTTTTTTTTTTTAATGAAATATCAGTTTCGAAACGGTTACAATGGATGTAGGATGATTTCGTATATTCTCATGTTAATTGATATGGAAAAAAGCAAGATTAAGATTGTAATATCCATTATATATATATTTGAATTATTATATTGATAAAAATAAAATTTAAGATGACATAACTTTAAGGAAAATAGGAAAAATTTCTACTCGCTTTATTAATGGTATTGTTGACACGGGTCACAATAACAAGAGATAAAAGAAAAAAGGAACTTCTATAGTCTAGTTCTCTATTTTAACATAATCGGTTCAATCCTTAGTCTCATCATTTATTTATATTTTTTTTAAATTTGAACTGTTAAATTCATAATTAATTTAAAGGTTGAGATTTAAAAAAATATAGATTAAAGATAAAATAAAGGATAAGACTGATCACGTAAAAAATAAGAATTGAATTATAAAAAAAAAAATCTAAGAAGAGGGGTTCATTTCCAATTATTGATAAACAAGGATCCTAGTCAACCATGCAATAACTAAACACCATCCTTAATCGCATGATCCTAGAAATGCAATACATTGCTGCATTTTGACATGCTATAATTCTCTAGACTGAGTTTTAATTATTAATGTAAGACTATTATACATATTTTATTGCTTAGAGTTTTTGCTTACAAAAGTAAATATCACGTGGAGTTGGTATAAGTTGAACTAGATCGTATACCGACTTGAAGCAAATTTTCCTTTTCGCTTTTCTAATTAATCTGGAAATTTTCTGAAGCTGAGCCATTAAGAATTCATGCAGTTAGTTCGGGGATAAATTCAATCAAACGTTACTAATTTGTTTTGTAAAAGAAAATAATATTTTTACTTGTAACAAAACAACTCTTCTACTACAATATTGTTAAAAAAAAAAAAAGAAAAAAAGGGAAAAGAAAAGGTTCATGTTTATGAACATGAACATATATTATGCATGCGTTAACTTAAAATCTAGTTAGGGGAGTAGCCTGTAAAACGATCTAATGTGATAAAGGTATTGTATTTGTATCATTGAAGGTCCTGTATAGACCCAGCTCGGAACCGCAAGCCCAAGGATTTAAAACAGATGGAACGAGTGATCAACTTAATTATGTCTCGGGTTTCAAATTAGTTTACGAGACCGGCTGATATATATGGATTAGTTCTAAGGCCATTAAATCGGCAATTTTTAGGTTTTTTATTTTTTATTAAGTATAGATATATAAGATATAAAATGTAATATGTGCATATTATATGTAATATATGCATATATATCATATATATTTATATATAAATATGTCACATTTATATATATATATATATATATTTTTTTTTTCTTTTTTTAATTGACAAGTTTGAACTTTTTGTTAAAGACCCACCTAGACCCATTCGAACCGGTGGTTCTAAAGCCAGTTTGAGCTTGGCTTCCATGAGCCGGTTACAAGTTCTTGAGCCATCTAGCTGATTTATAGGTTTAAATCGGCTCTCTTCTAGGTCTATTTTATGATTGCTTTTTGTCTTTGATATTTTATTTTTTAAATGTTCTACTCTAATGTTATTAGAAAATTTAATTTAGATAATAAACTTAAGTAATAAATTAAATAGTAAATAATTATATACAATTATGCAAACAAAGATTAAGTCAATTGCAATAGATAGTGAAAAATTCCATTACAATTACATCTAAGATATAATGTTTGTAGGGACTTATATGTCCTAAAACTTATAAGACCTGCATGATGAACTTGGTTTCATGATGGGCAGTTGTCATCACTAGACAGCTTGGTTCTAAAACCTTGAAAGATGTTCCCATAATTATGATAAATATGGATTGTTCATAGTACCGCATCATATAAATTAGTTTATATTTCACTATCGTATATAAGTAGGATATTTATGAAGGAACACTTTTATTAAACTTATGAAAGCATTATTACATCAAGATTCTATTCTAGGCACTGCTCTTTGAGTCTAAAAGAATAAGGCCTCCATAAAATATCCAACTCAAAAAATAATAATAATAAAATCAAAGTAAAATAAAAAAATATAAATTAAAAACTTTAACTTCCCTAACTAAATGATCTGCAATTTTGTTTGCCTCTCTCCAAATATGACAAATAAAAGCATTAGTTTGCTACTTCACCGATTAAATACTTTGAATTATATAAAAAGCATTCTATTTAGGCTTGTAATCATTAGAAATCCTCTATAATTTTTCAATGTTTTCCTGAGTCACCATGGAACATGGCAGAAACTTTTAGATTTATCGCTTAACATTTCTTCTTGCATGTAAACTGCCAAATTGGGGAGAATGTTCTACTTTGGTACATTGATAAATTTTAAATCCACGATTAATAGTCGGGAGCCAAATTTAAAATTCCCAGCCACTTTAATATTTCATGTGTTTTACTTAATATATCATACGCTTCCTAACTTTGAAAGCTAAAGATCTTACACTCTATGATGACATCTCGTTCTTACTTACATGTTCATCATCTTTCACATTGGTGTGTGCTGCTATTTTGCACGTTGAACCATTTATTCAAAAATTATCGATCAATTTAATGATATCAACAAAATGACACTAAGACAATAACCTAGTTTGAATTTAGTGGGTAGACGTACAAACGTTATGTTCTTCGAGACAAGCTACTTTTTCGATTTTTTTTTTGTCTGTTTAGACGAAATTCAATCTTTGTTCAAGTATCAAAACCAACATAATAATGAAATAATTATTTTTCTTCATTTTATTCTATACAAAATGTTAAATGGGTGCCTAAAATCACATGATAAGATACTAATAAAGTAAAATTTCACTTTTCCAGATACATTGTATAATTAATACTGAAAAATATGGACAGTTTATCTTTTATAAATACCGAAAAATATAATCATTATTTTTCTTCATTTTATCTTTTATATCATTAACAATTACCGGGAGAACAACAGTTATTAGAATCCACATACTACCTTTACGTAATATTCTATTCCATGTAGCAAACAAAAAGAGAGAATAAAGTTTGCATGGCTGTCATTATGATTTATATAAGGTGGCCCTTTCTATCATCTCTTTTATGCACAGAAAGATTACAAAATGATGAGAAGCAAAAAGAGGGTTCCCTTTAGTTTTATCTTCTACAATTTGAAAATTGCCATCAAATCCTAGCGTTAGATCATTAGGTCCTCCTCCTCTACCAACCTCTCCTAGAATCACACCCGTCGACCTTGAAGTGGGTCCAGCCACCCAGGGTTGGGTCCTATCATACCAGGCCCAGCTAGTACCAAAAGCTTAACATGATTGTGATATACAGCTGTGATTGCATGACCAACATTCCCTTTTCGGCAAAGATGAACCCACCTTCTCTTCATGGCCTTAGGATATCTATTCTATCTCTCACCACTCTTTCCATTAATGCAACCTTTGGCAAGGAGAGAGCTAATGGACGAGGGAATAAAGTTCAACACACTACTCAAAGTCAAACGTAATCATCATATATTTTAATGAAAAGTGGGATTAAATTTTAAAAGATTGGGCTAAACAATAACACTCCCACCAATCTAACTCAACCTTAAACTAAATTTAAACTTGAATTAAGCATAAATGAATTTGCCTTACGTGCTATTAAAATGATATATGATATTAGGTTGTAAGACCTTGCAAAAGCATTAAACCCTAATAAGAAACCCACCTATAAATAGACAATTTACTAAGGAGATGGACTTTATTTTCTCTCTTTACAAAACTCTCTCAACAAACCTAAGCTGCTTAGTATGAGAATAACCTGGAATGCAATGGTAAGATTGTTGTGAAATCTTAAGCAGTAAGTAAGAAATCTTTTTGAAAGGGAATTTTAAATAACCTTTATTTTCAATTTGAGTATTTCAACTGAATGATTGAGTGAATCACATTGAGGCAATCATTGTAAGAGTTATATGTCTATGGAGATTAAGATAATTTATATTCTACATTTATAGATTGCATCGAAAGTGGATTTAACCACGAAACACCTTTTGTGAAGAACGTTAGGGTCTTTAAAGTGTGATTGATTATTAATTTATTAGATCTAGCCTACAAGTCTCCCTAAGGTAAGAGCATCCTAAACCAATTCCTTTATATTTGATGATTAGAAATTGTTG
The DNA here is from genome assembly GCA_024138015.1 of Lumnitzera littorea. Taxonomy (NCBI): domain Eukaryota; kingdom Viridiplantae; phylum Streptophyta; class Magnoliopsida; order Myrtales; family Combretaceae; genus Lumnitzera; species Lumnitzera littorea. The sequence continues at coordinate 109,071,060 of JAMXBB010000005.1, read as the reverse complement.
AAAAACACATCTAAGTATATTTTGTGATGTATTCTAATAATTGGAACTAAGGTTTTATGCCTATGTATTGAAGAATTAAGTGGAGATTCAAAGTGGAAAAAATAAAAAAAAAAAAAAACGAGGCAAAATTGGAATCAAAAGTGGAGAAGCAATATACAACATGTATATTGTATGCAAGGGAATACATGCCGTGTGAATGGAAGTTGTTGTACACAATGTGTACAATGATGGATTCAGCGTATATGGGGTTGTACATAATGTATTTGCCTTCACTTATATTTTATTCTATTATGTAAGTTATTTTCCATTTCCTTTTTCTTAATATTAATTATTAACATATCTAAATTATTCATATACATAAAAAAGACTAATTCAAGACTTCTAAAATAAACTTTAGTTATATCATTAAGATTTATTTATATCAATCTCTAGACCTTAGTAGACGACTTATAACATAGATTTATGGACTTAAGTTACAATGGCATAATATAAGAAATGATATTAGGTAGATTTAAGGGTACAAGACCCTGAGCTAACGAACTTGTATCAACTTAGGAAGGCATTAGGGGTATATAATGGTGAACCCTAACCTCTAGATATGTGAGGAGAGTAAAAAGGCGACGAGACCATATGATAGTGAGCCCAAACTTGTAGGTTGTCCATATGAGATGGATTTGAAATATTTTTGAGTTAATAGTTAAATTGACTATATAAATATATAAATATGAATAGGATTTTATGCAACATGTGTGTATATATTCTTGCGGAAATGGATCCTCTTTTAGATAGTCTCAATTTTTGAAATGTCAAATAATATTATCATAATATCATATTTTTTTTCCTTATAATATCAACTATTAATTATATGTAACTGCATTTTAAGAACATAGCTTTAGAAAAATAATTTAAATCCTATAATTGCATGTATTCTAAGTGTTCATTCAGCATGCCTGTGTGGTTGTGGTACTCTCAACTGAGCATTAACTCATTCCTTATTTTTACAAATGCATAAGTTGTGAGGACAGAATTGATAAACTTTGGAGATACTCATTAGATGGCCATAAAGGGAAAGTGACTGTTAGGTATACAATCTTGAGAATAAAAGATAATTAGGGAGTATTTGAGGGAAAAAATACATGCATATATATTATTTTTTAATTAGTGATTAGCTTTTTAAACAAATGATAAGACCTTGATTAGAACAACTTCAAATTATCTATTATTGGAATTCATTCATAGATAGTGGAATGCTACAATAGTATATTTTAATTTGTTTAAAGGTTTTTTGTGAAATAATTTAGAGATAATTTCTTATTATTTTGAAGTTTTTAGATAACTATTTTCTTGACATGTCATTAGATAATTAAGGACATATGACAGGTAGTAATGTCCTATATTTAGGGTATTACATTTGTATATTGCAAAAACCTACCATTATATTTCCTAATCTATATTAGTACTCATATAGATATAATTGAGCAATTAGATTCCTAAATCTTTTTCGAATATGCTTTAAAAGTCTATTTCACCATTTTAGTATTACAAAATTAATAAAAATAAATCAAAAAATTAAAAGGAGAAATTTTATACAATAATAAAAAGAAAAATTAAAAAGATTAAAGCGGATAACCTCTTCAATCACATGGTAAACATAAAGTGGTAACCCACCATAAAAGATGGATCATGGTGGGGATCACCAACTTAGCACCTCCATCGAGCAAGAGGTAAAAAAGAAAAGAAAAGAAAAAAACATTACAATACTATGGATAAAAGATTGATCGTGGGGTTAGGAGTCCTACGAGAGATATTTTACCGACTAACACCGTTCATGTTTACATGACCCACATCTAGTAGCATTCTCTATCCACCACCAATAAAATTAAAAGAAAAGAAAAATTGGGGGGTTGGTCACGTAATCTAACCACCAATATATGCAATTATCCTTTTCCTTTTGTAGGTTACAACGATGGTACTTGGCTAACTAACAGTTGTGGGTTGTGAACTAAGAGCCTTAGATGATCTCACAACCCTATTATTGCTATAAGTCATAAACAACCATTTTTCATTTTTATTTTTAGAGTTAGTTATAACGGGCGGCAAGTTGATACCATAAGTGCATTATATAACTTACAAAAAATAGTAAACTACCACCTCAACAATGGTCGTATGGCCAGGGAAGGTAACCTTCAATTCTTTTATTTTTTAATCCTTTATTGTTTACGTGATTTAAATTTTCTAATTTATTTTTTTATTATTTTAGTCAAATACAGAATGATCGTTTAAGGATATAACAACTAGGCTTTAAAAGATTATCGGGAAGGAGGTATACGCACAATTCCAAAGACTGGGATCAACTAAACGTTGCTAAACATAGGAATCGAGCTGCAATTTACTTCGTAAATATCATGTTGTATTCAATTCCATAATTGCTCGAAAATTTTAAACTTAGATAAATTGTGTGTGTATGTATGTGTGTGTGTGTTTTTTTTTTATTTGTATTCATACTTCAACACCACCACTTACATTTGAACATGGAATGTTTCTTAAATATTAAACTTAATTAAGGTTATCACCTGAAAATATTTACCGAAGAGTTAAATGACAATCCAACAAGTTGAACTTGCTAAGACTTCCTGCTTTACAACACATCAAATTTAAATCTTATTAAGTCTCCTAATTTGGTTTAAATCATAGCTCTATTAAGTTAATACTAATTTGATTATAAAGTGTACAGGTTGTTTAAGTTTTTATTTAAAATAAGTTAAGTAATTTGAGAATGCAAGTTAGACATATTAAAGTTGGCCAATTGATCTTATTGAAGACCTAACTTTATTTATCGAATATATTTGGTTAAAATATTCAAGGCATTCCATTAAAGTTAGGACAAAATCAATAGGAGTTCTAATTAAAAAACTTCTCTCACAATTTTAATAAAATTGATTTAGGTAGTCTTCTAACCTACTTTTCTACAAAAGGGTTGTCCGAGAATTCACAATGAAAGTTTGGATAGATATTTTATTAGATTACATGCGGAACGGATCTTGTCACCAAGGAATATTGGTGAAAACTTGCAAAGATATGGAGTATCTCTTGTTTATGATAACCAAGGAACGTAAGATAAGAATATATCTTCATTACTTCCAGATTTAAATTCAATCTTTAATAGAAGTTTGGTCAAATATATAGCAGCATGTTAAGAAAATAACGTCAATCAGATTTACAAGCTAAGAATTAAGAAATAAAACCAGTCTATATGTTTTTTTTTTTTTTTTTTGATGTACAATGGCAAATTGCTAGAAGAATGGAAGCTTCTCTAAATAATATCTCCAACTAGTCAAAATAAAACTCAATTTCAGAAAATTCTTGATTATTTTAGATTGAGAATAAGACACATCTTCATGGCAATATTCATTCTTTTCAATATAGGGAAGGATAATTTTCTAAAGATAAATCAAGTGCCTTTGGCAACAACATTAGCAAGTCTTCAATGATACAACATGGCTAGGATTTGGATCATTCAATATCAAAACATAAGAAGATATGCTCTCCATTATCGTGCAAGTTAAGATTGATGAAGTCTTTTCCAACTACATTACTTCTACTAGCTGTTATCAAAGTAGAATATATAAGCCTGAAGCATTCAAATTCGAGAATAAGAAGAAAATTTCAAGAATCTCTAAATATCAACAAAATGAGAGGATAGATAGATCACAGGATCTTTCTACTCTTACGATTTTCATTTTTAAATTCTATTTTTGTGCTTCTTTGTAGGGGACCAATTTGTAATATTTCCCCACCATTGAATCCTTTTAAGTATTAGAACTTGTGTTAGTGAAAGGATTATGTGTATCTTTTTTTTTTCCTACAAATACTTTTATTAGTTTAGACCTAATTGCTAAGCATATGCGACAAATTGACCCAAATTAGCACAAACTAAAAAAAAAGAGATAAAGACAAATTTCTAGATTTAGTGCTTCCAATCATTCTAGATTATTTCATTACTCTAAGGAGAAGGAAAAAATCGGATTGTTTTGTACAAAATAATACCAAGTATTCACTTATCATACACTATAGATAACAAATCTTAATTTGCAAATTATGATTAAACATGTTCATGGTCTAACGTCCGACGATATTCTAGTAGAAAGATGCATAGAAAAAATGTTTCAACTTTTCTACCATGGACAGTGCCAAGTAAAATGAAAACTTGTACATGGAAATCACTTGTCACTAGATAAATGAAAGTGGTTATTACATAAAGAAAATTTATTAGCCCTTAGAAATTTTAACGAATGACACACTACATAAAAAATTTATAGAATCATAGACATTATTTTGAATAAATATTGCATTGACTAAAAATGAATTTCTTAATGGTTTCGACAATGCAATGATTAGCACTATGTCTATTATTGAACTACGAGCCCTTTGTCCACCCATGTTGGGGAACCTTTGTATTACATATTGAACTATGTGTTAAAAATGGTATATCCAAGTTAGATTTTAAATTGTCACCTATTAAAATGGTAATTAACTACATATTGGACTATCTATCCATTAACAAGGCATCGCAAAAAAATTTGTATAAAAAACGAACTACAAGTATGGAAATTTAAAAGATCGTCTAATATAAGTGGAATTTCACGTACAAACTTCTGCAAGGTATTGTAGATTACAAACACATATTGTATAATTTTTGCTATACTCAATACTTCGGATGTACCTTCACAGATAAATGATTGCAACACGTATATATGGCTTTTGCAAATTTCTAAAATTTTTCATAATTGTACAAAAATATCTTCTTACATTTACTGTCCAAGCGTACATTTATTTGTTTTTAAAGCTTTAGACTTGCTTTGAATCACGGTACCATATTATAGATATGTATCATTGAAATGACTAAGGAGTGATTAATGTATTATGGAAAAATTCCTCACGTCATTTATGTTGTGATGATTTTGGATCCTCATTGCAAAGTAAAATGGCTTAGCGATTATTCAAATTTGTGTTATAAGTATGTTGAGAAAATATCTAACACATAAGATCACCTATACGATTGACACATCAGCCACAATCAGAGAAGTGATCCAATTCATTAATGATTCATTTTTCCATTTTCGTTTTGCATAAGATAGTTAAGCATAAATTGTTTAAAAGTAATTACTTAATTATTACAAAGGAGGCATATAATTATCGATACGTAAAATGTGGAGAGGATATAAAAAAGAAGTTAAAAAATTTGGAATAAAGGATTACGTAAGACTGGTTCAGGAATCCAGAGACCATGACTTAGAACTGCTAGGCCCAGCAATTCTTCAGAATTGAAACCGGGGTTGGAGGCAAGCTGGTCCCGTTTCTCCCATTCAGGGATCCGGCAGTCAGCGGCCGCAGCCTAGTGACCGGCTTTACGTTCAATGCCCCGTGCTGGACGGAGACAAGCAATTATTATTATTTTCCCCTTCCTTCTAAGTGCAGCTCCATTTCGCGTTTCAGGTCGTACTTCTCTCTCAATGAATGCCACGTCGGATTTGGCCTTGACATGTCAGCCCTGGCACTATCCCAGTGGTGTCCATATTCAAGCTAGAGTCCAGAGTTAAATTATAGAGTCAAAAGGTGGTACTGGTGGCTCCCATGCCATTAAATAACTTGTCAGTGCTAATGTTCTCCTTGTCTTCTCTTTCTGTCACCTATCGTTGCTGGTCTTCTATGTGATATTTGTCGACTTTATAATTTATGGTATCCTGAAATTGAACCCAATCAATTTTAAAGTTTTCAAGTTTTTGCAATATGATAAGGTCAACAAAAATCTAGAGAAAGTTGCATGCATTTATTTAAGTGATCGGATATAATGTTTCATATATGGCCTATATTATTGCTTGTTTTCAAACCAATCTACTCTAGGTCTTAGACGGATTAATTGCAAAATAATTTTACTGTATACTTCTATCATATTTTGGAATTCAATGTATTAAAAACTTTTTCGTAGTTTTAACCAACTTAAAAGGCCAAGACATTACCAGCCCGTATATAGTATGAACACCATTTTTATACGGAAAGAAAATACCTCATTCTAATTCCATATAAGAAACAGTGTTGGCTGTAAAAAAAAAAAAAAAATTAATTTGTCTCAAAATGTTCATATAGGTAGGTTTTCTCCTTCAACCAAATGGCTCTATGCGATATTATTTCTAAACACGCATAGATGATGATTGAATATTTACGTATGAAAAAAAAAAATTAATAAGTATTACACATTACATGTTATATATATATATAATAAATACATTAATTAAATAAAAATTAATTAAAAAAAATAGGTCATGACCCAAATGGGTATCTTAGCCATTCTAACCACCCTATGTCATAACTCTAAATAGGGTTTAATAAGATTACCTAAAATTTACATATTATGTATGAATCCATGATATGAAAAATATCTTATAAGTAAAAAATTACAAGACTTTAACTAATTAGTCACTATAGCTTTTAATATGTAAATTATTAATTTAACATGACATATTAATAACTATAGATACCTAATATTCTACAGTTTATTAGAATCGCAAAGAATCAATATCTCCTACCAAATAATAAGATAAGGTAATAAATTCTAGAAATTTGAAACCACCTAAAAATTATATAAACCTAAACAAGATAAAGTTATTTCAATCTAATGTACGAAATCANATTGGTAATTATATATAATATGTATATAATATATTGTATGTATTATTGATTGAATTGTTTAAATGTGGATACTCTCAAAATAACTTGTTTTGACATGAAGAAATTAAGAAACTTACATTCTATAAAAAGAACACGCACTTGAATATATTTAACGAAACAAAAGTATTTGCAAAGGATTTGTAATAACATGTGATGCTTTGATTAGGTCGATCATATTAAAAAATTACACCAGAAGGCTTTCCCAGTCCTTTACATAAACTGGAATTCATAAATTTCAGACAAAGAAGGACGACATCACCCGTACTTGGGTACTCAATTTGTTTACGAAAGGGAGAAAATACCACCCAAGCTCTTTTATTGAAAATTTTTAAGGGTAAATTATAGACAAACCCCAAAATTAGGCCATCTATCTTTTAAAATTAAGAACTTAGACCCCAAAAGTTATTGAAAAACATGATTTTTTTTAAAACTTTATTTTGCAATTTTTCTTCTGGATAATATAATAAAAAGTGGTAAAACTAAAAATAAGTGTAGAAATTCAATGGTAAAAGGGTTATATAAACATTTAAAAACGCATCTTTTATAGACATTAAAGGGTTTACAAGCTTAATTCTAAAGATAAAACAAAAGAAATGTATTTATAATTTACCCAATTTTAACATGTCGACAATCAACACGTAACTTTTATCAAACTACTAGAGATGCTGTTAGAAACTCAAACTGAAAGAGAAGTAATAGATGGAAGGTTCCGGTGCATGTCAACGTATATATCTCAATGTACTTTTCTCAATTTTTTCTTTCTTTCTTTATTTATTTTTTTTTTTTTTTTTTTTTGAAGAAATGTCGTCTTTTCTTACCCTGAAACTCCTTGCAAATTAATATAAGTAAATGTAATAGTCATGATTTGGGCAATTCGATTTCTGAGAGTCACCGACTTACGCAGATTCGTAGAAATATATGCTTCCTTAATGGTCCAGTCGTGTTTCCTTCTTTTACTGCATAGTGCGCTTGGCCCAGGTTAGATACTTAGGAAACATTGTTCTTTTTAAAAATATGTGGATGAATTCAAAATAATGTCTCCGATCTATGTTCCGCAAATCATATGTTATCACAAACGAATAAAGAAAGTTATGGTTGCATTAATATGTATATCCATTTATTTGTCTATACATATGAACATATTATGAGTAGAGCCGTGAGCAAGAATGTCATTTGAGAACAAATTTTTTGCCCTTGGTCGACCAATAGTTGGTTGGGATTATGGTGGAAGTCCTTTCCGGATGTCACAGAGTATTTCAACATCCTATTTTTGTTGCATTTCCAATCTAAAACATCAAAAATCCACTCTTTTATTCCCTCCACGAGTTACATGCATAAATAAATGTTCAGAATTTATCTTAAAGTTGGCTCGGTGACATGAGCACGTTTGCTCAGAGAGTTTAGTAATTTTGTCAGTGTGAGTTTGGATTGACTCTAGTATGTTAGACGCTAGTCAGCAGGTCTGTGTCATATTCTAATGGGAATTTATATACTTATATTTTTGTTTTTTCACTCTTAATTATTAATAAATTATCACTTATCCTTCTTTATTTATTTTTCTTTTTTTACTAACCATATTGTATTATTAGTTTAAAAGACGAAAATCAAACTTGATCCATCTTGATAAAAATTCAATTTTCATACTATTAAATTATAATAATCTTGACAATTATTATCACTCATTCTCCATAAGAGGACTTTTTACCCTTATTATGATTTTCCATATTATATACTTGTATTAATCTCTTTTTCTCATATCTCCCATTGTTTATTCATTGTTTTATATTGATATTTCGTTTCCTCCACTGCATATCCTAACATAGATATCCTATCCTTTTTCCTTGTTTTCATTCTTCTTTTTACCTTATATTGAAAAATTTATCACCTAGCATAGGGTCCATCCTCCTATGGCAAATTCATTTTGTTAGTTTTGGTTGCATCTCTCTTTATGGTCCAGCTTGTCCTCTTTATAGATATTCTTGGTTTGCTACCTTTCTAATAATCTTAGAAAGAAGCCATTATAAATAAGTAAATATAATAAATGTTATGAGACTCGATTTAAGTAGTTGACCTGAACATATAAAATGATGAAACTAAGTTCAATCACGATTGAATTAGGAGTGTACTTGGATTGGACCAAATCAATTTTATTATCAAATCGAATTAAATTATATGAATCAACTTAGAGTTGACAACTAAGAAAGGAATTGATATGAAACTTCCAAAATGAAAGCCGATTTATGTAATTGGATTTTGATTAGGACATATTGTCCTAGATTATTTGGTTTCAAAAAACAAGGAACATGCATAATTCGGATACATTTTGTCTTTGAATTCTCGTAACATACGTCTAACTCGCATAAATATAGTTTATAATATGCATATAAAACATCGTACATGGGTAGAATCTTTTATTTCTATGATTTGGAATATAGAATGCAGGCTCACAGAAGGAGGCAAGTCATTCATAGGTTGACTTATGCAATTTAACACTGCCTCCATTTCTGGCTCAATATCTTTCCCATATAAAATGTACTGTAGCATTGACTGGAAGACATTACTGACTTATATATCTCATTAGCTTTCAATTTTTTTTTCCCCTTTTCAAAGCATAATTTTATTAATTAAGAAAAAAAAGGGGGCATGAAACTTGCAGTCTAAGTACAACAGTTTCATTCATCAGGATGATACCAGGCTTATCGATCCTAAAGTTACAATACATCCTAAATTTGCCTTGAACAGCTATCCAATCAACCAAACTTATCGTTCTTATTATTTTATCATTCTTGTTATTTTCTTGTCATTTAAAAGTCTCTAACCTTGTAAATCAGTTCATCTGAAACATAATTTTACTGCAAACCATATGGTTAGTCATATTTGCTTGATGTGAAAGGTAAAGATTTCGTCGATACACACACACTGGAAAACAATCACATATCTGATTCAACACTGAATGCTATCTTATAATAATATATGTATTTTTTATGCTGGGTGTTAACAAGTGGGTGGGTCCATGTTAGTGGGATTAATTTCTATAGATAAACCAAGGGACAAAACAGGTAAAAACAAATATGATAACAAATCCATTTTGGGTCCGTGGAGATGCATAAATAGGGAGGGGGAAAAAAAATCTCTCCACTTCCTCTTCTTTTTTCTTGAGGTGTAATAGAGCACATGAAATCCATGCTACTCATGAGCATGAAAACAGAACATAGATCCTAGTTCCTATTTTCTTAATAAAATTTACAAGAAATTTAATAGTACAGTTGAAAACATGTACACGAATGGAGAAAAATAGTTAAAAAAAGTTATTAGAAGCTGATATGCCTATTTCAAGAGAATAATTTAATAGAAAAATGGTTACTTGGGAAAAGAAGGGTGACGACCACCGATGACAGACTCTCTTGTTGGAGTCGCAGTTACTTGAGCAAAAAACTTCCTTAGAGGAGAGGTAGAGAGGAGACAAATGGGAGCAACTGAAAACTGGGGTTTTTCTCATTTTGATTAATAAAGTTACATTTTGACATGAGAGGGCAAGATTGCAATGTGATGATTTTGTTGAGGGCATTTTGGGAAAGATTAAAACAACTTAAGCAATGAATAGCTATTTATAGGTCCGTGTAATGAATTCCTGTTCTTTATTTTGTGTAATAAATATTTCTTATGGAAATGTTATTATTTGTTTAAAATATAACTAGACACTAAATAACCCTTTATTAAGGAATCAAGGTAAACCGAATTATTATTATATTAAAGTGAACAAGTAATTGTTATTATAAAAATAGATATTAAACCAAAAAGGTTTAATAATAATTTTTTGTAAAAGGAACAAATGATTTTATAAAAATATAATTCAAGTAGGTTCATGTGATGTATTTATTAGCAAAGAAAAAGAATGCTCATAATTACTTGCTACAAGAACTTGATTTTTAATCTAACTATTAAAATCTAAGGTATTTTAATATGGAAATGTCATTTTTTTCTAATATTACTTAGTCACAAAGCATTTAATTTTGGAGGGTAACACTTTGTTTCAATCTCATTAGGATTCACATGAAGTCTAACCAACGGTTTCAACGCTTTTATAATAAAGCACTATCAAATTTATGAAAATTATTAAGAGATTGCAAATATTATAGGGTGATCTAATTGAAGGAGATGATTAGCCATAGCTAAAGAAACAGAGTAAAAGCCACTATGACAAAATTGTGCATATTGCTGAAATCAATTACATGAAGTTTATTGAGGACTATTTATATACTCTGCCCTATCATTAACTAACTAACTAAAGTTACATGTGTACTACACATGTGCTATACAGATGGAAGAGAAAATAAATAAATAAAATGCTAGACTAAATAATTCTTGACATAGCCATCCCTCAAGTTAGAGCTTATTGTAAGCCCCATGTGGAACGAGAAATAATTAATGAGGATTCTACTAAAGCCTCAGTTAACATGTTAGCTAGCTAAAGATGTGAAGAAACATACAATACACAAAGAAATTCTTATGAAACATAATCACAAATGAAGTGCACATCAATATCGATATGTATCATGTATCCACGGAGACAAGGATTAAGTGCAATTTTCAAGGCTGATTTATTATCACATTATAGAGCAATAAGAAGATCAATAGCAACCCTTAAATCGCGTAAAATACATGAGATCCACAAAGATTCCTTGTTATCGTATGCCATGCTCCTATACTCAACTTTTGTCATAGATGTAGCAATAGTATTTTGCTTTAGTTTTTCACAAAACTAAAGCATTACCAAGGAAAATACAATACCTAAATAGAGATTTACTATCCAAAGTAGATGATCCCTAATCAACATCTGAATAAGCTACCAAGACAAGAGAATTATGAACTAAATAAAACAATCCTAATGAAGTAGTCCCTTTTAAGTAATGCAACACATGATTCATAGCTTGCAAAAGCCCTATTTGAAGGGGACTCAAAAACCAACTTAGTAAGTGTACGAAATAACTAATATCTAGTTGTGTTATTGTTAAATACAACCACTGACTAACAATGTGCTTATAAAATGAGGGATTAGGAAGCAATTCACCATACATGTGATCAAGTTTTAAACCTATTAGCAAAGAATATTTTGCTGGTCATGCAATAGAAAGGCCAACATTGTCAAAACATCCAAAGTAAATTTCCTCTACTATTAAAAAGTGCCTTTATGAGTGTGAAAAAGCTTTAATTCAAGAAAAAAAGGTGCCAATCCAAGATCTATTATTGTAAATCTAGAATCAAGTACAGCTTTGAGAGCAACAATTGAAAACCCATTAGTTCTTGAAATTAAAATGTCATCAACATATAGTAGCAAGATAAGAAAACCATCAGAATTATTCCTTGTACATAAGGAATAGTCATGCTTTGACTAAATGAATCCCCAATTAGTAAGAAATCTGGTGAGTTCTACATTCCATTACCGTTTGGCTTGACACAATCCGTATAAATATTTGTGCAAGTTACAAACTTAGGATGATTTAGCCTTAGTATAGCCTTCTGAAGGAATCAAATAAAGTTCTTCATCAACATATCCATATAAAAAGGCATTATTTACATCCACTTGATGTAAAGGTCCTCCTTTTGTCGTAACTAAGGTAATAAGTAATCTACTAGTTCCTAATTTTACAACTAATGAAAATATGTTATGAAAGTCTATGCCCTCTCTTTGAGTATACCATGTAGCCACTAATTTAGCCTTATATCTCTCTATAGTTTCATCAAGTCTATATTTTATTTTATAGACCTACTTAGATTCAATTGCTTTCTTTCCTTTAAGCAATTCAATAAGTTCCCCAGTTTCATTATTCTCTAAAGCATCCAATTCTTTTTGCATAACCTCTATCCATTCTTTATGTTTACATGCTTGTGAATAATTGGTTCTTGAGTAATGAGTACATTTGCTAAAAAAGCCACATAATCTAAAGGATAATGAGAACATGTAGAAGAGTCAAATAAAGGATAAAGTGTATTATGAGATGAGAAAACACATGTGTTTAGAGATTGTTGTATGGTATTGTAGGATGAAGAAGTAGAAGTGTTTGTAGATTGTTGTGTGGCATCAGATAATGCATGAAATGTGGTAACAAAATCTTATAACCATGTTGGTGTTTAGACAAAACTTGTAGGAATAAAAGAAGAATCTAAGTGTGATATCTGAATTATCATGAAGCAAGACATGTGGAAAATTAATGGTAGGGGTAGATGAAGAGGACTAATCAATTGACTAATAAGAAGAATCTGCCTTGAAAGGAAATTGATTTTCACATAATACAACATATCTACTAGTAATTATCTACCTTTGAACAATATCATAAAGCTTATAACCCTTTTTCCTATGTAAGTAACCTAGAAAAACACACTTAATTCCTCTTTGATCAAACTTATCTCGATTTAGTAACATATTAGTAACAAAGCACAAACAACCCATTACTCTCAAGTGCTTATAATTTGATGAAACTTCAAAAAGAAATTCAAAAGGTGTCTTCCAATTAAGAATTGACATAAGAATTCTATTTATAAGATAGGTGAATGTTTGAACACATTCTCCCTAAAACTCTTTAAGTAAATTAGCATGAATTCTCAAGGTACGAAAAGTATCAAATAAATACCTATGTTTTCTTTCTAACTCTTCCATTTTATTGGGGGTATATATATATCATGATTCTTTAGTGTGCTATGCCTAGGATACTAAACATAGCTTCACAACCTCTAGAAAGAAATTCAATTCCATTGTCAATCCTCACAAATTTTGGTGTAATTAAAAACTGATTGTTTATATATTTGAAGAAACTATCAAGTATATTTAGAACTCGAAACTTGTAGCTCATCAAATAAGTCCAAGTGCAATAAGAAAAATTATCTACAACAGTCATAAAATACCTTTCACTAGAAATTGGAGCAATATTATAAGGTCCCCAAAGAGTCACATGAATAACATGAAAAGTAAAGGACGAATGATGAGAACTATTATTAAATGGAAGCCTATCAAATTTAGCTTCTTGACAAACAGTACACAAAAAATCATCAACGGTCATGTCCTTACAAGAATCTAAATGTTTCATTTTGGAAAAAGAGGTATGACCTAGCCTTACATGTAACAAATGAGCTAAATCTAGACCAAAGGACTTAACCTGATAGTTATTCAATATAGCCTAAGATTTAAAGGAATTACAACTACTAACAACAATTTTTTTATCTAAGGATATACAAACCATAACATGCCTTTGTTGATGCTACACAAGTGTTGGTTTTCTGGTCCTGAAATTTTCATGAAAATGCATCAATTATGGCTTGTAATTTTTTATCAATTAAACGCTTATTAATGGAAAGAAGATTATGGGTAAATGCAAGTACAAGAAAGATATTATGTAAGACAAGTGAAGGAGTAATTGTAGTAGAACCTATATGAAATACTTATTTCATTCTACCATCTCGTAACCAAACATAAATTGGACTTAGTAGTTGAATGTTATGTAATAAAGATATGAATGGGGTCATGTGATTTATGGCTCCTGAATCTATTACCCAATAACTTAGATTATCACTCTCAATAATAAAGCAACTAGAAAAGAGAAAATTACTTGCATATTACACCAAATTGGACATTACATCTTATTTTCCCTTCATGAGCTGCATCATTTCACAACATAAACCCTAGAACTTTTGCTAATGAAACGTGTTTCTTATAAAAGAATCAATAAAAGTCCGAATAGCATGCTCAAAAGGTATACCATATGACTTGGACCAATCTGACTTTTCAATAACAATGCAACTAGCAGAAGACTTTGATAGATATTGAACCCTCTTTTACCCTTATACTAATCAGGGTAACCTATGAGTTGGAAACAATTATTAATCATATGACCTTCACGTTTACAATGTCTACAAAATAACTTTCCTCCTGTAAAATTTATGTATCTCTTCTTATCCTTATTCGACTTCACTATTTCCCTTTTATTCGAATACAGTGTTGATTCAACAACATACGCAAAAATAATAGCTGTTTCTTGGTACTGCTTCTTCATTAAAAGAGGGAAATGGTTCCATTGATAGAATCTGAGTACGTACACTCTCATATATTTCACTTAGTCCCATAAGAAACTATATTAACTTATTTTATCACTCAAATTCAACTACTTTTTATTTCAATCTACATGTATAATACTCTATCCTTCCACACTTACATGTTAGATAACTATTTAATGCACTTAATTTATTCTTGCATTTCTTTAACTCATTGTAATATAAACCAACAAATTGATTGCCTTGTTTTATATTACATATCTCATGTTGCAATTGAAATATTAAAGGTCAATTTCCTAAATCATATTGCTATTCAATCTCAGACCAAAGTTCACTACAAACTTAGCATACAAAAAGTTATGTGAATATTCACATTGAATTTAGTATCCTACAAAGAACCATATAGTTGTACCTAGTCCAACGAATCAAATCAAGAGATGTCTCACTAGGTTTCACAACACTTCCATCAATGAGACAAGTTTCATTTTTGTACCCAATCCCATTTGAATTGTTCAAATCCATGCAAGATAATTGGTACCATTAAAGAGAATATTACCAATAACCATGCTAAGACTGTTTGAATTCAGCAGATACAAAGAATCTAAATTTACCTAAGCAACATTCAACCTATTTTCTTGATTCACAATATTCGCCATAACCAATTACGAAAACAGAATTACGAAGAAAACAATAGTTTAGCAAAAGAAACTATATGAGTAAACAGTAATCCTAATCCATAGAGCTTTAATACCATGTCAAATTCATGTAAAGTATTAAGAGATTGCAGATATTACTAGATGATCCAGTTAAAGGACATGATCGGTCATAGTTGAAAAAGCAAAGTAAAAGCCATAATGACAAAATTGTATATATTGTTGAAATTTGTTACACAAAGTCTGTTAAGGACTATTTATATACTCTATCATATCACTAACTAACTAACCAAAGTTATATGTGTACTATACGTGCTATACAAATGGAACAAAAAATAAATAAATAAAATGCTAGACTAAATACTTCTTGACAAGCACACTTAGTGAAATCAAAACAAAATGCCTCTAGTTCGATTATTTTTTAAAGAACAAAGACTTTGTCCAATCTTACCATAAGATTAGACAAATTACATTCTTTAACATGTGTGAAGTGTCCTTGAGTGAATTATAAATACTGGTCAAGAGCAATTACTAAAACACTAAATTGAGCCAAATATTGTACTTGAACAAATTACATTCTTCAATAAATGTCAATTACAAAAGCACCAAAGACAATGGTGATGGCGAGGAGCTTCTACAATTTTATTTCTCATTTTAATGGAATCAGTCTAACATTTTATTTATATTCCTTTAAATCTAAATCGTTAAAGTTATAATTAGTTTACTTGTTTAGATTTAAAGGAAGGTAATTTAAGAGTAGAACAAAGAGTTGGATTAGTTTTTAGAAAACAAGAATGAGACTTTAGAAAAATCCTAATGGTGGGGAGTAAACTGATGGTATGGAACCCTTCTTTAAATCAAGCACTTGTTATTAATCTCCCAAAATCTTTTCTTTTCAATATTTATTATCTTGATCAAATGTATTATTTGTTCATTCATTTTTTAATTTGCCAGTTTTTATTAAAAGTTTATTAGAATGTAATTCATCCCTCTCATAGATTACCTAGTTAGTATTTTATTTAACAATGTAGATACTAATTAATATAATATAACATTCAATTATGTATAACGTATTACTTTTATTTAGATTAACGTACAAATTTAAGTTTATAAATAATTATATTTTATAAGATCCAAATTGTGCTTATGCGCTTACCAGAAACGCTATTACTATACATATGTATCTCATAATTTTTAAATTATATATAACATATATTTTCAATCATACAAAAATATTGCATTGATGCAAACACTCACTAGCTTCAATGAAATGCATTTGTTGCCAAAAAATATATATACATTCTTCAACAAGTGTACATTACAAAAACACAAGAGAAAATGGTGGTAGTGGAGAGCTTTTACGGTCTCGTCCTCTACCTCTATATTAATGGTATCAGTCCAACTCTCTATCTAACCATTTACTTATATTCTTTTAAATCTGAATAATTAAATTCATAATTAATTTAATGATTTAAATTTAAAGAAATGTAAATTATGAGTAAAATGAATAGTTGGATCAGTTCTATAAAAAATAAGAGTGGAAACATAGAAAAATCCTAATAGTAAGACTAAATTGATAGTGTGAAATCCTTATCAATCTCCCAAAATCTTTTATTTTCAATACTTATTATTTTGATTAAATTCATAATTTGTTCATTCATTTTTTGATTTGCTAGTTAAAAGTTTATTAGAACCTAATTCATCCCCCTCATAGATTACGTAGTTAGTATTTTATTTAAAAATGTAGATACTAATTAATACAATATAACATTCAATTACGTAAAACGTCTTACTTTTATTCAAATTAATGTACAAATTTAAATTTATAAATAATTATATTTTATAAGATCCAAATTGTGCTCATGAACTTACCATAAACGCTATTACTATACATATGTATCCCATAAAGTTTAAATTATATATAACATATATTTTCAATTATACAAAAATATTGTATAAACTTTTCATTTCACACACCTCCGGATGGACGGTTTACATACACATAAACAGGTTGATAATAATTTGATTAACCATATTGAAAGCGATTTGATCAAATGTTGATACAAATGCAACGAGACATGTTAAAAATATTTAAGAACGTACAATTATTTCTATATAGCCGTTGCGGCAATTGAAAAGGGCTCCTCTGACAGTCAACACTAGGCCCTCCATTTGTCTGATGTCCATTTCTCTTGTTTCGGTGCCAAAGTTTTTATATGCATTGTTGCTTTCAATATAGGCTTACATGTAGGCAATCTAGGGTTTACATTGTATTATATCTTACTTAGCGTGCTAAACAAGCATTCGTGTTAATCTGGTAAGATTTATCTTTGGATTTATGAGTAGTGAAGTGTAATTTATAATTTTTATATGCTTTCGTCCTTTTCATAATAGTGATTTTATCTTTCCTCACCTCATTCTTTTACCTTATACTTTTACTTTATAGTGAATTGTTTATCAAATCAAATAAACTGAATTGCAAAATGTAGTTTTTTATAGTTTTATTTGATTTGTGGTTCGATTAAAAAATGGTCTAGTTTGTAATTTGGTTTGAAAGTTATATTAAACTAAAGTGTTTGAATCTAAACCAAAAAATAAAAAGTAAGCAATTTTTTAGATTTATGCCCTATTAACATTTTTTTTTTTTACCTTTTTGTCATTTCTCATTTTATTCTCAGTTTTCACAGTACTCATTTTTATATTTTTTTCATACTTTCTCTTAATTTGGTCCCTTCTCTCACTTTCGATCTAAAAATACCGTTTAATAACAGTAATGAAGAACGTGCGACTATTTCACATAGTAACAACATTGAGTAACACACAAGATTTCGCATGCCAGAGAACTAGAAGTATTGAATAAATGTAAATCACGAGAAAGTAAATTTTTAGTTCTTTCATCATTCCATCATCTACGAATCACTGAAAATGTCTCAGAAGTAGCATAAAAACCGACAATTATGTGAAAGAAAATGAAATGAAAGGAGAGAATTTAAATGTCTGCATTTATTTGTCTATATACCATATATAATCATTAAGTAATGAATAAATCTCAAATGTACATCTGACAAAAATGCAGGGCATGGCGATTACTACACGTTTCTTCCAAATTATTAATGAAACTTATTATGATACAATAATTTACTTTTTCAGAATCGGAGAAATCAATAGTAGGGAAAAAAAAAAAAAAAAACTTGTTGAAACAAATATTGTAGAAAAAGGAAAATATTTATCGAAACAAATGGCGTTGTAGTATAGAAAGAAGTCTGCCGTGCAATTTACGGCATTTTTATTGATAAAAACTGAATATTGTTTTATTAATTATAAGCTCTAAAAATATTGGATTTTATAATATAGTTTGGGTGTGAAATAAACAAAATCACATTTTCGGGGTATGTATGAAATTATACACATTGAATCTTTTTTCAATGAAGATACATTAACAACATTATTCATCCTGTATTTAATGGCCTGAAGGAGGTAAAGATATGGGCCATACAATATTTTACAGAATGTGGGGTGAATGTTACTGAGCTTGTGGATTTTTTTTTTATTTTTTCTTCCCAAACTATTACCATATTATAATTTTGAGAAAGATGAAACGAACTTAATATATTATGTTAGAATATTAGTATTTATATTTTGAGACTGCAAAAATATATTAGCATCTTGCGGATAGATTATTAATTGTCCGACAGTTAATCGCGTAAAAGGTTGTATTTGTCAAATACTCGAATATTTGGAACTTTCCTGTCTCGTTTTTTTCATAAAATAAGTATAAGAGTTTTACAACGTTAAACCATGCTAGTGTGTTATGAACCCACTTAATTGACCTCACATGCTATTAAATAATACGGTAGATGGCTATTTTTCGCTATTACAAAATTTAAACGTGGGTTCAACTTTTGCATTCCGTCGTAATAGATTTGGCCTTGGGGATGAAAATCGGTATACCGTTCTACATTGTTTTTTTTTTTTTTTTTTTTTTTGCCAAATTTCCTATTATATAAAGCCAAAATGTTAATACTCCAGTGCACTTTTTAATGGGTTAGTTATAGAGAAACTTTAAGTCTTTTCGTACACATATTCTTTTTCTAAAGTATTTTGATCAGTCTTAAAAAAATTATAATAATAACATTTTAGTGTGAACTCTTAGCAAATTTATTGAAATCCTATATAATATCCAGTAAGGTCCTTTCTTGAAACAAAAATCCATGTTATATGTTATGGAATTACTATGAAAGTTAGAGGTTTAAATTATACAAATTCATTCATCATGAGTAGCTTTACAATTAATAAAATTTTAGAATTTTTCGGGGTATTTGACGCTTATAGTTTGTTATATGACTAGATACAAATTAAAGTTAACTAAAAATATATTTCCTTATGTTTATTTTTACGTGACTTTAGTATCCAAATATTATTTAAACCTCTAGTAAAGATAAACACATACTTTCAGCTATATGACCATTTTAACTATGATAAAGATCATAAAATAATTTACTAAAATTAAAAAAAGAAAAACATAAAAATTAAAATGAAAGAGAAAATTTCCATTTATCAATTTTTATTTTCCAATTATTTTCTTACAACTAATGTTATTTTCAATTTCAATCGTTATTTTGTTAAAGGGAAAAATAGTTATATTTTTCAATGTATTTGCAGTTTACACAATATATTAACTGTACACAGATTCTAGCTTAGCTTGCTCTTTTGCGTTATCTATGCACCGTCCATTCCCAAATTGTCTTCGAATTTTTTTAAGCCTGGATGTATACCCAGAAAAATAATAAAAATAAAACAAAATGTATGAATAAATTAACGAAAAGTTTTATTTTTCACCTGGAGATAAGTATTAAATATCCAAAGGCACCTCAAACAGCATTCCATATATATATATATATATATATTTATATATTTATATATGAGAGAGGAAGGAGAAAAAGTAGTAAGCTCAGGCTCAGTTCACTGGACTGATTAAACAGTAAGGACAGAGGAAGAAGAAATGCAAGTGTCAGCAACTTCTGGGAGAAGCAATCAGAACTGACACATTGTCTCAGGGGGCACTGAGATTCTCTCCTTTTTAATGTTACGTGGGACTGGATTGTTGATAAATCCCCAAGACAAGACAGCCATTAGGTGATTATTTCATCGCCTCTTTTCCACATCATCCACTTCCCTCACATGGAAATTTCTCCGTTTCCCCCTCTTTCATAATTATGAGGTTAATTATTAAGTATTGGTTTTTCCCTCTATTCCATATACGCTCAACGAGTTACAAGATAATAAGTTTGAACTCTCGTCTCATGAGTGGAGAAATTTTTCTTTATCTCATTAGAGATACAATTATAATATTACATTATAGGTTTTAAAATTAAGTTTTAAAATATGATTCAAAATCCTATAAAATTTAGAATTGAATTTTAAGATTATAAAAGAATTTGATGGAAAATCCAATTTGATAAAAAATATATATATTAATAAAAATACTTACTTTTAACTTATATAACATGCATATCTTATAAAGTTTTATATTGTATAATACATTTAATTCTCAATTTTATTATTATATAAGTTAATAAATATAATCTTAATCTTACTTTACTTTTTCTCTTCTATTTTCTTTTTAATTTCATTAAAACCTATAAAAACCTGCTCCAATAAGATAAGAAACCTTATAGCATCGAATTTTAGGAATAAAAAATAAAACCATATAAAGTTTTGAAAAATACCAAATCCTAAAAAGGTAAGTTTAAGTTTCACAAAACCTACTCTAAACTCACCCCAGTTGTATCCTTATGTCTCGCTTTCCATGGGATCAAATTTTAAATTATTCAAAATTTGAACCATCCAGACTAGTGCTTCAACTATTAAACTAGGATTTTACACATCAACATTGGTATACTTATCGAGTAGCCAGTGAGTTAGCTTTTCATTTTACAAGTTTTATGTTGATCTAAATCTTGTTCTCAATTGCAACCTCTCGTGTTATGGACCTCCAAAAGCACTGATTAAGGTGATCATGAACGTCACAGCTGACTATATCCGTCATCATCTTGTCGATTTAGGTTTTTAATTTGTTAGTTATATCTGTGAAAAGTTATAAAAAAGACCTTCTTTCCCATAAAAGTAATATTACAGTTAAAACCAGTTTCAAATATCTCAAAAGAAATTTGATGAATATCTGGAAATTTTCTTGTGCTTGATTTCCATCTTAAGCTTGAAAAAGAGGGAAGGAAAAAAAATAATAAGGTCAGACCATTTATGTGTAGCAAGGAATGTGTCTAGAGTGGATAAAGCAAGGATTTCTACTCTCTTAAGTAAAGATTTAAAATTTTTGAGAGTTTGAAACCAAGCTCTATGATTACCTTAAAAGGTGTATATTTTGAATTCCATAAGAATAATAATATTTATTTATATTGAAATCATGATATTCAAATTGTAAGTTGATATCATTCTTGAATGTAAATTATAACAAATCTAAATAGAACGACTTTCAAGCAAAACACAAAGTAACGATAAAATACAATAAATATAAAAGGCGATAACCACTAGAATTGAGATTTAAGATAGATTTTACTATCTAAGCAAATGTTGGCCGACAAAATGTGTTATAAGTTTAACACAATTGAATTTCTATTATATTTGTTAAATTAAATTATAGATGAAATATATAACACAAGCTTGGTTCACTACATCCTATAGATATTGAGAAATTATTAGATATCCTAAAAATCTAGAACTAGAACCTATTATATATAGAATCCTAGTTTTCAGCAGATTCTAGAATGGATCCAAGATTATACCCTTTTGCCCTATCTTATGGTTTACAGGTTTTATAATTTGGAAGCGAAATCTATTTAATAACATATAACTTCTATCCGATCATGTAGAGTCCGGCAATCTCTAGGGTATGTAGGTGTCCGATGCTCACCGTATGCATGGCGTAAGGATAAACTTTATAAAAAAGGGGGACTTTCTAAAGTTCAATTTTTTGAAATCTTGATAAGTAATAAATAGTAAAAAAGGCATAATGTATTTCAGTGTCTCGATGAATCCAGCAGGAGGTTGTGTTTTCTAAGACTACTCTTGCATCCCAGCAAAAATTCATTGAGTCGCGTAAAGTAGAACACGAGAAAAAATGTCTACTTATCAAGACCCAATTCAATAGCTAGAGTACAGCATATGATACAGTCACAAGAAATTCTATTTGTGTATATTTTATATGTCAATTCACCTTTTTGTATATTATCTTTATAAAATGGGTAGACTAAGTTAATTTAAAAAACCATTAATATGTAAATGCATATAAGTAATAGTTGATAACTTTTTAAAAAACACTATAATTTATATTTACATGTTAAAATTTTATTAATATTCGTATATTACTCTTTTACCGTTACTTTACCACTTCTCACACTAAAGACAATATTTAGTTGAATTGATAAGTATTTGAAATTCTACGTGATATAGAAGCATGAAAAATAATATGTATTATTAGCTTTTCGAAGGGATAGTGACCGGTGAAACTTTGGTTTAGTTAAGTGCCGACGAAATGAATGGATATGGCAATTAATGGACTGATGGCACTGCATGATAAGAAAGGAAAGCAAAAGAAGAGGATGATAGCTGGATCCATTTTTGCTTGGTTTGCATAGGAGAGAGACTAGAGACTTGGAAAGAGTAAAATTGCCTGATAGCCACCTTTTATTGATATTAAATAGGGGAAACTACACATTTTATCCTTAATCTTTACCGGTTTTACTATTTGAGTCGACAAGTTTCTCTTTTTCCTTTTTTGGATCTATTTGAGTTTTAAATGTTTTTCCATCTTTAATTACTACGAAAACAGGATTTTCGTCAATTTCATTAAGTTTTTTCCATCATTTGTGCATGTTAACTTCTAATTAAATAGCACTAAAGGAATAATAGTATCAAATATATTTTACTACATATAAGAAAATCATATTAAATATATTTAGTTGCATAATGAGGTAAAAATAATCGAAAAAGGAAAAAAAATTCAAGAAAAAAAAAAAGGTGCTATAAAGAACTTGCGTGAATCCCTACCTCTTTGACAACCAACCCTAGGCCAACTAGAAGTTAATGCATATCAAGGATAAACGAAAATTTTAATGGAATTAACAAAATCCTATTTTTATAAAAAGTTAGAAAATCTTGAGGAATCATATAAAAAGGGAAGAAAATGAGAACTCAAATAGAGAAATATTTCTTTCCCTTTTGAAGATAATTAGTGAGAAATAGAAAGACAATTAATAGAACCGACTTCATTACCCTCATTCCTTTTATATGACAAAAAATTGAGCCCACAATAGTAATATCTAGATTTTTGTAAATATAACCCAAAATTGAATTTGACATATCTTATTCCCTTAATTAATAGAGAAAAAAAAAAAAAAAGAAGTCCACAAAGTTTTTAAATACATAACAATACAAGAATCAAAAATGGTACAGATTTCGAATGACCCCAACGTAGCTCCAAAGATTTGTCATTTTACGGTTTACGTTTAATAAAATAGGAGCTCTAAATATAATTCATGTATGGTTTACAGGAACATGAATGAGGAATTGAATCGGCCGACCAAAGCTTTTGTTCACTAAGTTAGGTGATTTCTTCGATATCTGGTCAAAGGATATACCGTAGGACCAGTTGAAAAGATTTTCCCCGGCTAGCTAGAGTCCGTTTTGTTACTTCAAATGTATATTATTTCATCCAACAATTATTTCTATATTTCTTAAGTAATTCTTCCTTTTTGTCATTAGGGTTATTTTTGTAATGCCCCAAAACCTGAAATGCTACAGCCCACCATGTGTTCCAGGCACCTAAGAACCTACGACCTATTTAAAATCAACAAAATAATTACATGAAATTTACCAACTCATAATTTAATAACCTTAAATCTAAATAAAAATGGAATATCAACTACCCAATTTTCACATACCATAATAATGATTTAACCCAACTATCACGAGTGAATGAACTTAAATACGATATAACATTAAGACAAACAATCTAGGGTCTCACAGCTCCAACGAGTGGTAACCTAACAACATCAACTAAAAGCGTCACAAGAGACTCTAAATAATCAACCGTCTTTAAATATATATAACATGAAATAATAACATATAATCTTTAATAGTTCAATCCTAAAAGCTAAATTACAATATCTCTACCGCATCACTATAATAATGGAGATCACCCTCCTCCCTCATCATCATAATACAAATAATCATAATTCACATCTTTTACAAAATAACCACCATAAACTTCATACCTTAAACTTACAAATGAAAAACAACAATTCTCCAAAGGATGAGCTAATGCTCAGTACAAGATACCATACACATGCACATGAACATACATATAATAAGTCAAGCAAGCATAGGAGTATCAATATAAACACAACAAACAATTGGCTTTAAATCTTGTCATTTAAGTCCACAAACAATATAGTCTTCATGTCTTAAGACTTGAAATTACTCATGACCCTTATAAACACACAATATATAAATATTACATAAGTATTGATATTGGGTCATCTCCAATCACCCAAGTGCTAAAACCTATGTTAGATTTACCTAAGTCCTTTTAATGTGGAACTCCACCAGGAACAGCATCGCGCAAAAATCAATAGGTACCTTACCAATACCATCGAACTCAACTAGTAGGTAGTTGAAGCCAAGCATAAATAGAAAATAGTTAAATCCGAGTTTCACTTAAATCCAGTTAATGTATACTAATCTAGCATACACAATCAACAAACATATATCTCTTACTTAGAGCTCCTATCTCAAAAGATCCGATACTACACATTATTTAGTACCTATAGAAAATATAATTACTAACTTAGAATTTAATAAATTTTACAACTCAATACTTTTGTCTCCTTGACTCCACCCTTTACTTCACACTTTGAGTTTTCAAACCACACTCCATTTAGCTTTTCAACATCCCCCTAATATAAACGTACACATGGCATACACACTGACAACACATACATACACTCATGCTCAAGCCAACCACACACATACACACACTACACGATGTATAGAATTGTACACACATCCACGTTTAATGCATATATATATATATATATATATAAATGATATACATACACAACTATAATATACATACACATATTCTATACTCAAATATTGAATTGAGGACCTAATGCATTACTCGTATGTATATACAACACTACCAATACGATATGTCTATAATCTAACCAATAATTATTATCCATCACCACTACTACATTGACAATTACTACATTTTCTCTTGAAACTCAAAGAAAACCCTCAAAAAAATATAACTTATAAAGAATATGATAAATAAAGGAAACTTATTTGATAAATACATAAAGATTGATTTTTTTATTGAATCCTATGTTCAATTATTGCAAATCTTGATTAAGGTTTTGATATTTAGTTGAGGATTAGAAGTTTTCTATTTGTGGAGAAAAACTAACGTCATGTTTTGATAAGGGGAAGATACAGAGTTGAATTGTACTTTTTATTTAGGATAAAAGATAGTAGAAAGTTTAAATATTTTCCCACGACTATATTACCTTTATTATCCCTTATAAATTATAAGTCATACTATATTTTCAAGCCTTTATTATATTATTATATTCCTTCCATTATTTTATATTTATATAATAATAATTATTATTATTATTATTATTATTATTATTATTACTACTATTATGTAACCCCTTTATTTATTTATTTATTTCTGAGTTTGAGTTTTATAGTTTTTTTAATTTATTTCTTAAAGTAATTTTTGTTTATAGCCTATCTCAGCTTTGTTCTCTCCTATTTCATCTTTATGCTTTAATTTCTAATTTAGCTACTAAGGATGTATTGCTTTTAGATCAAATTACCAATGGCTAAGCATTGCTATGATCTAGATCCTCATTATGCATTACATGCCAAATCATAAGAAGACTGTTTTGTTTTCAATCAATATCTTGTTAAATTTAATAAAGGATACCTAATCATTTGGTTCTATGCTAGTCTTTTTTCTACTTTTTGTAATTAAACTTGTGATATATTTTGCCAAAAACCTTATAATTTAGTGGTTTACACATTAGCTTCTAAATGGGATGAACTAAATTTAATGTAAACATTATCCTTGCAACTCCTCCCCCCTCCCCCTAAATCCTTTCCTCAAGTTATAATATAAAAATAGTTGGAAAAAAAAAATACCGTTCATTTATATCAATTATTAATATATAGAAGTTGTTAGTTGGATCCAATACAAAGAACACGGTAAGAATAGTGATATCTTAGGAAATTGTGAACTCGTTGATTTTTAATAGGATTTCATGTATAAGAAGCTATGTCTAAAATTTAAATTATAAATCATATCCGTTATCATATTCAAAGATTTTAGATTGGCTCTTCCCAATCTAAGGTACTCATAGCAAGTGTTTTTCTTTTTTCCTTCAAAAATAAAGATTTGAGAGGGAAGAGCCTTGTTATATTTTACAGATGTAACGTTAAATAAACTTTTGCACTTTTGTACTATCTCACTCCTTTCCGCCTATTTTGAGGAGTTAGAAGGTGTTTTATTTACTATATGGGTTGATATTTGGATCCAATCATTCTTTGTAAGTTTTTATTTTTTTCTTTAAAAAAATATTTAATAGATAATACACACATCTATATATCTAATGTTAACACAAATTATAATAAAAAGAATAATTTTTAAATTAATTGCCATGCACAATTTATATACGTCATCTATATCAATCTTTTATTGATATTTACACATTATATATACATAATATCTAGCATATCCTTTTATTTACTTTCTTTGTTTGTTATATATTTTATTTAGGTAAATTCCTTCCTAGTTAATAGATTGACACTTTGTTATATTTTTTAGGTAATTAGTTATTTTTTTTTATATATCTTTTTAGTAACTTCATTACTTATATAATTATAATTAAGTGAGAGCTCTTATGCACCGTGAAATAAAATAAACTATTATTAACACAAATAAATATAAAAAGTAATCCCCTATTTATGCTTGATTTCGGAAGAGTTCGTAAAATTTTTAAATCTAATGGAAATGCATCAATTATATATATATACACTCCATTCATATTTTCCATAGTATGTGCTTATATTATATATATAATTATATATATATAAATATATAGTGTATTTTTTTAATGTTTGTATACGTACGAAAATTGATGCAAATGAAAAAAATGAGTACGTAGATCTCTATAAATATTCTCTATATTTGTGTATCATATCCCTGGAGGCACCGCATAGATATAATTATTAACTTATCATTTCATGTTTTTTTTCGAAGTATAGTCAAATCAATTTACCTATTGTCACAATCAGGGATTTCTATACCACCAATATCATTTTAAGTAGACCTGACAATCTTTGCCACCACACGAAGAAATCAATTTATGCGATCCACTGCACCGCCCTACATGTTGAGTAGCCAATCAATGTTGGATTGTTGTACCACTTAATGCAGACATCATTCTATTGTATTTTGTCGGTATGATAAATTTTTAGCCTCTTTCTTCGTCTCTTTTGGCCATCTTTTTCCTCGTTGGCAGGAAAAAAGGAAATTTTAAAAAAAAAAATCAAATATTTGTTGAGACATGTGTACAAATATATGTATATATGTTTTTTCCTAACTATTATATTACAATTTAAAAAATAAAAGAGGATTCAAATCTGAGTTTTTCAACTAAATCATTAAACTATAATGATCTTAACATACAAACTAAAAAATAATGTATGATAGTTTTTTATGATGTCTCTGGATGCTAAATTTTTACTCATTCCAATATACTTTTATAATTTAGATTGAGTTCTTTCATCAAAATAAATAAAAATTGGAAAATAATAAAAGACAAATAGTAGCCTTGTCACATAAGGGCAATATTAAGTTCATATATATGATAAGCTAACTTCAACTCAATTTTTTGTACTCCATCTCACTTTTAATTTTCATAAAATCATCATATCATATATCTATTATATTACCACACTTAGACTATGCAAAAGATTTTCAGAAAAACACATCCAAGCTTACTTTAAACTCAATCAAAATGAGTCTTTCAACTGTTTTAAAGAAAATTACAGCAGTTATATATATGTTTTTCCTTATTTGTATCTTTGATTTTTATCATTTCAATGCATTTTCTTTTATCAAATTTGCTTAAAATATGATATACTCTATATATATTTTTAGATCATTCAAAGTTTCTCTAAAAAAATTGTTTAGAACACATTTAAAACTTAGATCAAAGTTGCCTCCTACAAGCTGCCACGAAAATGTACCAGCATATATATTTGACATTTAATTCATAATTTCAAGCATTTTGAAGTGTTTTCTTATGATAAAGTTGCTTGAAATATATTCTAATATGTATTAAATTTCATTACATGCAATTAAAACAAAGATTCTTTGATAAAAATCAAATCTTTAACGTATATATTTTACTTACAAAGCTGATGCGAAAATAAACAAAAGCCTAAACTTTTAATTTGATTATCTTGCTACTTAATGAACATTAGGTTGTATCAATGAACAAATCTTATAGTGTTCCACATATACAACACAATGGTGGTGATGATTTGTCCACCGGTGGCTAATGGAGTGAGAAATAATCATCTAAAGTAACATACTCGAATTGGTCAAATATACATGTAGCTGCTGCAATTTTTTTTAAACAGTTGAAAGGCTCATTTTGATCAGGTTTTAAGCAAGTTTTGAATGTGTGTTCTTGATTTTTTTTTGTATAATCTAAATGTACTCATGTAGTAGGTTCAATATATAATGATTTTATGGAAATTGAAAGTAAAATGAAATACGAAAATGGAGTTGAAGTTAGCTTCTCACGCATATGAACTGTAATATGTGACATGACTACCATAGCTTATCCCACATGGTTAGATTGCTAATCTTTTCCTTCTATATAATAAGGTATCTTTAACTTTATCATTGAAAAATTATATCCCTTGGACATAAGTGGAAGGATGGTTGCTTGTACTTGTATATATTTTATTTTACAATATAATAAGTTTTTCGAAAATTTGTTTCTTTTTATATATCAAATGCCACATATTAGTTCATGATTCATCCATGAGTGCACATCTACAAATGAAGTTTAATTGGTTATATTGGGTAGAATAAATGAAAAACTTTAATTAAGTAGCAAATTGAATTTTTCCAAACTTCAGGTAGTAAATTGGACATTTTAGTAAAGTTTGGATAGTAAATGCAACATTAACCTAAGTAAATAACAATAATAGTAATAATAATAAAAGTAAATATTATGAAAATGAAAATTAAAAAATGGTAAAATGGAAAATTTTTAAAGCAAATATTCAAAGATTGACGTTGACAAAGCTTCATCTACTAAAGTTTTAGGCCTAATCTTAAGCATAGTATTGGTTTTTGAATACGTAATTTTGAATTGGAAATACCCCAAAAGAAGTACTAATAAAAGCTTTCTTCTATAAAAACAAAATTTTCATGCAACTCATTTCTCTAAAATTCGACCACAACTTGCTTGAATTCTATCCACTTTTAATCCCTAAGAGTTCTACTACTATTACCAATAACCGTATAAAACTTATTGCAACTCTAGAAACAACCCCAAGAACCCCATATTTAAAAATCGATCTGATGAACTTGTACGTTTCCAACAAAGTGAATTGATGAGTTTTTGTATGTATTCAGGTAGTTTTGATGATATAAAGTTAATATGCTATGAATACTTAGATCAAATATCAAAGCACAATCTATAAGGCACAACCTACATAAAAATTAAATCTACTTGTATTCTTTAGGTTTAATATAAGGAAAAGAAGTATTTTGTGTATTTTTGTATTTATTGAAACAATAAAATAAAGGATATGGATAATTATTAATTAGAAGAATCATAATTAATAATCAAACTAGGTTTTGATTTTGAAATGCTTATTACTCACGATTTATGGGAATCAAAGGAATTAATAAAATAAATCTATAATACTCGTAATAAATCTAATCAATAGAATCACCACAATCAAATATAGGTTTAGTTTATAAGAACGAAAAATGAGAACTACACTAAGTTGTTATTCAAGGTGAAAAGGATAATTAAATACTGAATCGTTTATTACATAAGATGCCTGTTTATATAGGTAAAGACAAATAAACATAATAAATAATTTGAGAAGAAGCTTCTAAAAAGAAAATAGGCATAAAATTAATAACTAAATACACCCCCCCATTAACTTAATAGACTAAAGTGAACAAACATCAAATAATAAATGCAACAACTAAATCGAATGCTTCATGGAGAATAAACTTAAGGCCAATTACAATTGGTTCGGTCAACTTAGGCCGTTTGGTAATTGTGGAACTTTGCTAAACTCATTGCAGAAAGCATTACAAGACCATATAAAGAATGGTTATCGATTTATAATTAGTCAATTCAGAACCGGTTCATAAAATTTAGTATGATTACATAAGTTATCCAATCGAACTCAAATTTTATGACGAAGTTAAAGATATTAGTAGAAATGACCATGCAAGTTTGGATAAGAAAATAAAATGATTAAATGATTAGAAATTATATTTATAAAATAAATGTATTTTATCCTTTATTTATCGAAACTCAAATTATTAGAAATAAATTATATGTATACTAAAAATCATAAAATTACTTAGATAATATTTAGGAATACTTATTTGTATTAGATATGAATTTATGTGTAAATATAAATATTCAAAATTACTAACAATAGCTAATTTATACTAAATAAATATAGAAAAATTAATAAAAGAAATTCAATAAAATGGTGGATTATACTGAAATTTGCTAGAGAATGGCATAGTACGTTAGGACATGTTGTGGCAAAAAGAAAAAGTGTGATAGAGACATGTAATGTAAAGAAAGATGTAGAATCAAAGACACTTGGCCACAAACAAAATTCCCAACCCACAACTTAGCCTCTATAAATTTAAAGATGCACTCCTAGAGATCATTTGGATACTCTAAGATACTAGAAAAATTAGAGAGAGCTCTAATGTGTTGAAGAAATTTTTAGGAAAATTTACAAAAAAAAAAAAAAAAAAAGGTGAGTGACCACCAACACTAGAAGGAGGGAGCGGTGCCCAACCTAGCCAATAGCAAGGGGGTAGCTGGAGGTGCTGGCACGACGGTTTCTTGTAAGTCTCATTTTTACTCTAATTTTTGCAAAAATTATTAAAAATAGTAAAGCATGTCTAAAAATTATGAAAATTTGTATTTTGGCATATTTTTATACATATTTTTTAGGAAAAATATTTTTTTTTTAATTGAGTCTTGAAATATATCACCCTCAACAAATCGCTAATACCCGAGCTAATTTCACTTTTATTTTCAAAAGCCCTATTGATATTATTTTAACTCCAAAATTTTCTTATGAAACACCTAATATGTATATCGATTGCTATTAAAAAATTTTCATGAAAACTATTTTTCATATTTTTATTTGAATTTTAGGCCCTAAAATCCTACTAAAATGACTATTTATCAACATGTATTTAATAATTTTTCAAGTAATTGATCTAGATTCTAATTTGGAGTGAATTCTAATATTTTATAATGTTCAATAATATTGAATGATTAGTTTGGTGGTGTTGGGAGCATTAGATTTAAATATTATGGATTTAAGGTGTATATATATATGTAGTATGTGAAATATTCAAATGGGAGTGGAGTGGACTTGATCCAAAGGATATATGATGAACTTTGAATTTGATTATAAATCAAACTTATGAGTGTTTATGCTAAAATATGGAGTATCCTCATATCAGAAGTTGATTCAAAAGATAAATCAAGAATAAAGCATATAGGATGAACTAGAGAGTCGATTAGAAACTAAATAAGAGATGTAATATACCTAAAATATAGTTAGAGGAACCTTACAGAATAAATCAAGAGGATTTTTTAAGACTTATGTGTAAAATCGTAATAAAAAACTAAATTAGAAGTAAATTCAAAACCTAATTTAGAACCAAGGTGAATATTAGCAAACTAAGAAGTTAATCAGGAACTAATCAGACACTATATCTATTCAAATTAAAGTTAGTTGAACCCTATGAAATAGGTTAGAAGACATTTCTGAGATTTAAGTGAAAAATAAAACGAGGAGCTAAATCAAAAGATCGATTAGAGGCTAAGTATATAGAGCAAATAGGAATAGAATTAATGTATAATCCAAAAGACTCTTATACTTGTGACATGGTTGGATAAGCTCAAAGGATGGATTAGTAGATAATTTAAAGCTTGTGAATAAAACTATAATTAGAGGCTAGATTAGAGACTAAATCAAAAGTCGAATTGGAAACTAGTGAAATATGAAACTAACTATAAGAGACTTAAAACTTGAATAATTAGATATAAAAAGACATCAAACTGAAGATAAAAATAAAAGTCATAAAATAAAGCCTATATATAGTAGTCATATGAATACTAAAAACAAATTTTATATTATAGGGAATATCAATGAAAGCCTGTTGCGAGTCATACCTTAAGTGAATGAGTAAGCGGGATGTCTAGGTAAGTTTAGAATCAATACGTAATTATATTTTGGAATACTGTTTCATAGTATAAGGAGGCTTAAGGTTATACTTAGTTGTATTTGTAAGTAGCCTACATATGCACTTACCTATATATGTATGTTTCTGAGCTTGACTGTATACTACTATCTTGAGGTGTGGTTTGCAATTGTTTGTATTGTGTGAAATTGATTGAACGTCTCAAATTAGACTTAACTATACATATGACTCGTGATCTTAATCAAACATGCATTGTAACCTATTAAGGAAAACATTTAGGATTCTCTAACTAAATACCGATACCTTTAAAATGGATAGCGCTGGAGTATAATAGTCTATTCTTCATCCTTAGTTAAACTAAGTAATAGAAAAGGATGTAATGGTAAAGGTGAAGATAGTGGTTCAAAGGTAGTCATAGGAAGAGATGTATCTCAATTGTACAAGCCTGCGTTTAATAGTGAGTTATTGAATGTGCGCTAAATTCCTCAACCTAGATTAGAGTAAATGTAATTTCTCTAATCTCATGATGAATTGGATAACGCCATGCAATAGCTTTCATCTATTGCATTACATTTAAATAATTGGCTGATAACCCTACCTATGCTTAATTTATAATCTTATATCCTAGTCCTAACTTACTGAGCAATTATTTACTTACATCCCTATAGATCTTATTGTAGATGCTAGTTAAGAAGTAACATTATAACTACCCTAAAGCTAGCGACTATTGTATCTTGGGGAGTAAGGATGTAAAACCAATTATCAGATACATGTCTAAGGTTATTAAATCATGTAAACATTACTTAGAATATTTGAACCCTAGTATATATTTTTCATATTTTCGTAAGTAAATAACATATTTAATTTATGAACTGTTTACTTTAAAACTGGTTATTCGTGAACGCCTTGTGTAAATCAGGTTTAAGATAGCGATTATAGAGTCAGCTTCTATTCTAAAATGATTTATACGGTAGAATTGTTACGATTTTGTCGCCTTAGAGCATAATAAGCACTAAGCCTTTATCCAAGTTTTCTAAAATTATTAGTGTTATTAGACCTATCATAAATTACTCTCTTGTCAAATTGCCACAATTACCCTAAAAGTACGCATAAAGAATCTATAGGTATTATTACATCACAACTCACTCCGTTTCATATATGCTTCCTAATTATAAAATGCACATTCATCTACTTGTTAATTTGGATAGCTAATTTCTTACAAAACCATTACAAATTGTAGGGTTTAAAATGAGGTATAGCCTTCAAGCTCAAATTATAAACCAAAGTAGTAGAAGCCAAATTATAAGGTTTATGAGAACATATTTTCTTCTTCATAAGCACTAAGTATGGAATAAATTTTCTATCTATCTTTTTTCTTTTATTAGATTAACATTCAAATGACATTTGATAACCATGGCCAAAGCTCTTCCTTCCACTCCATTAGTGCCATCCCGTTCATCATTAACCTTTCTTAAAATAGCCTCTAAATATGTCATGAATTCCTCTACTTCCTGTTTTTCATTCTCGATTTCAAACTTTGGAACATTTCTTTTAATAACCACAACAAACCTATTTCGATACCCTGCAACAAATGCCCAAAACAATAAATAAAAACATTTAAATTTCTTTAGTCTTCCTCCTAAGTTGTCTTTAATTTATCTCTAGTGTAGGATGCACCCTAAAATCTCTAACTCTCCCCCTCTATTTCCATATTTTTACCTGAAAATCCAGTTTAATTACATCATCTAATGTTTCATACATTTGTAACTCAATCACATCAACCATCTCAACTTTCAACCTATAATAAACCTAATAATTATTTGTTCCTCTAGTTCATTAACCCTACATCTGATGATAAAAGTCTCATTTTTATGTCTAATCTCTAGCATACACAACGTTGTCTCAATGATTGCAATCTCAACAACAATTCCAACTTGTAATATTAGAGAGTAAACTTCTTTCTCAACAATTTCTTCATCAACAGCCATTTAGTCACTCTTACTTCTCTCTCATCTTTTCTTTATAATTTCATATACTTTATGCCTAGTTAATTCCAAAGCAACTAAAGAGACTTCAATATGCTCATTGGAGTCATAACATTTAAAAAGTTTCTCAACTTGATGCTCCCATTCCAAGTATTCATTAAGAAATCCACACCCATTGAACTATTGATTCTTCAGTTTTATAGTCTTTAACCCTTTAGGTTGTTGATTCTTCTCACTCTATGCTCTCCACCAAAATTATCATCCTATTCTTCAGCTAAATCAATAACCTCTTCATGCCTTATATCACAAATGACATCAGCATCTCCTTTACCAACACTATATGCCTCTCCATGATTATATCCCTAAGCAGCATTCACCTATAGGAGAGATTTATCAATTTTGCTTGCACAATCAACATGGTATTTGTCATCTTAGCAACGTTTGTTAACTACCAACTCGTAGTGCCCCCAAAATATTCCTTTCTCTATGCCCATCGTTACCTCAATTTCATTGATTTCCATTAACACCACAAACACTTTCTCCAAGCACATTTAAA
Source organism: Lumnitzera littorea (assembly GCA_024138015.1). Lineage (NCBI taxonomy): Eukaryota > Viridiplantae > Streptophyta > Magnoliopsida > Myrtales > Combretaceae > Lumnitzera > Lumnitzera littorea. Next base: position 109,035,501 of record JAMXBB010000005.1, on the reverse strand, counting down.
AACAAAATTAAATAAAGTTATGTACTAACATAGAGCACAAACACATGTTACAATCATTTCCTCAATCTACATTTCTCAACTAAAATCTAATCCAATAAGACCAACTCCAAGATTTAGCAAAAGTTATTATGATCCTTACCAACTTGAAGTGTACAACCTATGCTTTGATACCAATATAATGTAAATAGACTCTAAGATCAAAGTGTATCCAATTGATGTTGCAATTGAGATCAAGGTTTTATGAAGATTTTAATATTTAAAAGAAATATCTTTAGTGTTTTCAATGAATTCAATAAATAGAATATCTTTGGGTTTCATGTTTAATGGACAATAAAGTAAAAGGGAAATGGATAGAATTAACAATTGGATATTGCTTACGAATTATGCAATCAAATTTGAAAAGATTAAAGTTATGATTATATAACTCATGATAGTGAACTAGTCTTGATGATTTGTAAGATTATCGATATGGTGCACAATAATTGAGAAGTCTAAATTTAGCACAATCACAATAGCAATTAATAAGAACAATAAATTGAGAGAATTCTCAATTGATACTTAGTCTGTAAGTTTGTTACAATCGAATCTTTTATATTGGCCATAAAAAACTAATGAAAAAGATAAATATATTAAATAAATATAACTAACATGAAGTGTCTTGCTCGACTTAGGAAAATAACACAAATTTATAATGTTAATTACATAAAATAGATTACATTAAATGGACAAATGATGTCTACTCCTTTGTGACTGACTACATGCATCTAGTCAATGTTCAGTCGAGCAATCTCCACTACACAACTTCCTAATCATCCTCTTAATGCAGAAATGAAGTTGCTAGTCATGGATCAATTGGATGATTACAAGAGAAAAAGAAGAAGTTAGAAGCTAGTCAATCTCATCCAAAAGTGAGTCTCACAATGCTTAGAAGCATAGTTGGTCAATAATCATAAACGTTAGAAGTGGATCAAAATTCTTAAGCTTAAAAGTCTAATTCTGATTATCCTCAATTATTTTAGTTAATTTTGGAGAGCCATAACATTTCGCATGTGGAGAGTTAGAAAGTTCATAGCATGTCTATAAAGACTGATATGAGTCTAATTTTACACGATCCAAATCACTTCAATGTTTCGGTTATTTAGGAAGTTGAATTTTTTAGTTTTAGCAAAATATCATGTGGATTAAGAATTTCTTTGTTAGTTTAAGAAGTTTATCTCATTTTATTTTCTTTCCTTATTTTAGGAGATATAGATTTTATTCACTTTCTTTATTTTATCCTAGGGTTGTAAGACTATAAACACTATAAACACCCTAGGATCATTTGTGTTTTCAATCTTTTAATAATAATACAATTTTTATTCTCCCATAATTATCTCTATTGCACTACATGCTGCATCACCTCTAAACCTCTAAAGCAATCCCATATAATCTAGGTTGTCATGTCATGGACTCTTACCCCATCAATAATGCTCTAAATCACAAGATTGCTTCATGAAAAGAACCCAAAATCAAGTATGGTTAAACCAAGAAGAGCAAAACTTTGGAGCTCATAGCAACCGCTGTCATTGAATGCATTAGCATAATACCGTCACCTTTGCTAACATTACTACCATATCGAGGATAGTCCAATGCCCTCATAATCACTGATGACATGTCTAGCCACTACATTCATTTATCTCTGTATCACATAGATAATACTATCTTCCTCTTTATCTATTTTACTATATTTTATTACTTTGTTTTATTTTACTTAATTAATAAAAATGATATTTTCTAAAAAATTATTGAATATGGCTTAGAAAATCGTATCCGTTCAATTTTAATTTAATTTTTCTTTTTAAGAAAGGAAATAAAAATATATTTTTCTTTATGGTATGATGATAATTACTTTTTTATTAATTTCTTGTTTAAATTTAAAATTTTGCAAAGCCAATAAGAAGTTTCTTTAAACAACCTTGAGAAGAATTTTCAATAAAAAACAATTTTTTTAAAGAAATATAAATATGAGAGATTTAGAAATAATGAATTTTTTAAAATAGCTATTTTTTAACAAGAGGATAAAAAGAATAAAAAATAACAAATTCATGAATTTTTTCAAAATAAAAATGAAAAAGGTAAATAACAACCATAGAAATTCCTCTTTTTAAAAGAAAAAAACTACGATGGCTCAATTCCTCTAATGAGTTCCTATGCATTTGAATATCAAGTGATCATAAAAAATAATAATAAATTATGTTTCCTTTAACTGTAAGCAAATAAAATTTTATAATTGTTAGTCAAATTTTTCAAGAAAAATGAATCAACTCCTTTTAGGAAAATTCTTATTTAAAAGCTTACTTATTTTAAACTTCAACATCCCTAAACCCAAGTTTTTTGTTTTCCAAAAGAGCAATGTCTCTTTGTAAAATCATTCTAACCATTTGATTTTTAAGATTTTATTTTTCTAACCCTCATTTCATGGCAACTCTAGTTAATTTAGAAAAAAGAAAATTTGATGTTTTCTTGAATTTTTGTCAAGCAATGTATATGAGGTGAGAGAGTTTAGTGAAAATCAAAATTAATGAAAAAAAAATCATATTCTAGAATTTTTTTAGCTTAAGAATATTAAGAGACCAATTCTCTATATTAATACATTCTAATTCTAATACAAGCTATGAATCATGTCTTTTCCACCCCTCTCCATTTATTATAGATGAAGGACATCTAACTAGATACAACAATGCCTATAAAAAACATACCCTTAGTGGTAATGTTTGAGCAATTATTTTCCTAAAAAAAAGTTTTATTATTAGTATAAAATTAAATTATAATTTAATCCTCCTATGGTGCTAAAATAAGAACTATAAATTTGTTAAGCACATAGAACTAATTTGAAAAATAACCAACAAGTCTATACTCATTATTGCATAGATATCATACATAATTAATCTCTTATGAAACTAGTCTTATGAATAAGAAAATTTGCCATCTATATTGCACTTCTCTACCTCTTTAATGTACAATCTATCCATTAAAATTTGTTAAAATAGTCGTCAAATTTGTCAAATAAGTGATTCATACTTCTAAAAAAACTTGATATGTAAGGTCTTATCTTTTAGAAGTAAAATCAATCGTAAATTAGTCCATGTTTTTTTTTTTAATTCAATAATATTAAAATCCAAATAGGATATCCAAAACATGCAACTCCATATTTTATCCATTTATGTTTGCTTTAAATAAGCTTCCTCTTTTGTTAAATTTATGAATGTAACTATAAAAGCAAATTTTTAACTTTAGAACCCTTTCTCCTTAAATATTTAAGATAATAAATATAATACCCCTAATATGTAATCTTTTATATAATTTGTTTATCATCTTTTGCAACTTCTTCTTTTATTATTTTATAGTTATGTTTTCTTCAGTGTTACTTAGCTATCCCTTGCTCCAATGGTTAGAAATATAAGCAAGTTTCAAGAAATGTTACCAACATAAAACTGTATTAGTAATATAAACATGTTGTCTTTAGTTTAATTAAACCTTTATAAGAGTATTGGTTTTCCAACGTAAATATTTGCATCAACTCATGAATTAATTAAACTGTACCCTTAGTTATCAAACTCATGATTTTATCTATACAATTTTACGAGTTTTTGATTTTAGAAAGCCTTTTCGAATTAACTTGTATATAAAATCATTTTCTTATGAAAACTTATGCTTTTAACTGATTTCTTGTGTTAAACTGGTAAAAACTTATGTTTTTAATCGAGGTTACGGTTCTATATATATGAGTTGAATGGGCCAAAAATAATATATATATATAACTAGACTTCTATTATCCTATTAACTATTAAGGTATTAAATTATCCTTCTCATCTTATTCCAACTTTTTTCCTCTTTATCTTTCTCTTATTCCCATTTTTTATATTCATAGCCTTCGTATGGGTTCTTACTTCAATAGAAAAGTTTATAAGAAAAACTATATATTTAAGTTTATACTATTAACCACTAAAAATAAGTACAAACAATTGGTTTTCTTGAATTCATTACTTTTTTTTAAAGATAAAATAATGGAAAAAAAAAACAATTTCGACCCTACTTATTCTTATTTTACAAATGTTAAATTATATATTTAGATTTTTTTTATAGAAAAAGAACTAAATCTCTTCATTTCTCTATTTATATCATGTATTTCAAGTTTTTTTATAATAAATATAAGTAAATCTATAATTTTTTAAAAGTTATTTTATATAAATTGTATAAATTTATATTTTTATGTTTTGATTTTATAGACTTCTAGTGATTTGAAGTAGCATTACGAGTTTAACAACCTTAATTATACCATTAACAAAAAGCTAATCATAATAGCGATTAATCATCATAATAAAATTCTTTTAGGAATGCAATTGGGGCAAGCTGCAATAAGGTACCTGACCCGTTCAATTTGTTAAAAACCCTAAAGGGTTTCCCCTATAGGATTTAGGGTTGGGTTTCAAAATTGAATTGAAACCTAATAGCTTCTAAGATCGAGTTACGAGGTTCCCAAAAAATAAGATGAAAAACCCAACTTGATAAAAATAATAAATAAATAATATAAATAAACTTAAGCAACTAATTATTAGCTAAAAAAAAAAAAAAGAAAGCACTAACATGTGCGATTGTGAAGCTTGAACTAATGTTAAGAAAAACCCTAACCTCAGCCACTTTGCTTTTTAATTTCTCATTTAGTCTTTTATCTTTACTCTTTACTCGATCCTAAACCAAAGTCCAAATCTTAATCGCATCATGCATCACTTTACTTTCCCTTAACCCTCATTAACCCTACACCTTGTATTCTTGAAACTCCTGCCCCCAAACTCCTTTACAGGCCTATCCTTTGCATTGTCAAACGTCCTCTTCAAAGCTTTTGTTACCATTTGATTAAATAATGCAATATACTACACTTATTTACAAGATAAAAAAAAAAAAAATAAAACTTTCAAAACATTAATGAGTCAGGGCAGGGCAGATTTCGTGTATCACAATACCTAAACAAGGTAAGTTATAGGTATATAAGAAAGAACTTATAGGGTTTTTTATGGGTTCTAGGAAACCTGGTATATATTTAGGGTAATTTAGGTTTTACAACACTCGTTCAGAACCCGCTTAGGATGCATTCCTAAATACTCACATTGAAGTACCATTTGAGAAATATAAAAATAACATTAATAGCTATATTGTGAAGTAAAATAATGAACTAACGGATACATGAATACTACATGAAGGACAAGTTAAGATTGTTTACCAAATAGACTCAATTTTCATTAGTAAGTTATTTTTCGAACATTTCTACAAACTAATAGGCTTTCCTTCTGCTTTAAGATTGTCATCATTATGAATGCTAGAAATCTTTATTGGTCTCATCTATACAAAGTCAAAATGAGTTGGACTATTGTACTCAAATTCTCCTTTCCTTTTCAATAAGATATATGCTTTAGAAATTTAATTTGTGGTTTGAAACTTATCTATTTGAATCCATTTTGGGACCAATTCTAAAGCTTGTGATGTTAGGAAAAAAATAATCTCCCCTCTATTTAAGGTGTTTATCATGCTTAACTTCATTAATGAGAACTAATATTCAATCCTTTACTATATATATTTACATTCATACTTAATGTAAAGTTGCCACAGTTGGCGTAAAATGGAGACATTGATCATTAAGAAAATTTGTCACAAGATTTTTGGTAAGAATGTCTAGAACATAGTAAACAAGGGTCTTATAAAGCATATTTTCATAAAAGAAATTAAATTCAATATGAACAAGTTTAATGGTCGTGCTAAACCTAATCGAAAGAAAGTTAGACTGCACCAAAATTGTCTCAACATAGTATGAAGGGACATTAGAGAGGAACACCAAATCTAGAGCAAGATAGTTCAAGGGGACTCAACAACAATGTTAGTGGGAGACTGGTATTCTAGTTCAAGGGAGCTACAAGACACTATTGGCTGCTTTTTAGGATGTTAGGATAAGAGTTCACATTGAAGGATGATGACATATCCTTTAGTTGGATCTATAAATATTAAGACAACATTATCATTCGCATCAATATGTTCTGTTTAGAGGATGTGAAAATGATAGCAAGGCCATCAAGAGTATGCTTTATAGCTAATGAAAAATCCATTATATAGTAGAGGAGGAGGAAGGTTTTGAAGTAAGGGATCGAAAAGGTATAGTTCATGATGTCATAGCAATAGGTTCAGGTGTGTTAAACTATTGTTAGCAGGAGAAGATGGACTTATGGAAGATAATATGATGACCAATGTGAATAAGAATAGTGGTAAGGTCAAGGCAAGAATAACCCTTATGTTGGGCATATTATTCTAGTAGAAATGTAGGAAAGAAACCAAGTGACCAACTTGTTAACTACAGAGGGATTATGATAGGATAGTCATCTAAATGTGTACAACATATTGTAGTCAATAGCATCTAACAAAAAAGTTTAAGTGGTAATTTATGATTGGTGAAACTAGATAAGAGATGGTTGATTATGTGTACAGTGAGTTTTGAATTAAAATATATGTACATGTAAGAGAATCATTTGGGTAAGTCATTAATACATCTATGCTTAAGTTCAACAACACCATCGTGTAAGTTGTAAAGGCAAGGCACAAGGGGTAAAGGTGAGGAAGTTTGTGTTAAGCAGGGAGTTACGTAAGAGATATACATAAGGGTTGGCATATGAATGGAAAGGATCATGTGGCAAATTGGTATGTAAAATAGGATAGATGGTGTAAGTGGTACTAGCGTAGTGGTGTAGGGTAGCCAAAGTGATGGTGAGGGAAAGGGAGGGTGTAATAAAGGGTAATAGAGGAGGAAGAAGGTTTCAAGGTAAAGAATTATAGGGGTATAGTATCTAATGCTATCACGGCAAGGCTAAGCAAGTAAGACTGTTGTTAATAAGGGAAAATAGACTCATGGAATGATATGATGGCTAATGTGAACAAAACTAGTGGTAAGATTAAGGTAACGATAGCCCTTATGCTAAATAAATTATTCCAATACAAATGTAGAACAATAACTGATGGGCCAATTTGTTAACTATATGGGGAGTGCGGTTAAGATAGTATAGACATCTAAACTTATGAAGCGCATTGTAGTGATGAGCATAGCAATAGAGGAGTTTAAGTGGTGATTCATGGTTGATGAAGGTAGACAGGAGATAGTTAATTATGTAAGCAACAATGCCAACCATAATATGAAAGTTTTATATGCATGCGGGCAATCATCTTATGTTTTTGCACCTAAGTTCAACAATGATGTTTTAGTATAGGGTGCTAAGATAAGGAATTTAGCAAGTGTACCATGTTGATAAAAAATAGCAGAAATGACTATGTTAGAAATTTACTAATATTATTGCTATGAAATATTTTATTTAAGAGTAATAATAGTTTTCAACAAGATTCTTAAAATTTAAAAAAAAAAAAAAACATGAGATACAACTAAATATATATTATGCAAAGTAAAAATCCATGAGAGTTGAGAGAAGTTTCCTGTTATCACCATGCAATATCAAAAGCATATATAAGTTTAATGATGATTGACATCTATTGGAGTGAATTTCCTAGAGACTCTATATATGCTAAGATGATCTTGAAAATGGTAATAAAGTATGTTACATGTGGATTTCAACCTTCCAATCCAAGCACTAGTTCAGCCCATGAAGCATTAGCCTAACCTTTAAGAAAAAAGCAAAACCATAGAGGAAACATCCCCCGGCACTTGGCAAGCCTTGCTTTGTGTGCAAGCATTCTAAAATATATTGAAGACTAAAGGATCTCACTCTACATGTCTTGATCTTGGGAGCTAAGCCCTCACATATAATCACCTTGAAGCCCTCACGATAAAGGATAAAAAAACCTTATACTTAGAAAGCTTAGACCCTAAACCTTATATTCTATACTATTATTAGCTTGAAAATTCTCTAGTCCCTACACTTATTCTATTTGTCATCTATTCACTAAGAATCGAAGTGTATGCATCAGAGCAACCTCCGACACCCTCTTAGCTCACATTTGTGTTTTAGCAAGTCTAAAATCAAGCTCTCTTTAAGCTTACAAACCCCTAGAGAATTTCCACCTACAATAAAGTAGATCTTTAGTGGTATACATATAACAATGAGTTATAGATGGAGTAAAAGACTAGGCTCTTGTTTGCTTTTGTCATTGAGGACAACTAAGGACATCTTGATATGTATCATACGGTCATGCACATAAGAGAATGTATACAAGATAGGTCTTGCAAAGTGTCATGTGACGGGTAATCACTTCATTATACCATAAGGACTTATTGAGTTTCTTAAAGAGCCAAGGCTAAAAATTGCTATTAGCTAGCAAGAGAGAAAAGAGTGATTTTGGTTTCTCATAAATTTGAGAGGTGATAAAAGAATGCTATAAAAAGCATGACTGATGAATCTAACAAGAGCAAAAGGGAGGGAAGTGAAGCTAATTAATTAATAATGGATTAAGATCGCATAGATAATCAATCTATTTTTTTTTTTTTTTTTAGAGATGAAAGAGTGGAGCTAGGGTTCGAGCTCTATCTCCCAAGCCATTGCATTATCAAGAAATTGCTATTGTATGATAATATAAATGTCACCGACAATCATATTCTCTCAATTTCAAATAGTATGTCTGTAAAGACAATGCAAAAGAGGGATGCAAGGATGGTATGACTCATTTTGAGCCATAGAGCTTGATATCGTGCTCAATGTGTTAATTAGGCTTCATTTGTTTGATGAGAAGTAAGGTACAACCCATAAAGGATTGTAACCCTCCTTAGTAATATTTTGTGTAGGTTTACACCCATCAAATGGTAATCTTTTCGTGAGATTACACTACTTTCCTTTGAGTTAAGTGACGTACACATTTAATGAGATGGTTCATTTTCTGCAAAATCTCTCTTTGTCATTTCATTTATTAAGAATCATTTAAACACAACACTCATTTTAAGTGACATGCATGATATATTCACCCGGTAACTTATACATGTGGATCGATGTACATTTATATGGAAAAAAAATGCATATATGGATAATTCTCCTGAAGAGTGTGAAAGGTAAACAAAACCCTGCTTTCCCACATATATTGAAGCATATCAACAATTATAAACAGCAAATGGAAACCTAAGGAGCAAAAGGGCATTAGCCCTTATGATTAATGATGCATTTTATACACTAAAGTAGTCACATCTTATGTGGAATGAATAGGTCCTCGATTCTCTAATTAATTATTATTTACATCAACCAATTACGTATTAATTATGTTGAGTGTGTATGTACTCTCTTCCTATCATAATCCCTTTTGTCAATTTGTACGTGTATATGTGCATGTTTGTCTTTACAGGAAGAAGGGGAGAGGGAGAGGGAGAGAGAGAGAGAGAGAGAAAGAAGTGATGAAAATTTGATGAAAAGGTGCGGTAGACTCGGATCCTGTCGCTTAAGAAAAAAGCTCAATACAAACACGCATTATATCACTCTCAAGTCTCAACACACAACATAACACCTTTTCAAGCTCAAATATTTGACTCTCTCTCTCTCTCTCACAAACAGTCTCTCTCGCTCTCTTCTACATTTGTGTGATGGATGACCAGTACGGCCTCCCGGATCTCCGGCAGCTCATGGCTGCGAGAACCCATTTTCCGGCAGCCGTCTCTCAGCCGCTTGAGCCACCGCAACCCTTTTCATCCCTCCACAGGAATAACCTAACTCCTCCACTACAACAACCACTGCCACAGTCTCATCACCACTATGACCCCATTTCGCTTGCTACTACTACCGCTAGCCACCACCAGTTTGGCTTCTCCACCCCGTACGGCGGACAAGAGGTGGAGTATGGTAACAGGCACGATGGCAGCAATAGTGGAAGGTGGCCAAGACAGGAGACGCTCACCCTACTTGAGATCAGATCTCGTCTTGATTCCAAGTTTAGAGAAGCTAATCAAAAAGGTCCACTTTGGGATGAAGTCTCTAGGTATCACACATAAACTATGAAATTATCTTTAACTAAAATAATTGATATTAACATGCTAAATCTTCTTGATTCTAGTGCTTTTGCATTGTTTCCTAAATTTCACATCTAATTGTATAATTTCATGGCTATGCACGATTTTGCTAAACTTGGGAAGCTATTTTATACTTGGAAAGTTTTGTATCAATTGAATTAAATTAGAAAAAACCAGATAGCTTTTTTTTTTACTTTTTTAATTTTTCCTTTTTCTGTCTCTAAAAGGTTGGGTTTAGCTTACTTTCTAACAAACATGTTTTGTCCTAGATCCCTTTATAGAATGGATTTTGCAACGAGACCTTTCTTTCTGAACTTCTCGCTCTCTTTCCTAGTTTATGAACTTTGGCCATGCTTGCATGTGTATGATTCTCAAGTTGGTAACACAAAACCATTCCTTATTTAGTCGTTAGATTTTTCCCAATATTTAATTTAAATGATTATAATATTTTTTACAAGTTGTGCTATGATCTTTCTACTTATTGAAAATGCTTCCAAGTTCCAAGAAAGAACAAAAAAAAAAAAAAAAAACAAACAAACAAACAAACATCAAAACATTTTCAAAAACAAGAGTACTTAATTTATTAATTATATTATGTACTCCACTTGCAATTGGCTTGGCAGGTATAAATGGTGCTTCCTGAGCTAGGGTTCTTTCTAGAGGACACTAATTAATTAACATTATCTTGCTTGCTTTATTACATATTCTTTTCATGGTCATCTTCTCTTTTATCTCTTACTCTCTCTTTTGATGTATATAGGATTATGCTAGAGGAACATGGGTATCAGAGGAGTGGCAAAAAATGTAGAGAGAAATTCGAGAACTTATACAAGTACTACAAGAAGACTAAGGAAGGTAAAGCTGGAAGACAAGATGGGAAAAACTATAGGTTTTTTCGCCAACTCGAAGCCATTTATGGCGAACCTGCCACGAGCCATGGCCTTTCGGGGGCTTCAGACAACCATCTTCTTAGTAATATCTACCCACCAACAACAAATGAACCTAGCTTGAACCAAACAAACCGTGAGGGGGCTCATGATTATAATAAGATTTGTGACAGCCTTAGTTTCTCGAATTCGTCTCATGAATTCGAGACCTCCTCGAACAATTCGGAGAACAATGAGGGTGATTTGTCGGTGATTGCGTTCATGATGAATCAATCGATGGAGAAGAACAAGAAGAGAGTGGATCATGAGAGGGAAGAGAGCTCTAGGAGGTGCAATAGAAGGGGATGGAAAGAGAAAGTGAAGGGTTTCGTGGACAACGAGATTAGGAAATTGATGGAGAAACAAGAGGTTTGGATGGAGAACATATTGAAAACAATTGAGTTGAAAGAGCAAGAGAGAATAGCGAGAGAATTGGAGTGGAGGAAGCAAGAGATGGCGCGGTTCGACCGCGAACACGAGCTCTGGGCAAAGGAAAAGGAATGGATGGAAGCACGAGATAATGCCCTAATGGAAGCCTTAAAGAAGTTCATAGGGGGACAAAGAGAACAACAGCCGAATCTCTTGTCATTGGCTATAACAAAGGAGCACATGGGAAAGGAAGATGTCGATGATGAGCAAAACTTGAGCATAGAAGAGACTGCACATCATCATGTTGTGACGAGTACTAGAAGTACTAGTGCTAGAGGTAGCAGCAGCGAGTGGACTGAGCCTGAGACGTTGAGTCTGATACAGCTTAGAACCGGCCTGGAACCTAGCTTCTTCGAGTTCGGGTATTCGTCAGGAGATGGTCTTTGGGAGGTGATTGCCGAGAAAATGGCGTGCTTGGGGTATAATCGAACTCGAGTCGAGTGCAAAGAGAAATGGGAGAGCGTTAGAAGTTACTTGAACAAGAAAGCGGAATCGAGTAAGAAGTACAAGGATGATATGTTTCATTAGCCTTGTTTTTATTATCTGAATTGCTCATATTTGTCCGCTGACACGGCTTTGTATCAATTAATTTAGGTGTTGATTGACTTCACTTAAGTCCCCTATGCCCCCGGTCCCCGGTCCCCGGTCTCCGACCCGAATTAATATATCGCTTGTTTAGGAATGAGATAGAGATAGGACGGTGAAATAGTTTGGGCCTTCACTAACACCTAGCTGTCCATTTTTCACATTGTCGTGTAACAAATAGAGGACCATTAATGGAGGTACGTATGTACTTGTTGTGTGATTTCTAAATTCTTAAGGCTGTCCTCACTCCAGCAGCACGGCTATTCGGTAAGCTACATTATTGTATCTGTGCTCGATATAATGACGACTTGTAGTTATTGTCAATGATGCATCGGTTCTGTCATATCGGTCTGTGCTAAAGAACTACAAGCATAGATGAATACTGTATAAATATTAAAACAATTTTAGCACGTATCGAGCAAAACGATATAGACAGTTTTTTTGAAAATTACCTGCCATTCCTAATATCTACCTAATTACCATTAATATTTACATGCTACTAATGTAAATGTGTAACATGTATTAATACCAATAAATCATTTTTCAACCAATCAGAGGTTTTGCTTTGCTTTGGTCCATTCCTCATTCCCATATGCGGAAAAATGTTTTTAATTACCAATCAGAACAGTAATAGTTAAGCGTCTGTTCACGGCTCAAAGGAATTGAGACGAGCAGGGTTTTTTTTAACGTATTTATGATGATATGCTGCTTTTAAATTTAGCGCTCAAGAGGTAGGAGAAGTACTTGATTTTGTCCATACATGTATATCGGTCTTTTTGAGATTATAAATATATATGTATATATATGGGTATATATACCAAGATTTGTATACATGAAATCTGAGCACCGTAGTAAGAGATATATAAAACCCTGTGCTCCAACATGTTTGTGTTAGTTTTTTCTAACTTTATTGTGAGCTGACACTAACTATGACATAAAGTTAAGATAATATGATTAATAAAAAAAAAAAATTATAAAGTCGTCCTGAATTATGGATTAAGAGTGTAAACAAAATAAAAAAAGGGTGTAAACTAATAGGTCCATTAAAAATTAGTTTGACCCCATAGAGTATTAGGTCCCCTCTTTGATCTTATGCATTAATTCAAGGTCTGTGCATTACCATCTAAGAGTACTAGTCGCAATATCTAGAGTAGGACTATGAATAAGTGAAGCTGAGTTTTTTAAAGCTCAAACTTAGCTCATTTAAAAATTATTAAACTCAAATTGAGTTAAGTTTTTATTGAGCTTAAAAATTAAAGATTTGCGCTTAAGTTCATTAAAGATTTTAAAGCTCAAGCTAAGCTCGTATAGATAAACAAGATTAAGCTTGTACGGTAAATAAGCTTGAGCTTGTATATCTAGATAAACCTAAATTCGAGCTTATTAATATAACTAAAAATAAAAATCATTATATTAATATAATATAAGTTGCAAGCCTATTAACAAGCTTACTTATAAACTTACTCCTAGGCCTACTCGCAGGTTCATCAATAATATAAATGAGTTTATTTATGAGTCAGCTTACGAGCCTAAATTTAGAGTTTAAGCTAGACTCATTTAATTTCAAGCTTATTAATATAACTAAAAATAAAAATCATTACATTAATATAATATAAGTTGCAAGCCTATTAACAAGCCTACTCGTAAACCAATTCATCAATAATATAAATGAGTCTATTTACGAGTCGGCTCACGAGCCTAAATTTAGAATTTGAGCTCGACTCAGTTAATTAAACGAGTTTTATTTTAAGCTCATTTTCCACTAGTTTACTAATCGAGCTTAAATAACTTGGCTCGAGTTCGAGTAGCTCCTGAGTAACTCAGCTCCTTTACGACCCTAATCTAGAAAAAAGAATTCATGACATGTTTACTTTGCAAAATGAAACAAGGTGAAAATAGATCGAAATAAAATGAAGAAGTGATACTTATTCCTAATATTTCCTTTATAGTATAATGCATAGATCCAGAATTATGTTAGAAATGATTAAAGAATTTCAATCCTAATCTTCTCATCCTCATTTGACAATTCGAAGTTAGAGGGGCATACTTTAGAGAAACGATGGCTATCTACCAAAATGGCTTCCCAAAAGATCAAATCAATGAACCGATCAAGAAATAAATCATGAACACATCAAGAACTTCACACTTGATTCACTATAGAATGCGCTTTGAGAATTCGAGTTTTCGTGTGCTCCTTCTCCCATGTCTCTCTCAATGACATTCCTCGGTGTGTCATGACTTGAGACTTCTTTAGAACCAATTGGCATGTACGTTGGACATGGTTGGCCATCTACATCAACCTTTCATATACAATAACCATCCTTCACATTTTGTAATAATTGATAACTTTGTAAATATCTTATGTGTTTCTAGTTTTCTTTAAAATAAAGTAATATTTTTCATTGTTTATAAATTTTTTATAATATGTAATTTACCTATAAAATTGCATGTTCAGTTAAAATCTTTTAGTATCCTCATTAATTTGTTATGCGTGCAGTGACAATTTGCAACATTGTTACCATTAATATTCTAAATTGTTCATACTTTTGTAAATTTCTTATTTTAACGTAACTTACCTCCATTTTTATTAACAAAACGCAAAGTTTCATTATTTTCTTTATCTTCATAAAACTCGACAAAAGTGTGTAAGTAACCAATTCTAATTGTGATCAAGAGATTTTAGTTGAAAACTCCCATTAAAACAATAAATTCAATGTAAGCAACTCTGTATATACTACCAAACGCCTTATTGTATTTGGTGCATAAAAATATAATTAGTTAGATAAGCACAAAAAAATAGCCATCCAAAATAAAATATCTATATATAACCCCAAAGAAAAAAAAGAAGAAGAAGAAAAAGAAGAACCAAGCAAAATACTTACATATATATTTTTAATTTATTTGAGTAAATTATAGAAGATACCAGACACTCTTACTTTCTTTAATATTATAAAAAATATATAATAAGTACTGCTTTCACTTTCCCGAAGTTTCCATTGCATATAAATGCTTAATGAAGATAATAATGAACATTCAATTATCTATAGTTTACAAGAATAAGTGGGAAATAATACCTCGGTTTCAGATATTTGAATATTAATATTTTACTATCACATAATATTAGATTAGATGATTATTTATTTCAAATATGTTACTATATATTTACCTTATCCATCAAGGATGATACCGTATATAAGTTTGAGACTACCAGGAGGTCTATATTCTATACTCTTATAGCTATTAGTAGGGGTGATTAATGGCTACGTTTGCTTTTTCTGGTTTTTTTTTTTTTCCAAATACATTTTATAGGTTAAGGATGAAAGATTTAAACCTGATTCGTCTAATTAGCAAAATGGTGTTAATGCCATTAAACTGCATGAGTCTTGACTAATGATAAACATTTGTTGTCCCCAACTTCTTGTCTCGAAGGTATCTCCAATGGTAGCACATCTTACTTATCTCATGCTTTTATGTAGGGCTAACAATTTAAGTTATGATGTCATTTCCTTTTTCTATGTTTAAATAGGTTTGTGTCTAAAAAACCTAAACTCATAACATAACATATTTATTAATCGTATATAAAAACCTAAACCTATTACCTAATATGTCTTGTGTTTAGGTTAGACCGATTTATCTTAGGGCTAATAATTCGTATTACTATGTTATATTTTATTTATCTTAGGTTTGATACCATTTAACAATTAAAAAGTTATAGTTAAATTAACAAAATATTTATAGATATAAGGGGAGAAGAAGGACAATAATATTTAAATTTTACAAAAACAAATTATACAGTATCTTCATACTTAATATAAAATTACGATTAAAACAAAAATTTTAGTAAAGCAAAATCTTACCAAATATAGAAAATATTAAAAATTTAAGTTATATAATATCATTAAATTAAGTGGAACCATGATTAAGTGGATACTGATATTACTATCAATATTGATTTCTAAATTTATTACATTATTTATCGAATTTTCAGAAGTAAAAAAATTTACACATAAGTTTATAATTTTTTACTTATTTAAAATGTGATGCGATAAGAAAAGTATATAACATTACTAAATTTATGCTATGTAACATCACTAAATTAAGTAGAACTATGACTTAAATTGATATTAGTATTACTAACAGTGTTAGTTTCGAAATTTATTACATTATATATCAGATATTAAAAGGAGACAATCAAAAAATTTATATATGAGTTTGTAATTTTTTACCTATTCATACTACAATATAATAAGAAGAATATATAACTAAAAATATTTCATATATTTAATTGAAATATTTAACTTAAAAAGAAATGATATGTGCAACAAAAAACAAATACAAAAAAAGGTATAGCATATCTCGTGTCTTGTGTCTTATGTCTCATGTTCGAATTTGGAAGCTTAACTCAAACCTGAAAAAGAATTTAACTATACTTAATTAGATCTAACCCATTTATGTTTCATATTAAATTTTTTTTATACACTAATCTATTTAAATTGTATAGTATTGTATCTAAATCCCAAATTTCCAGCCTCACTTCCATGTCATTTGTGCCCATGTACACCATGATATTATTGAGCTTGTTGTTTCTACGCCTACGGGTTCAATTAGCTCATTTGTTTGGTCAGTGTTGCCCATGAATTTACTTGTCATACCGAAAAAAAAAAAAAAAAAAGCACATGCCTTAAATAAATATGGTGATGATTGCGTGTATAGACATTATATATGCGCCTATAGGAATAAGAATAATATATAATATCGATAATATTAAAAGGTAAGAGCTCTTTCTATATCTTAAGTGCTACTAAAATTTATTTTACAATATACTTAATTAATCTTCTTTTATCAGCCCCTCAAAAGAAAACTACCTTATCCCACTATTTCATTTCATAATAAAGTTAATTGTTGATGAAAAGTTAAATCTTTTTTTTTTTTCTTGTCGACTATTCCATATCCAATTTATTAAGCTAAATGATTGATTTTTATTTTAGATTAGCACACACATTATAGATGCATATCCCATGAGTAGCATTTAATGTGCATAACTCAATGCTAAAGAATACAAGTTTTAGAGGAGCTACAACTAAAGAAGTGTTGTATTTGTTTGCCTATAACTATATATATAGATATATGATCATTCAAATTCCCAACGTTTCACTGTCTTTTCCTTTCAATCTTAAATCTTTATTTTTGCATCTAAGTCCTAGACATTTACAAACAAGTTCTTTTAATAACAATGTTAATTTTTTTGTTAGAATATGACACACAACAACCTTTAATTGGCTTAAATAATTAAGTTAGTTCAATAATATAACCAGATATATTGTTTCAGTAAACTATTGAAAAATATAATATAAATTTAGAAAAAAAAATAGAAAGTGAAAAACAAAGCATATTATAAAAATAAAATTGACACGTGTTAGTCCATATAATTATCTAAATTAAATAATATAATAAAATTTAACATAATAAATATATAAAATATAAAAAAAATATTTAAAAAGCTTTTTTAAAAATGCAATAAATTAAAAAAAAAATTTGACCATCCCTATATTTAAGGGTTAGCTTAAATGATCACCTTAATCAAAAGATCGCATACCACTTACTAAAGTGGGTTACTTGCTACTTATAGTAGGTAACTGTCCAACACCTTTCAACTTCTTAGGATGATAGGTAATTATTCCCGCTACTTAAAAACAAAAAAATAAGAGAGAAAGAGAAAAATTAATGAAAACCTAATCAGTTTAAATAACCTAATCAGGTTTTCTCTTAACGATGATGGAAGTAAATCAACAACACGCTTCTTCTAAGTGAATTGTAACCTACTTTTCAAAAGGTGGGCCTTTTCAATCACCTCATAAAGAAGGTTTTTTTATTTTNTGGAAGTAAATCAACAACACGTTTCTACTAAAAAAAATATTTAAAAAGCTTTTTTAAAAATGCAATAAATTAAAAAAAAAATTTGACCATCCCTATATTTAAGGGTTAGCTTAAATGATCACCTTAATCAAAAGATCGCATACCACTTACTAAAGTGGGTTACTTGCTACTTATAGTAGGTAACTGTCCAACACCTTTCAACTTCTTAGGATGATAGGTAATTATTCCCGCTACTTAAAAACAAAAAAATAAGAGAGAAAGAGAAAAATTAATGAAAACCTAATCAGTTTAAATAACCTAATCAGGTTTTCTCTTAACGATGATGGAAGTAAATCAACAACACGCTTCTTCTAAGTGAATTGTAACCTACTTTTCAAAAGGTGGGCCTTTTCAATCACCTCATAAAGAAGGTTTTTTTATTTTCTTAACTTAATTAATAAGTACATGATTTACTTAATTATTTGGATCAATTAAAAGTCATCACATATCATTTTCAAACTGAAAAATTAATGCTAATGATAAAAAGACTTACTAAGAAAATTATTGTAAAAGTTTAGGATTCGGATGTGACAAGTAAAATTTTAGGCTTATGGTATAAAAACAGTCAAAAGTTATTTTAAAAAACAAAAAACAAAACAAAATCCAATATCGACTTTCTTCCCTATATAATATGGCCCAGCCCAAAGCTCTCCGTCACAATTTTCCTTTGATTCTTCATCAAATATTTTAATATTCCTCCCCGTTCTTCATCATCACCCATCCATCGATGAGCACGATATGTTAGGTCTCTGGCTCCTTTCTACTTCTTCTTCTTCTTCTTCTCCATCAATCTCTCTCCATTCACTCATTCGACCAATCTCGAACCCCATTAAATTCCCCAATTCTCTCTCTTTCAAGACCCAAATCAGAAACCCTTCAAGACTCACGCTTTCTGCCCAAAATGGCAACAGCAACATAGAACGACAAGCCAAGAATAACGGTTCCAACGTAGGAAGCAACAACGACAGTAATAATAACGGTAATGATAACGATAAACGAAAGGCGGTGTTTAATTTGAAGTTGGGTGATTTGTTAGACCCGGATCCGGACAATGTATTGGCAGTGGGTTTGACATGTGTATTGACATGGGCTAGTGTTCAAGTGCTTTGGCAATTAGCTTTTATCTCTCTAGCTATTCTTGTGGCTGCTCTTAAGTACTCCTTTATTGCTGCTCTTCTTCTTCTTATTCTCATTTCCCTCCTCTGAATTCAATTATCGTTAGTTGTAAAGAAAATGTTGTTGGCTTGTGGGAAATCACAAGTGGTATCAGAGATGAAGGTTTCGATCAGGGGGGAGCGATATTGATTCACAAGTTCGGTTTTTCCGAAGTGTATAGACGTGCTGTTACATCTTTAGGCACTGTGGGTGCAGGTTTTTAATGTTTTTGTCCACACATCTGTGACTCTGTGACAGTTACTGAGATATTGTATACTGAAACTTAGATGAATTTGGCAAGAATCTAATTAGTCACTGCAATGCTGTTTTTTCTTTTACCTCGAAAATGCTAGTTTGGAGGAAGGATATGATTATTAACTTTCCGCTATCCAAGATTCTGTTATGAACCTGATTGCGATATACGGTAATCCCATGTCAGAAGTCGGGTGTGATTCATTCTTATCAAATGTATTTTTCTGCATTTGGCTTGCCTTTAAGCTCATGTTAGTGGATAATTAATATGTTATGAAAGTCGCAATTAAACTTGCTAGGTTAATTTTTTATATGCCATTAGGTCCTCAAGCAAAAGCAATTGGTAATTCTAGGTTATCTAACAGGTTTTACAAATTCTTTAGTCATGACAATGCAATAGCTAGATTACATAACAAGAGTTGATACAGAAGAAAAAGTGTGTTGATCTATGAGATGGCTCTAAGGCTTTGGCTTCAACTTTGATGGTTCCACACAAAAAATCGCACTCTTTACAATGAATGTTCACACATGCCTTTTGATTTTTCGGCTTTGTTTGGATTAAGGAAATTCTATGATTCGCCATTAAACGGACTTCCGGTTTATTCTGCAGAAAAAATTTATCCTAAGGTCATTCATGCCACATCTATTGTCAATTGACTAAAAGGTAGAAATGGTTGAGTGTTGTGGATAGATCATGAATAGCATATAAGTTATTGACATAGCATTTGACCTGCTTGATGATGTTTGTGCCTTGTTCTTTCCTCTATAATGTAGTTTGGTTTCAATTTAATCGCTTCTTTGTAGAGCTAGTGGGTTTCCGTGAAGTTTATTTATGGCTACACAAGTAGTTTGTTGGTTATTGTTGGAAGTCTTTTTGTTCCGTGTTTAGCGCTTTCAAGCTACTAGTCTTTAGGTTTCTTTCATAGTGTTCTTGTATCCTTTTGCATAAGTTTTGTTGTCCAGTGTTGTATCTGTTATGATGATAACTTTGTTGAAGAGGAAATTTCAGGGATATTGAGCTGTATAACAGCTTTGCAATACTTATGGGCCATTAGTCCAGCGGTCCCGGCTTTTTTCATCTTCAATAAGCAAAACCAATGGGTTCCTATTTGCTTAGTTCTTGAGCTCATCTCTATGTGTGATCCTTGTGAAGTTAGATGTTGAATTCCAGCGGTGTTTTACATGGATGCTTGAGGGTTTACTTGGCTTCAACCATGCGGGTGGTTTTTTTCCAAGCAATACAGTGTGTCCTTTCCACTGCAATTGTTTAGTGATTCTCTTTTTCTGTCTGATGCATTTTGAACTTCCATTGAGACGAGCTATGGTGTTCTCCACACAGCAAAGCTCTTTATTATGCAACATTCCATTTAGCTCTGCTGAATTATCTTTTGGACATTAATGTCTTGCATGAACATGCGATATGAGAGAAGTTTCATGGCCATGACCTAAAGATAAGCTTATCTCATGCCATTTGCAAATATAGATTGGGTTCTTGCTCTGTTGGTTTTTAGCTCTTAATGTGAGCAGGGGTCCTAACTGAGAAGGACACAACATGTCTATTACAACAAGTTGCAGCAGAAACAAGCAGTACAGTTAGTTGAACTTTTGCTAGTGCAAGCTTTGGAAACGTATGGGAACCTAGGCCTAGAAGATATAAAATTTTATATGTCATTTGAAGGATAAATTAGGATAAAAGTTGACATGAACGAATAAACAAACAAGTTCCCATTTGCACGGAAAACTTGTTGCTGTCGTGAAATGGCAGGATCGTAACACCTCAACCGTATATGTTATGTGAAGAACCTTGGCATTTATGTTCATCAGGGTCATCCATTAGGTCGGATTGATTATTTTCATATTGTATCCTTCGTAATCTAACAGCTGTGGTGTATGTTGAGTTTAGAGCATAATGACACTGTGTTATTGCTGCTTTCTTGTCAAAGACCCGGAAAGAGATCTTGTGTTCTCTGAAGGAATGAAGAGTATGCAAAAAGAAAATACACTATGGGGGTGTTGGAGTTGTCTTCGGTGGAGATATTCTAATGCTTGAATCGGTAAAGAATGCAAGATAGCAGCAACAATAAAGAAAGCAAACAATTATTTTATCTTTTTTTTTTTTAATTTCCATTTATAGGAAAGAAATGGGTGATTCTCTCACAAATCACAATGTGCAAATATTCTAGAAGGTAAGAGTAGCACCACCGCCGCCGCCGCTACTATCAAAAACAACAATAATAAAAGTTTGCTTTCTTTTTTTGATGTTGCTCTCTTATATCCTTTTTGCATTGAAAACAATTCTAGCGCCCCCATGTGTGTCTTCTTTTTGCAGATTCTTCATCTACAGCATGTGGAACTGGGAAGCCCTTTCTAGGCTCAAGTACGTCTTCGACAAGGAAGCATCAACAATATTTGGCATCTTAATGCTAGAGCCATAGTTAAAACCCATAGTAACGATCTAGCACCCCTCACCCGTCCCCCAGTTGAACCTGAACAGCAACCTGCAATGATGGACAACATCCTTTGGATAGGAGACAATCGCATGACGACAATCGCCTCGCCTAACTGGAGCGACAGATCAATAAGGTTCTCTACAACAACTAACACCTTAGAGTAGAGGTTTCTCCCTTCGCCGGTGGGCAAAAAATAATGTTGCCCTGTAAACATCCTATTAGTTGGATTCGTAATCTAATCAAACAAATCACAAATTTCAAGGAGTTTAAACAGACCGAACCTCAGGATGCTTTTTCCCTCGAGCAGTCCCCCTATACATAGGAAATTAGAGATGAACCTCTAACCACCACAATCAGTATCCCAAAGTTCCAATTTTAAGATGACCCTGCCCTGCAGTTAAATTGTTATACCTCTTAAATGGATTACCCAGTGTTTCAGACGCCATTGCAGGTAAGGTTCTCTCTGGAAGCCTGAAAAGGTTACTCAAGCCTGGTATCGACCTGAAGCCGAACTCTATCTCCAACTTCAAAGAGCCTCTACCAACATTTCATCATAAGCAAACAACCTGAAAAGGACCCTTTAGTCCTTAATCTTATTCGCAAGGGTCTTAATGAAGCAATTACTTTGCTCGATTCTCCTCGACAAGAATATCGCTCTCAATGCTACAGTATTAGGGGCAGAGGACCACTGTCGGTTCTTCAACTCCATAACAAAAAAAAAAAAAAAGAGAAATGATGCCGACAACCTTTGAGTAATTTCAGAGCGAGTAGACAAGTATATTACCCAGGATTTAGTCCAACGCTGCTACTTAAGGAATACGTTGAACCGAATAAATGACCTTAGAAGCGAGATCATCCAAAAGAGGGAGTAAGATCCTAAGGAGCTAATAGCTGACCAACTCATAGGGCGATTGATTGAGACTCTGCAGTTCGAAACGGTGCCAACCGACTACATATGGAAAAGAAATTATTCTAGTTTTAATCTTAGCATTGTACTTATGTCACTGGTGTACCTAGGATTTCGAAAGTTAATAGAACTATTAAGTTCATTCCATTATCTCCTCTTTGAGCTTGTAGTGATCTTTATATTGCGACCAACCTTATTACTGTCAAAATTCTGGTCGAGTCAGTTGTTTTTGGGTAACTGACGAGCTATTAAAGCCTCCGCTTACTAACAGGTAAATGGGGTAAACCCACCTACTGACAAGCGGATTGAGAGAAAGCTCTTCTAGCAGACTTCACTTTTGCTTACAAGACCTCGCTTATTGGGCTCGGGTCCGATGCTAGAGGTAGTTGTGATTCGGTTCGATACAGTTTCCTCTCTTACCAAACGGAATCTAATATAATAGTTCAATTTTTATTTTTTAAATTAAATTTAACTATACTGTTCAGTTTGTAAATATTTTAAACCTAATTAAAATTGGTTCGGTTCGGTTTAAATAATATATATCAAATTTTCACTAAACATTTTTATTTTTAATAATATATTTTCCTTTTCGTTGAACTTTCATAAGTTTCCAAATAATTTCTTATATATTTATCATGTATAATGATACTTAGTAAAATGTTATATAAGATTTTAACAAATTTAACTTGATTGAACGATAATAAAAAATTCTATTCTAAGGAATAAACAATGAAGAGAGAGAAGTAAAGCTACTTATCAAAAAACAATACGAAAAAAACAAAAGAGACATTAAAAACCAAAAAAGAAATGAGAAATACGTAAAGAGTATTAAGATAAGACCTTTGATTTAAAAACATATAAGAAGAAAATGATAATTTAGAAAAGGAAAAATTATAAATATAAAATTTCAAATGAAACTCACTTAATTTAATTTTAATAATTTACCCAAAAATAAGATAAAGAAAAAAAAAGATATGAAAAATTTGATAAAATCTATAAAGATTAATAAAAAAATAAAAAAAATAACTAAATAATTGCATAAAATTATTTTTATTTAACTAAACGATTCGATTCGATTTTAAATAATTCGATTTAGTTTGTTTTTCCGGACCAAACTGTAAACCGTTTATATATAATCGAACAGAACTGTGAACAAATAGTCTGCTAAAAAACTATTTTATTAATTTGATTTACAATTCAATCTCCAGTTGATGATTTTTTTACTCAATTTTATCTCATACGGATGAATTGGGACATCTAGCTTATTGGACTAGCTTCTAACGAGGGGGATGCTCTCTACAGGGAAAAGGAATCCTGGTTGCCATAAAATTAGGACATCCTGCCTACTAGATTCACTTCTGACACGTGATGCTCTCAATAGGGGTTGAGTACCTTGGTCGCTACTAAATAAAAATAAATAGGTGAAGATACGATGGAAAAGAGAAGCAACACTTAAAAGAATATGTTTTCAATAACAATAATCCCAGCAGCACTTATAATTACAGGAAGCATATTGGTCGAAGTATGTAATTAAAAAAAAAAAAAAAATGGAAGAAAGTCGAGTATAAGTCAAAAGAAAGAAAAACAGAGAGAATCTCAATTATTGGCCCTTTGCTCTGTAAATTGTGAAGCCAATCCCTTGGGCTACCACTCGAGAGACTGTAGTGTAGTTGCTCTGCTTGGTAGGAACAGCAACCATTGGCTCCGTTTCTTGAGGATCAGGATCATGAGGAGGGGTGATGCCTTTAGACGCTTCACGCGCAGCCTCGAACATGAGCGCATCGTCCTCATCCACTGCAACAACTTGAAGGCTCGACTTAGGAAACCTCCGAAGTAAGGATATCTAGAAAGGTTATCAAAATTGAACATTTTCTCCCTTAGCCAACTCAGTGGTAGTTCAAATCCCAAAATAGGATCCATTTCTTGAATCGATGCTGGCCGGCTTCCATCAGGCCAAGTTCCAAATCCTTGAAGTCTTCACTGCCCTAACAATCTCTCAGGATTTTTGAATGATTTTCCTCCAAGATCTTTGGGCTTAGCTATTCCTTGGAATCGACAACCCATTCCTCCAGCTCCTTAATCTGCCCATCCTGCTTGTTGACTCACCCATTCAACTCTTGATTATGGGATTTCAAGACTACATGCTCTTCCATGACTTTATCTAAAGCAACCTTGGCCAGCTCTCCACCAATCTTGGCCAATCGGATTTAGCCTTCACAAACTCCTCCAACGTTATCTCTGACTCCTGCTGAGTTGTCCTCCGGTCGAATACGAGCTGGCTAATCTATTAATTAGCAGATTGTAGATACCGCTGCAGATGATAGGCCTCGGCTTGAGCCATCTTCACCTGCTCTTAAGCTACCTCTGTCTCCTTCCAAGGATCTTTCAGCTCTATTTGCCCTTTGGTTGGCCAAGGAATTTCGATCAACAACTACCTTGCCCATCTTTGCTGCCAACACAAGATCGAGCCATTCACCCCACCAAGCAACTACATAAAACATAAATGAAGAAGAAGTTAGCTGGAGAGAACTACTTCAATCAACAACTGCCAGAAGATTTTCAGTTACTAACACTATAAATGTCCATGTACAAGCTTTCCAGGATCTTCTTTGTGGCTTAGTCTAGAGCCACTTTCTATGCTCTATGCCTACCCCTGGGGAGTAGTAACCTTAATGGTAATTCAATACAAAATGGGCCATTTCCCACGGCAGCATCTCCAATGTGTAATCCCTAGTTCGGGACAAATTTATGGCCTCAAGTAGGCACCTGAGAGGAGGAAGGCTTCCGCCCTTCTTGTTCTTTCCTTCCCTTCTTCTCTTCCCCTTCCCTCTTCTTCCTCTATCTCTCCTCATAGAGGCTTAGGGAGGTCTTGTTGGCAAAGACTACTACTCTTGTATCGTCATTAGGGATTTAAATGAAACTTTGCAGACGATGGCCTTTCAAGCTTCCTCTTAATTGAAATCCCAAGTGGTTTCTTTAAATCTTCTATCTAAAGTTATCAAATTCACGATTCTATCTAGAATCATTAAAGGTTTTATAAAATTAGAACGCAAGTATATAAAATAACTTTAAAAAATTATGAATATATTTATAATAGTTATTCAAAACATAAAACACATAATGAAAATAAAAAAAAATGAAAACAATTAATTTTTTTTTACAAATTTTTAATATATAATCTAACATGTACAGTAGAAAGAAAAATAGAATTGAAACTAAACTTTTCCCATTTATTTTTTAAAATCTATAAATTAAAGAAAATTAAATATTTTAAATCATTTTAAATTATTGGCGACATAAAATAAAATATATAGTTTTCTTTATAAATTTTATTATTGGAGTTAAAACTTGAATAAGAACTATGAACATAAAAATAAACAATTAGGAGAAAAAGAAAGAGATAAAAAATTAGAATAAGATAGGTTAGGGTAGATACTGTAATATCTTAATAGTTGATGGCTTGTAAAAGACTATTATATATATATTGTTAAATTTTTTAGTTCATTTAACTTAAATATGTTGAATCAATAAACTTGATCAAAAACGTAAATTTCTATATATATAAAAAAAGATTATATATTTGAGTTAACTCAAAAAAGCTACCTAAAATTATAAACTCATAAAATCGTATAAATAAAATCATAATTTTGACAATTATGCTTTTACTTTCTCTTTCCTTTGCCAATCACCTTAGCAGGCCTTGGGTCTCTAATGCTTCAATTCCTTGATCGTGATGCTTTTTTCTAAAGTTTAGGGGAATAAGTCCTTACTTCTCGGCTTTCTTAGTTTAGTGATCCCTTTGTTTCCATTGCCTCCCTTCGTAGCTTGCCTCCTCTCCATAAGCTTGGAAGTGCTCATCTTCTTCAATGTCATACATACAAAAACAAAGATAATGGTCAAATGAGTGAAATACAAGAAAGACACTACCATTATTAATTATATATTTATACCTCGATAGACATCACAATTAGTATTGTGGTTGTTGCATTTTTTTTCCCTTTTTCTTAAAAAAGAAAAATGAATAATTATACTCATCACTCATTGTAGAGGTTTACAATTAGTTACATTTATGAGTCAAATTTACTTGTAGGGTTAAGTTCAAAATATTTACTTAAGTTCAACTTGAAAACAATTGAATCAAACTTAAGCTCATATTACTTGAATAGGATAGTTTATCTTATCTTGATCAACTTTTGAGCTTAATCAAGCTTAGCTTTTAGTTGATTTCATGTTGATTTAGATAGTTGATGTGCTAAGATTGTGATTCAATACTTAATTGTGAGTGTGAAATACCCAATTCAAAGCTAGAAAGTAAGTATTTTGGGGGGTTTAGGTATAACTACAAAAAACAAAGGGACATGGACGTGTATGATGCTACAAATGATGCATCGGTATCAAGTACGTATATGGTTGTAATAGAATCAGTGACTAATATTTAAAAATTATGTAATGTTAGATAGAAGTTGATATTACTCATGATTCTTAAATAACAAGTTTGTTACGTTCATGTAATGGTTGATAAGAACTTAAAGATTAAAAAGAGTTGAATGCATGTAATAATTAAGTGTTTAGGATGACTCTTGACATTGAAGAGGAAATATGAAAGTTGATGTAAAGTAAATTGTAAAACCCTATTTAATGTTCTTACATGTTCAATAGAAAATATCATAATAAAGCAAATAAAATAAAAACTAATTAAACATAATCTAAAATTTATTATCGAGGTTAATTATTCGACGGTTGCTTGGCCCCGTTTAACTAGTAAGCTGGAGGATTCTATGAATAGTACGTTCTTGACTATCGTATGAATGGTGGACTTATTAGGAGGATGGCAGCTCCTAAATTCTACCTATTGGGGGATTAGTAAATTTTACTAGAGAGATGGTTAACCTATTTCCTATAATTATTTCTTTTGTTTAATAACTGTAGCGCCTTAATCTTGATCTTACCCATCTCAACTTTGCTTTTAGATCCTTGATTGGTAAATTTGAAGCATGATGTACAATTCTCTTTGGATCTTGAGTTTGGGTTTTGATACCAACATACCTTCCATTTAAAAGAAGATTCAACTCAAATCTTGAAGCTTATGCAGTCCCCAATCCTCCATCATCAAATATGAACCTATGAAAAACAAAAAAATGAGAGCAAAACAACAACTCGATTGAAGCATAATTTTTGCTAAGATTCAAAGTCCTTTCAACTCATTATGTGCTTAGTTAATCAATGTCATTAATACCAATGGAGATTCGCATATTTGCATTAGACTAAACAATAATTCTTATGCATAACACATGAATTGAACCAATATGATTCAACACTTTGTCTCCATCTAAAACTCAATCTATATTATATGTTATGCATTAGATTAATTACATTCATTAATGACATTTCTCATTTGTTTTTTATGGTTAGTAGCCATCATAAGTATGTCAGATGAGCTCGTTGTCAAGTAAGGCATTGATTAACAATAATAGTAGCCAATGGCCAAGCTCATAACATAAAAGAAACATAATCAAAATCTAAATAAGTGGTAATAGTGATGGTATCAGGATATCTTGGTGCTCTAATCTTAGTGTGTCTAATTTCTTAAGAGATCTTCTTTTATTTCTTAATCAACTTACCCATCATCTTCGTTAATATAGCCATCATGGATAACTTAGGCCTCTAAGAAGATGAAGGCTTATCTCTTTGAATATCATGCATGTAAGCATTAGCTCCAATATTTTGGATCTGCTTGTGGGTACTTAAAGTGGTGGTGGCAATTTCAATGTCCAAATGGAGTCAATAGTCATAGGTATAGATCTAGAAACTAGCTCGCAAATTCTTCATAGTTTTGGTGATTAGGGATCTCACAAATATATACCCTACTATACCTTCAGTAGCCTGCCTCTTAAAGAAGAAAGTCATCTTAACCCTTAAATTAATCTGATAGTACTCAACTAAACTATGATGATAGCTATGTCTACTGAATTCTCCACCCTGATACTGAACTTTCTACCTGTTAGACTCCTAGTTGACACCCAATGAATGATCCTCAAAGTCAAATCCCTCATATTAGAAGCCTTAGACTTCCTTAGACTATAAACCATTGTACTTGTGCTTAACCTATTCCATACTTCTGCATCACAAACATGATGTAGTAACTTAACTAGTATTCACTCAAATTTTTTAGTGTGCATAAACTTTTCAAGGTATATGCCAAGAACCATTGGAAGTCTCTAGAACAGCATGATGACATCCCAACCTTTCACCTTGAAAAGCATGGTGTTTCTCAACCCATTATCGATGTAGTCATAATCTAGGCTTAGTCTCCAAGGACAATTCCTTATAAATTGGCTCATTGATAGTTTGTAACTTAACCCATCTACTAAATTCTTGATATCTTCTGACTAATTCTTTATAACCTACTCATGCTAAGCTTTCCCAACCAATACAAGTAACAGTGCCAAAGCCTTTCTTGCTAAGTTTAGCATATCTTTTCTTATGAGCCTATTCAATGAATTGCAACATTAGGTGAGTTTGTAGATGAATGGAAGTGCTTATACCACCATTCTTGTAGGCATGCTTCACTTGAGCCATATTTGAAAAACAAAAAACTAAAGCTATCATAAAATCATGGCTTCTTTAGCATCTCTTGAAAGCAAAATCTTTCTCCTTACAATCTCAACACATGAAGAGTTTCGACATTGCACTATGTAATTTTTTATACAAAACTGATTTCATGAACTAGCCTTCATAAATTAGAACACAATAAAATTTGTAGTAGCTTATAATCTTCTACATTCCAATTTCAATTATGCAATGGACATTCATGTTACCACTTTCTAAAAAGAAACACAAGCACAATCAAAATTATAATCATCCATATTATAGCAATTCAAGAGTGTGTGTAATGACGACACATAAACATGATTAAGACAAGGTAATCAAACACTCCATTAAAACAAATCCATCATTATCAACTACAAGTTCTCTATCATGTTCTTCCTCATGCCCCACTTTAAGATTGCAACTTTAGGAGGATTTATCAATAAATAATGGTAAAAGATTAATTATCATTACTTAAATCATCATAAATCACTCATAAAACTAAATATTACATCATGTGTACATCCAACAATTCCTAACAAAACCATGCAATAATTTTCAAAACAACAATGTAAAGGATGGATCAAAAGTATATATACCTTTCTTGCTTGAGAAGTGTAAGAAATTGTACAAAAAAACATAAGGGTTAAGTAAGTTTTAGGAAGAGAAAGTTAGGGACTAGGAGTTTTTAGAATGGAAACTAATTTGGAGAAGAAGGGCCATGATGTTCAAATTAAAGAAGGATCACAATCAAGTTCACAACTGTAATTCTTGAGTGTGATTCCTAACTTAATATGCACTTACTTATGTTATGATCATGTGCAAGGATCACAAGCGTAATCCTAGATGTGATTCTCTAGGCCTCGTTTTACCTTTAAAAAGATTATGTCAAGGTTCACGAATGTAAACCTTACCCGTGATTCTCACTAATTTCTAAACCCAAAATTTGTTGAATTTTCGTATTCCTTAACCTGAACAACTTCTTGAAGAATAAGAGGCACAATTACTCAAATCGCTAAAGATTAAATTTCAACTAAAATGCAATTCATTGAAAAGACTATTTCATATGACGA
Source organism: Lumnitzera littorea (assembly GCA_024138015.1). Classification (NCBI taxonomy): domain Eukaryota; kingdom Viridiplantae; phylum Streptophyta; class Magnoliopsida; order Myrtales; family Combretaceae; genus Lumnitzera; species Lumnitzera littorea. Next base: position 109,005,205 of record JAMXBB010000005.1, on the reverse strand, counting down.
AATCGTTGCAATTCCAAGATAATTGACTACTTTAAAGATAGAAATTGCCCTTTGCAAAGGCATTAACATTGTCTAAAAAGAGAAAGTGAATTGACCTAACTAAGGAAATTAAAATAAGCAGAATTTCAATAGAAATGAACTAAAAACTTAGGCAGCCTCCCTAGAAGCATTGTTAGTTAACATCTTTAACTAAACAAAACCATTACTCTTGCTTCTATTTCTACTCGGATCACACAAGTCTAGGATTCGGTTCGATGTTTTTTAGTAAACTATCCTATTGCCTATTTGTAATAGTTTTAGTTAATTAACCCAATTGATTTTCCAAATAATAGGAGTGATGCCTTCGCATTCCTTATTGCAACTTTAGTAGCTTGGAATCTAGCATCTAAATTACTCATGTACCTATTCAAAACCTCTTCCAAATTTGGATTCCTATTTTATGGTTGAGTTTGAACATTCTTATTTTGTTACTGACCTCTCCAAGAGAAATTCGAGTAATTTCTTCAACTTAGATTATAGGTGTTACTGAAAGGATTATTTGATAGCTTGTTAGCAAGAAAATTGACTTATCCTAAATCTCCAATTCGTATCTCATCTTACACCACAAGCACTAATTTCATTAAGCCCTTTAATCTTCTTACTGAGAATTTTCACTTGAGCTATCAGATTTGTGACTGAATCAACTTCAAATTTTCTAGCGACATCCACTTAGTCGTTATGTTATCCTTCTAGGAATTATTCATCATGTCTATGCCCTCAATCAACTTATGGGCTTCATCTAGTATCTAAGCACTTAAAGTACCTCCTATTGTAGCATCTATCATCTACTTAGTAAGATAGTTTAGACCATTGTAAAAAGTCTAAATTTGCATCCACAATGAAAGATTGTGATGTAAACATCATCTCAAAAGATGTTTAAACCTTTCCCATGTATTGTACAATGTCTCACCATCAATGTTGGGCATAAACAATACATCATTCATAAACTTAGACATTTTAGCTAGTGAAAAATATTTCCCTAAAAACGTGTCAATTAATTTTTCTTATACAATAATCTATCCTCTAAGAAGTGAATTTAACCATTACTTACGCTTACCTTTAAGCAAAAAAGGAAATAGCTTTAGCCTAATTGCATTGTCTATAGCCCCATTAATTTGAAAAGTATTACAAATTTTTTGAAAACTTGAGATATGATTATTTAAACCTTCATTAACCAACCCATCAAGCTGAATATACTGCTATAGCATTTGGCTTACATTTAGCTAAATTTGAAAGTTAGTTGCCTAAACTACAAGTCAAATAATATTGGATTCAACCGTAGTCATTGTTGGCTTAGCTTACTCCATCATGGTGTTATTAGCATCATTATTGTTCACAACAATCTCTTTTAATTTTTCTTTTGAATATTCCTCTTCTTCTTCTTTGAATTGGATTGGAAAACCTTGAATTATTAACTCCATTGTTTTGTGCACTCTTTTGCATAGAAGACAAATTATCATCTCAATTTAAGAGTCAAATTCTATGAGATGTGTTCTGTTTTTCCTAGTCATTTACTGAAAACGCTTGCAAGTTAAAGACAACAAAATAAATAAAGTAAAAAATCATAAGATAAAAGTTATATAGCATGTCAAAAATAAATTAAAACAATTGGTCAAAAGATTTTCCTAGTATCCTAATTATTTCACTCACTTGGTTTCTCATTAATGGCATGAAAAACTTGGTAGGGGGTAAATGTACCTAATGAAATATAGTACAAAATTGGATTTTAAATCCGAATTGTGAATCTATTAGGAAACCATTAAATTAGATCAAACACTGAGTTATTAGTAATTCTCCTTAAGCTCCAATTACCATATTGACAATTAAGAGCAATTAAACTAAATTAAATAAAATAAAATCCTAACTAATAATTAAACTAGATAAGAACATTAAAAGAAGACAAACATGAACAAGAAAAGAAAATAAACCAAAAGATTAACCTATTACAAGAGAATCAGATATGAGTCTGACCATCGATTTTACGAGAAACCATACATATGAGCAAATCCTGAATATTTAGTTTTACGGGTAAGTTAGCTATATAATGCTTTGATTGCTGTAAAGTTGTTGTTTATGGTTTTTCTTCTTCTCTCCGTCTCTCTCTCTTTCTGTGCAGATGTGTCTAAATGCATCGTGAGTCTTAAATCATTACATGGGTGGAAGTTTTCAACTATGAATATACAAAATAAACATTTTAACATATTCAAATCGTTGATCTGATAAAGTGCATGCGGAGATAGGAGTGGTAGTGAATTTATTTGATTTGGTTTTTTGTTGCGTAATTTCTAATGTGTAAAGAATTGGTGTGGATGTTTACTATGTTATTCGTTTCTCGTTGTGGACATCATGGTTTGTGTTTATTGATTTTAATCATAAAGTGTGAGTTCAGGCTAATGGATTACCATTTGTGTTTGTTCTTTGCAGGGAGTTGAAGAATTGAAGGATTCGTATGGAAAGTCATCAGGAATGTTTCTGGTTCAAACTTATCTTTTTTAGGGAATTTGAATTTGTTGGATACAATGAATGAAATCTTTTGATAGTTTAAAAACGGTTGATTCTGTTATAGTAATTTATTAAATAAACACTGATTAGATGAGATAAAATATTCATTGTTTTTAGATACGGAATGGATAGCATGATCTTCAGGTGGTTAGATAGGATCCTGTAACACTTTCCAAATGTTAGAGATGCTCATTAAGAGCAAGCTAAATTGGTCATATAAAGAGTGCAAGTGTCTGATCTGATCTGATCTGATTGGCATGTTTTCTATCTAAAGCGTCATTGAATATTCATGCATTTTCCAATACCTCTGCATATACATGTAATGTTCTGGAGTCCTATATGCTTGTTGATGTGTTGCTTTTAGTTCTCATAACGAAGTTCTCTCTCCTTTCTGTCTATTGTATTTTTTTTTTTTTACATGCTAATTCGAGCTTATTCAATCATGATTTTAGTGTTTTATGGATGGTTTTGCTCTTAATAAATCATGGGTTCATTGGCTACAGAAGGCAAACTATTGAATTTTTTTCTTTTATTTTCCCCTGACAGTTTGGATTTGGATGGATGTGTTGTGCATACAGGAAGTTATGTACACTTTCTTATTGTCCATAATTGTCATAATTGTTGCATAGAAGCAGTTGATATGGAATAGAACGAATGTCTTTTCATTGCATCAACTTGATTCATTTTGGTGCATTCTTAGAAATGATGGTGAGTGAAAATAGTTATGCCTAGATTTGTCCACTCAATTTGATATGATACCTGGTGAGCTAACAAACAAATCTGGGAAATGGATACTCTGTTGCCAAATAGTACGCAAATTTGCTGCATGTTGGAAATTGTTTTGACGTAAGCCATCTCATGTCTTGAATATTCAGCATAACCTATCTTAATAGGTGAAAATTTCTCCTGTCTTTCATATTCTTTTTCAGAATAGCACATAGAAAATTAGTTTAATGTCTCTACTGTGAAAGAATTAGTGATGATTGTTTGGCTTAGAGCTTCATAATCTTGTAATCTGTGGAACCTGTTCAGGTATAGACTCTTCATCAATACGGTTGACTTAGTTAGGAGATAGATCTGCTTCAGGTTTGAGACCATTTACTCATATTCAAAGATATGTGCATGCGCTATATATACTTTCAAGATATGTTTTGTTTTCTAGAAGTTGCAGTGGGCTATTGATTTTAATGCTACTGCTGATTTTATTATGTTTTATGCATTTATTTTTTTACATAATCCTACAAATGCATTTTGTACATAAACATTTTAGACTTTGATTAGGATAGTATGGAGAATTAGTGACATACAAGGCATAGACGACCGACTGATTAGGTAAACTTGTTGCATGTGCCAGAGAGAAAACATATTGTAACCTGAAGATTCTTTCATTCTTCTAGAGATTTAAATGAGAAATCTTGAAATTTATATATATGTAGTGTGAATCCTTTTTTCCTTTTTAATTCAGTGATGTGGAATGAGAGAAATAAGTATTCTTTTCAATAGTTATTTATTGCCAAATATATCTTGTTGCAACTACTAGGTTGGTTTACTTAAACTACTTGCTTGTTGCATGATTCACTGCAAAATGGCATATTGCTGTCAAAAATTTATATTTTACAAAGAGAAGACTCCTGTGCCCATCTGTTTAGTACACTGGTCTCTATGCTTTAGTGTTAAGTTTTATGTACTTGGTTATATATTTGGGAACTTGCTCGATCCTTTTTTCTAGAGAGGAATGTAATGTATAGGAGAAATAAGATAATTTCTTAATGTAGAGATTTATGTCTACAGTACCATTTGGTAAAAATAGTGGACTTACATTCTATTTATCCCTCATTTAAGAAGTTGATACTTCTAAGTTCTGCCATAAAGGCAAACATTTGAGGTTTTGTTGATTGCAATAATGTTTGTTAAGTAATTACTGAAAAATGAAATTTGTAGATTGAGTTGTCAACCATGCACCTTAATGATATTTCACTAGTTAACAAAATGAAAAAAAAATGCCACTCTGTACTTGTTCCCATGAGAATGTGCATTGAATTCTTTCTTTTGGAGAACAGTGAAAGAGAATCATGATAGTGGAGTACTCTCTATGGATAAATAGCTTCTGCCTCCCAGCAAGAGACTAAAAAGTACAGAGCTTCAAATGCCTTTTCTGCTTTAAATCTGGGATTTACTATGCATGAATATTGGCAAACGGGAGCTAGTCAAGGTGGTTTTTTCTTTTCATAAATATTTGAAGTTCTGTAACGCGTTATAAACTTTTAAACATGTTAATTTGTAATTTTCCACTGCAAAATCATGCAACTAAAGTATAGCTGTTGCACTATTTCCATGCCTTTTTACTAGAGGATTAGTGCTTGGGTAGCCTTTCTAAGTTGTCAGCTAAGATATAAAATAATTTCAGTAGCACAGATCACACTTTTATGTTGTTGGTGATTTAGTTGGGTAGTAGCAATGTGACTGTAATTTATAGTTTTTCACATCAATCATTTACAGAATGCTTTGCATATCTTAACTCTCTTGTTGTAATAGTTTTACACGTAAATTATGTATATAATGCGTGATTGCTGTAAAGTAGTTGTTTATGGTTTTTCTTCTCTCTCTCTCTCTGTCCCTGTAGATCATGTGTCTAAATGCATGGAGAGTAATAAATCACTACGTGGGTGGAAGATTTTAACTCTGAATATACAAAATAAACATTTTAACATGTTCAAATTGTTGCTCTGATTAAGTGCACGTACAGTGAGGAGTTGTAGTGCATTAATTTGATTTGGTTTTGTGTTGCATAATTTCTAATATGTAAAAAATTGGCATGGAAGTTTATTATGTTTGTTTTTGATTGTGGACATCATGATATGTGTTTATTGATTTTAATCATAAAGTGTGAGTTCAGGCTAATGGATTACCATTTGTGTTTGTTCTTTGCAGGGAGTTGAAGAATTGAAGGATTCCTATGGAAAGTCATCAGGCATGTTTCTGGTTCCAACTAATCTTTTTTAGGGAATTTGAATTTGTTGGATGCAATAAATGAAATCTTTTGATAGTATAAAAATGGTTGATTCTGTTATAGTAACTTATTAGAGATGCTCATTAGGAGCAAGCTAAATTGGTCATATAAAGACTGCAAGTGTCGGATCTGATAGGATTTACATGTTTTCTATCTAAAGCATTATTGCTCTTTTCCATGTGCACATTGAACCTCTTTTCTTAAGTTATTCCAGTCCATCTTCTTGTTGCTGTCAAATCTAGTCTTACCTTTTCTTACAGTTGTTGTTGCATGTGTAATTGTTGCCTAACTGTTGTTCATCATTGCGGATGAACTATTGAAGTTAGGATGGATCATATTATTTGCTAGATAATTTTGGGACAGCTCTGGGGTGCTCTCTCCAGTGACAGTTTGGATGTGATTGGGGTTTGTTGAGACACACTGTGCTATATCAAACTGTCTGTCAGTTACATCTGAAACACTGGCATCTGGGTGGAAGAACAACTTCATTTGGCATTGATCACTGCTAAAGGCTGGTTGGTTGTTTGCCATGTTGATACTCAAATGGCAATCATTCTGTTGTTGCATTATATTTCTGCTGGATAGGATGCACTGGCTTGACAATGTTTCTTCAGAACAAAGCAATCCCTGTGGTTGCACTCTGCTTTTGTCGTAGGATCCCCACTGTTCCCTGCTCTGGTTTGCTGTATGATCAACTTCTTTGAATATAGTTGATCTAGATGCTGTCAGCCATGAACTTATGCTTTCTTCAGTGAGCACATCATAGCCCCCTACATTTGGTATGTCAGAGTCTAAAGTCAATTGTAGTTATGTTGACCAGGAGGTGGAGAAAGAACAATATTTCCAGAATCAATTAGATAAGAACATGCTGGAGAGGTGGTTGTTTTGTGATTTCTGTCCAACCTTGGGTTTTGATTATCATATGTCTTATCTTCTGGCTGCTGGAATCTATTTTTAGGTGTCTGATAGGCTAATGTGCTTCTGTTCAGATGGCTGTGCAAGTCATCGATTATGGATTTCTCCTTTGCTGTGGGACTCTGCAAACTGGACAGATTGATTGTTTTGGATTTGTGACTGATGGGGAAATCTTTAGATTCTGAATTGGAACCTGAATATTATCTGAATGCTCCATTTCCTTCAACAGCCGAGCACTCGAATGAATCTTTTGATAATACAAATTCCTCCTCCCAACCATGACCTTGTTAGTCAAAGAGGTTTGTTCTTTGTATGCGTGATGCTGCACTGTCCTTCCAACATTCTGTTGAGCTGCTGTTGCATATTGGTTGTATATTTGGACGATATCTGATAAATATCTGTTGGGTTCATCATGATGCCTTTTGGTTGCTCATTCAATATGCCTTCCACAAATCTATTGGAAGTTTCACTGTTTCTTGTTCTAACTGGGAACCTTGCTGCTAATGACATGAAGGCAGAGCTGCATAGTTGACAAACATGACTTAGATTAGGCCTTCGAGCTTTAGAGTTTGTCTTGATCAGAATCTCATCTGAAAATCATGCTAAGACTTCACTTACCTTGAAAGATGGTCTGACATGTTGAGCAAGGAATGCTCCAATCACAGAACCAACAACGGATCCTTTCCATGGGGAGAAGCGTCTGTCTCCTGAAAAACAGATTAACAATGGGAATTATATAAAACAAAGATTGTTGCGCAAGTTTACAGAACTTGGCTACATTTAGCCTGATGTGGATCACATTGTTACAGTTAAGTTTTCCTTGGAGATTGAGACAGTGTTATCTATGAAGCAGGGGTCATGAGGTAATTACCAACGTGTTGTTCCTTTTTATGGTACAAAGGAGCTAAAGGCTGGGAAAGATTTTAGGAAATGTAAGTGTTACTTTCTTCAATATAGTGTGACTTTTAGACACAATAAGCCTTTTCAGCATTTTATCTGATATTTATCCATTAAAAACTGTACCATGTCTATTAATTTTTTGCTTCCCCTCACACATACCTTGTTCCCTTTCAGTAGAATATCGCTTCTCATGGATGATATCCTTGTTCCTGTGCAGCAGACTTTTCTTGGTTCAACAAGAGTTGATGGATCCTGATGCTTCTTGCCTTAAAATACTGTGGCGTTCCTCGAGCTTGTTGGTTTCAGGCACACCCACAATCATTAAGGGATGACTTTGGGTTACTTCTTGTGAGGCTAGATGTGTTGCCTGGGTCAAGCTGTTGGATTCTTCTTTCCTGTCTGCATTTAGGAGATGAGCAGCTGAAATTTTTGTGCAATAAACCAAAGATATAATGTGAAGGTACCAGTCACTGGGATATCAGGTGTAGCTGGTATTTTTGCTACTGTAGACACTACCAGCATAAGGTTGTGATATCCCAGATGTCACTCCATTTATGAGCTCATTGTCCCAACGTTCTTTGCAATCTTGTCTTGAAGAACTTTTAACTGGTGGAACACAAGAGTGCATGACATGATTCTCTGCATTAGGTCTCTTCTCAATTTTGTTCTTCTTCTTGACATCTAGAACCCCTCTATTGACATTTTGGCATTTGTCCATGTGAAACATTCGTTGCAGCAAGTATGATGTGTTGCTTGAATTCATGTAAAGATCTGCCTGCTCAATTGTATGGTGGTCTCTCTTGTTTTTCCTGGTAGTACTGGAGTTGGGGGGTGCTGGTTGTGTTGGTTTAGTTATGCTCTCTGTCACCAATTGTGAAGACTTTGTTAAGTTACCCAGATTTTCCACCCCATCTTGAGCCATTTGTTCTCCTATATAGCCATATTGCTGCATTTCCTTCCCTATATTCTTGTGTTGGTTTAGTTATGCTCTCTGTCACTTATGTCTATTTTCTTGTCCTTGTTTGAAGCTAGTGGGCATTTGGATGTGGCCAGTCTTTCCAATGAAGGGTGATCTTCGGCATGCCTTTGATCCATGGAACAACTGCTGAGGGTATGCATGTTTACTTGGAGTTCAGTGGTCGATTTCTTTTGAATGCCAATTAGCAGATCTGGCCACATTCACACAAATTGGATGATTCAGCAGATTGAGGAGACACATTGATGTCATGGTCTGTCATTTCTTGTTGCACGATCTCATTTCCACCTACTGTGGATGCAGCCATTGTTTTTCCCAAGTCAAAGTTCAAAGCTCTCCAACATGATTTTCCAGCAGTTCTATCCTTATCATCTGTAGTCTCTGTCACGACAACGGGCTGTTGGCATTCTGATTCTTTGAAGCTTTCCTGCAGACATACTTCCTCTTCTCTGAAGGGTTTTCCTGTGGTTGAGGTTTTTCTGAATTGGTGGATTTTTTACTTCTTTTTGGCTTACCTTCAACAACTACTTTTGGCCTGTGCTTTTTCCTCTTTGGTGGTTTCGGCTGTGGTGTGTCTTATTCAGGTCAATGCCTTGGTCCCTATCTATAGCTGTATCCTCCTCCTCCTTCGAAGAATCCACAATACTCTGCAAGAGTTCATCTGATATGTTGGAGGAGGATTCATATCCTGTGAAAAGAATTAACTTCTTCTGCTTGTCCTGATTATCATCAACCATGGAATTAAGCACTCAGAAAGGCTGGTTATTCCCCAACTTGGCCTGCTTTGGAGTTGGTGTTGCAAACTGAAATGAGTTGTTGAAGATTCGAGGGTCATCTGCCTCTGTTCCTGGTATTAATTTTAGATCATACATCGGTCATGAAGGCTCTGGTATCTCATCTGTAAGAGGAAATTCTTGGTTATCATGGGGATTGAAAGCTGTAAAGAACTACCAATGGTCTATATATATGCTTCTTCAACGACATTCCTTTGAACTGTTTGAGGAATTCTGGATGATTCAAGTTTGTCAAGGAACAAGAGAAAATGTGAATAGGTATGTCACCATCTTAGTTTTTGTCTGTCTTGGGAACTTAAAATTAATACTTTTGTGGGAAAAAGACAGAATTTGAAAATGCTCCCATTTATTTAGTTTCTGGTTATTATGGTGAGTGGTGACTACTGTTGCTTCCTTTTCCCACTTTATCATAATAATTTTTGCCAATAACATCTTTTTTTGGTTTACTTTCACTTATTCGCTAATTTGAAAACCTTAGTATCTTGAGCTCATCCTAAATTGGGATGGTACTGAATTGAAAACCTTATTCGCTAATGAAGTACTGAATTGGAATGGTTGACGAGTTTGGCTTCATCGTTAAATTATAAGTGAAAATCACCTAGTGGTGTGAAGTAAAGACAACACTTTAAACCTTTTCATAACTCCTGAGATGTTCCATGCAGTCTCTTGTCTCAAAAATCATGCTACAATTTTTTGAATTTGAGCAGCATCATGGCATGGATAATACTTGTCATATTTACATGGAAATATCTAAGTGCTATCGTAAAGGACTTATACATTGTCATTCCGTTGAACAGAATATTGCTGCGTGATGTATTTGTACCCAGGACACCATTTTGGTTGCTTAACATACTCCTGGAACTAAATTCTCCATAACTACTGGGAGCTGCAGAGGAATTGAGATTCGGAAATATGTTATCCTTGTTCACAGGTCTGTTTGATATTTCTTCTGCTAACAGCACGAAAGCTGCATTTTCTGTTGCCAGAATGTCTGATATTGGCCCATTGCCCCAATCCGTTCCATCCATAGTTAACAAATCTGTGAATGATGTGGCAACGGGAGCATTCATTTGATTGCTGTCGTTGATATCTGCATTGAAACTGAACTCCTGCACCGATTTTCTACAAGGAGTATTATTCTGCAAGGACCTGCCATAACTCGGCAGTTGCTGCAGATAACTGTCTTGGATGTTTGCTTCATTCTGTACTGATCTTTCGCTGTGGATAGAATGTTCAACTGGCATGCCATAAGTGAACACCTCTTGCAGATAACCGTCCTGGATGTTGGGTTTATTCTGCATTGGTGTTCTGTCCTTGATGAGATTCTCAGTTGACCTGCTCTTACTTGGCAGCCCTTGCCAACGTCCATGTTGATGTTGGCATCGTTTTGTGCCATCTTCCATTAGGAATGAGATTCCCATGTGGCCTGCTGTTACTTGCTATCTGTTGCAGACAACTATTCCGGAGGTTGGCTCCACTTTGCTGGGCTTTTACGTTTGGGATGAGATTTTGAACTGGCCTGTCTTAGCTCAGCACTTGCTCTGATTTTTCACTGTGAACGAGATTCTGAATGGACCTGCCATAGCTCGGCATCTGCGCTGGTTTTCTGCTTATTCTGAACCAACACGGTAGAGCTCGGTATTTCTTCCAGATAACCATTCTGCAGTTTGGCCAGTTCCCATCAGCAAGAGCTGCCTGGTAGGCTTGTGTTAGTAGTATTAGATGGGGTTGCATTAGGTTTTATGGGAACCGGCTTTCGTGGAGTAACCAGTACCCAGGAGTCTTTACCCTGGAATTCTCTGTCTTGTGGAATAGAGAATCCACCCAAGTTCAACCTAGAATTCATGCAACCTTTCCCACGAATATCTTCTTTACTCAGCTGTTTGTTTTTTCGATTCCCTTGAGGAGCTGAATGTTGCTGCAAGGTGACTTAAAAAAAAAAAAAAAAAAAAGGAAAAGAAAAGAAAAGAAAAGAAAATCTTCATGAGCTGTATTCACTTTTCTCATACCACATTTTGGAAATTGATATGGTAAATACCAAAATCAATTCCCTTTATGAGCTCCTAATGAAAATGCCTGGCGCAAGGTATGGCCACAGAGATGTATTTCTGTTTTCAGTTAGGTAGATGTAGAACACTGGCATCTGCAAACAAAAACGCCAAATTTTATTTTTGATACCGATCATTAATGACTATAAACCAGTTCCTTTTTTATACTAGTTATCTAGTATTAAATTTTATTTTCCTTTACAATAATACACAAAACCAATAAAAATCATATTTGCCACATTATCAGCTTGTTGCATGACTGGGTTGTATTCAAATTTGCCTGTGTTTGATCACGTCAGAATTCCCACTTACAGCAATAGCTCCGAAAATTAGATTTGTTAGAACATGAGTTACAAGTTTGGAAACTGTTTTGGAACCTATACCTTATAAAATATAAAATATAAGCTTAAGATAGTTTATGTATCATGTGAATATATATATATGTGTGTGTGCGTGTGTGTGAATTTTCATTTTGATTACAAATTACAATAAATGATCCTGTAATGATTTGATTGGTATTCTTTCAATTAAGGTATTGTCCATTTTGATGTAGAACATCATACAATTTTGTGCCTTTATACTATAACTTTTCAAGAAGTTACCCATTCTAAAATTGAATCAACTTAAGCATGCTTAATTCTAAAGTTTTAACGTGCTTCAAGCCATTATACCAAAAGGTGTTTTGATGATTAGAGTTTTATTACCTAGTACTTAAAGAGATATTATAATTCACTCCCTTACAGAGTTAACGTTCTCATCAATTTCATAATACAAGTTCAATATTACACTTTAAGCTGGTAAAGTATTTTAATGTTGCTTGTAATGATCTAGTAAAAACTCTTCTTATTGAAAAATTGTCTTTGTTAACATAGAACGTTGTACAATTTTGTCTCTTAATATAGCAGCTTCTCAGGAGGTCATTCATCTTAAGATTCACCCAACCTAAGCATGTTTAACTCTTGAGTTTTGATACGCCTTGAGATGCTATACTAAAAGTGCATTGATAATTAGAATTCCGTCACCTAATATTTAAAGAGTATTATAAAAAGATAATAAAAAATCAGAGTCAAGTGAAAGTATATCCAATCCAACTTAATTAGAGATATCAAACCTACTTTTCGTAATTTTAATAATATTTATTAGTAAAACTTTTATAATAAAATATATAGCAACCTATCATTTTGAGAAATGATCATTGCACGAAAACTAGGTAGGTTTTAGGGTAAGAGAGGAGTGGTACCCTATATAAAGTTGTAAAATTTGGAATTAGAGTATACTACATAACATTTAACTCCAATCTAAGAATGTAACTAAACATATAGAGTTCGCAATTCTATAGTTTGGATACGTTCCAATGCCCATTCAAGTTGACATGCATGAACATAATATGAATTTAATAATTATATATGTAGTTGCTAACAGCCCTGTAGTCTAATCATATAAACATTAGTTTCTAAGTGAGATTGAACAAATTTGAATCTTTTCTCTTTTATTATAATTACAAAAAAAAAAAAGGTATTTGTGTAAGTTATGATGAGCTTTATATGAATATTTTACTTATGCCAAATGTTATATGGACTTTCCTTTTATTAATAAAAGCTAAAGTGAGTGGATAAACTTATTAGTACCTAGAACCCCTCCATCTTACATGGGCGATTAGGTTCCAACTGGATATCGACAGTTACAAGTGATCTAAAAGTTGATCATATAAAGTAAGGTATAAGTATAATATCTCCATACCTCATAGCTAAAGGTATGTAAGTAAATTAAATGAGTCAATCTAATCCGACCAATTTTGATCTACAAATTAAATAAGTTGAGTATATTAAACGAATAAAAAAACTTCGATTTTAATCCGTTTAAAAATCAAATAAAATAAGCTGATCAGCAAAGCAAAGGTATAAATGTGTTCAAAGGATTGGGTTTATTTGACCTATTTTTTAAACGGATCAAAAAACTTTAGCTTAAACCTATTTTAAGCGGGTTAAACTAATTAATTCATGAGTTAAAATCCATTTATACACCTCTACTCATAGCTATTTAGGAAATACAATTTTTACTGTTATTTGGATATGAAAGAGTGGCATTAGACGGGTGAAAAATTTTCCTTTTCCATATTACGTTAAGGTAAGGATGTGAAATGAAAAGAAATAAAATAGTAACCAAACTAAATTAGTTTTTCACATATTTCCTTCATTTTTTATTTGTCTCTCTTCTGGAGGCTATTTTTGCAATTTCTCAATCTTTTCCTTGTTTACTTTGATTTTTTTCCACATTTGAAAAGAAAGAAAAAGGGCTCTATAATGAAAAGAGTTCTGCTCATTTCCACTAATTCATCTCGTTTTCATCCCTTATTAAAATAGTTAAATGCATAATTTCCTTCAATTTTCTCCAATTTTCTTAGATTCCCTTTGAGTTTCACTCATAAAAAATAATACAAAGTATAGGTTTAAGGAATCTCTACTTAGCCTATGAAAACTTTTAATCAGTAATGTTAAGTATAACAAGATATGATGTTTTATTTATTTAAATATTGGGTCTGATTTTTTTGAGCTTAGTTTATTTAGTTATATTATGTTATTGGATGTTCTTTCAATGAGTAAAAATAATATAATAAATTTGTTACTGTTATTCATTGTAAACAAGTAGATTTAAGCATCACAAGATTGCAATTTTGCCATAGCATTATGTGATAAATTGCTTGGAGTTTTATTATCAAGTTCATGTTGCATGTTTATATAAAAAAAATTGTGATTGAAAAATATATGATTGAAACGGTATAGATTACCAAAATGATCAATGGACTATTATAAGTTCATGAAATTTTGACAAAGTTATTAGGGACTCAAAAATATTGTATTATAAAAATGTATTGAAACATTTTATATTTATATGATATCCTTCACCTTGTAGGCTTTGCGGGATATGGTTTCCTCACATAAAAAAGATTGCAGATTCAAAATTAAAGAATAAAATAAGAAATAGATTAGCACCATATATATTTGCTCATCCCTAATAAAAACTAAAGCTATGAAATGGAAAAACGAGAGCGACAGTGATGAACATTATAGTGAGATTTCAACAGACGAATAATGGATTCAACGTGACTTAGGTTTACAAGAAAAATGGAGATTTGTGAGACGATGACCGGCTTTGAGAGGAGTTGCCATAGCCAATTGGGTTGTGTTCTTGGGATATATGCTTTTTCCCTCATTCATTTCCTCTATTTTCTTTTTTCATTTTCATTTTTTATGTCGTTTCCTTCTTTGTCGGCTTGGTCCTAATTTAATTGAAAATTATAAATAGGTTGAAGATTTTATTTATGGATTGATGTGGAGACTCCATATCAAATCCCTTATATCCTAGGGGAGTTTTCAAGACTCTATATACAAGAGTTTAACTAATGTTAACTGTTACACCAAAGCTATAATGTTGTGAGTTTTGTTTCTCTCTCATCTTTATTTCACTACAAAGAATTTTCTTTGCCGGGAGTCGAGTTGGTGCAAAAGCCCAAAAACTCACTACAAGGTAGGGGTAGGTGAGTATCCTACCGTATAGGTATCATATATATGCTATTTGACTGAGTAGATTTTGAGGTGAGAATCAAGGGTTGTTGAATAAATTTCAAATTACAATTTTTCAAAACTTGCTTTTATAAAATAGGGAATGGATATGGTATCTTCATATGTTGTCTCTATTTTGAAACCTATAATTTGAGTTGTATGAGGTACAAGTTCTAGTATTCCTTGTATTTATCCTATAAAAATTTTTAGATAATATTAATGAATTTAAAATAAAGAATATTGTTACATTCTTTTGACCAAGAAATATTTTATTAAAAAGAAAACAAGAAGTCTAAGTTTATAAGATAGAATCTTAAATTTAAGAGTTGCCTTTCTGTTGTATCTCTCAAGTCTCAATAGGGCCTCTCTCTTCGTTCTATTCATTTATTTTCTTTTCAATTATTTTTTTCAATTTGTAAAGTAGTAAGCCTTATCTAGTGATGTTGTAGTAACCAAAGATATTTGTAAATATATATTTAAAACTATTGCTTATGTGTGAAAACAATATTTTAGCTTAGAAGAGAAAAAACTAGAATTTGTTATTATAAAAATTCAAAGTTGAAACTTATGGCAAAATGAAAAAATTTAGAGATTCTACAAGATATCCTATATCCCATAAGTTTTACAAGGTACAGGTTACAAAGCGATTCCAACATGCTATAGGGTAGGTTCTAATTTAAAAATCTAAAAGTTTGTATATATAAGTGTAAGACTTCATACCCTACTTATCCTATATTCTCTCACCCCCTACTATAAGGGTTAGTTACAGATGACATGTTGTTTTAGACCTTTATTACGAGCAATTCGCTTACAATGGGTTGAATGCGATGAGGACCTCGCTTCGATAAGTCTCGTAATTTTTATTTTTTCTTAAAAGTTTTTTTGTATAAAATTTTTTAATTTGTTTTTATGAATTGATTTCAATATAATAATTTTCTTTTTAAATGGTCTAATTTATCAATAAAAATTACTCTTCAAAATTAATTGCAAATCAATATTTTGTAAATTTATGTAAATCAAAATATTAAAACACAAAATTTAAGATATCATGACCCTACTTTTTACATAACAATTAGTTTCATATGAAATCATCCTCAGAAGTACAAATTACAAGTCAAATCCTCTCTTAAAGAAGGCTACTTGGACAACATGGACATTGTCAATATATTCCCTTATAGGGGTTAGCCTCATTGTGGATGGACACACATTAGCCTATCATGAGAACTTAAGGTAGGCCCTAACTTTAGGACGACTAGAAAACTAAGTGAAAGTCAAAGTTTTGAGCCAGTCTCATGCATAAGCGTTCTAATATTACTTATCGAACGCCTTACATGAACTTAGAACTAACTCGATATTACACGTAAGCTAATCTTAAAACTTCCAGCCACTAGCCTTTTTTCAAGAAGAAATTATATAAGAGAAACTTGAACTCGATTTGTAAGGAAACATAAGCATAAGGAAACGAAATGAGGATGAATATTATTGATAATTAATCCTATGACTATTAAAATTAGTAGGTATTTATACTACACATTTAGAACAACTCCTAAGTTACAATAATTTACCAAAAAGGAAACTGCACTAAAAATAAGTTACAAAGGAATATGCGTGAGTAAACTCGAAAAATAGCAAAAAGGAATATGCATGAGTAAGCTCCAAAAATAGCAAAAAGGAATATTTTGCAAAATAGTGGATTTTTAGGAAGGATAAGGGATATGTATCAGTATCGCATCTTGTAGTCCTAGCTGTTGCAATTGAGCTTCTAGACAGGGAGTGAGAGATGGGTTGGCAATTGACATCTTCAATTAGAGAGTGAGACCTTGCTACTCATTACTGAGGTGGACCGAATAGGTCCGTACCATGTTGATGAGCTCAACACTGGACTGGGTAAGTTGTTGGTTTGATTGTTCAAGCTATTGGTAGTGCTCCTATCGTGATCTAAATAATTTGTAGTCTAGGGCTCTGGTTCTAGGTGACCTCGACAGTCACATTGAGTTCCTTTACTCGAGAGTTTGTCATCTATCCATAAGAGCTTAGGTATTCCACTAGGTCGGCTTGAAGGAACTCAGCCTGCTCTTCAATGAATTCATGTTGTAGAGCTTGGTATACCATGGTGGCAAGTCCATGAGCTTAAGATTATGTGATTAGACTAAGATTTCTGTCATTCCCTTTCCATTATGTAACTAATTTGTAGCATTTACACCTAAGAGCACCAAGATAGATTAAGTTGGTACAAGCCTAAATAATATTGCAATTGGGGCTAGTATGAGCACATGGGCGACTGCCATATTTGTCCATTAGGCAATCTCTCATGCATTTGTGCCTGAGGTGGCGAGGCCTTAAGGAGGAGTGTTAGGCCATCAATTCCTACAATTGTTTATCAAGCAAACCATCATGCATACGTGCTAGTGGAGGTAGAAGTTAGGGGTGGTTGCTAGATAGAGAACCAACTATCGTACCATATGAATAAATTCATTATATTGTGTCTTTAGTAAGCATGGTCAACCCTTAATTATTGAGCTTGACCTTAGATCATATATTTAAGGTTCATTCATTAAACTCATGTGCGGTCACCTTAATGGTATTATGGTATACTATAACTAAACCTACATGCACATTTAGATCTAATAACCTAAGACCTTAGCCATAACCTCAATATAAAGATCAGTCACTCACTCATTGCTTGTGATTGCTTTCCTTGTCTTTCACTTTTGTATCATCCACTCCCATGTGGTAAAACAACATGCTCAATTGAAATTACTTTAACAGAAAAGAAATACATGTTATAAATTCAATGAAAGATATAAACACATGAACATCATGTATTATTTTATTGACCCAGCACTTAAGCTACCATGGTGGAATGTTATACACAAACAATTCTTTTTTTTTTTTTTTTTGGTTAGTTGGAAGAGAATAAATTTTATTTAAAAGGATCTATTGAGATGACGAGAAGATTATTCTACATATAAACAATAAAGCAATTACGATAGGGATTTAATAAGCCAGTAAGTACAACACATCCCTTCTTTACCTTGGGTAGTTACCCAATTAGCACTTGCATTTACTTTTCTAGAAACTAAATTTATCATCAGCTATCTCTTTTATTCTCCAAAAAATTGCTTTATCAGAAAGGATCAATTCATAAGCTATCTTTGAATTTGTTTTTACAACAATTTTATTCTAACTCATTCTCTAGGTTATGAGAAGACCATCTATAATTGTTACTACTTTTACCACAAGGTTATCCATGCCTTTATGATGATATGCTATAGGGATGCAATCGGTGTAGGTTCAGGATAAGTTATGTGAAACCCATACTCGCCCTTATAGGTTTTGTCATTTCCCAAAATTCTATGAAAACCTTATAAGGTTTTACCTTTTATTCTCAAAACTTACCCCTATAGGGTCAAGTTTTTGTAGGGTATAGATGATTCTATAAAGGCAGGTTTTCATAGGTTTTAGGTAAGATAAAGGTGAGAGTAGAGTGGAAAACATTTAGGTAAGATTATGGTTATACTTACTAACTTATGCACAAATGAAATTTGAAAATCAACTATATTGTATAGTGTAGAATTTTGTGTAAGGTATGAATTGTACATAAGTTAAGAGTAAATATTTTTATTAATATATTATTTTTATTAGGTCATGTTTCCTATCAGGTTTTTCTGTAATCTTAAAACTCAATCTTAAACCCTAAAGGGTTTTGACTTATTTCCTGAAAACTTACCCCCTAATACCCTATAAGGTTTTTATTAGGTTGGACAATTCAAGTACCCTATAACGACTTGTCCAGTTGCATGCCTAATCTACTATTGCTTCCAAAAGAGAGCTACTAGCATTTTTGCATACTACTATTCTACTGGCATCTTCTCTTGAAGCATTAAACGGTCCACTATAGTTTATTCTAATGACATCCTATTCAAGAGGACACCATAACCGTAATTGCTGCTATCGAAATTGCTTTTGTTCTTCTTGATTTCTTTTTTCATTCTTTAGTAGAGGACACCTCCTATTGGACCATATGTGTTGTTGCTACATAATTTGACATCCATGTGATTGGTGTTGGTGGTTAGAGCTTTATTTTCAAACTTGTAAAGCAATATTCTGAGTATAACCTTAGTGTTCTTTGTTAGATCCTGACTGTATTGTCACAAAGTTTATTTTAAGCATCTAAGGAGCTTGTCTCACTAAATTGAATGAGGATGGATTTGATAATTGCTTCTTAATTTGGTCTCAAACACACACTAACACTTACTTCTACGTTTCCAAATATACTAAAACACCACTACAAAGCGATTGAACATCCTCTTAATCTCTGATAAGGACTAACAGCTATTAAACATCCATGTTTCGAGCCATCAATCAATTCTTAAAGCATCATATTTATCTACTCTAACTTGACAATGCACAAATCTAATTAGATGAATCCAACTACACTCAAGAGATAAGTGCCCTACCTTTCTTCAAAGCTAAAATGAAAACATATAGCACTTCGGCGTACTTTCCTGCATGAATAAGTTTTAGTTAGTGACTGAACTATTTATGCACAACAACCATCACTTCAACTTGCAGTTAAGTAAATTAAATTCTAAATTGTACTGTCAACCACATAGGAAAAGGCCTTAGTAAAGTTAGTATTGAAGTTACTCTTTTGTAGATAGTATCAAGTTTTAACGAAGTAAGCTCCATTATGATACTTGGCCAAGCTATCATATCTTCCTTGGTTACCAAAGTAAGTGGAATATGTAGAACGGCTTGCTTCTCAATTTTTGATAAAAGATGTTCAACTTTATTCAAATTCCATCACAAGGCTTCTTTATTTATCGCATCTTCTATCATAAGATGTTGTAAATGATCATCCACATTTCTATTTTCTAGCCTATACTTAGGAAGAATGGGTATCCAAGCTTTTGTACAAAAATTTACCTTGTCCCCTTTTCTTACTAACCACAACAAATTTCTTACAATTGTATCTTTGTGCACTAAGATATTTTCCCATATCCATGAAGCTCTCCTTCCCCTCCTTACCACCAAAAAATCTTCTCATGGAAAATAAATGCTTCTAATGAACCTTAACCATAAAGCCACATGATTTTGGATAATTCTCCTAATCAACTTTCCTAAAACTAAAAGATTATAGAGTTGTAAATCCTCAAACCTAAACCTCCTTTAGATTTAGATTTCAATATGATACTCCATTTCTTCCTGTGAATTTTATTGTCTCTTCCGGAATCACCTAATAAAAAATTTCCACTTGTCATCTCTTTATACCACTTTTTAGGGAAAAGAAACACAATCATTAAGTATATGGGGATAGCATAAGCTAAGGATTTGATTAGCACCTTTTTCCCTCCTATTGACAAAAGATAGCATTTTAAACCTTGTAACTTCTTAGCAATTCTATCT
Organism: Lumnitzera littorea; assembly: GCA_024138015.1. NCBI lineage: Eukaryota > Viridiplantae > Streptophyta > Magnoliopsida > Myrtales > Combretaceae > Lumnitzera > Lumnitzera littorea. Next base: position 108,985,049 of record JAMXBB010000005.1, on the reverse strand, counting down.
TTTAGATATTTAAGAACTTTATATTTACATCCTTCCTAAAGAGAAGGAATGCTAATATAGTTACCGTGTTTATTATGAGATTGAGGGTTAATACCAATTTTGTTAGTTAAGAATGGTGTGAAGCTTAAATCTTGTAAAAGAAAGAGAGTTAGGCTAAGGGGGTACTGGGACTAGTTCGGCATAGCCACTCCAATGCCTAAGTAAGTGTTTGGGTATAAGAGTAAGGAGGTAAGAGAGTGTGATACAGATTCCCATGGGTGGACACACAGGACCCAGTATCACATGAAAACCAATGGATGGGTCTAAGCAGCAAGATGGCTCAAAAAGTAAATGGGAGTTGATGGTTTAGCAAATCTGTGAGCTATCTAAGTAGATATGATGCACCAACAAGATCCAACATAGCTTGAGACTCGCTGGATGTGATGCACCGGTCCGAGTACTAGGGTTGCTTGCTACAATGATAACAACAAATATAGGAGAGTTTTTTAAGGGAAAAGTCTCGAGAGTTTTTCAAGGGAAAAGTCTTAAGAATTTTTCATTAATTGTCAAAAGTCTCTCTAAAACCCTATACAAGTGTTCTATTTATACAAAAGGAGTAAAGTTATAAATAAATAAATAAAAGGATACCCTAATAGCATCCAGTAATTACAAATGAAACATGAACAACAACTAAGGGAAAATACAAGAAAAGAGAAATCCAAATAACATAAGTAAAATGAGTAGCTGCACAAGATTTTTAGGTGAGGGGCTAACGTTTGATTCTAAAGAGCTATTGGAGACTTAGAGATGTGATCTAGACAATTCTGATTCTGGACAATATATCCTATTTGAGGCCGATCTGATATGTTCGTGGTTAACCTGATATGACCAGGGCCAACCTCGTATGGCTAGATTGACCTAAAATAGCAGTAGCCAACTTCGCATGGTTGGGTCAATCTGGCATGGACATGGCCGACCTGTTTAATATGATCCGATGCGGTCGGGTTGATATGGAATAGCCAAGCAGCCTCGTTATGATCGAGCAAATCTTAGCCGAATAGACTTGGTCGAGCAAATCGATGTCAATAAAGTAGAGTGGACAAGCAAGATAGGACAGTCTTGTATAGATAATTAGAGTAACACCGGCAAAATAGAATAAAGCCAACCACAATAGGGCAAAATTGACCAGGTATAGCAAAAAAAGACCTAGCAAAGTAGGGTACAAATAGTAAGCTAGGATAGAACTTGCAAAGTACGTCAAGTCTTCCAATATTGCCATAGTTCATAGATAGGTATGTAGGAGGGCTCGGTCAAGGTAGAGCAGGGTATACTCAACATAATAGGGTAAACCCAACAAAGCAAGGCAAGCAATCTAATGTTGACATCAAGTAAGCCTCCTATGTAGTTTAAAACCTAGCGTGATGTCGGGTCAATACCTGAAATCCTATCAAAGTGTGTATTAAAAGAGTAGAGAGTTCTTACAGTGTTTACACCTTCATATTTATAGGCGTTTGTCTGACAACTGTAGTGCTTGGTAATCCTTAATCATGGACAATGTATTAACTTATTAATTTGCGTACATGCTTAAAGACGTAGAGTAATGGATAGTTATGTAGTCAAGTCATGCAGATCCTCTAACTATTCACGCCTCATTTTAAATTCAAGGTACTTAAGTAAGGCAAGTCAAGCTCTCTAGCCCATCAAATTATCCAAGCCTAAAGATTCCTAAGTTGTCGAGATAGGTCATATCATAGACCTCAGCTAAGCAGGTTAGCCCGATAGGCAGAGTGCCGAGCTATAGTCAAGAGCAAAATTTCTCTATCATCATTTGCTCCCAAACTCCCATAGTTGAGAATTCGACTACGGAAGTATGTATAGGGGTGTCACCTAATATAGTAGACCAACAAGCAAGCCATTCAAGAATTGTGCTTATAGTTCATCATACGACTACTAAGCAATGCAACTATACATTCTGCTAGCATCCTTATATTGTATTTGGTATGGAAAAGCTTGCTCGTATTGAAGCTCTTCTGGTGGGTACTTATCCAAATGATAGAGAAGATGAATCACCCGCTAAGCACCTCTACAACAATCCAGTTTCTAATATGAATTCACTTAATGGAGTGGTAGGTGGTGCAATTAGGGCGACCATTTCAAAGTACAATAAATACTTTCGAGATCTTCTACTTGAATGGCACTTGTGTAGACCAAGGGTAGACAGGAGGGCATGTTTCCCTATAAAGTGCAAGTTCCATCTTTACTTGAAATATTTTGATTTTGGTTACATCTAGTTTTTTCTTTATTTCAAAAGCAATTTTTCAACTATTTTTGCATATCACCAAGTATGTTCTCTCCAAATACATACAGCTTCTTATTGCTTTTGAGATAATTTGTTCAAAGCTCAAAGTTAGAGTTACACCACAACTGTTCAAATATTTCTTTATGATCAAAAGGAAACTTGATGGCTCGTTCTATACGGTAGCACAGCGCGAGTGAAAATTCATAGATTGTTTGGAATTCAAGATCTACAAATGGCATGATAAATATGTTTCTATTAGGTCGATGAGGATCTGGACTTTTGGAGCAAATGGATTGAACCCATCCAAACTAAAGACATAAGGTTATTGCCAAATGATGCTGCTGCTACAAAGAATATTTAAGATAGGTGGCGTAACAAGATGTTCTTTTAGGACACCGAGAGGATTATTACATGATATAAGAAAGGGGAGGCTATATTCTTCAATAAAGAAGGTAGGATTTGATCCACCTACTATGCCGAGCTGAGCTACAAACAAAAGGGAAGCTAATCTTTGTTACTCATAAGGGGAGACTTATTGATGAGCTACTGACCACTGGTCCTCTTATGCACACACGACTCCGAGGCCTCCAATCCCTTGCTCAAAAAATCCTCTTTTAGCAACTTATCGATGATGAAAGACTCTATGTAGGAGAAGGATGGTTGAATTCCTTAACAACTTTAAGAGGTTACACACTGCTCTGTTCTTTCTCTTATACCGACGCCAACTATTCGCTTGTCAAGAGTTTTATGCCAAATGATTGAACTTTCAATTGCCGAAAGACTCCTACCAAGCGACGAGACACTCTTCTTTGGGTCGAGTACTTTCTTCCAACTTCCTACCAGTCCCTAATGTCGCAACATCCTGATTCCCTTCGCCTGCTGTGATCAAAGAATCTATGTACGAAACCAATGTTGTGCTGCCACCTATCCCTATCACCTAATACTGTACTATTTTTCCATTTTTGTTGTTTGTCCTTTTTACCCTTTTTCATATATACGAGGAATTCTTCTTTTGTATGCCTTTTTGTAATTTCCTTATTTGTATGGTTAACCTAAGGACTTATTATAAATAATTCCTCTTACTTATAAGCCGTAATCATCTTACATTACAGATATATATTGAATGTACTATTCTTACAAGATCACTCTCTCTTTAAGACCATTCTTGTACACTCTTATCTAATCTTGCCGAATAGCTCAGGATTAGTGGTAAGTAGACCTTGATATTAACTTGTACGTTATATCAAGTGAAGTGTTAAGTCGTGTTGTGTTTACAGGTGGGTCATATCCTCTAAGCAGCTTCACACCAACTACTCTTATCAATTCGTAGACCAATTCATTCTATTTTCTTCAATATTTTGAAGGATCTACTTATTCGAATTTGCTGCGGTAAACCCTAATGATAACCGAGCTCATAGACACATTACTTACTGCCTTTGAGTTTCGTTCCACAAGAATTTGTAAGTTTCTTACATTATTCTCATTGTAACATTCTTCTCTTCTACAGACATGAGTATAGGTGATGTAAAGCCAAAAAAGCTATTAGCTCAAGCTAAGGTCAAGAAGTAGAAGTTGGATCGACGTGCTGCCAAAGCTGTTACAAGCTAGGTTGTGGCAAAGAAGCAAGTCGTCAAGGGATAAGTCATCAATGAACTAGCCGCTCTAAAGAAGAAGGAGACTTCCCATCCCGAAGATAAGTAGATACCACATCAAGAGAAAGCTCCTAAAACTGTTTAAAACGAGGTGTTGCCCTCTACAAGAGACACCATAAAGGGGAGATGATCTGACAAACCTAGTCAAATTGCTGCCACTGAGGATGTGATGGAGACTACTCCATCTGAGGCTATGGACAATTCGATAGAGCCATCATCCATACCGAGCTCAATTAAAAGGAAAGGAGAGGAGCATACTAGAGAGCCTCCATCCAAGAAAAACAAGGAAATGGATAAGAGCACTAAGGCGGCTATGAGAGAGAAGGCTCTAAGCATTAGGTCTGCCGAGTTTGTCCCTCAGACCATGGAGAGATTCTATTATGTTCCATGCTGGAAGCACACCATTCTAAATAATAACTTTGCTATGAGTGATAGGATGAAGTCCTTAACCTTGTTGGAAGGAATTATTTTGCTGAAGGACAGGGAAATCGTGAAGAAGGATGTAGATAGAGTTGGTGGCAATAACAAAGGCCACATCATTGTAAAGTTGTATGATGTAATTTTTATAGATAGCTATAATATGTCTTGCCTTGTATTTTTTATCTTGCTTTTGACCTTTTAATGCATTATAGATCGGCAATTACATCTCGATAGCCATTGACTGGTCGAAGAAGAACTGAGGAAGGTACGTCTGACCATCCTTTACTTGTTCACATAATCAAGAGCCAACTAGCTCATTACTTTATTGTTTTGTTATAGAAAGTAGAGGAGGCCCACGACTCCTCTAAAGAACAGATAAAGGCAACTGAAAATGCCAAAATAAAGGTTGAAAAGGAAGCTCGAAAATTACAAGAAGAGCCTGCTCCAAGAAATTGGCATAATCTTTGGTGGTTAATGAGATGTTGAGCCTAAAGACTAAGAATGATAGGCTTTTCAAGGAGATCAAGGAGTTGAAGGAACAACTCCATGACAAAAAGGAGAATTGCTAAAGTTTGGGGCAAACAGTTGCCTCAATGGGTGAGGAAGAGGATAAGTTAAGGGCCCAAATAAAGAATTTGGAGCTTGAAAACTCTAAGTTCGGAGCACATGTTGCCTAGCTAGAAGAGGCTACAAAGGCCAAATCCTTTGTGGGGGGGGAAGCGCTTTCTATAGTCACTCTAAGTTGACAATATGAGAAATTACTTCCTAAAAAGTTTTTGGAAGGGGTGCAGTTGGCTAAGGCAGAGATTTTAAAGATCTACCCTAAGTACGAACTCTCTTATCTCAATTTTTTCGATGTCAGCAATAGATGATGCCAATAGCAATGATGATGAAGAGGTCGATGACAAAGAAAGAGTTGAAGGTCAAAGGCAAGATGATGATCGACTAGCCAATGCTAAAGCCCTTATAGCTATTGAAGAACAACTGTAAAATAAACCCCTTACATACGAAAGGAAGCTTTTAGTTCTCCTGTTGAAATATCCAATGCTAACAAGGATCCTAACTCCAATAAGGTCTCAAAAAGCTTGGCCAAGCAAGACCTTAAACCTACCAACCTTGTGAAAGAGAATGTCCCCTAACTTCAGTTTAATTGTTAATTTTCATTAGTTGCTTTTCTAAATATTTTTAGATATTTGCTCAAGTCGGGATGTCAACCTTTAGGTCTGTAATGGGACTCTATCAATATGCTTTGTCCAATTTACTGCACATTTTATTTCACTTACGTTTGATATGTCTATTTGCTTGTAGATGTATTTAAAGAAAGTTCATTAATTATGTTAAACTCAAACTTATTTCAAATATTAGAGTTTGTTCATTGAGCAAAATTAATGCCTATTATAGGCAACTTTGAGCTCATTAGCCATATTAGGTTAGAGCTCTTCTTAAAGAGAATTGGGCTTATTTGCCAATTATTATTAAGCTCATTAACCAAAATAGGTCAGAACTTTATTAATGATTGGTCATTTGCCACTCAAGCTAGAATTCTATTTTCCATTAATCGTAGTTAGATTAGGAATTAACAGATCAAAAATGTACGAGGTAGATTGGAAAAGTCATATTTCACATTGATAAAGACTAGGCAATCACCTTACATAGTCTTGAGAGAAATAGTAAATGCAAACACGTAACATTATAGATAACATAGCACAACCCTCGCTAGGTCTTCCCAATTTGCGCTGAGCTTCCCCTAATTACCTTACATGTCTGTAGCCTCCAGTTTTCTACAAACCAGGTCTCCAGGTTGAAATACCTGATGTTTAATTGTTCAATTGTAGTACCTTGCCACCCTATGTTGGTAAGCGGCAACCCTTGCTCTTGCAATTGTCCCTTATCTCTTCAATTGTGTCCAAATTAGCCATTAGGCTAACCTGGTTTTCCATAACATCAAACTTCTATATTTGTAAGTTGGGCAACTCCAACTCAATTGATAAAACAACCTCTAATCCAAAAGCTAACCCGAAAGGTGTCTCTCCTGTTAAAGTCTTATGAGTGGTTCTATAACCCCATAAAATGTTGGGCAACTCATCAACTCGCCTACCCTTCGCTTGATCAACTCTTCTCTTCAAACTATACAAAATAGTCTTGTTAACAACCTCCACTTGTCCATTCATTTGGGGATAAGCTATCAAAGTATAGTTCAATCGAATACCATGCTTTTCACATAAAGCTCAAAACTTTTCATTGTCGAACTGTGGACCATTGTCAATTATTATCATGAAAGGGACTCCAAACCTTGATAGAATAAAGTTAGAGACAAATGATTCAATGTTTTGCTCCGTAATCTTTGCTATTGTTTTAGCTTCTACCCATTTGGTAAAAGAATCCACCACGACTATTGTGAATTGCCATTATATAGTAGCTTTAGGAAATGTCCAAGTATATCTAGTTTTATTAAGCAAAAGGACAAAGGCTAATCAAACTATTGGTGTACTTAGGAGCTTAATAATCACTATGACTTACCATAAGAGGTAGGAATTAAATGGGTCCTTCAAGATATCTAAGAAAATAAAAAGGATAGGTTAGTAAACTGAATACAGTAGCATACGTGAGGCTATTTGAAAGATATGACTCGCTAACAAACACAATACGACTCGACACTTTGCTTGATGTGACACATAAGCTAATGTCAAGGTCCACCAGTGACTAATCTTGAGCTATTCGACAAGATTAGATAAGAGTATAAGATAATGTGCTTGGAGAGGAATATCTCGCAAGAACAAGTATATTTCAATATCTAAAAGGAATGTAAGATGTTCTAGTTACAAAGAGAAGGGACTATTTATATTAAGTCTCTAAAGAAACAATACAAATAAGGAAAATTACAAAAAGGCATACAAGAAAAAAAGATTCCTAATATATACGAAAAAGGTTAAATAGGACAAATGACGAAAAGAAAAAAATAGTACAATGTCAGGTAAAAGGACAGGTGGCAATAAGACATTGGTTCCATACTGGTAGCCTATGGGTAAAGTAGCTGTGCTGAACTTGTTGTTGCAAATGTGGTTGGTAGTATCAAAGATCATTGAGGTGAATAATAAGTGCCACTGTATATTAGTAGTAGGGAAAATAGGCTAAAAGAATAAGAGCTGGTGTGGAGGGGAAACGGGGAGGGGGTGGGCTTGACACTCGGGAGGTCAGTATCTACACAAAGGAGTCCTAATGTTTAAGGCAGTGATGCATGATTAAAGTCCTCGGCCTCGACATTTGGCAAGTTAGGTATGGTACTTAGAGTCGCATAAAGCATGGTATGGCTGAGCTGAGCTCTCAAGGAGTTCTTCCACCATTCTCTTATATACTATACCTCGTCCTCAGTAGGTTAATCAAAGAGAATTCTTTTAGCGAGTGACTAAAGGCCTTAGAGGCACACGCATGTGAGAAAGCCAAAGGTCGATAGTCCATCAACTATTCAATTCAGTAGAGGGTGCATAGCTCAATGCCTTATGCTTCTAGTACTATAGGCATTGTTACACCGCAGTCTTAGCATTCTCCTTCATAGTTGGCTAGTAATAGTCAAGCCTCAATGCGTGAACATATAAAGTATGGGCTTTCGCATGGTTACTACACATACCCCCATGCAAATTAGAAAGAACTTATCGAGCTTCTCTTAGTGCAAGACTATGGAGATAGGGTTAAGAAAAACCACATTTAGACAAGTTGTCATTCATCAAAGTATGATTCAAAGCTTGGTATATAAGCCTCTAAGCTTCTTTTTTACCTATAGATAGGACCTTATCCCTCAGATACTTAATAATTGGGTCCACCTACGGCTTCTCTTTTAAGTAAGGTTACGCCTCATAACTTTGTCCAATCACTTCTGAACTGTTGCTGGGGCAAGTATCCAATAAAGAACTTATCATTCAAATCAAGGAGTGACATGTTGGCAAATTTCAATAGTTTGTCAACAGTGATATTTCGAGCCCTAGGGATCTTTTCAATAAAAAACTAAAATTCTTTCATAAGCGTTCATACTATAAACAAGTACTTGCTCATCACTTCTTCTTTCACTACGTAGTTTCCTTTTACCTGATTCACGATCAACTGTAAATCCAAAAAAGCCTCAACTTTCTTAAGTCCAATTTCCCTTGCCAACTTAGCTCAGTAATCAGAGCTTCATATTTTACCTCATTATTGCTAACCAAGAATCCAAACTTTAATGCATGCTGAATTTTCTCATTATGCAGCCCTTACAAAATAAGGCATGTGCTACTTCCTTCCCTTATAGAGGAACCATCTACATATAGATTCCAATTAGGTTTCTTAGCCATATCAATGTTGTCCTCATCTTCGGTGAATTCAACAAACAAAATCTAACAAGACTTGAGTTTTTAATGCTGTTTTAAGCTTATACTATATGCCATAGGCACTTAACTCTAAAGCATATTCCATCATTCTTCTTGAGGAATCAAGTCATTGCAAGGGTGGTTAATTAGTAAGAATATAATCTGATGAGCTCCAAAATACAGCTTTAACTTCCTCATAGAGATTATCACAACTAAGATGAACTTTTCAATCTTGGTATATCTTTGTTTTGGGCCTTGTAGAACATGGGTCACATAATATATTGGCCTATGTTATTTTCCCTGTATTCAAACGAAGATAGAGAAAAGAGCTCAGCAGCTAACTGACAAATATAAAAATAGATCTTCCTTGAGAATGGGTGTCAAAAGTACTAATGATGATGCTAAAAAGTATTTCAAATCTTTAAATGTGACCTCACATTCATCAATCCATTAAAACTCCTTCAAATTCTTCAAAAACTTAAAAAACTCTACTCATCTGTCTGTACTCTTCGAAACAAATCTATTCAAGGTGGCATTCCATTTTGTCAACTCTTGAACTTCCTTAATGGTACTTGGAGACTTCGTATTTCTTATTGCATCAATTTTCCTATGGTTTGTTGCAATGTCGCACTAAGTTACCATGCACCCTAAAAATTTGCTTGACGTAGCCTCAAAAAGACATTTCTATAAATTAAGCTTCATGTTATATCCTCTTAACATGTCAAATGTTTTACGGAGGTCGATAAGATGTTGATCTTCTTCTTTACTCTTAACTACCATATCATCAACATATACTTAGACATGGCAGGGGATTTGGGACTTAAACATCTTTATTACAAGTCTCTGATAGGTTGTGTTGGCATTCTTTAATCTAAATAGCATGACTGTATAATAATATATCCCAAAGTTCGTAATAAATGACATGTGTACCTTGTCTTCCTTCTCCATCTTAATCTTGCTATAACCGAAGAATGCATCCATGAACGAAAGTCAAGCATGTCCAGCAGTTAAGTCAACAATCTAATCAATCCTTGGTAAGGGGAAACAATCTTTAGGTTATTCAAATCAATGAAGTCTATGAATATGTGTCACTTACCATTCAACTTCTTGATTAGTACACAAATCTTCGGCCAGGTTGGATAAGGCTTTTCCTTGATGAACCCTACCTTGAGTAATTTCTAAACCTCTTCTTTGATTACTACTTGCCGCTCAGGGGCAAAATACCTCTTCTTTTGCTAAATGACTTTCGCGTTGGGATCTATTTGTAACTTATGTGTTATGACTTCTCTCGAGATGCCCAATATATTTGTGGGAGTCCATGTAAAGATATCAACATTATCCTAAAGGAACTTAATCAAATCCTATTAGATTTTTGCCGACAACTATTTCCTTATCTTAGTTGTCTTTTCTAGATTATCGCCTAATTAAATTTCCTTAACCTCTTCCTTAGCATTATCTACATTGCCAAATCTCCTTTCTGGATCAACCTTAATATGAAACACTTCATTGTGCCTAAGGGCTCTTAGATTCAATGATTTAGCCAACTGCTAATCTCTCTTACATACCCCAACTCCAATGAGGGTTGGAAATTTTTCCTTGAGATGTGTTGTTGATGAGACCATGCTGAACATATGTTGACATGGTTAGCCCATAATCATATTGTATGGAGACCAACATTTAACAATAAGGAAATCCACCTTGTCCTCTACTACATTTTCGTCATCACCCATCTAAATCGGAAGGGAGATTACTCCAACCAGTTGTACAAGTTGGTTGTTGAAAGCATAAAAGTTGTAGTTGTAAGATCTTAGTTGTGCTTTGATCTTTAGCTTCATTTGGTCGATGGCATGTTGAAAAATAATGTCTGCCAAACTCCTAATGTCAACTAGAATCTTCTTGACCTCTAAGTTGGCAATTCTTATACTGATTACCACTACGTAATCGTAAGGCCTTTGCACTCCTTCGAAATCTTTCTTTGTGAAAAAGATGGAATTATCAACCTTCACCTTCTTATCCTACACATTATAGACATACTACACAGCATTAGTTAGGCTCAAAGAGCAAGACCAACCAAAAGTGGAGGGTCTACCAACAATGTTATTGATAACACCATTCGAAGCCCTATTATTATTACCTCATTCTCTTGCTTCTCTTCTAACCAGAGGAGGTTGATCTTTATTATCATGCTCAACCCTTTGCCATTAGGACTCATTTATCATCCTTTCGATCGCTTCTATTCCGATCGGCCTCATGCTAAGCTTTAATATTGTCCTCCTACTGAATATAAGAAGTGGCTTTAGCTTTGAACTCCACAAAGGTCTTTGGCTTGCTCTTAGCTAAAGATTTGAAAAAATCCCTATGTGACTTAACTCCATCAATTACTACATTTAGGGCAATGCTCATATCCAATTATGGGATTTTAACCATCTTGACCACAAACCGAGCTAGATAATCTCTTATGGACTCATTAGACTTTTGTTTAATGGTATTACAAACATATGAGTCCTTAACTAGGAGCTTGCTTATAAGAAAGTGTTGCAAGAACACTTTTGCCAGATCATCGAAACATGAGATAATGTTAGGCTTCAAATGCTTGAACAAGGTGCTCACGACATTTCTTAAGGTAGAAGGAAATGCTTGACATGCTAAAGCATCACTTAAGCTATGTAACTTAACAAGAGTACGATAATACTTAAGGTGGTCCTCTAGGTCCTTTATTTCGTTGTATGTCTCAAATTGTGGCAATTTAACATGCCACTTACTTCCTCCAAGATTTCAAGAACAAAAGGGCTCTTCTTAATCATAAACTTTCGACTAATTGTAGTAGGGGCACTAACATGCGATGGCCAAGCATAGTATGCCTGCTATGGTTTTTTTCCTTTGTCTACTTTAAGTGTAAAGGTCGAAGTTACATGCATCACTCCAACTTGCTTTCTTAACAATTCAAGTGAGTGGACAGAATTGTCAGAATCCTCAAAACTATCGTCTCCACATTCTTGATTCTGAGTTAGCACATTATTTCTTCGAACGAGGTTTAAAATTTTATCATTCTTCTTGGATAACTATTGATTTTCTTTGGCTAAATTAGCACAAAGTTGTTCTAATCTAGCTAAACGATCTTTGTCAGGATGCCTATTCCCCCCTCAATCGTATTGGGGGCAAGTACCAACTCCCGCACTTTTGGTCATACAAGTCTTAGCCATTAGTAAAAAGGGTCAGAATAGATGGCACCAAAATGTTACTGGTTGAGAATGGTATGAAGCATGAATCTTGTAAAAGAAAGAGAGTTAAGCTAAGGGGGTTCCAGGGCTAGTCTAGTGTAGCTACTCTAATACTTAAGTTAGTATTTAAGTACAAGAGTAAGTAGGTAATGGGGTATGTATTCAAAGAGTGTAGAGAGTTCTTACAATGTTTGCACCTTCATATTTAGAGGCATTTGTCTAATAATTATAGTGCTTGGTAATCCTTGATTATGGACTACATAGCAACTTATTAATTTACCCGCATGCCTAAAGACATGGAGTAATGGATAGTTATGTAGTCAGGTTGTATGGATCCTCTAACTATCCATGCCTCATTTTAAATTCAAAGTACTTAAGTGGGCAAGCTAGGCTCTTTGGGCCATCAAATTGACCAAGCCCAAAGACTCCCAGGTAGTTACGATAGGTCGTATCATGGACCTAAGCCAAGTAGGTCAGCTCAACAAGCAAAATGCCGAGCTGTAGTCAGGAGCGAAATTCCACTGTCATTAATCAAAATAATCACAAAGCACCTATATTATATACTTAGGAGTAGAGAAACTGAAATGAAGAGAAGATTTTTGGAAATTTACATGCTATCTTGAAGTAGTGAAATAGACATATAAGATTTCTCTCATCCAAATGTAGTTTATCTAGGAGGCCTCAAGAAAGATTAGGGCATCCTTTACTAAGAATAGATGGGTAAGATTCGAACTATTTCTTTTAACTTGTATTCCTTTTATATAACCTAACAAAATATGCTTATGTACCCTTTTAGAGAAATTATCTGTTATCAAAACAAAAAGATAAAGAGATATTAAATCCCCTTGTCTAAGGCCTCTAGATGGATATATATAATTTTCCAATTCTCTTATACATAATTCAATAATAAGCTATAAGGGATAGAAGTAATGCAACTCATGAGCTAAAAAATCCATTTAGTTGCAAAACACATTGAATGCATCATTGACTTTAAGAAAGATCATCCACCTTATCATAAGCCTTTTCCATGTCTATTTTGACAGCATATAAATCATATTTTCCTTTCTTTGTTATCTTTTGAAAGTGAAAAATTTCATGGAACATAATAATATTGTCTTGGATTAATTGACCCAAGATGAATGCATTTAGAAAAGGGATAATAATATGATCTAAAACAGGTTAAACCCTATTAGAAGGGACTTTTGAATTTATTTTGTCAGCGAAGTTACAGAGGCTTATGGGATAAAATTGTGGAATATCCTTAGGGTGAGACAGTTTAGGAATGAACAAAGTAAAGATAAAGAGAGAAAAAACTTGAGTTCATGAAGCTTTCAACCACTTTCATCATATATGCCTTCATTATCTCCTAGTAATTATGGAGATAGAGTGCATTGGATCCATCGAGGCTACAAGCCTTCAAGTTACTAAGTGAAAGATCCCCTCTCTCACTTCATCTACCTCCACTTCTCTTGTCAACCAACAATTTATTTTAGGAGTAATTACTTCTTCTATACTATCAAATACGTTATCTTCTATGTAAATCCTTCCAGACGTGAATAGCCTAATGGAGAAATCAATGAAAACTGTTTCTATATTAGATTCATTTTCAAGCTACTCACCCTCTACGCTCTTAACTTATAACATCTTAGTGTAGGCTCTTATTTTTCTAATGCATTGATGAAAAGATTTGGTATTCTTATCCCTACGTTTCAAGCACTTGCTCTTAGATCTCTACTACCAAAATAGCTCCTTCTTGCATCTAATTAAATTCTACTTGTTGATGTAGATTCTACTCATCCTTAAAATCATACTCATTCAGATTTTTTACATGAAAAATAGATAATTGCTAATGTAAATCCTCTATCTTAATGGCATTGTTTTTCATGTTAGTTTTGCTCCACTCTATAAAGGATTTTCTACATTCCTTCAATTTCCACATTAGCCCCTTAAGATTAGCCTAAATAGTGGTATTCCTCCAATAGTTCTCAAAACTTCCCTTTAACCTTCTAGATTTGGAAAAGTCTAGTCAAAGCTAAACATTCTCAAACCTCTTGAAATGAGTTTTTGAGTTTCTACTAATAAAGAAGTACGTTCACTACCATAAGATGGTAAGTTGATGATTAAGGTATTAAGAAATATTTCTAGCTACTGTACATTGAAGTTCCCTATGCCCAATTTCCCTTTGACTTGTTATGCTCCGAATAGGAGAAGTCATAACAGTCTCGCCGTGTAAACTAACCTAAAATAGAAGCTGACCTCACAGCTGTTATCGTAGATACAGTTCACACAAGGTATGTACAACTCAACCAACTTGAAACGTCTATTCTAATACCTGTTAATAACTAAACCTATGGTAGAGCTTTACAAAATACTTATTCTATACAACCTGTTGTCTCATAACACAACACTATTTATATAAACCTTTCACTTTCAAAGTTAAAGTATACAATCAGAGTTTATCAAAAAGCCACAAGTTTTGCAAACTATTTACAAAAGTTAGGAAACTAGTAAGTATCCCAAGGAATTTCCAATTAGTTTCCTCAAAACTCAAAAGAAAAGTCAAAAGCCCAGGTTCAGTTGATTCCCCATTCCTCACTTTCCCAAACAATAGCACACTAACTTGGGGGTAGTAGTATCAGAACATCTTGATCCTCATTTAGTACCTATAAAAGAGTCTATGAAGATGTGAACACAACTAGCTCAATAAGTGGGATGGAATCAGAAGAGTACCATATAATCACAAGCAAAGTTAATTATTATGATGAAATACAATGCAATGCAATCAATCAAATGAAACATCGTACAATGTTATCCAGTCCACTTAAGGTTAGAGAAATTATATCTGCTCCAAACCTAATTGAAGAGCTTTATCACGACTCAAATCAGACCAAACCCAAACTTGTATAATAGAGAACACACCCTTCTCCCATGACTGCCTTCAAACCATGGCCCCTACCCTTGCCACAACCTCCTCGCTTATCACTTAGTTCAACTAAGGATGAGGAAATAACCATTTTAGTTATCTTCATTGAAGGAAGTAAATATTTGGCTTGATACTCTTAATCGTTTCCCCTAGTAGGTGTTATGCATATCTAGTTTCGTTTTAGTCAAATAGATGTTAATTTTAATCAGAGATGGTCAAACAAATTCATATAATACAAAAACAATGCAAACATGTAGAACGGCACACCAATGAGTTCAACTCTTGTCATAACTAAATATCATACACACATACGGCATATGTACGGTCAACTAACTACAAACATAGCCAGAATTACTCTTAAGTCTCCAAATACTTTAATACAATATCCCAATAGACGGTAAAGCCACGATCCCAACTTACTTGTTTAGACGCTCATTACTGCTGACTTGAGTCATTAAGTGTCTTTGTACTTGAAGATCCTATTTACACAAAAAGTCCAAATTCAATTTTCATAATAATTATGAAAACATTAAGGTTTGATCTAAAATGGTTATATATATATATATATATATATTATTTCTATAATATATATATATATATATTATTTAGTTGTATTATTATTATATATCAAGTTAAGTTATTAATTGTTGATATTATACGTCATCTATACTATTCCGTATTATATATCGTTTCGATTGCATCGAAACATACTTTCAATTTATTAAATCACATTTTAATTCCGGTAAAGTTAACGAAATACGTACATTCTAGAATATGATAAAGTTTTAGGTTATATTACCTAAGATTGTCTTATTTTAATAAAATTAGTATTGTTGGGTTCGTACAAACCTGACGATACATTTTACAAGTCGTGTTCCTATAAACGATTTTTAACAAATAGTTTGAGTTTTTAATACAATTATACGTATCTATATAAATATTATCGTATTATACGTAATTTACATTATTAATTTGTATTTTACCTAATTTGTCTCCATAACATTATAATATGAATATTATCTAACCCTAATATACTTATAATGTATCCTGATCAGAAAATATCAGTAAATATATTAAATATACACTTTTAATCAATCTGATCAGCAATCTCATACATAGTTTTTTTTATTTAACTATTTAATTTATTTTAACTTATTATTACTAAAAATACATCTTAGCTTGTAAATTAAGCTATTTTAGTAAATAAATTCATAATAAATATTTCAAGTTGCCAAATAATTCCCTGAAAATTTTTATAGACCCCTGAAAATTTTTATAGACTGGGGAATTCAGTTATCACTTGGTTTCAAGTTTTTGACCTATCACCTATATATTTTAATTTACAATTTTATCCCTAAATTATCTTAAATTACTCAATTATGATTCTTTTTATACCAAATTAATTTCCATTTGACCCAACGTTGTTATTATTCACTAGAGATCAGTACATGTCAATTTCAACAATTAATTTCATAATTTCCTATTTAATTCATAATTTCAACTTATTTTCAAGCTATTTTTAAGCCAAAAAATGCAATAAATATTAAAAATATTCAAATCAAGATTTGTACATATCAATTATCTATATATCATACATATTCTACACAAAAAATTTCATCTAAAAACAACACCATTTAGTATATTTATTTTATAATTCCAATTTCAGATGAACAATAGATTTCTTAAGAAAGTATATTAAAATGTTACGAAATTTTCAAAAATGAAAATATCACATGAAAGCACATTTAAAATAACCTAAGTATAATTTTTTTCATAATTTTCTGGGTAGTTTAGGTATTTTTTACAATTTATTGAAAAATAGGGCAGAAAATCGACCTAGTTGTTCTTGGGATCTTCAGTGGCCGACAACGGTTGGGGGTATGTCAAACGGCCTAGGCACGACCTAAACTAGTGGTAGCCAATCGGGTTGATCGTCAGGTGGTAGTCTAGATCAGGTATAGATAAGGCATAGTAGTTCCCCTATTTTTTCCTATTTTCTTTCTATTTTTCCTACGATTTTTTCTTTATTTCTTCTAAGTGTTTCTGATTCCAAATTGCTAAACTAACACTAAGCTGCTGGAGTTTGCTATTTATGGAGGATTTTCAATCACCTAAAATTTTTTTATTTTTTTCTTACTATTTCCTTCATTAAAGTCTAAGTTGGAGGTAGCTCAAATCCACAAATTGCTTTTGATTCATCCAAATCCTGATGCTATAGCATGCCACGGCAAATTTAGCTTTTTCTAGCTACAGTTTGATTCATTTGGATGAGATTTGCTATTATTTGTAGCATTTTATGTATATTTTATTAAGATTTAATTATTTACTAACATATAAGTATATATCCCATGTATATATATATATATCACGCGAAATATATGACTATACTCATATAATTAAGTTCCTAACATATTTTTTATTTTTAGGACATGTTCCTTAATTATTTTCATGTATTCAACACAATATATATATATATATATAATTATGTAATTTAAGGTTGATTTACGAGAATAATTATTATTTATACCGGGTATACTCATAAAAATACGAGTATATTTATATAGTAAATTATACTATATTACTTCATTTAATAGCTCAATTAACTTATATCTAAATTCCCGTCGCAATCTGAGCTCGATTTTAGGAGTTTCGAGTATTTTAATACTAAATTAAATAATTCTATTGCTAAGGGTAAAATTGGGATTTTGGGTCATTATTTCCAAAATCTAACTTCATTATGTTACTTTGTCTAACTTTTCTATCTTAGTCGTAAAATTTGAATTCAATCGATTAACTTTCTTTAAAAACCCTAAATCTAAGCTTGATTATCCAAAACACAATTTTAGGGACTTACATGACTAGCACTCCATTTATTCATTTATTGCACAAAGTAAAAGGCTAGTCATAATTTTCAATATCAATCATCCTAAAGTCTGATATCTTCTCCTAAAGCTCATCTACCCTATATGCTTATCTTTATTAAAACATTTCTCCTCTAAGTAAGTCATCTCATTGAAGTCTCTACAAAGGATACAAGCATATCATTGCTCTAAGAGATGGTTCTCGATCTATCTCATAGGGTTTCCATAACATTATGATATTCGTACACTAATATCCTATTTTTAACTTCTTAATCCTAATATTAATTAGGTTTTGTTAGATTGCAAAACTTCCACCTCAACAACACTACTCTATTGCATGGAAAGACCACTACTAAGACTTATCGAAACTATGTGATAGCTATTCTCATATCTCATCATTCTTGTCACTAAATTCACACAAAACAATTAATTTCTAGTTTCCATAAGGAAAACTTGTTGGGGGTTATTCTTCAAAATTATTCTTTTCAGCTTATTCACTATTGGGAGTTGCTTTAAGCTCAAATAGTTCTAACTATAGTAATCGTGTTAATTTAGTGGTTAGTTAAGGTTAGCCACCAAGGCCTAAAGATCTTAAGTCGTTTTCCTAAAATCTCTAAAAATTCAAGCTTCCCTTTTACTCATCTTCTTCTTTTGATAAGTGTTTCTCTTACTTTTTCCTTCTTATTTTTCTTTGTAGAAAAATTCACAATGCCCACTTCTTGGATCTACATCTTCTTTTCCTTCTCTATTTAAAGATGTCAAGTGCTTTAGTCAATGGGGATGGAATGGTTATAGTTTTATTTAGACTAAGGGCGAGGGATGCAATGGTGTTAGTTACAAGCTCAAGAGGTTGATTGGATAAAGAATTGAAAGAAGTATAATGTTGTATAAAAGATGTCAAAATTAATGGGGCCTTTTTTAAGTTGTCAATAAAAGATAGTAGATTGGAGTTTATGACAAAGTCAATTCGCATATGAAGAGGTGTTAGATATGGAATCTGGGAAGTTGATGACTTTGATGAGATTTGGCTATCGAGTTCTTGGACTACATAGGCTCAGATAAGTTGGTCTTGGTCTCTGTTTTGGGAAGTGGGGTCAAGGTTTGATTGGCCTTTCATAGATGTAAGTGAATAAGATTGGGTCCTAGGTATCACCCAAACTTTTGTTGAGAATCCATTCCATTATTACAAAGACTAACATTGCTTTTTGCTTTATGTGGATGACTTAGCATATCGTAATCTAATATCATCCTACTCTTATTTTAAGGTACTAGTTGCTTACTCTAACCAAATAAAACTACTTCCTTGGCTAAATTAATTAGGAAAGATCTTGATTTTGAAAAGAAATAACTCATAAAAAATGTATTGACATCAGTTGCTTTGACTTGCTTACAATTTCTCAACATGGAAATCTGCCCTTGTTTGAGATATCTCTTCCTTCCTTAAATATCTCCATCAAATTTTATCCTTCTTCATTATTTTTTCCTTGTTCAACCTCATCATCATTGACCTTTTGTAAGTGTAGGTTCTTCCTTCTACAACATGTTATATCAATTGTGGTTGCAAAACTATCTAGGTTTTTGTCTTTTGTCAATTTTCAAAAAGAATCCTTAATGCAAAACTAACCTAAACACTATTATCAAGATTTTTTGCAATAAAATTCAGATTAAGCTTTGAATTACAAAAGCCTTCAAGGTGACTAATAATTCCATGTAGAAAGCAAAAATCTGCTAGTTATTCATATTTAAGAGAAACCCAGATTCTCTCTTTAGACAAGATCTTAATCCACAAACTCTTTAATAGAGGTTAAATAATTGGAAAGATAACTTTGACTTATAGAATAGTTCCTCATGCATAATTGAAAGTCTTCCACTTCTAAGATTGCTTAAATTTTTGAACCAATGTTCTTTGCATTGTTTGCTAAGTACAAATTTAATGGATGCGATGTAGTTGTATCCTATACTTAACATTATCAAACTCAAGTTCATCCAACTTTTCATTAAGATCCTATTTTCTCATTGCGAAAGGTTATCCTAATATTGGGGTAGTGTTGTGGAAAATTTGCATTGGAGATCTTCAATTTAGGCCTTATAATAGATCTATGTTTGCAAAACAAAACACTATGAAGGGATGTCAAAGGGTTATCCTTGCGACTATTTCGATACTTAAGTCAACGAATTGTAAGGTTGTAGAAAGAGAAAGAAAGCAAGAAGGCTCTTGTGCATACGGTGTAAAGTATCTTACCTATAGGGTTTAATCCCTTATTTATAGAGTTTCTATAGGAAATCTAGATGTATTCGTATCTTATCTAAATATATAAGTGTATCCTTTCATCTAGATACAATTTAAGATCTTTAGAGGTGACATGGTAGGTCAGTAGTTCCCATAAGTCGGCATATCTACGGCATGCCTAGGGATATATGTCGTTTGAGCTTCCTAGGTAGATCCCCATCTCTAATAACCTTGGGCATAAGTGCCATGAATTAGGACTAAAGTAAAAGAACTGAGGTACTGACCTATAATAAGTCGGGCGTAATGTAAAGATCGGTCCTAGGGTGTACATATCAAAGAAGACAAGGAGTTGAGTTCTACTAGGTCAAGTTTAGGTTGAGTTGGATAAGCCTACACTCTTTATGGGTTGGAATGAGCCTTAAGAGCCTATGGTCCAAAATTACCCATCAACACGAGGCATCATACATGATTCTCGTAATGTTATCCCTCTTCTTTGAAGTGGCTAGATACAAATTACCATTAACACTAAAAATTTCAATTTCACCGTATCATTCCCATATTCTTTTTAAATATACTCATCATCATTGCTCTTGGAATGAATTTATTTGCCAAAACTTTTGCCTACCACATGAAACTTGGTATTGTTAGACCTAGTTTAGACTAAGGGCTGGATCAAACTTAACCCAAAACCGGTTCAACTTAGGCCAATTTCTAGCTAGACCACCAGGCCGATTCTCAACTAGTGAACCAACCATATTTTTTTTTTTTAATTTTTACTTTTTTATGGAAAAAATTTTTTTATCTTTATTTTTAATTTGAAAAAAAAAAACCACTAATAAATGATAAGAATTTAAATTCTTTACTATTTCACTCTATTAATTATTGGTACTAAGATTAATAATTTGCACTTTTTACAATACACAATTATTACTGTATGCCCACAATTGATGAATTAAGTGAGGAAATTTCTTTTTGTAAGCAACATTTTAAGGAAAATTTGCCAATATAATCAATATGGAACTAAACTTATGATAGACAATACTCATTGTAATCTTTTATTACTTTAGAGGAAATTTTAAAAAATAATATAAGCTATGTGAGAGTGAATTAAGTATTGTAAAGAAAACATCATTTATCTAATATCTATAATATGCTTATTGTTTTATAAATAGTATAAATATATTCTTTATGACTTTTAATTGCATTAAATTATAAATATGCTATTATTTTTGTAAATCATTAAAATATATTAATTTATAAAAGTATTTACTCTCTCAAAAGTTTTGATGATTTTTTTTCTTATAAACTCATATATATTATTCAATATCCATATCAACTTATAGATGTAACTAATAATATATATTTAATTTTATTTTAGATTTTAATTAGAGAGAATATTTACATTTAACTTATCTAAAATTACATTTTTTTTTTAATTTTCGAGTTGGAACCGACAAGTTAAACCGTCGATCCTTCGACTTAAGCTTAGACCCGCTGGTTCAGTAAGTCAAGTATGTTGAATCGCATTGACCCTCCAAGCTTGGCAAGTCAAGCTACAGTTCAGGCCCATGACTCACAGGTGCGGACTAGTTCAATAAAACAATAGGTAAGTTCCGATACAGTTCACTAATCGAACCCAGCTCGTCCCTAGTTCTAACCTAGTCTCTAAGTCTTCAATATTGACTACATATTCATCATTACATGGGAATTTGATGTGGCTATAAGAACAGAAGAGCCACAAAAAATTGGAGAAAAGAAATAAAGGTATTATAACATAGTGGCAAAATAGCACAAGGAATAAAAAAGACTTATCATAGATTATATAGATAGATATAATAAGACATACTAGAGGGCACATGCGACAAAAGAACAAAGATAACCATAAAAGTGAATCGACCAATCTATAACTAACGATGAAATATGATTGATCTATGTTTAAATGAGAAAACAGATAAAAATAATAGAAATATAAACAAAGAAAAAGAAAAGGAAGAAAATCTTCCCTAATGGACACCTAACTAGCGCACAATCTCTATGGCGAACTTTCTCTCTCTAAGTTAAGAGAGAAACCTCACTAAGTTTGTATAGATAAACCATTTAGTTTCACTAAACTTTCTACAAATTGCTCAATTGTAGGAAGAGTTTAAAACAATTGAGGAACCCTTTTTTTATTGTAAACACAGCAAAATTGGAATCTTACACTTTTCGCTGATGATACATGAAGGATCGGGTGCTCGATGAGTACAGGAATATCTTGCTATTTTTTTTCTTTTTGTTGGTTGTGAAATGTCTTTAAAAACGAAAGAACTTACAAGAAAACATAAGTGACATATAACGTGTCAAAAATGTAAATAAAACATCGATGTTACGTAGTATTCCTCATTATTATCAAAGAAGTCACATAATTGTATCCAATCCTTTGGACCGTATCGTAGACTGCATAGCATAAACCTGTCTAACCTGCTCGTCCTTTACCTTTTGCAATTTGAAATCTTCCATAGTCACCTTGTACGATAGCTCTTACTTTAGATGCCAAAAGGTTTGATGCATTTCGCTAGTCTTGGCTTCCCACCCTAGGAACCTATTATTGTCATCTTGTCATGGTTGATAGCAGCACCATCATCATGATCATTATTAAAATACTCTGAATTTTATCCATAATAATCAAGGCTCCATTCATATTGGTGGCTCTTGATTTCGATGAATGACAATCTCTTAAAGACACGTGATCCATTCATATCATATTATAATTCTAATGTTTAGGTAATTCAACCCCATAACAATAAATAAGAATTATTATTTGAAAAATCATAGTTTGAATGCAACAAGCGTTAATGATACCAATATGAGTTACTCAACCCATGTTCATCAATGTTATCCCCATCATAGCCAATTAAAGTTTTTTTTTTTCCCCACTCGGGTTAGGAATTCGAGACAAATCGCCTGGTGCCTCCAATTTCCACACAACTTTTTTTCCTAACACGATCTGAACTCGACGTGAGTTTACCTTGCTACGTGTAGAAGTTAATTCTCAAATGGAGTTTTAATAGGCCTCCAATCTTTAGGAAAAATCAATTTTTCTATAAGACGAACCATGAACAAACCGAGGCCCAAAATCCACCAAACATATTCCATTTTAAATTTATATATGTGTACTATACTGATTGGCGACGAGTGACACCAAAAGAGTATTTCGAGAAAGATTGGACTAACATAGGATCAGTTTCGAACCAATTTGCATTTTGGGTTAAAATCAGCCTAGCCCACACTTAGCTAACAACGATTTGATTGCCAAAAGTTTGGAGGGTGCTCGGGAGGAGTCACGAGTTCCAATACTTGGGGAGCACTTTAAGCTTCCTTTCTAATTTTACCTTATTGGCAAAAATTTGAAAAAAAGTTTTAATAGTATTAATACGTCACAACCCATGTGGATTAATAAATGATATATAAATACTAATAAAATTTTAACACGTAAAAACATAATTATTATTTTTTTCAAAAAGTATATGTCTTCATCATCATGTATCTTCGTCATCACATGTTTAAAAATCATTAATACTTGCTTAACACTCACCAATTCAAATTATTTATTAGTACTATTGAATCTTTCTTCCATAATTTGAGTCATCATGGCTATTGATAGGATATTTTGGAATTAGACTCCTTAGACCAATACTAATCTACCTAAACTCATGGCCCATCTCAATTCACTAGCATTTGACCTCATTATCCTCTAAGCTAACCTTAGCCTAAGCTCACTAGGTGGCTTGTCCAATCATTATAGCCTACATCAATTAGAAAACAAAGGATAAGACTTAGAGACCAGGTCAACAACCATAGCCTAACAAATCTAAACCATGTTGTACAATATACTCCTATTATTCATAACATGCAGATGTACTAAAGTGTTACTACCGGTCCCTTAACTTTCAGTAGCCCTCCTTTATAAATATCAATCAACATTCTAATGATAAACTACTTAGACTCTTTGCACACTTAGCCTATTTACAACATTATTGCGCCCTTACTCTCTTTACTTACAGAAGTACTAATTTAAGCATCAAAGTGGTCGTACCGGACAATACCTCAATGCCCTTCACCTTGTCTTGTTTTGTAAGCTTCTCAATCAAGAGCAAAGCCCAACTTTCCTAATACTCTACTGGCAGAATCCTGTAGGCAGCATTTGATGTCGTTTGTAAGATTCTAACTCATTCAATACTCAAACACTTTAAACACTCTCCAAACACTTTTCCTATTTCCCTTATCCACCATGTCTTGTATCGTGGATCTAAACAACCAACCCCTAAATAATCAGCCTCCAGCTGGGTAGACCCCAAAGCAGCGACTAGAGCATCTGGAGAAGCTACTTGAGGAATTTACTGCTCATAACAAGCTTCTAACCAAACTCAATAAAGTTGAAAGGTACAGCCGGCATACCCAAGTGCTTAAAGTCTCAAACACCCATAATGAGTAAGATAACCAACATCAGCAGTAGAATGGTAGGCCACAACAAGCCAATCCCCTAGTGCAAGAGTAGCAAGTGTGGTCCATGGTTAATCGCGACCATACCCTTGATGGCAATGAGTAGGTAATTGACTCCCATTAAGGGGCTACCCACTCTACAGCTCATAGAGTTCATTCGGCTAACAATGCCAACTTGAACAAGCTCCACAAGATTGTCAAGAGGGTCTCTAAAAAGTAAGATAACAAGGTAATGGAAGGTGCTGGCTTAGTTGCTAGCAACAAAAGCCCCTCCACCAGGGGTGTTCAAGATGAGGTCCTTCCTCTAAACTCTAAGCTCCCCACCTTAGATCAATACAATGATACTGGTGATCCTAATGATCACCTCCCTCGTTTCTGTATCCTCATAAACCTCCATGGTCATGGGGATGAAATTATATGCATAGTCTTCCCAAGCACCTTAAGGAAGATAACTCAAATGTGGTTTAACCACCTACTCGAGAATTCTATCACCTCTTTCAACAAACTCACTCGTCACTTCAGTCTTCGTTTCAAGGCTAGCAAGCCCCCATCCAAAGACACTTTGTCTTTGTACCTCATTAGGTAGAAAGAAGGGGAAACCCTTCGTAAATATGTAGCCCGGTTCAACAATGCCATAGTTAAAATCCCTTAACTTAATAAGGGAGTTGTTGTTGATGTTGCCTAAGTCAGCATCAAACCTTTTAGAGATTTCTTCTAATCAGTCTCAAAAAGTAAACCAAAGACCATAGTTGAATTATAGAACAAGGCCCAAAAATATATGGACTAGGAGGATAATATCTACGCTAAAAGAAGGATAAAGAAAAAGGGTCCATGAAGGACTACCTCAGTGGAAAGGCACCAAGCCGAGCTGATGGGGAGAGCTCCAACAATAAGAAGTGCCCGCTACTCCCATCAACATATATCTACCTCACCCTATTAAACTGGCCCCTAGTTGAGGTTTATATAGACATCCATGGAAGAGGCCTACTATAAAAGCCCCTTAAGATGAGGGGGAACCCTAGTTGTAGGAACTCTGACAAATGGATTATGGCCACACATTAGATAAGTGTTTTCAACTAAAGAATGTGACGAAATATGCTATCTAAAGGGGTAACTTCAAAGAATATGTAGCTAAGCCCAACAACAATGGCAAAGATAGGGCACCTTAGAGCTGATGGACTGAGGATGCCTAAGATGAAGGCAACAACGACTGCCGAAACAACTAAGCACCCAAAGACATCATCAACATCATTGTTGGGAGGCCACACTTAAGTCGTCGGCCCAACTGTAGCAACTCAACTAATGCCCCATCTAAGGTGATGTCTGTGAAGGAGAAGAGGTAAAGGTGCAATACCCTTATCTCTTTCTCTAATGAGGATTTGGAGAGGGTTGACATCTCCTGCTAGGATGCCCTAGTAATTAGGGCAAGGATCTCGAGTTTTAAGGTCTTAAGGATTATGGTAGACATCGGCAAGTCTACTGACATCTCTTTAAATACACCTATGAAAAAATGAGGAAAAAGTTACCCATTAAGATAAAGCCATACCACCATAACTTAATTAGCTTTAATAGGGAAACCGTCTAAACTAAGGGCATCATCACCCTAGATACAAAGCTTGGCGACAATAGGAACGTCGCCTAACAACTAATAAAATTTGTGGTGTTAAACTACTCATTCCCTTATAATGCTTTATTAGGACAACCAAGCCTCACTAGCTTCAGAGTTATTACGCCATCCCCACATTTGAAGGCCAAATTCCTAACCCTCATCAAGGTGAAAGTTTGTAGGTGTGACCAAAAATTCTCTAAAGAGCTCTATCTGAAGGCAACTCAAGGTGACAACATCTTCGCCTTAGAACAGATCTATAAGAGAAGCCAACTAAGAGAGATGAACCAAGTAAGAAGATGGAAGAGGTGTAGATTGGCACCAGCCCTAACCAGACTACCAAAGTTGGGGTTAAGACGCCTCCTAAGGTGAAGGAGGCCATCATTAAGTTCCTACAAGCCAACTTAGTTTGTTTCACTTGGTCACCATCGGATATGCCTAGTATTTCAACTAACTTAGCAACCCATACCCTCAAAATCAATGAAAATGTCCATCCTATTAAGTAAAAGAAGAGGGATTTTGCTCTAAAACGGCAGGTCACCATTGAAGAAGAAGCGTAGAAGTTGCTAAGGTGAGCTTCGTGCAAGAGTAGAAGTACCCGACTTAGTTAGCCAATGTTGTGCTAATCAAGAAGAAAAATAGTAAGTGACGTATATGCGTAAACTATATCAACCTCAATAAAGCCTACTCAAAAGATCACTTCCTTCTCCTAAGGATAGACCAATTAGTTGACTTTATATTAGGACATGCTGTGTTGAGCTTTATGGATATGTTTTTCGGTTATAATCAAATCAAGATGGACCTAAAAGGCAAAGTTTACACCTCCTTCATTACAGATTTTAGCACCTATTGTTGTTCAATCATGCCTTTCGGCCTTAAAAATGCTAGGGTAACCTATTAGCAAATGGTGACCACCTTGTTCAAGCCTTTGCTCGAGCGTAATATGTAGGTGTACATAGACGATATTATCATCAAAAGCAAGCAGCCCAACAACCATATCAAGGACTTGTAGGGGGGCTTCGACAAGATATGGAAATATGATATGAAGCTAAACCCCTAAAAGCGTGAGTTTAGGATTAGCTCTGGCAAGTTCCTAGGCTTCATAGTCACTTAACAAGGAATTGAGGACAACCCTAAGAAGATTAAGGCCATCAGTGATGGATTGCCGGCCTCCAAACCCATCACTCGCGCCCACCTCCATGGTCTCCAATCTCTTACCTGGAGGATTCTCTCTTGTTAATCTACCAAGGATGAGCTCCTATACATAGAAGAGCTATGAGCAAACTCTCTAAGGGTCTAGCTCAAACACATCCTATTCTACCTAAACCCTTACCTAGTCACTGACCAGTCAAGCGCTAAGGCTAACCTATCGAGTGTTAAGTCTAAGGTCACTATACAACAAGCCCTACTCTTCTAGCTTACAGAATCGCAGCATCATTCAATAGCCTTAGCCACTCCAAGTACAATTCGGCTTGGTTCAACCATAGCGCCCTAAGATTATAGAATATGAACCCATTGATAAGTTGCCACCTATCCCTTACTTTTTTTACACTTGTACTATATTCCTTTTTGTCCTTTGTCTTATTTACCATTTTTCAAACATATTAGGAATCTCTTTCTTACATTGTCTTTTATGTAATTTTCCATTATTGAATTGTTACCCTAAAGGACTTAATATAAATAGTTCTTTCTACTATAGCCTCAATTATCTTACACCTTAGAAGTTAATGAATATTCTTGTTATTATGAGATACCCTTCTCCGAGTAACATTTTCCCTTATACTCTTATCTAATCTTGCAGGGTAATTCAAGATTAATGGCAAATGAACCTTAGTATTAGCTTGTGAGTCATATCAGGCGAAATACTAAGTCGTGTTGTGTTCATTGGTTTTTCATATCCTCCGAGCAACTTCATGGAAGCTGCTATGTTTGTCGAATATTTTCATTCCTTCATTCTTCAATACTTCGAAAGACCCATTGTTATTACTTCCTACCATAAGCCCTAGTGATCAACTCAGCTCTTAAGCACATTATATAATCCCAGTATTAAAGCTTGAGGTTACGACCGAAAGCTTTGTGTTAAAGTCTTTCTTGTTAGAGTATATACGTTCTATTATACTCTGTTTCTTAAGAGGAAAATTGATATGAACTAAAGCCAAGGATTGATAAGGCTAGTCACTAAAGAATGGTAGAAAATGTATGTAAACGATAATAAAAAGTAAAACAAGCAGACCCATGATCAACTCTACAACATATAACGCACCAATAGAACTATCAAGGACTCATAACCTAACTCAATATCACACACAAGCTAGTCCAATGAGGATACTAGCCACCTAGCCTTGCTTAAGGGTTAAGACGTGAGTGAAGTAAGTAATGGAAAACAATGCTCACAAAAGGAGAAGTGTATATTCAATATCAAAAAGAGTAAGATGATGGTGATGCAAGCTACCAATTACAAGGGTATTTATACTTGAGAGATTAGGGCATTTGCCTAAAATGGAAAAGACAAAAAGGGTAATGTCTAAAATAAATAATGTATAAGGAATGATAAAGGGTATAATTGAAAATACAATAAAAAAGGGTCTTTTGTATGGAACATTCTATCACAAGGGTCCTCAGACACTTAGCAGATGACTAATGGTTGTGTGCTTAGCAAAAGATGGACAACTATTTAGTTAGTCTGGGTGATACTAAGTGATGATGCCAAACCGAGGTAACAGTTCAATAGTACTGAGCTGACCAGGTAACTTTTCCAAGGTGAATTCAACTCGAACGTATTGGGTACAACTTAGATTCAAGTCAGTTGAGTAGCTGGTTAGATGGGCCAAGCTATTATTTAGATATGTCTCAAGTTAATAACTAGAGACTATCGATAAGTACAAGAAGGTTCAGCTTGACTAGGGCATCGGGATCGATAGACTACAATAGTTTAGATTCCTTAAGTGTGATGTATGAAGAAAGAACTCATCTAGCTACGCTTTCTATTCCTTAGGCTTAAGCTCGGGTTAAGGATCCAGTAATCTGATTCCTATAAAAAACAGAGCAAGTTCTTAAGTCACTGTGTGAAATCGTATTCGTAAAGTTTGTAAGAAATCTTTTGTTGAGTAGTAAACGTCCTAAAGTCTTATATTGAGAATGTAGAATCCTAATGTTCAAGGGGAGATTAATGATACCAAGAGTGATGCTCATGATCGCGATCGTGTTACCCAATAGACCTCGTGAACTACTTATGTACAATTGCAAGACCTTACTGCTATTGTGGCCAATCTAGCTATCTCCATATAGAGGGCAATAGAAACTATGTCACAAGAGAGAGTTAATGAACAAGGCTGAGATGTAAGAGATTGACCAAGAAGATAAGTAGTTGAACCTAGAGCACCAAAAGCTATTAGTGTAAACCCAACTCAACCTCAACATGCTAAGAGGTTTGCAAGGAGGAGATTTGAGTTGGATGAAGCTGATGAATATGGTGAGGAGGAGGAGCAGTATGACAGATTCGAAGAGCGTGAGCTTCATACCCCTAAAGGAGCAGAGCACCTCAAAGTGTAGATTCTGAGTTTTAATGGGTCTGGTAGTGTTGATGACTATCTAGACTGGGAAGAGAATATTGAAAAGATATTTGACTGTTATGATTTCAAGGACTTGGTGCATATTTGAATGACTGCTTTAGAATTTTCTAAGTATGTAGCAATGTAGTGAAAGAAATTACAGAATGTATGCTAACAAGCCTAATGTAAAATCCGAAGTTGAAATGAGATGAAGAGAGTTTTGAGGATTATATTTGTTCCAAAACACTATGAGTAGGATACTTTTCGACGTCTCCAAGAACTCAAACAAGGTAACCGATCAGTGGACAAGTATGTCCAAGAGTTCCAATTGCTAATGATCCAATGTGATGTTGATGAGCTCGAGGCGTAGACAATAGCATGGTTCATTTCTAGACTAAGATCCAAAATTAGTAATATAGTGGAAGCATAGAAGCTTGGAAACACAAAGGGTTGAAAGGAAGAGGTGAAATCAACTCGGCCATGCATAAAGTAACCGACCTAGCTTACCGAGCCAACCTAGATATGATCGATCTTAGTGTAGTTCCGAGGTCAAATGCCAAGCAAACCTAATGATGGTCGAAGCAAGACTAAGGCCGAAGAGCTTGAGGTCAAGAAGGACTAAGGTCAAAGCTTAAGACAGAAGACTTAAGAAATCAAGTGTTTTAAGTGCCTTGGTTTTAGACACATGGCTAATTAATGCCCAAATCGATGTATCATGACCATCAAGGGAGATAAGACCCAGTTTGAAGTGAAGAGTGCTAGTGAAGGGGAGGAAGAAGAAGTGGGAGTCAACTAACTACTATAAGAGTTTCAAAAAGACTCAGATGCCTTGACCAGACCTGAAATGGGAGACTACTATATGGTTGTATAAAGATCTCTCAGTACCTTTACCTCTGATGAGAATGAACAAGGAGAAAACCTCTTCTGAACAAAGAGAGAACCTCTTCCATACAACTGCCGAGTGAATGGCAAACTATGTGCTTTGATCATCGACAAAAGGAGTTGTACCAATACCATAGCATAAGGAGTGGTGAAGGCTTTGAAGTTACTGACTTATCCTTACCCTAAGCCCTACAAGATTCACTAGTTGAATGAAAAGGGAGGTTTACCTATTACTAAGCAAGTCAAAGTGTCGATCATTATTGGTGATAGATACAAGGAGAAGGTGCTGTGTGACATCCTACCTTCGTGTGCTTCATACATTCTACTTGGCCAACCTTACATGTTTTATTTGAAGGTACTCCATGATGGGTATGGGAACATTTATATGTTCCAGAAGGATGGGAAGAATGTTATATTAACCCCAATGAGCCTCAAAGAAGTTCAAGAGTCACAAGAGAAGATTACCATATTGTTGTAAAGGAAGTCCTTAGTAATTTCACAAGCCTAATTCTCCAAAGATGTTAAGACGGAGAAGTATGTATTCTTATTGGTCAAAAGGCTACTAGAGTTGAAGGAAGTCGAAGCATTACTTGCCAAAGTGTAAGATTATGCCGACTTGTTTCCTATCATGTTGCCGAGAGGTTTGCCTCCCGTCAGAGGCATAGAGCATTGCATTGACCTCCAACCTAGAGCTATTCTACCTAACCAACTTGCCTATAGACTCAATCCCGAGCAGGCAACTAAGCTAAAGAAACAAGTTGATGAGTTGATTGAATGCAACTATGTCTAGGAAAGCATGAGCCCTTGTGCCATGCCGGCTGTCCTAGTGTCGAAGAAAGATGATTTATCAAGAATGTGTATTGATAGCTAAGCAATCAACAAGATCACTATCAAGTATCAATATCCAATCCTATGATTAGATCATATATACAAAAATTCTCAAAGGTTGATCTGAAGAGTGGCTACTACCAGATCCGAATGAGACTTGGAGATGAGTGGAAACTACTTTCAAAACAAAAGAAGGTCTATTCGAGTAGATGGTGACGCCATTTAGTCTTACAAACGCACCGAACACCTTCATGCGACTCAT
The DNA here is from genome assembly GCA_024138015.1 of Lumnitzera littorea. Classification (NCBI taxonomy): domain Eukaryota; kingdom Viridiplantae; phylum Streptophyta; class Magnoliopsida; order Myrtales; family Combretaceae; genus Lumnitzera; species Lumnitzera littorea. Next base: position 108,953,513 of record JAMXBB010000005.1, on the reverse strand, counting down.
GAAACATATTTTGAGATCATTAATTGGTAAATGTGTTGTTGTTTACTTTGATGATATTCTGGTATATAGTACTGACCTCAGTTCTCGTATTGTATACTTGAGATTTATGTTTAATATCCTCCTTGCCGAGTAATTATTTGGTAATTTGAAGAAATGTGTGTTTAGTTAAGGTGAGGTAATATTCCTTAGATATATTGTCTCTAGAAGAAGAATTAGAGTTAATGATGAAAAGACCTAAGCTATTCTCAAATGGCCGATGTGGACCAGTGCTATAAAAGTTAGGAGTTTTCATGGTCTAGCTTTATTTTATTGAAGATTAATTCGAAACTTTAATTCCGTAGCTACCCCCACTAACTAGGAAAAACTCTGAATTCAAATGGTCTAAGAGAGCTCAAAGGAGTTTTGAAGAGATCAAATCCAAGATAACTTTTGCCTCGGTGTTAATACTGCCTGACTTTAGCAAAGTTTTTGAGTTAGAATGTAATGCATCTAGAGTCCGCATTAGAGTTGTTCTTATGCAAGAGTGCTAACCAGTTGCATATTTCAGTTAGAAGCTCAAAGGTGCCATACTGAATTACTTAGCAAATGACAACGAGTTCTATACCCTTATACAAGTACTTCAGAACTGGCAATACTACCTACTGCCAAGAGAGATAATTATCTACACAAACCATGAATTTCTCAAGCATCTCCGAGGACAGCAAAAACTCTCCTGACGTCATGCCAAGTGGGTTGAGTATCTAAAAACCTGTTATTAAGTCATTAAGTACAACAAAGGAAGTTCTAACACCATGGCCAACACCCATTCTCGTTAGTATGTTCTTGTCACAACATTGTAGGCTAGAATACTTAGGTTCAGCACTTTGTCGAAGCAATATAAGCAAGACCCATACTTTGGACCCTTAGTAACCAAATGCAACATTAGAGGAGTAGTGGATGGATTCTATCTAAGCTAAGGATTTCTAATGAAAGAAAGACAAATCTATGTGCCAAGTGGTTCTACTAAGGAATTACTTCTCCAAGAAGCCCATACTAAAGGTTTAGCTAGCCATTTTGGCAAGAAGAGAATTGCTGAGTTGCTGAAAGAACACTTTTATTGGCTTGGGATGATGAAGGATGTGCACAAAATTCTTAAACGGTGTGAGGTATACAAGCGGGCTAAGGGAAGAAAGGAGCAATATGGAGAATATACACCTCTACCCATACCTGAGTGGTCGTAAACCAATCTGAGCATGGATTTCACACTCAACCTACCTAGAACACCTCAGAAACATAACTCCATCATAGTGGTAGTTGATCGATTTAGCAACATGAGCTACTTCATCCCTTGCCACAAAACCAATGGTGCATTATTTATTGCTAACCTCTTTTTATAGGAGATCATGTGGCTGCATGAAATTCTAAGGAGTATTGTATCTAATCATAATTCGAAGTTTATGAGCTTTTTCTAATGAACGCTATGGAAGAAGCTTAGCACTAAGCTTATGTTCAGTACTTCTTGTCATCTACAGAAAGACGGCCAGACAAAATTTGTGAACAGAATCATGGGCAACCTCCTTTGAGCTATTGTTGGGAAGAATCTACGTAATTGGGATTTCTGTTTGCCCATCATTAAGTTTACTTACAACCGCTCTACTCATAGCTCAATAGGAATGACACTTTTCAAGTTCATCTATGGACTTAAGCCGAACTTACCTATGGACATAATTATCAGCCCTACCTCTTAAGGAGAAAGTCAATCAAGCCTATAGTGTATCGAGGAGTTTTAGAAACTATATCAGAAGGTTACCGAGCAATTAGCCAAAACAGTGGCCCAACGAAGAGAACAAGGAAGCCAAGGAAGGAGGTGAGTTATTTACTACTAAGGAGACCTTGTCTAAATCCACCTTAGCAAGGAGTGATTCCCAAGGAAGAGGACAAATAAGTTATCTCCTAGGTTGGATGGTCCTTTCAACATCCTACGACGTATCAATGACAACACCTATAAGTTAGAACTACTCGAAGGATACGAAGTGTCTCTCACTTTCAATGTCATTGATATAGTACCCTTTATGCTAGAAGAAGAACAAGAAGACCTAGATTTGAGGGCAAGTCTTCAACAACCTCAAAGAACTGATGGATTGTCGACCTCCAGACTAATCACTTGCGCCCACCTCTGAGGTCTCCATTCTCTCACCAGGAGGATCATTTCTTATTAACCTACCAAGGATGAGATCCTGTACCTAAAAGAGCAGTAGGCAGACTCTTTAAGGGCCTAGCTCGGACATACCCTGCTCTGCTCAAACCCTTACCTAATCACTGACCAGCCAAGTGCTGAGGTCAACTTGCCAAGTATAAAGGCCGACCAACTGAGTGCCAAGTTCAAGGTCACTACACAACGAACCCTACTCTTCCAACCTACAGATTGCAACGTCATTCAATTGCCTTAACCATTCCAAGCACAGTTCAACCACAATACCCCAAGATTCTAAAATATGAACCCATTGACAAGTTACCACCTGTCCCCTACTTTTGTAACACTTGTACTATATTCCTTTTTGTCCTTTTATCTTATACGCCCTTTTTCAAACATACTAGGAATCTCTTTCTTACATTGTCTTTTATGTAATTTTCCATTATTAAATTGTTGTCTTAAAGGACTTACTATAAATAGTCCTTTTTACTATAGCAGTAGTTATCTTACACCTTAGAAGTTAATGAATATTCTTGTTATTGCGAGATACCCTTCTCCAAGTAACATTTTCCCCTACACTCTTATCTAATCTTACCAGGTAACTCAAAATTAGTAGTGAGTGAACATTAGTATTAGCTTATGAGTCATATTAGGCGAAATACTAAGTCATGTTATGTTTATTGGTACATCTTATCCTCCGAGTAGCTTCATGGAAGCTACTATGTTTGTTGACTATTTCCATTCCTTCATTCTTCAATACTTCAAAGGAACTACTACTACTACTTCCTACAGAAATCCCTTATGATCAACTTAGCTCCTAAGTATAGCAATTAGGCACATAAAGCCCCCTACCTCGGTCAAGGAAGTCTAGAAGCTCACTAGCATGGTGGCCGCGCTAAGCAAGTTTGTCTCTAGAAGCATAGATAGATGTACAGAGTTCTTCAAGATCCTTAAAAAACCTAAAGGTTTTGAATGGACTCCCCAATGTGAAGCAACTTTCAAAGAGGTGTAAGGCTTCCTAGAGCATCCATCAATCCTCTTGAAGCCTATGCTAAGAGAAGACCTCTACTTAGACTTGGCAATCAGCAATAAAGTGCTTTTGTCCATGCTAGTCAGGGTGGAAGGAAGAGAACACAAGCCCATATACTACATTAGCTACATCCTCTAAAGGCTTAAGGTTAAGTACTCTAAGGCAAAAAAGTTCACCTTAACAATAGTAATCTCTACATGTTAGCCTTGGCCCTACTTCTAAGCACACCAAATCGTCATGCTAACAGACCAGCCACTTCGAACGCTTCTATAGAAGCCCGACATGTCTAGTTAAATGGTTAACTACGCGCTAGAACTAGGCACGTATGGAATTCAATGCCAACCACAAACAACCTACAAAGCACAAGCATTGGCCAACTTCATTGTAAAATATACTTGAAAAGAGGAAGCACCACTTAAAGATGACAAACTAGTATGGATTCACCACGTCAATGGCTCATCCACCTCTAGAGGAGGAGGTATAAGGTTGGTGCTCACTAAATCATACAAAACTACAGTTTACGATACCCTTAAGATCGGGTTCAACAAAAGAAACAATGAATCCGAATACAAGGCCCTAATCGCCAATCTCAAGTTAACCAAGGAGATTGGCTCTAAGCACCTAGAAGTATTCTCAAACTCAATGCTTGTCATCCAGTAAGTCTAAAGCAAGTATGAAGTTAGGGACGACACCATGGTAAGATACTTAGAGAAAGTAAAGACTTTCCTAGCTAAGTTCCCTTCATGGAATGTCACAAAAATTCCCTAAACTGAGAACTCGACAGTAGATTGGCTATCCAAGTTGGCCTCTACTGGGATATAAAGGCTAAAGGTGAAGGACAAGAAGATTTTTATCAAATACTTGTCTAAGAAGAGCATCACTTCAGATAGAGCTAAGGTCCTTGAGCTCAATGCGGCACCTTCAAAGCCAAGTTGGATGGACTCATCAAGTGCTACTTGAAGCGGGGCACGCTGTTAGCCAATAAGAAGGAGGCTAAGAAGTTAAGGTACCATGCCACCAACAACACCTTGATTGACAGCATCCTATACCAAAGGGGAGTCAACTTCCCCTTAGTAAGATGCCCCTGACCTGATGAGGGGCTACATATCATGGAAGAGTTATATGCCAGAGTGTATAACGATTACATCTAAACACAAGCCCTCTACATCCGAGCTCTTTAGCTCAAATATTATTGACCTGCTATGAGGTAGGACGCAAAGGCGATAGCTTAAAAGTGTCCTCAACACCAGAAGCATGCCCTAATTACATATAGCCCTAGTTACAATCTCTAGCCCTTGATGAGTCATTAACCACTCGCCTAATGGGGAATTAATATCCTTGGAGCCTTCCCTAAGGCCTCCAAAGGAAGGCAATTCATCATTATGGCCATCGACTACTTCACGAAATGGGTCGAAGCCAAAACTATCTCCAAGACAACGGATAGGAGTATGGAGTCTTATGCAACAACATCCTCTCCAGGTTTGGGGTCCCGTATGCCCTTATCGTGGATAATAGGCAGCAATTCGACAACCCCAAGTTCAAAGAATTTTGCTTCAAACATCATATCACACCCCACTCCGCCTCAATCACACATCCCTAATCTAACAGCTAAGTCGAAGTGACCAATAGGATCATCCTCAATAACATCAAGAAAAGGATTGATCGAGCTCAAGGGAGATGGGCAGACGAGCTACCGAACATTCTATGGGGCTATAATACCACTCACCATACCTTTACAAGCAAGACTCCATTTCGCCTTACCTTTAACTCGAAAGCGATGCTCCCTATCGAACTGGAGCTTCCTAATATCCGAACTCAATCATTCAATGCCATTGCAAATGAGTTTCTCTTACAAGCCAATGTAAATACTATAGAAGAGATCTGAGACCTTGATACAGCCTAGGTGGCTACTTATAAACACAAGGCAGCCAGCTATTATGACAAGAAGGTCTAGCATAAGGAATTTAAAGTAGGAGACCAGGTCTGCTGAAAGCTCCAAGCCACTAGCTCGTGTTAGGCAAGGAAAGTTAGCCCCTAATTAGGAAGATTTAGTCAGAATTACTGAAATCTTGGGGATTAGGGCATACCAACTAGAGAGGTTAGATGGTGAGCTCATCCCATGCACATGGAATGCTAATAATCTACAATTTTATTTTGATTGAAATGTTGTAAATATGTTTGTAATTATTTAGTAAAATTATTAATGAAAATTTCATTCTCCAAAGTTATTGTGTATCCTCTTTATTCTCTTCCTTAGCTTATCTCAACCCTGAGTAGTTAAACAAACCTATGAGTTATTAAAGTCCTCATAAGGACTCTTAGCTCATGCGCCTCTTCAAGCTTATGTAGTTCAAAACACCACCAACCTGACTTCTATTGGGTAACTTTAGCAATAGGAAATGCCCATTGCATAACTGAAGAACTCCCACAGTGTTTGTTAGAACATCACTAATCCAGCCCCTAACACGACCCAAGCTATTAACAGTTGAACAATCTCCTAAGAAGAGCAACCTAACTCTTCCTTAAGAAACACGACTTAAGCTACTAACAGCTGAACCGTCCTTTAAGAAGAGAAATCCTAGCTCTTTCCTAAAAACAAAGTGATCTTAGCATTCAAAGGCTAAACAGTCCCAAAAGAAAAGTAGTGCTAACTTTTTAGTTGAGTTAGCTAAGTGTCAACAGGTCAAAAACATACATACAGAAAGACAAAATACAAAATGGTAGTAAATGGAAACTTCCCATTCAATCATCTCAAACATTTACAATAATAAAGGCCGGCATACCGGCCTGGTACAAAGATTCTCTTTATTAACAAAAACTAAAGCAAGTATAAAGATGAGAAAAAAGAAAAGAAAATTCTAGCTTGCCACTTGGAATCAGCCAACTCTAGTAATTTAGAGAAGTCCATCACACCGATTTGTTTAGGAGGTTAATACATCTGTGCAAGTCGATCCTAAGCTAAGGAAGGAGGAGGAGGAGTCTGCTGGCTTTGGTTAGTAGGAAGATTACCCTAACTTTAATCCTTTTCCCGTATTCCTTCAGGGGTGACCTCCTACGGAGCTGCGGGGCTAAAGAGGATACAAGTGCATTTTAGATGACCTTGGCAATAGGAGTAGCCATCCTTTCACTAGCTACCCTTTCCTCCTAATATATTAGGTAAGCGTACCTATCAAATTTATAGTAGCAAATTAAGTCCAAGTGTCAATCTCTCAAGGACTTTGATTGCTAATACTCACTATATCTCTATTATTTAACCTATAAATTTGAGTTAGAGAATTTAAAGAATCTAAATTAATTGTAGCAATTACTAAATTAACAACTAGTCAAGAATTATTCAAGAACTTAAACAAGAAAGCAATAAAAATATAAATTATTTCAAGATTCACAAACCATATTTAGATCTTTGCTTCCTCTAGACCTAACATGTGAATTCCATTAAAGATAATTTATTCTTTAATCTTTCTTGACCGGGAGAATTTTCTACTAAAGTTAATCACTTTCTCAAGCCAATTAACCCTAACTCTAAAATCACTTATTAGAATCTCTTCTCAATAACATGACCTAAGATTATATTATTGCACAACGAATTCTCAACACTTTAATTCAAAATTGTAGAAGACCTTGTAAATTATCTCTAATCTTACAACAACCCTCATCAACTATGCCTAAATCTAACCTTATGAGAAATATCTCGATTGTCTTATACGATATCAAATTCTAAATTACTACCCACAAAAATAATAGTTGAACCAAGAAAAGACTAAAGAACTAAATTAATCAAATAATAATCATGTCACATAAATAGATATAAGTTCTACAAGACCTAGATACCAAGAATCTACTCTCTATACATTGTAAAATAATAATCTAAAATCAAAGCATAGAAAGAATTAGAAGTAAGAATCATGGAATCCACAAAAAGTTGAATCATGAAGTCTTCTCTTTGCCTCGCTTTCTTTAATGTTCTTACCTTAAAAAACTCTCAAAAAGTTGTACTAAAAGTTCTTTCCCAAAACAAACCCTAACAAGGCTCTATATAGGAAGTGATGAAAAAAATGAGTCAATTAGAAAAGATATGATTGTGTCTCTTAATCGTGTCCTTAACTGTGAGTCACATTTTGCTTCTTTTTTTTTTTTTCAAAAATAGAAACGACACGACCGAGGATATGGTTGTGTCGTTTCATCATATATTAAGTTGTAATACTTGAAAATAAGCTCTAAATTTGCTCGGAAACAATACAATCATATCATTCAATTGTATTGATCTTCAAACCTTTATAACTTGCTCATTTTAACTTCGAATTGAGTGAAACTTGTTTCTATCTTCTCATGTTCTCATATAGATTGTTTCAAAACCTAGAAAACAAAATTTTACTCAATTAAGTATCATTATGCAAAAATAAACTCAAATATTAAAGGAAAATCATGAAAAATCACTAAATAAAATATATACAAATAGGAACTCATCACCTCCTGATGAGCTGGACCATCTAGGTAATCCAAAAAGCCCAAGTCCAGGCCAAGGTGTTGTTTGAGCACTTCCTCTCAAAGCACCCAGCCGACTCGGTAGAGTTATCCTTACATTCTTCAAGCCACTACCTTGATATGAGGAATTTATTCACGACATTCTACTCGACAATGGCACTCATGACATCACCATTCTCCAAGCTGGAGATCGTTTCCTTCATTTTATCAACCTCTCTCTAGAGATCTTGGATCTTTTGCTCTACCTTAACCTTTCGACTAGCCAACTCCAACAAGTGCTTCTTAGTGTTCTCTCAATCATTCACCTTGATCACCAACTCAGTCTACATCCTAAAGACCAACCTCCTTAACTTCTAATTGCATGGGTCGAGATCCTCCTTGGTCTTCCTCTCCTCTTCCCATCTCTTAAAAAGTTTAGCCTTAGATTTTTGCTCTTACGCTAGTTGCCTTTTGTGTGTAGCAATCTCCTGAGTAGCCTCCTCAACTTCCTTCCACCGCCACCACAACACCCCCCCCCCCCCCCCTTCCTTCCTTCTCCAGCTTGGCCTCCAAAATTGCCTTCTACACACAAGAACTATAAAAGCGACGGTTAGCTTTTGAGGAATTTTGCATAATAGCACTTAAAAGAGTAATCCACATCCTTATGACCCTTCTACGTGCTAAATACCTCGCTTCGGAGGTCCTTTACCTCTGCTAACAATATAGTGTAATGACTAAGCCAAAGCAGCACCTAACTATGGTACTGTACCGCATCAAACACACTATGAGCAATCGGAAGGAAAAATTAAAAGTACATTGCAAAATAAAGCAACTTGAAGGGATGAAGACTCACCAAACAAATCATTGAGCTGAGCGGGCCCTCTAAATCAAAGGGCAAATTAGCTTGGAAGTCCAACATCTTCTCCAAGATACCCTAATCAACAGGAGTAAAGGACCCTATCGAAGCTTGCAAGATGATCTCCTAATTGTGTAGCGTCCTGTCACCGACCCAAATATCCTACTGTAGCCTATAGAGTTTCCCCTTACATTGTTTGGTGGCCAACTCAAAACCACCCTCTTATAAATGGGGGTTCTTGAACTTGTACAAAATAGTCTTATATGAGTCCAAGATGGTCTCCGCCCTCTAGTGCCTCTATAAGGCCTTCACTTGGGCTTCCCCCATCTAGTCTAGAGTGAAGTAAGGGTGACCAAAAGTGAATCAGTGCAAGCTGAGCTTGCTAAATGGCACCAACAGCTTTGCCTTCTTCTAGTCTAAAATACCTACCTAGCCCACATCAAGGACCTTTCTTTTCTGGCATACCAGCTCTTCCTTAGTGCTGGTCTCAGGCATCTTCTCCTTACCCTTGGAAGGAGAAGGGATTACCACTAACTCCGACTTATCAACAGTAGGAGCAACCTCCCCCCCCCCACATCTCACCCTACAATAATAACGGGCTCGGATGATGGAACAGAGTTTGATGTAGGAGCCATTGTGTTCAAAGGCTTAATAACCACTGGTTCTAAAGAAAGGGTGATGATTAGGATCCCCTTGAGGCAAAATAGGTGGCTCCATCTTGTTAGTCTCCCCCACCTTTGGCTTCAACTTCATAGCCTTGCCCTTAAGGTCGACAGCCTTCTTCTTTGACTTTGTCTCCAACTCTCACCACCTTAGGAGTTCTAGTCTACTAAGTCGAGGTAACTCCCTAGAGCTGGACATCCTCTCCCTTGCAAAAGTGAATTAACAGCATCAATGAAAGACAAAAAACTACAAGTACTTACAAGCTCCGCTATAACCAGTATGGGCAAGGAAGACTCCTCATTCCTTAGAAGATAATGGATGAAGGATGGCTTCAGGCAAGCCAATGCTAACACAATGGAGGAGTCAATTCACGCTAAGGACAGATATGTACCTTCTAGTCACTTTTTCATCACAGCTCTTTCTATGCTTGGGAAGAGCTAAGAGATTGGCAAAGTGAAATACCTCTACACTATCTCCTTGGCATTGATCTTATGATTATGCCTTAAAGCCTTGAAGGCCTCAATCTCTCGCAAGGCCTTGAAGTTACTTGGGTTGAACCTCCTCAAGATGCCAGTTCGAACCAATGATGTCCACCATATCTAAAAGTTAGTTTTTTAGGGCAGCTTTACCACTAGAAACTCATCCTACCAGTTCTTCACGGACGATTCTAAGCCCCCAAATAGTTTCTTCCCTTAGCAATTTGGATGTATATCTACCCTTTTAAGGTCTTCCATAAATAGAAATAATTAAAAAGTTCACGCATGGCTCATACCACTAGATATTTACAAAAGGCATATAATGCCTTTAATAACCTCCATCCATTGGGAGGAATTTGAGTAAGGCAACATTGATGGCAGTCGAATAACTCCCTCTTAAAGTCCATGAAAGGGAGGTGCATCCCATACTCTAAGAACTTCTCGTGCACTGGAAAGGACCTCCCTGACAGCAGTACCACTCTTTCATCTCACCATAACAACCATAACACTAAGCTAGGAAAATCACCTTTAATATAATTGCCCAAAATATAATTTACTATGGTTAGTTTACTTTACTTACCCAACCGCCCGAACCCCTATCATTCCCAGGCTTGTTGAACAAATCTACAGCCTCTAGTAAAGGATCACAAGTATAAACATCTCGTAGGATGGCCTTTATTATAATCACCTTGTTAAGCTCCTCTAACACCCTCTTCAATGCCTCATCAAATTGTGCCAACGTGGACGAAACCTCTTCACCCTCATTCTTAAGGGTAGCATTACTCCTAGTTGCCACAATCTCCAAGTGATAAATCATACTTTGAAGCATTGGATGCTGTCTTACTTAAGTTTACTCCAAAATTGGTCAACATTTTAGAGAAAGTGTGATCGATGAAGATAAATGAAGAAAGTGAGAAACTTAGTTGATAAAGAAGAAAGTCAAAGAGAAACAGAGTATTTACAAATAGAGAGCAAAATGTTCAAGTTGTAGAAAGTTTTTCATCGATCCTCTTTAGGGGTATTTATAGGCTTGAGGCCTAAGGGAGTGTACTGATGGTTATAGGGATCCATACAAGCACAATCCCCCTAACACATTAAGATTTAGACAAGTGGCAATGGTTTTAATTGGACAATTACAGTGGAACGACAATATAGCCACAACTATACACATGAATGTACAGATAGCATAGATGTCGTGTCACATTAATTACACTTTGGAAATGCATGCCAAGGTCAGAATTTGAAAAGTTTAGCTTCTTCACGAAGCCTAGCCAAGGCCCCCATCGACTTCTTCACCTACTACGGCATCCTTTTAGCACAAAAACTTAGGAAGCCCTTACTTCTAGCATAAACAGGTCAATTGGGCTCAATTCCACCTACACAACCTTGACCCTGACCTACATAGTTGCATGCTACCTCTATCAAATCACTTCTTTTATTTAGCACCCTTTCTTGCTCAAGGAGGTCGATCCTTACAGTCCCCAACTTGACATTTGAGTATCCAACTCGGCCCAAGGTATAGAAAGCTCAGTTCACCCTACAGGGTATCTCCGCAACATAGACCCCTGCCATGCCATGCCAACCTCTACTCTAAGGACATTAGTACGATTGCTTGTTCTCCAAGTCACCAATCTAACATGAGCGCTTCAAGTCCAATTCAACCATATGCTTGAGGAACCCATCCATTCTCTCTTCTTGCCACCTTAATGGCAATGAGACTTTAGGGGTAAAAGGGGAGGATGTTGATAGGAAATTTTGGACTTAGGCTCCTTAGGCCTATATCAACCAACCTGATCTCATGGCCTAACTTGACTCACCAACATTTGGCCTCATCATCCTCTTAGCCAACCTTAGCCTAAGTTCACTAAGTGGCTTGCCTAATCATAATAGCCCACAATGGTTAGAAGATAAAGGATAAGGCTTGGAAACTAGGTCAACAACCATGACCCAACAAATCTACACCACGTTAGATAGCATACTCCCACTATTCATAACATATGGACATGCTAAAGTGCTACTATTAGTCCCTTAACTTCCGATAGCCCTCCTCCAAAAATACTAACGAACACTCGAACGATAAACTACTTAGACTCTTTGCATACTTAGCCTATTTACAACATTCTTGCACCCTTACTCTCTCTATACACAAAAGTACTAACTTAATTATCGAAATAACCACACCAGACAACATCGTGGCACCTCTTACCATGTCTTGTTTTGCAGGCTTCCCAATTAAGCATAAAGCCCAACCTTCCTAATAATCTATCAACAAAATCCTATAGACAACAATAACACTTTTTATTTAATTAAATTACACAAATTGAGATATATACATCCTATAGTACACATCAAATAAATGAATTAAATAAAATTGAGTCAAAATTGAATCAAAATCAAAATAAGTTCCCACAAATAAATTAATTTCCCACGATAAGCCAAATTGAAACTCTAAATGAACCCTAATACTTAATCGACAAGTAAGGAATTTGAATCCATGAAAAATTGGAAAAAAAATTTATCCTATTTACTTCTTATATAAAAAATATAATACATTGGATGTACCGTTTATTCCTAGAATTTCATTCATTAGATTATATTTCGAAAAGTTTCACTAGGAAATATGTAAATAATAGGATAATGGACAAAACAAATGCTTTAATCCTCGGTTAACTTTGATCATACCTCAAACTAATCCTAGTTGACAAGCATAAGCCAAACTTTCTATTTGTAATTTACAATTAGCCTAGACCAAGCACAGGTTGGGTCACCTAGGACTTGGTAAAACTAGACCATAGGGGCAAACTCATAATCGACTTAAGCTAGACAGAGTTAAGCCCATTTGTGGGCTCATTAGGTCAATAAGTAAGGGATAAGTCGAAGGTATGCACTCATGGACTCTACAAGTATGAACACATAGTCGAGAAAGATAGAACAAATAAAAAAAAAAAGAAAATAATGAAAGAGAATAATATATATATATATATATATAGTTGAAACTTTAAACATTAAACAACCTTGAAAGTTTTAACTAATCCCAAAAATTATTTCCCATTCACTACATTTAATGTATTGCTATTAACAATATAACAAATAAATATACTTTAAAAATATATCTTATTTTGGAATACAAAAACTTTTATCAAAGAAAAAACCTCATTCCTTGGCAATGTGAGAGTGACTTTTGTTTATTGGACTTCTTTATAGTTTCTAAATTTTTTGGTCCTACATTGCTAATGTTACCAATTAAGTTGGACATAATTGTATATAAATAAGCGCACATCAATTCACAAAATGGTTTAAAGGCTACATGGTTCTTGGACTCAATCTTTTTAGTTTAAAATTTAATTTATTTTTAGTTTTAGATTTAACTTATTAAAAAAATTAAGAATATCACTATTAAGGGTCTAAGAATCAAACCCATGAACCGATGGACCTAAGAATTGAACCTATGAACTAGTTAGCTAAGGCTTGTCTCGATTTTGTATTTCTTATACTCGGAACCCAGAAAGCCAAGTTGGATTTGAATTAGATCAGACCAGTGCATGTATCTACTTAGACATTCAAGATAACTTAATTAACATGGACTTAATAATGCATATTTGTTGCATTTATATACTAGAAATAAATAGAGGTGAAAGAGCTCTCTTGGATATAAAAATTATATTTTGTAGAAATAAAGATAATTTTATATAAGGTAAATTATAAACACATTCTTTTATATTTGATATTGTATCCTTACTCTACATTGTTGAAATTAAGCTTTTAGAACCCAAATAAAGACGAAATCAAAAAGAAAAGAAAAAGGTATTCCATATTGTTGAAAGCATATATGGTGCATTTATTGATTGTTTCTTCCCAAAAGTGCAAGGAAGCCATAAAAATCCCACCATGTCCATTCTTTTTCCACCAAATTTATATTTTTTATTACCTTCCTCACATATGTATAAATCAATTTCTAAAAAGAATTACTAATCATTAACTTTTCAATAGGGAAATGGAAGGGGCTAATCAAATCACCCAAATCAAATCGAGAACTCTTTATTAGATCAAATTATTGTTCTCTTGTTTGTTCCCTAAATATTATAGAGTAAGAGCTCGATTTTTTAATCCATCCTTTCTTTCAGAGTAGTTAAAAAATATTACAATGGCTCCGACAATTACAAAGCTTTATAAAATTTAGTGAGGTGATGATTGTTGTTAGGCCAATATCTTAGTCATCTGCCTCAGACAAGTGGGGAATGTTGGTATAAACTAGACAAGTTTGGGTAAAGCTAGATCGAAATGTTAGCTAAGTAAGCATCCGATAGTAAGAGGAGTCATGTACAGTTTTTCTAGCCTAAGTGAAAGTGAAGTAGTAGGCTTACCAACAAAAAGCCATACCTAAAAAAAAAAAAAAGTGTGGTGTCAAACATACTTTTTTATATTTTGTTTTATACCACAAGAAAAATGAAATAATACTCATGTCATATTAGCCTTGAGGCCTTAATGACTTCGATTCATGGTATATCATCAAGTTTGGAGACATCCAAATTGCTATTGATGGAGATCCAATGCTTATAAAGGATGAGAAGAGAAAAATTTAGAAGAATAATCGGGCTCAAAATTTGTTATTAATGACAATAGCTCCATCTGAATATTATTTTATTTCTTCTTGCAAGATTACAAAAGACATCTGGGATACCTTGAGTGACAGTCATGAAGGAGCTACAACAATCAAGGACACTCGGATCAATTTATTGCTTCAACAATATTAATTGTTTAAGTTTCAACTAGGTGAAAAAATGGGTGATGTGTTTAATAGTTTTCTAGCAATAGCTAACAAATTGGCTTTGCTCGGAAAAAGGGTTGATGATTTTGATCTTATCCAAAAGATGCTAAGGATTTTGCTTAGGTCTTAGGATGCGAAGAAGGCGGCAACTGAAGAAGCTCAAGATTTGTCCAAGCTAACGATGAGCCAATTGAGGGAAAAGTTGCTTGCTTATGAGTATCATATCAAGCATATGAATGTATCAGAAAGTAGCAAGAAGACAATTGTATTCAAAGCCTAAGAAGCTAATTTACAAATTGAATCAAAGACAAATTCAAAAAAAGATGATGATGAGGACATAACCCTACTAGCTAGGAGGCTCAACAGAATACTCAAGAGAAACGGTAAGAAGAAGTTTTTTAATAAACATTCTTCTTCTAATTGATCCAAATATGATGGAGAGAAGAGTTACAAAGAAGAGAAAAAGGAAAAGAAAGAGAAGAAAGTGAAAAAGGAGTTGGTACACTAAGAGCGCAAGAAGCTTAGGTACATCAAGTACACATGTCCAATTTTATTGAAGAAACTGGAAAAGAACAAGAAGAAATAGAAGGCATTACTGGCTACTTGGAGTGATCTAGATAAATCCAAAGCAGATTCATAAACCAATTCAAAAATAGAAGAAGATGCCAACTTGTATCTCATGGCTATCTCTAAGATAAATTTTGACTTTGATAATGATGACATGCCTAAAAGTGTATGTAAGCAAATTAAGAGTCTTTTCAAAGCACTTGAAAACGCTAATTCAAAGTTGAATAAACAAGGTGATGACATTAAGGCATTAAAGAATGAGAAGGATGCACCATTACAAATGAATTCATTATTAGTTTATGAGAATGATATACTACAATATGATAATGAAGTTCTGCAAATAGATAATGAAAATGTAAGGACGACTCAAGATAGCTTAGAAAAGGAGAATCTAATATTAAAGGAGGAAATTAAGGAATTAAAAGTTATAATTAATGATTTTTCTAACACGATTGATACCACATTTAACAAGTTTAATGAAAGTGACAAAAAAATTGCAATTGTTATTGTCTTTACAAAGGATAAATAACTCTAAAAATGGACTTAAATATGAACATGGAGAATCTTCTAAAACAATTAATACAACCGTGTTTGTAAAAGGTAAGGAAGTATTTGATGTAGAAATTGTCAAAAATAGTAATTTGCATGTGAAAGTTAAGTCTATTATGCAAGTCAACAAGTCTTGGAAGAATACTCTAACCAAAATAACTAATATCTGATCAAAGGATACATCAAAGACAAATTCAAAGGCTACCCAAGCCGAAACAAGAAAAACCAGGTAATTCATAAGTATAGATCATCTTATTCTTATGTAAGCTTTTTCTACAACGTAGCTAGTCATATTAAGAAGCACTACTTTTATAAAATGCATAAGCTTAGTACTCAACAAGCTAAATCTCTAAATAATACAAGCATAAATTTTGGTGGACCTAAGCTAGTCTGTTTTCCAAAAAGGACTTAACCTTAGTCCGATAGTTATAGGAACATGGAGCAAGAATAAAAGGAATGTAATACCTTGATTGTGGGTTTTCATAACATATGTTAGAAGATGTTTCATTATTTATAAGCCTAAAGTAGAAAGAAAGAGACTATGTCAAGTTTGGAGACGATAGTAAGGGGAAAATAATCGCAATTGGTAGCATCGATATACCTTCTCTTACTATAGAAAATGAGCGTTTACGGCTTAAAACACAATCTATCAAGTATCAACCAATTGTGTGGTAAGAGTTATAAAATAATGTTTAACCAAAATAAACTAAAGGCTTATGATAAAAATATTGTTAAAT
This sequence comes from Lumnitzera littorea, assembly GCA_024138015.1. Taxonomy (NCBI): domain Eukaryota; kingdom Viridiplantae; phylum Streptophyta; class Magnoliopsida; order Myrtales; family Combretaceae; genus Lumnitzera; species Lumnitzera littorea. The sequence continues at coordinate 108,937,230 of JAMXBB010000005.1, read as the reverse complement.
TATTTTAAGGTTTATGTAAGAAAAACATATATCTTGTTGAACCTACTAACATAGAAACTAAAAGTTATTTTTTTATTGTTTTTGATAATGTATTTTTGTGGCAAAAGAAATTAAGACATGTCAGTTTTAATCAATTGGATAATTTGTCTAAAAATAATTTAGTTCATGGATTGCCTAAAATGAACATAAAAAATTATATTTGTTGTGCCACTTGCAATAAAAATCATATGAGTATTGTCTCACATAAGTCGAAACATGTTATATCAATAAAAAGACCTTTTGAACTTATACATCTCAATTTGTTTGGTCCCACACGTACATTGAGCTTAAGTGGTAATAAATATGGTTTATTTACAATAGATGACTTTTCTCAGTATACTTGGGTTCTGTTCTTACGATATAAAAGTGATTTTTTTGTGCTTTTGAAAAGTTTTCTAAACAAATTTAAAATGAAAAAGGCTTTTCCATGATTGGTTTACAAATTGATCTTGGAAAAGAGTTTGAAAATGATGATTTTACAAAGTTTTGTGAACAAAACGGCTTGCATTACTTACAATTTTTCAACCCCATACACTTTGCAACAAAATTTAGTGGTAAAACATAAAAAAAAAAAAATATCCAAGAAATGATATGAGCCTTATTAAACAAAAGTGGTGTGGTACAATATTTTTAGGCTGAACCGGTCTTGTTATCATGTTTCATCATTAATCGCATCTATATAAGGGAGTTTACTAAGAAAACATCATATGAAAAGGTAGAAAACCAAAAGTATCTTATTTTCATGTATTTGGTTCCACTAGCTTCATTAAGAAATTGGATCTAAATTTTAGTAAATTTGAGGAACGAGCAGATGAAGGCATATTCTTAGGATAGTCCTTAAATAGCAAAGCATATCGAGCCTTTAACAATGTCACTAGAACTATAGAGGAATCCATAAATGTAAAATTTGCTAATGAAATCAAAATAGATTATTCTAATGATGACAAGCAAGTGAAAGCCAATGGTAAGGATGAAAATATACAACAAAGTTAGACAGGTGTATCTGGAGAGCCAGAAGCTAAAAGCTCATCAGAATTGAAATAAGTGGCGAATCCAAAGGCTAAATCAAAAGCTCCCTAAGTAACATCTTAACCTTCTAGAACAATCAAATTTAAGCCTTACCATTTACCTAAACAAGTAATTGATAATATTTATTCCGAAGTCAAAACAAGAGCTTGTTTAAGAAACATAGAAAATCATTTTACTTTACTATCTAAGATTGAGCCTAATACTGTTGATGAAGCATTCTCTAATGATAGCTAGATAAGTGCCATGCAAAAAGAGCTAACTCAATTTCGAAGAAACCAGGAATAAGTACTTGTTCCCTAACCTAAAGATAAATCTATCATAGGAACAAAGTGGGCATTTAAAAATAAGTTAAATGAGTATGGCAAAACAATAAGAAAGAAGGCTAGATTAGTAGCTAAAAACTACTCACAAGAAGAAGGAATTGATTTCGATAAGACATATGCACCAATGGCTAGGTTAGAGGCTATTAGGATTCTACTTATATTTGCATGTTACAAAGGCTTTAAATTGTTTCAAATGGACATTAAAAGTGCTTTTCTAAATAGCTATATTAGGGAAGAGATATATGTAGAACAATCTCCAAGGTTTGAGGATCCGCTTAAAGAAGATTATGTGTATAAATTAAGAAAAGCTTTGTATGGATTAAAATAAGCTCTTAGAGCTTGGTGTGAAAGACCTGCTGATTTCCTTATTAAAAATGGATTCCAAAGAGGAAAGGTAGACACAACCTTGTTTTTGAAACACTATGACAATGATCTATTAGTAGTTTAGATATATATTGATGACATTATTTTCAAATCTACTAATGGATCATATTGTAGGGACTTTTCTAAGCTTATGCAGGCTGAGTTCAAGTTGTCTCTATTGGGCGAGTTGAACTTTTTCCTCAAACTCCTAATAAAACGAACAAGTGATGAGATCTTTGTACATCAAGAAAAGTATGCTAAACAAATCCTAAAGAAGTTCAGAATGGAAAATGTCAAAAGAACTACTACACCGATGTCTACTTCAACCTAGTTAGACCGTGATGATACAGATAAGAAGGTTAATGAAAAATTATATATGAGTTTAATTGGATCATTATTGTATTTAACTGCATCACAACCTGACATATTGTTTAGTGTATGTATATGTGCATGTTTCCAATCAAAACCAACTGAAACACACTTATCAGTTGTGAAAAGGATTTTCAAGTACATATCTTGCATAATTAAGTTAGGAATCTAGTACCCAAAAAATCAAATTTTTGATTTGATTGGTTACTTAAATACTAACTATGCTAACTGCAAGGTAGATAGAAAAAGTACCTCAAGTACTTGCCAGTTTTTAGGAACAAGTTGGTTTCTTGGTGTTCTAAGAAGCATAACTCTATCACCCTATCCATAGCTAAAGTTGAGTGTACTTTAATTGACAATTGCTTTACTCGGATTTTATAGATCAAACAATAGATATTTGATTACAAATTAAATCTAAAAAATATATCAATAAAATGTGATAATACAAATGCATTTAATTTGACTAAGAAACTTGTGCATCATTCTAGATGAAAACATATAGAAGTGAGACATCATGTTATTCCCGATTATGTTAATAATAGTGATATAAGTATTGAATTCGTTCCTATAGACAATTAATTAGCTAACATCTTTACTAAGCTTTGAGATACGACTAAAATTGAGTTTATAAGAAATGAGATTAGTGTTTATTATACATATTCTTAAATTTTTAAATTAACTAGCTTTATTATAAAATATCTCGTATTATATTATGTTTGTGTAATTCATATTGCATGTATAGTTCATAGCTAAATTTAATTTTTAATATCTTGACACTTATGATTGTGTAAAGTAATGTTATAATTTGTATTACATTTAGTTTAAAATATAGTTCATTTATTGTATATAACATATCTGTATATATTTGTTTATGTAATTTAGTGTAAGTTAATTAATAATTAATGTATAGTAGTTAAGTAAATTTCCTACAACTGAAATAATATATTAATTAATTACAAATTGTGTTAAATAAATAATTTTCATAAAATTTAATTAGCCAGATTTTTTAAACAATTAACTTCTTTATTAATGTCCATTTGTACAATTAATAGCATTTAATACGGGTCATCATGTTTTTCTCCCCACATCACAAACAAAACTCCCTACTTTTTCTATTTTCACATGGCTAAGTGTCACGACTAGTGAACACTCCTACTTTCTAATAGCCAACTTTCTATCTCTCTCTCCAATTCATTCTCTAGTTTCACTCCATTCTCTAGTTTTACTCCATTCTTCTACTTCCCACTTACGCTGATGCACAATCACTCACATTGATCTTTAAATTTTGAAGTCCCTCTCCGTTAATCACTTCATCAACTCATTTTCTCTCTTTAGCCCATGTTTTCTCTCACATCACACTGTTAAGCTCCTAATTGTTCTTTCACTCACCATAGCTCCATATAAGTCTTCAAGACTAGGTCTTAAGACCAAGAAGGATCCTAAGAATATAAAGGAAAACCTGTACTCTTTAGTCAATGAATCATCTGATTTAGACAAAAACCCCACTCTATGTCAAGAATTTCAAAACCCTAATCCTAACTCTGAAAACCCTCAATCTAGAAACCCTAACCTTACTGATGAGGAAACAAAAGTGGGTACATAAGAAAAGAAGAAAGCTTTAGAGAGCACAAGTTCTTCTAATGAAGAAGTTGCTAAGACCGAGGAAGAGTCTAAAGAAGAAGAAACAAAGGAAGAAGCTTTTGATGGTGAAAAGAAGGATGAGAAATTAGAGGTAAAATCAAAACCTCAAGTAGAAATTGATTCAGAGTGCAAACTAGAGACAATTAGGGAACCATTTGAGCAAGTCATAGCTGAAAGGAAAAAGGTGAAACCTAAGATTGTCTATGTTTCATCTTCTAGACAATCAATATATAGAGCTAAGTATTTTTTTTATTCTAAGTATTTCCAAAAGAATGGATTCTACTAAGATGAGTTTCTTAATGGGGATGTAAAAATTTGTGCACTATGGAGACTGTTGTTTTTTGTCAATTAGTGTATGAATTTTATAGAATCTGAATGTGAGTTAAATAGATATATGGGTGTCACATATTCAAGGGCAAAAATTAGTAATTTAAAAAGAGGATATTAAAAAATGTTTCAAATTGCCCAAAATGAATAACGATAAGGAACTAATGAAGTAGACCAGGAAACGAGTTTTTGAGGAATTCAATAGAGGTGAGAAGATTTAGCCTAGGAAGGAGGTTAGCATTTTTAATTTTTAGTTGATAATTAGGTTATTACATAAGATGCTAAGAAAGGAAGTACAACTAGCATTTCTAAGGATTATGCAATAGTGATCTTAGCCATGATGAGGAAGATGAAATTAGATATTGTAGCTCAGGTTATTAGGCATGCAATCATAACCAAAAGAAAGAGGCCCTATGAAAATATTTTGATGAAACTCTTTGAGTACAAGAATGTAAAAATTCTAAAGGTCACCAAAAAGGATATCCTAATTAAGGTAATTGGTGATGCCCATATTAATCAAATGGGCATCAATGTGAAGAACAAAACATGGTTTATATGTGACTAGGTTTTCTATATATCTAACAAGCATAAGAAAAATAGGTAACCTAGATTTATGTTCGAGCGAGAGCTATCAGAAGCAGATTTAAATATAAAGGAGAAGGTTAGCAAAAAAAGGAAAGGTAAAGAAATAATGAGAGGAAAGAAAAGAAGAGCAAGAGGGAGTACAAAATCAAGACAGGTGGAAAGATGGAAATTAAGGAAAGGAAAAAGGTGTTTGAATTAGAGGAGGATTTAAGAGAAGATTTAGAGATAAAGATTAAAAATGAACCTAATGAAGCTTCCAAAAGCAGGGAATTTCAAGAGAGAAGGTAGAATATCTAATTAAGTTGAAGATAGACTAGATGCTGTCCAAAGTACAGGACAATCTCAAAGAGACAGTTGAGATACATCCTGTAGACATCTACCTTTAGCCAACACATCACCTGTTACACCATCTTACCAACCATCAATGGAACTACAAGTTCCACCTTCCAAAAAGCCAACCCTAGTCCAATCTTACCAATGTCCTCCACTTGAACCACGAGCTCCTCCAACTAATCAAAATCCATTAAGTCCAACTAAACAAACACTAGTTACTCAATTATCTCCAATTACACCACCTGTTTCACCACTAGCTTTATTAGCTATATTTGATATGGCAACTAAGAAAACCACACCTTAGATTCCTCAATCTACCATTCTAATGTTGCTGCGGAAAGAACCAGCTCTACCATCTTTTAGCTCTTCAAGAAGGATCAAGAAGAGTTGTCTTAAAAAGAAGAAATGACTCATTTAAAGATTTGTTTAGTTTATGGCATATGTGTTTTTTATGTATTTAATGTCAATTCTTCTGTTCTTATGATAGTTTGTGTCGGTTTCTAGTCAAAGTGTATCAATGTTCAAGTCTGTCCTTAGCCTATTATTTCAAGTCCATTCTATGTTCAGAGTCTTTATTAGAGTTGAATTCAAAGACAACCTAATATATTCAATTCATTGCCAATGAATTATATGTATTTCTATTTCCTTTAAATTCTTTTATTCATTTTCCTTTCTATATGTGATTAAGGGAGAGTAAAATTAGAAGATGATAATAAAAAAGGAGAGAAGAATAAGGAAAAATATCGTATTAATGAATGAATTAAACATAACCTAATATGATAATTTGATTTGATGAACAAAATCTGATCTAATAATCTCTAAAAATGAATTTCTTAAATTTTTTGGAAATATGGACTTTAAAAGTTTCTAGACAACATATTTTGACATTGCACCCAATATGACATGAAGAAACATTTACAAAACCTTATATATATTCATTCAATATTTTTTTGAGAAAAGGTTTTGTTATCATCAAAAAGGAAGAGAATATTAAGTTCTCTCATCATTGTTTTGATGATAACAAATAGGAATAAGCGTGTTTAATCAATGTGCTAAGTATGTAGGTCATTAAGTAAAGTTAAGTTTTTATTTAAAGTTTGATTTTGAGAATCGAAGACTAATTTAAAGACATTAGACAAAATCATATATTTACATAATAGTACAATTTAAGTGGTTTATTGAACTTCTAATTGTTGAAGGCCCACCTCCACTTGTTGGATATATTTAGATAATATATCCAACGCATTTCACTAAGTTGAACATGTATCTAAGGGATCAAGGAAGATTATTTCAATTTATTTTAAGACAAAGTTAGTTAGATAAAACTTTTATGACAGTTGATAAATTTTTGTAGGGAACCAATTTATCATATAATTATCAAAATTTTTCTTGAGATAATTGATGAGTATTCACGAAGATAAATGGAGGATTTTGAATTCAAATCAAGTTTTATCTAAAGCTTAAGATTAAGGTGGACATGTAACAACAATACAAGATAAGGATGAATCTTATCCATTTTGTTGCAGATTTTTATTCGAATTTAAACTACCAAATAAAATCAAATTCTGTAGAGATAGAAACTTCAAATTAATTTCATACACTACAAGGTTTCATGCAAGGATGCAACAAGAAATATCTGTAGAGCCTAGTTTTTCACTCCCGATTTTTGTAAATTAATTTTCTCTAAACCGATCAATATTCAACCCTACCTATTTAATACTAACTCTCGACTAGAGTTTAAAAAAAAAATGGTTTTTATTTTGAAAATGCATTAAAGTCGCAACCCAACTAAAGTCGAGAAAAAAAAGTTAAGTTGTAACCAATTGGATCGATTGGTTATAACTTTAGCTACCGATCTATTGATTAAACCAATTTTATAAGAACGATTTTAGAAACTAGAAATCTAGATCCAAATCCAGATGATAGGTTTTTTAAACCCTTACCAGTATTACTAACTTTCTAATTTTAATCTTAATCTTAAAAATCACTTTTCAATTTTATAAAATAAAACTCCGTTATTTAACCAAATTGGATGACTTGAGTAATCTAAACTAAAAAAGGAAAAATAGGATTTTTTTTATTTTTTACCGTCGCCTCGTAGGTGCCTATATACCCGTTATTTGAGATAAGACGTACATAGTTCTTTTTTTTTATAAAACTTTAGTGAGTTAGTTGATTATAGTTTCAAAAAAGGGTCGAGTTTACGTTTTTTACCCAATTCAATTTATTTAAGGAAATTCTACTAAATGGGCCTAATTGGTATTTTATTTTTGGAAACTCTAAAATAGTCCTAATTTAGGAAGAGTGCATTTAGTTTTATCTATTTTGGAAAAAAACTGATTTTTCTAAGTGTTAAAAAACAATTTTTATTCACTAACCTATCTACTTATCTTTATTTTTATTATATTATCTTATTTATTTATTACTTGTTTTATCTATAAAATATAGACTACCCTTTTCTTTTTTTTTCTTTTTTTTTTCTTTTGTTTTTCTTCTCTTCGTTTTTTCTTTCTTCTTCTTCCTTCTTTATTTTTTTTTTTATTTACAAGTGCATAAATAAAAGAAAAGAAAAGAAAAATAAATAAATAAACAAGATAAAAAATAAATAAAAAACAAACAAGATATTAACAAAAAATTTACAAACCAGGTTGGGCTCATGTTGGCTCTGGGTCGACTCAGGGTCAGCTTAAATTGGCTCGGTTGGCTTCATAGGCGCCTGTTGGCTTCAATCAACTCTGATCAACTGCGATTGACTTGTACGGCTCATATCAGCTCAAAAAGTCGGATTGGAGTTTCTTACCTAGGGTTTTTGGGTGTGAGGATTCCGATAGTAATGATGGTTTTTGTCAAAAACTACCATAGAGGAGGTTATCCTAAAGAGAAGAACCGTGCTAAAGAGAGAAAGTGTAGTGCGTATGTTCCTTAAAGTGATTCTAGTGCTTGTATGTGTTCAAGATGAAAGACTAACCCCTATTTTTACTATTGGCACAAAGCTTAAACCGAGAAAGTCAGGAAAAATGAATTAATTTGCTAGAATCTATTAGTGGGTTTTGACTCGAAAATTTTTTTTTTTTTTCCATTTTTGAGCTCAATTTTAATTGTACGTTTGATTGAATTTAGACGGGTTTTTTTGATGAATTCAAAAGTACAATTTCATTGTGTAATAAATGAGGTCAAAAATAGCCTTGAATAGAGCATACGAGGAAGGGAAAAAAAACTGGAAAAAGAAGCTGAAACTTGCAAATCTAGAAGAAGAAAGGGGGCACTAGTCACTTATAAGGTACATGCCATGCACCCTCACACATACATCACAGCGCACCCCCCTCCTACAAATGCACACAGGGTCTTAAGCCTTACTTTAACCAAAAGAAAATAGACCAAGTTTTATTAAAACCTAGTCTAACCTACTTTCCCTTTTTTTAATATATTATTTATTTTCTAACTAAAAAATAAAAATAAAAAATAACTAAATAAAAGTAAGAATCCTAGCACTCCTAGAAAAACTTCTTACTCTCTTTTTTTTTATTTCTTTGGTTTTTTCTTATTTTTCTAGATTTTTTGTATTTTTCTAAACTTCTAAATTTCTTATTTTTTTGTGTTTTTTCCTGTTTTTGTATTTTTCTAAAATTTCTTATTTTCTCTAAAATTTTTATTATTTATAATTTTTTAACTTTTCTTTAATTTTCTATTTTTTTGTGTTTTTCCTGATTTAGGACCCCTTATCCTATTAAAATAAAATAAATGGGGCAAAAATTAGGTCTATATTATCAAAGCATTAAAAATTTTAATTTCAAGGGTTTATCATGTAAGAAATAAGCTCCTGATTTTTAGGAATCCATATCAGCAAAGCAAGTTCAAATTTTCAAAGTCTTCCTAATGTTTACAAGAGTCAAAGCAAGGATTATTTGCAGAAACAAAAGCAAACCTACTTATTTATTGAAGCAGCAATTCGACGTTTAAGTAAAAATTCAAACAGAAAGGAGTTTTCTCCAATTGCTAGTTCAAGATAATTGAAGATCTTTTAAGACTTGTCAAAGAATTCTCCAAGAGATCAACAAAGAGACATTGCACTTAAAGAGTATATATTCAAGACAGTCTAAATTTTTTAGACACACTAATCTACAACTTTCAACTACAAACTTTATTCTCGAAAGAATTTAGAGACACAATCAAAAGTTAAATCAGAGACAACATTATTTATTCTACTTTCATATTCTGTTTTCTTATTGTACTTACATTTCAAGGATTACTATATTCAATCCTCATTTCTCTATAAATCCTATTTTCAAGTGTAAAGCTTCATGTTGAAAGAGAGATACATTATTCTCTCTCCATTGAAGTATTGAAAAGTGGATAGTAAAACAAAGTCAATGTAGAACATTAGGTCCCTAACAGTAGAGCTGGAAGAGTGTAATAAGCATAAGATCGAAATACTATAATTCTTGAGCCTAATCTTCTCATCCATAATCTCCTTTATTTCGTGTTTTATTTATTGTTCATATATTGTTTCACACCATATCTTAGCTAAATAATCCAAGGAACGTTTTTAATAATGGTTTTGCAAAAAGTTTAAATTTTCCTAATTAACCAATCCACCCCCTCTTAGTTACTTTCGGGACCTACATCTACTAATTTGGCTAAAGAAATATTATTTGAATGCATAATCCTTTTTAAAACTTTTCATCAATTTGTTAGAATTTTATACTTTATTAAATATAATTATCACTTTTAAAAACTTTTTAGAAAGTTAAACAAATATGTATTTTAAATAAGTTTTATTATTAAAGTTCTGTATTATACGAAACTTTGCATTGCATGGGTATGAAACTAATAATTATCACTTATAAAGCATTTATTGTACATATCGATACCCAGTTCTCAATCGAACCAAAGTACAATGGGTGAAGCCCATTACAAGGGACATTAAAGTGTGCGTAAGCAAACAACAAGCTCTTCCCTTACACTGCAACCTACTATTGAAGCTATATAGTTATGCTTAGAAGGGCGTAAGTTATTGGTGAGCCCTTCCCTTATGCCATAACCTTCTTAGCAAGCCGTATAATATCCTGTTCCAAATGGGGTTACCCCAATCTTCAAGCTGGTACATGTCAATCATCTAGCATAAGCTCAAGGGTCAGCTCACCCTAAATCAAGCATTAGCCAACCCTTTCCTTAGTGTCTTGACTCAACTTTCATCTTTAGCACCTACTTTTCATTATAGCTCATTAATGAACGTTTGACATCCATAGTACAACCAACACAGTCAGTGACCCCTGCAATTATTAAACCTCTAGGCTGTAGATTTGGTAGTCTAGTTGGCTTCGACATGCCACCCACAATGCAACTCAGTGTTTACCGCAAAGTGCATTGTCTAACGACAACCAGTATGAACGAACCCTAGATAGCTACATGTCCAGGTAACTCGCATAAAAAGCGCCAGACGCCATGAAGTGAGGTAGAATACTCTCTCTTCTTGACTCTCCCAGAATTCTCTCCTTTTCCCCTTCCTCTGCTCCCCCTCTTTTCCCTACTCAATATACATTACATGTATCGTAGGTAAGCATTGCCCCTTAGGTCCTTAGTGCTTGTTCTCTCCTCCTTTTGGTCCTCCTTGCTAACTTGAGCATCAGAGGGCTCTCATAGCCACACCATTGGAGACTTTTTGCAGGTATCAAGGAGCAGGAGATGAAGCCTAAGTCCATCTCACCTAGAATCCACATGAGCCTACCTATCCCTGTTGATTTAACCACAATCAACATTTTGGCACCTACCATTTTAGGCCACAACAAGAATGATGGCTAAAAGGAAAAACACTAATCCGCAAGCTTCCCAAATGGAGGATACTAATACATCCCAACATGACAAAGGTAACCAAATGCTTCCACCACCTAAAAACGAAAATCCCGAAGTCCAACAGCTCAAGTTACTTGTTCAACAAATGCTCAAAGAAAATCGAAAATATCATGAATCTACTGTAACCTTACATAAAGATGTTATGTTACTTAAAAATACATCTTAAAAAGGCCCAAACAACAAGCCAAATATTGACTCCTCCTTACAGCCAGCTAAGAATGACGATCTACACACCATACGCCTCATGCGTTTGCCCAAGTAGAATTGACATGATCACTAACCCCATGAAGACCTACGCGAATGAATGACCTGCAACCGTAGCAAAACACACACAGAAGGTGCACACATAACGATAAGTAAACTAGTCAATAGCCTATCACTAAGACAATTTCCAAAAGACTATAAAGACATAAACATAGATGAACTAAATGAACATATTTACCACTTGTCCAATGTATGCAACTAGAAGAAAGTCGGATCGTCTACACGGGCATCGTGCTCTATGACAACAAAAAGCTCATCATCCCTTCAGTCCTTGAAGAAACACTTCCCACCTACTACATCTAAACACTTATGATGGCATTACCGACCTAGATAGTTACTTCATCCACTATCGAATGATGATAAGCCTCCATAACTTCTCAAATACCATCATATGTAAAGCCTTCCCCAGTATATTAGCAAAAGCTGCTTTGGTCTGGTTTAACACTCTCCCTGAAGCATCTATTACTTCATTTGACAACCTAGGAAGCAAATTCCAGCAACACTCAATTCTCAAGTCCTACAAAGAGACTCTTCCATTCTCTACAATATCAAGCAATGTCCTAATAAAACCCTATGATCATATCTCGAGTGTTTTAACCGAACAAAACTACAAGTTTCCAAGCTAAACACAAGAACGACCCTCTAAGCACTCTTAACAAGCATCGACCCTAAAGGAAGGCTCTTCAATGCTGTCTTATTGTACAAACTTGAATCATTGGACAAATTCATGAAAGTCATCAAGAAATTCGTAGCTCAAGAGAATGCCATCAAAGCTCATTTCAAAGTGGAAAACAACATGTGCATTTCAGCAAAGGACCGTTTGAGGCTTCGCGATCCTAGACTATAACCCTCAGCATGAGAAAAGCATGATAAGCAAAGGAATTTCAAGACTACACCTTGTACACATCCCTTAACAGACCACTCGGTGAAATCATGTACGAGGTTAAATAGCAACTCCCGCAACCACCCAACATTCGCAAAACACCAGAAGGGGTGAAGTTAACGAAGTATTGTGACTACCATAGGGTACATAGACACAACACAAATGAGGAACATCGAAGCAGGAGCTATGTACCAAAGGTTGGTCACCTACATCTTCAAGCCACAACAAGGTAGGAACATCAACGTCTATGTTGATGACATGATTGCTAAGAGCAAAACTAGAAAAGACTACATCAATGACCTCCAAGAGACATTCCAAACCCTCCACTAGTTCCAAATGAAGTTTAACCCCCAAAAGTGCATCTTCAAATTTGCATCAGGGAAATCTCTCTATTTCGTAGTCACAAAACGAGGGATAGAAGCCAATCTTAACAAAATCAAAGCAATCCAAGACATGCAGGGCCCGACCAAAATTAAAGAGGTGCAATGCCTAATAGGAAGGATAGCTAGCCTCAATCACTTCGTATCTCGAAGTGTTAACAAATGCACAGAATTCTTCAATCTGCTAAAACGCCCTACCGAGTTCAAGTGGACACCCGAATGTCAGTAAGCTTTCTGAGACTCAAAGAACTTCTTAGTGACTCCACCCATACTCTCTAAACCAATACTTAAAGAAGAATTATACCTATACCTCAAAGTCAATGATAAGGCATTATCCTCATTACTCATTTGACACGACAGCCATGACCACCAACAAGTCTATTAAGTTAGTCACATCCTCTAAGGGCCAGAGCTTCAATAAACAAAAATAGAAAAGTTCACCCTCGCAATAGTCATTGCAGCTCAAAAGCTCAAGCCTTACTTCTAGTCACATCCAATCATCATACTAACAAATGTATCACTCAAAACTACCCTGCAAAGGCCTAACACTTTAAGCCAAATGATGAAGTACTCTCTTGAGCTCAATGCCCATGAAGTCCAGTTCCACTTAAGATAGGCAATCAAGGCATAAGTCCTTATGGACTTCATAGCTAAATACACTGGAGCAAACGAGCCTCGACTTAAGCTAATCATACCTGTTTAGACACTCTATGTAGACGGCCACTCCATTAAAGGGAGGAATGGGGCTAATATCATATTATAAGGCCTACAAGGAACAAAGATCCTCTATGCCCTAAAATTTGGTTTCCCAACAAGTAATAACAAAGCCAAATTCAAGGCACTGATCACCCTAAAAATTGCCGAAGACATTGGAGTAAAAAAGCTCAGTATATACTCAAATTCCATGCTAATAGTACAACAAGTTAAAGGAGAATACAAAACCAAAAGAAAAACAATGGTTAAAGACCAACATATAATGCAAGGCCTTCTTATGAAATTCACCTTATAAGAAGTCAATAAGGTCCCCCGAGCAGAAAATGCAAAGGCAAACAAACTATCCAAAGTAGCCTTGTCCGCCATCCTCACATCATGTAATTGCGACAAGCCACTCTTCAAATAATATCTCCCCGAATTGAGTAGAGAAGCATAACAACAAGAAGTCGTTAAAGTAGCAAAGGTAACCTTAAACCCTTTTGGATGGACCTTCTTACAGAGTACCTCAAAACGAAGGCATTACTTGAGGACCGAGGCGAAGTAAAGAGGTTAGCTTACGCCGTAGCTTATTATACATTGATCAATAACGTACTATACTAACAAGGACAGAGTACTCCCCTCCTCAAATGCCTGTAGAAAGAAGAGGGCACTTGAATCCTTAAGGAACTTCATGCAAAGATTTGCAGCAATCACATTTAGTCCCAAGCACTGTACCTTTGAGCGCTTAGGTTAGGCTATTATTGGCCAACGATGAAGGAAGACATCAAGACCTTGGTCTAAAAGTGCCATTCATGCCAAAAGCATGCATTGATCACTCACACCCTAAATTTAGAGCTATGCCCTTTGACAAGTCCATAGCCATTTGCATAATAAGGATTAGATGTCCTCAACCCCTTCTCAAATGCCTCATCAGACCCACAATTCATTCTAGTGGTAGTAGATTACTTCACCAAGTGGGTAGAGGTACTGGCCTAAGCCACCATCATAGCCTAAGCCATTGAAGGATTCATACTCACCTGCATACTATCTTACTTCAGAGTACCGTACAGGTTAATCACTGACAATGGAAGACAACTCAACAATGATTAGTTTAGAGAATTTTGTAATAAGCACAACATCATACAACATTACACCTCAATAGCCGACCCTCAAACCAATAAACAAGTTGAAGCTATTAATAAGATAATCCTCAACAACTTGAAGAAAAGAGTAGAATGAGCAAGAGGTGGATAGGTCGACGAACTTCTAAACATACTTTGGGGTTACCACACTACATATAGGACCTCAACCAAAGAAACCTCATTCTATCTCACGTTCAAAGTAAAATTCATTATACCAATTAAATTAGAATTACCTACCAAAAAGACCCAGCACTTCGACATGAATGACAACTATATGGCCTTGCAAGCAAGCGTGGACACTATTAAAGAAGTACAAGACATTGCATAAGTGAGCACATCAACCTATCAGCAATGAGTCGCCCAATACTATAACCACAGTGTCCAACACAAGGTCTTCTACCAAGAACATCTAATGTGCAGAAAATTAGAGGCTACCAGTTTAAACTCGAGACCTTAGAGGGAAGAACTATCCCCAAGGCATAGAACACCCAGAATCTAAGACCCTACTTCTACTAATTGCAATGATAAGAATCAAAAGCATATGTAACTGCAGTTGAATGCAATGAATCAATGAGGTTTCCTACACTTATCTCTTCTTCTCTTCCACTCCGCGTGCATTCGCCTAAAATTTTCCCACATGGCATCACAATCTTGTGTTGATTTTCATCCCCAAGCATCGCCCAAATCAGTCCTTACACTAACACTATGGACACCTCTCTTAGGCATCAATCTACATTGAACACCTAATCCTAGGTAGATTCTCATCTCCAAGCTTTGCCCAAGTTGGTCCCTACACTAATGTTATAGGCACCTCTCTTGGGCATCGATTTACATCGAGCCTCCAATCTTGGGTCGATTCTCATCTCCAAGCTTTGCCCAAGTTGGTCTCTACACTAATGCTACAAGTACCTCTCTCAGGTATTAATTTATATCGAGCCCCCAACCTTGGGTCGATTTTCATCCCCAAGTGTTGCCTAAGTTAGTCCCTACACTAACACTATGGCCACCTCTCTTGGGCATTGATCTACATCGATCCCTAAACCTTGGCTCAATTTTCATCCCTAAGCTTTGCTCGAGTTAGTCCCTATACTAACACTATGGCCACCTCTCTCAAGCATTGATCTATATTGAGCCCCAAACTTTGGGTTGATTTTCATCCCTAAGCTTTGCCCAAGTTAGTCCTTACACTAATGCTACAGGTACCTCTCTCGAGCAATGATTTACATCCCCTAACCCTGGGTTGATCTTCATCCCCCAACACATACCTAAATTAGACATTATTATAACAAGTACTAAACACAACTCCAGGTTAAATGGAACAACAAGAACTGAAGGCTGAAGGAAAACAAAATAGCAAACAAGAAGCAATAAGTGAAAAGAGAAAATGTTATTTTACTAATGAAGCAAAGTACAAGGCGAAGCAAAGTACAAGGCTTAGCAAGTCAACATACTAACCTTAATTACATTTGAAAGGAAAAATAGGAATACAAAGGCATACAGCCACGTCCTACATTATAGTCATATGTTCGACCTGAATGACCATTCGAGATTCCAACCTAGCTTCTCACTCCAAACTCTTCTCCAAGAAGAACTACTCTCAACTTCAACTTGAGCCATGAGTTCCAAAGCGGTAGCTGTTAATACCTCCCTAAACTCCTATTGTGTCGAACTCTAAGCTGCAAGGGTCCCAATGACACTCAACCTCTAAGTGAAAGTCCCCACTCCACCTTATAGAGCTTCTCTTCCACAGAAGCAACCATAGGGACAATTGATCCAACCACTCCACTAAAATCATCAAGCTTGAAGGGCCCCACTAGCATCAAAGTAAGGTTAATGCTTTACCCCAAATGAACCAAAGTACTCATAGAGAAGAGGACTCCCCGCAAGTGCCTCGATTAGCAGGTAAGGGTGGAGAAAAAACCTCCTTTTCCACCATAGTCACTATGGCCACCCTCGCTTACTTAGGTTCATCTGAGATAATGCATGGAAGAGCTGCTTAGAACCTCCTGCAAACAAGTGCTTCCATGGTGAGGCCGCTACAAACAAGTGGTGGGTAGCGCTCGAGTACCCCCTTTTCACTCGTTATTATTAGGACAGAAAGAGGGAAGGACCCAAAGGCTGTATACACCTCCCAATCACAGCTCAGGAGCTACCCCCCCACTATCGAGTTGCCATCTACACTTCATGATCACAACCTAAGGGGAAGGGTTAGGGAGGACCCCCTCCCCAGCTTTAGCACTCTAAACCTCAACATGATCACCCTGGATACACTCATGTCAGCTCTCATCTATACCACACTAAGTTGTTTGGGTATTTGGCATAGCAAAGTAAGGACCTATACACTCTTTACATAGAAGCCATGGAACACCCTTAGCCATACATATGGCACCCATCGAACAACCTAAACACCGTGGGAACCCAAGCAATACCTAAATAATAATGATGTGCCATAGGCGCATTAAATGCCCTTTAAAGGGTGTCCTACCTAAGACAATTCACCTACCAAGTATGTACACTACCCAAAATGAACCTTGCCAAGGAGATAACTTGTTGTTAAAAAAGATCTATACTATCAAAATTGCCTTGCCAAGCAGATCTAATGACATCATCATAAGATCCACTCATGCAGGCTCATTGCCCCATGATGATAAGCCCTTACAAAAACCTAAGAAAGCACAATCTACTCAGAAGGTGGAGTATGTTGACTTTTTAGAAAGCATCATCACAAACGCAAAACACTTAAGCCAAAAATGAAGCACAAACTCAGAGTAATAGCACACAAGCAAAAGGGTTGACCCCTAAAGGAATACCAGTAAGTAAGTAGAGGCCCCCCACTCGGGGATAAGGAATTTAAGAAGTTTTGCGAGGAAGTGAGATGTACCAATCTACTTAGAAAGCATCGCCGTTAGTACAAAAAACTTAGATGAAAAAATAAATGGAGTTTAAGCATTAAGCAACTGTAAAAATGCAAGAAAAGGAAACCAAGGGAAAACAAAAACCAAAGTAGGGACAATTACGAGAAATCTTATCTATTAAAGTCTTCAGCGATTACATTCGACAAAGGGAGGTTAACGCCTCAACCCACCAAGACAAGAATACAATAAAAAGCAAAATCAGAAGTAGGCACATATTGCCCACCCTAGTAATAATCAAAAAGAAAAAACTCAAGCCATTCCTAAGCCTCCCCATTCACGACAACTTGCTACTGTCTACCCTCCTCATCACCACCCTCCTCCCTATAGGCTACATTGAAACTACTACTTGAAGCTCCTAACAATTCACTAAACGACTCACCCTTCGACCCACCTCTAGTAGCCCCCTCTAATTCATCCAGCCAATTTAAGAAGCATAAGTCCACCTCAAGCATATTTTGGCAAACCTACTGATGAACTTCCCCCACCAATACGTAACCAACCATGGTGATGGCATTCTCAATCAAGGGGTCATCCAAGGTCTCTAGGAAAATATCCGGCTTAACCTTGGATGCCAATCACTTCTCCCCCAAGAGCTCTAACTCCCTCTCAACAAATTCTATTCATACCTTATCCAGCTCTTCCTCCCTAGCCTTTAGCTTGATAGTTAGCTTATCCTCAATAATTTTATTAGATTCTTCGACCCTCTTCAAGTCATCCTTCAACCTACCCACTTGCTTAAGAAGCTCCATGTATCGGCGTTCCAAATTGCTAAATGCAACAGCCAAGTCATTGTACACCCTTCTCTCATCCTCTAGCACCTTTTAGAGCCTCTCCACTTCGACCCTCGACCAATTCCCCGCACCCCCCCCCCTCCCCCCTCCCCCCC